>CM053757.1:32110980-32143896 GCA_028658305.1 Pachyuromys duprasi | reverse complement strand
AAAATATTCCCTAATCCTTTTCTTCCATTCAGTCTACTTTGCAAGTGCCCCTGTATAGATGACTGGTTTTAGCCACTGCCTTAACATTTACTTCTTAGTGCAGCTTAAAACTCCAATCTTATTCAGTCCTGATGCTCTGTTGTTCTGTCACTGCGGTACACGTCCAAGAAACCAGCAGTCTGCTAATGTCTTTGTGCTGAAATACAATAAACAAAAGAAAATGTAGTTAATCACAGGTAACATGTGACAATAAGTCCTTGTTTTATGTCCTCCAGATCATGGCATCACACCATATTTCTTTTAAAACAAACATTTGACTTTTTAAAGATGCCTTATTTCCACTGTTGACCAGTAGAAGCATTATGTAACTTATCTGAGCACATCTGACCAAATTCCAACACAAGTGGCTATTGCCTGAGTCCTTTTCTTAGGATTATTCACCTAACAGCAAAAGAATTTTGACTTTGTTCTTTATGTTGCTTTTTCTAAATTAAAATACATCAAAGTATCAGAGATAGACCCCTAGGAAACATCATACTTTCTCCAGCACAATTAACCTTCAATCTTTTAAAAATGTTCTTTTAGACAGAATCTCATGGTGTAACTCTGGCTGGCCTGGAACTCATAGAAAATTGCCTACCTATGCCTTCCATGCTGGGAAGCCACCACCATACCCAGTACCACCCCACTTCCTCCCCATTTTTGAGACAGCATTTCTTGTAGCCCCAGATGACCTCAAACGCCCTATATAGTCAAGGCTGACCTTGAGCTCCTGATCTTCCATGCCTCCATCTCTTGAGTTCCTAGATTAAGGCATATACCATCAAAGCTAACTTAGTCTTAAACAAATTTATATAGAGAACCAAGATACGTTAAAAATCAGCTGTAGATCACAGTGTACTATTTGTAGAAAGCCAAGAGAGGACTGGAAGGAGCCTCCCCAAAGTTAGACACACCAGAGGCATTGAAAGTGCATTTTATTACTAGACCACTTCAGTGCACTAACCAGAGCCTCTTATTATACCTGACCACCAACAAGGCAATCTTCAGTAGACTTCTGCGCAAAGAGAGGACCACAGACACTGGCAGTCAGTGTGGCTTATAGAAAGCATTGCCAAGCAGCAAGGTCAGACTGCGCAACATTAGCAAACAGCTAGCACACAAAGTATCAGGGGCCCACTACCATCCAGTTCCTCACTGTACCCTCAACATGGGAGCTGAAGACCCAACACAGATATCTTTGCATCAATTATATTTTTAAAACAAAGACAATGTTATTTCAGGGTAATAATGAAACACACAGAATGCAGAAGAAAGAAAAAGCACCCATCTTTCCCAATATTTAGTACTTCAAAGCCTACATTTTCCCCATGGTTTGACAGACTTGTTCTACGTAAACTTCCCATTTTTAACATGGCTCATTTGCTTCCTGGGTGAGGGCCTATAAAATAAAACTCCATGGGGCATTCTGTCATGTCTTTCAAGCAATGGAAAATACTGTAAACTTTCAGCCTGGCCTCGGTGGCATATGCCTTTAATCCCAGCACTCAAGGAGGCAGAGGCAGTTGGATCACTGTTGAGTTCGAGGCCAGCCTGGTCTACAAAGTGAGTCCAGGACAGCGAAGGCTACAAGAGAAATCCTATCTCGGAAAAAAAAAAAAAAAAGTAATAATAATAATTCAATGTTCTCAAAATGAGATGGCTAGCTAACATGGCTAACAGACATAGACTCACATAGAAGTTTGGAAGTGAATGTGCCCTTTATAAACTTAAGAAGAAAGGGACAGGGGCAGTTTCCCAACTGTGCCTTTTAAAGCCTGGTTTTAATGTAAGGCCTACTGAAGGGCAGTTGAAGACCAGAACAAGAAAGCCAAGGACTACTATAAGAAGTATAGAAAGTCAAACTCTCTCCTCTTTAATGTATTATATTAACGTGGCTACCATTCGGGGCTAAGAGCCCAAAATTTAGATACAGTACTCAATGGAAAATGTTTCATTTTGAACCAGTACCAAAGTTCACATGCAAAGATAGAATTCTCCATAAACAGGTGCATACACTAACTCTGGTATATTCCCATCCCAGAAGACTAAATATTTTTTTTCAAAGAAAGTAATAAATGATAAGTTCAGGAGCTAGAGACATAGCTCGGTGGTTAGGAGTACATTACTGTTCTGCAGAGGACCTGAGTTCCATTCCCAACATCCACATCAGGCAGAGGATGCCTGTAATTCCAGTCCAGAGGACTTGAAGCTCTCTTCTGGCTTCCAAGAGGGCGCACACACATCTGGCATATATTCACACACACACACAAATGAAAATAAATACAATAAATAATATAAAACATAAAAAGTTCAAAAGGAACAACCAAAATCCATAAGCCTTTCCTACCATGTAAGAGTCCAAAATCAATTGTATACATTATCCATGAAGTCATATATAGCAACAGATTACAACCATATTTTGATCCTATCATACCACCTCTAAAGTTCTGACTCACCTTACATAAATGACAGTGAGTTTCAAGATTTACTTACTAAGTATTCATTTACATGTTCGTCTCTTTTTTATTTTTGAAAACAGGGTCTCGCTATATAGACCTAGCTATCTTGGAACTCCCTACGTTCCTATCATACAAACTTCCCATTACCAGGTTGGCCTGGAACCTAGAGATCCACCTGCCTCTGCCTCCTAAGAGCTGGCATTAAAGCCGTGCGTGCCCCACCACACTAGGCCCCACATACATATTTTTACACATTATTTTTCTCTTCTTAAAGGCAGATACTCCCAGTAGTCTAGGCTCTTCTTGGATTTACTGGGGTAAGGAGGATGATCTTGATCTTGCTGCCTCCACCTCCTGAGTACTGGGATTAACAGGCATGTGTCACCATGCCTGGTTTACTCAGTGCTAGGGATGAACCCCTACAGGCTAGACAAAGGCACTCTACCAACTGAGCCACATTCCCATCCCCTACAGTCTCATGCATACAGTAATAGGTTAACAAATTATAATAAGTAACAAAGAGGTGACAAATGTTAAGTAACAAAGACTGAAACTGTGAAAAAAAATGACCCAGTCTCTACTTTTTCAGGAAGAATCAGTTGCCAATTAACATAAGCCTACAATGTAAAGCTGACTCACAAGGCTGCTCTCAATACATATGCTC
Source organism: Pachyuromys duprasi (assembly GCA_028658305.1). Classification (NCBI taxonomy): domain Eukaryota; kingdom Metazoa; phylum Chordata; class Mammalia; order Rodentia; family Muridae; genus Pachyuromys; species Pachyuromys duprasi. Next base: position 32,140,731 of record CM053757.1, on the reverse strand, counting down.
ACAAGAGGCTCTATTCTAGAAAGTGTTTTCAGTTCCTGGATATTATTACCTACAGGAAGAACACCAAACTAACAAGGTCAATTAAAACTAATGTCTTCTGAAGGCTAGCCTAATCTGCTTCAGGGATGGTTAAGTGATGATGTGGTGCCCTCTTCACTTCCTGGCAGGGCTTAAGACAGACAGACCTGCCCGCTTCACTGTTAACTTCAATGCTCCCAGTCTGAATCCACAGTGGTCTGTCAGACACTGTAAGGGAGCAGCAGGACTCGTCACTGTCTGATGTAATAGCTGCCATTTGTTGAGACCTATGGTAGAAAAAACCAAGTTAACAAAAATAGAGCAGTCAGTAGAGTTTTTTTTAATCCATCTTAACAAAAAAGTTTTTTTTTTTTTAAACTAAGACCAAAATTAATTTGAATTTTTCTAATGAGTTTATTCTGGGTAACTTGCCAGCTTCGGACTATAAAGCTTTGAAACTGGAGAGCCTGGAAAGCCAGGTGGGTACCCCTACCATGACCAGGAGAGGGCACTCTTGTGTGCACATCCCATAAGATGCATAACCTAACCTTGCAAAGTGCCCTCCAATAAGCCTATAACGAAAGAGTAAGTGCTAACTAATGTTTTATGTCCCTGACCAAAAAAAGAAAGAAAAGAAAAAAGTTTACCATCTAATACTAGCCTGTTCTTAGAACAGTCTTCATATGGATGGTCCAGAGGAATGAAGTCTTCACCTCACCCTTACTACATCATTCCGTAGCTCAAAGACCATCAAAGGCCCCTTTTCCTTGAACGTTAATGATTGTCCTTGCATAGCTTCGGGTTCTAACTGGCTGAGAACAAGAGGATTTTTTCCAACATGATAAACTTTATCACTTAGGCTTTCTGTTCTGAATGGAGCCTAAAATGTTGAACATAAGTCAAATGAAAGACTACTCTTTTAAGCATGCTGTTGTTGTTCTGCTTTTGAGGAAGGGTCTGACACCAACCACATTCCTGGGCCTGGTCTAGAACTCTCTGTAGCCTAATCTTAAACTCCTGCCTTGTCATCTGAGTGCTAGGATTACAAGCATAAGCCAGCACATCCTGCTTTAAGTTTTATTTTTAAACATATTTAGTTATGTACTCACATTCCTGGTTTTACTATAAACAAATCCCTTATCATTAGTACAGCCAGCTCTGGGATAATCCATTTATTACTATTTACTATTAAAATTCACAATCAGGCAAATGCTAGGCAGTGGTGGCACATGCCTTTAATCCAGCACTGGGGAGGCAGAGGCGGGTGGATCTCTGCATTCTCAAGGCCAGCCTGCTCTACAGAGTGAGTTCCAGGAGAGCCAAAGATACAAAGAGAGACCTTGTCTTGAAAAGAAAATTTCATCATCATGCAAGGCACGGCTATGCATACTCTTTAATTTCAGCAAAAGCAGAGGCAGGTTTATCTCCGCATTCCAGCCAACCTTGGTCTACAAAGTAAGCTGCAGGACAGCCAGAGCTACAAAGTGAGGCTTTGTCTCAATAAATTAAAATTCCAAATCAAAAACAGAATAGTAAACAATAAAACTTTTAAAGTAAACTGTCCTGATATTGAAAAACCCAATGTATAAACACAATCACCTCTGAATTCTAATTTAGAGAGAAATAACTCCTTAAAATGAGGTTCGGATAGTAAGGTTTTACACAGCAATCTAAGTGTACTATTAACGGAGGCATCTGTAACCACAGGAGGCAGGGGGGAAGGAGCTAATGCTCTAGAGCTTGCTTTGGGAAACTTCCACTAGACTTCCATTTTCACCCCTCAGGAACCATCCAAGCCCAGAAACTATGGACAGCATATAGAGGCTGAGGGTTAGTCAGAGGTGTGTGTTTGTGTTTCTTGAAACAGGGTTTCTCTGTGTAACCTTGGCTATACGGAAACTTGCTATGTATACAAGGCTGGCTCAGAACTCAGATAAGCCTGTTTCTGCCTCAAAAGTGCACCTCCTTACTAAACCCAGCCAGTTTTCTCTAAGAGTAAAGTCAATCATGCTCCAGTGAGTAGACACCAAGGGTTTTAATAAAATATAAATTTTAAAAAGTTGGTGGGTGAATCTGGGAGCAGTTAGGGGAAGGGGATGAATAAGATCCAAATAGATTTTATGCATGTATGAATGCCTCAAAAATGTTTGTGCATGAGTGCTGTGCCTGTACACATGTGTATGGTGACAATGGAAGTTGTAAGGCAGCACTGGGTCCCCTAGAACTGGAGATACAAATGGGTGCTGGGAACCAAACCCAGGTCATTGGCAAGAGCAACAAGCGCTCTTAACCGCACCAAGCTCTCTCCAGCCCCAAATAATTCTACTTTTAAAAAAGAATTGACCTCTAATTTTATGTAAACAAGCACAAATATAGGTGATGAGCACCTTTCCTGTTCATTTTTTTTTTCTACTGCAACTCTTAAAATGCTACATAAAACCTCAGCAGCCAGTTCCAATACAGAACCTGCCAGGAGCTTGGTGCTAACACTGAAGATGAGCTTCCCCTCAATCCTTTCAGGGTCTTGAAATTTTCTTTGGAAACTTACCACCCAACAGGTTGTCTATTTGGAAGAGGTAAGGATTCCTGACTAAGATGCAGTAAAGGGAAGGATCACTCCATAAAAAAAGGCAGCAAAATGTCAAGCTCAAGTTACTTATTTTGTCCCCTAAGATAAAGCCTAAGTGTGACAATGGTGCTCTCCTAGGGGCAGCAGTGATCATGGGGCCAATGAGAAGAGGATAAGTACACAATCTCCTTTGAAGAGTCAATGCAAAGAGGAAACAGGAGACCACGCTTAATGCAAAGCCCAGAATGCATGTATCTATGATTCCACTAAACACTCATATTCTAATATAATGCAATATGAGCAAGAAAAAAAATGTGCAAACAGATGCCCCTCTTTCACCAGTTATTAAAAGGTCAAGGCCCCAAGAAGATACAGAAGTTGTGCAGACTGGCCAACTTCATGTCTGAGTCAGTCTTCCTCTTTGTTTACAAGTAAAAGACTATTTCTTTTGTGTGCACACATCAGAGTCTGTGTGTGGAAATCAGAGGACAATTTACAGTTGTAAGTTCTCTCCTTCTACTTTGTACCCAGAGATCAAACTCAAGATTGTCAGGCTTGGCAGCAAACTCCTTTACCTACTTTGCCATCTTGCTACTTCTACATGGCACTTTTACTTATGCCTATGCTGTGAGCAGAATGGGAGAGCACTAGACAGTCTTGAAGTGTGTGAAGTGAAATGATCATATAATGAACTTTAATCATGATTTCTATATCCCACAATAAATTCCCATGACCTCCAATAGTTAGTCTCCATAAATGCCAGCTAAAACCAACAAGTTTAGCCACACATGGTAGCAAAAATCTGTACTCTCAGAACTCAGCGAGATAAAAGGCAGGATCAATAGTCCACGGCCAATCTCAAAACAAAACAGAAACTACCAAACTCCCAGGGAATATATGCTACTTCTAGATATTTGTGGTTAATAGTGCTATTACAGAAACTTAGATAAAACTTTTTATTTATGCTAAGTATATAATGTTTGACAGATAGTATCAAAAACTACCAAAATGAGGTTTCTATGCTACACACATAGTGGCTGGTAATATGAGCAGTGTAAATACTTGAAGACTTAAAGACTTAAATTATCAAAACTACCTCCTGATGTGGTCTCTCCCCATGTCAGAGATGACATGAGGTAACCTGCCTCATATCGGAGTAAGGTTAGAGCATCTGGATCAAGAGCACTTTCAAACACATGCCTAAAAAGCCAAAGACACTGCTCTTTGCTTGACAAAAACCTGCTGCCAGGCACAGCTAATGCAAAAGTGTTGTTGGATCTCCCCTGCATCGCAGCTGTTAGGTGTCTATTTTCTCCCTTTCTCTTATCTAGATGACACTCTTACCTTTCTACAGAAATCATCTCTTTAAGCAACCAAAAACTTCCAGTTCATTTTTCCAGCGGGAAAAACATTCTCCCCGGGTATTCAATATTTCGGTTTTGTTTTCCTTTTTTGGAGAACACAACTGAGTCAGTCTTATTATGCAGCCTAGGCTAACCTGAGATCAGGATCCTCCACACCAGACTTCTTCAATAGCTTCTAAAAAAAATCTTACATGAGGGTTAAATAAGAAACACAAATGACTGCAAAATACTTTGAACAGTTTTTAAAAAGACACCCTTGCTAAAATTTACTACGCATTATAATTTTGACTCCCCCTCACTTCCAACAAGTCAAGGTTTCTCTGTGTATCTCTGGTCATTTTGGAACTTGAACTCAAGAGATCTACCTGCCTCTGCCTCCAAGTGCTGGGATTAAAGGTGTCTGTCATGACTGTATGACATGAATTTTTGTTGTTTTGTTTTTTTCTTTTTAAAAAAAGCGTAACCATAAAATCCTAACACTCCAGGCCAAGTGTGGCAGGCAGTTCATGCAAAACTCAGGAGTCAGAGACAGAAGGAGAGACAAGAGAATGTCAAGTCTGAAACCAGCCTACCCTACATGAGCCCTTGTCTCAAACAACAAAGCCTTAACATACTTATACCCACACCTACCCCTAAACACACATACACACATGGAGGGGGCACTAATACATCAGCTATGAAGAACTTGTCTTTCCTTGTAGACAAGGATACAGTATAGAAACTATGAGGGGTTTTTTACTTTTTAAAGACAGGTTCCATATAGCCCTGGCTGGTCTCAAACCTGCTATTTAGCCAATGCTGACCTTCCTGACCATTTTTAATTTTTTTTGGACAAAAAATCTTTACATTCCTTTGTAAAAAATTATCTTTACACCATGCCTTTAGAGCTGGGCATAGTGGTGCAGGTCTACAATCCTGACACTTCAGAGGTCAGAAGTCAGTGTCCGATTCCTTAGAAGCAAAGTTACAGGCTGCTGTGAGCTGCTGTGGGTACTGTGTTCAGTACAGTGTGTACTTTCATCTGCTGACCCATAATCTCTCCAGCCTCCATTATTATCAAAATAATTTAAATGGCTCCATTAGTCACAAAAATCATCTACGCAATTGTTACTATTGGAAGATTATTTTAATTAAAAAATCATTGAATAGATTAATGTAGTCACCTTAATTCACCTAAAACTTTTACTACAATTCTTAAGTAGAAAGTATTGTTAGCACTGTTATCCACATAATCTCCCCATGCAGGTTTTCAGACACATAGCAGAAAAATCCTGAAAACAAGCATTCCTAGTACCAATTCTCAGCAAATTTAAAACCCTATTAAAAATGCTGATTATAAGCCAGTCTTGTAATCCCAGCATTTGGGAAGCTAAGGCATTATTATAGTGATCTACTTTCAAAAAACCAAAATGAGAAGAAAACAAAAAGCAAAGCAAAGCATCCAGATTACAGATGGACAGTGGTGATGCAACACAAGCATACTTGGCACATTTAGAACTGTACAACTGAGCGATGGAGAGACGGCTCAGAGCTCCAAAAGCTGCTGCACTTCATCTCCAAGCACTCACATCCGGTGGCTCACAATGCCTATAGTGTCAGCCCCAGGAGAATTAACATCTTCTTTTTGCCTCTGAAGGCATTTGGATATGTGGCATACACACATACATATACACACACAAATCAGACTTTTTTTTTTAGTTGTACAATTAAAATAGGTTTTAAGATGATAGGCAAGGGCCAACCTGGTCTACAATGCAAGGCTACACAGTGAGACTCTGTCTAATTGGGGGGGAAAGCAGGCAAAACATTTGACTGGGTTAGTGGCACATGCCTGTAATACAATACTCAACTAACTGAAGCAGAAGGGTTACTGCATGCCCAACCAGCCTGGACCATGTAACAAAGTCCTCTAAAAAGAAAGTATGCCCCAAAATGGCAAATTTTAAGTCAAGGCTATTAAGTATGCATAAAATTAAAATTCACTTTAATAAGACAAAGACAATATTATTTTTAACTAAGACACAGGGAAAGTAAAGGGGAAAGTCCTTTTGAATCATCCCAGCTAGAGTGCACTACAAGGGTAAGCACCACAAAATAAACTTAAATGGTGAACTCAGAATCAACTGTCATGGCAAAAATACTCAGATACTCCGCAAAAACTGTAATAAATCATTTACCACTGTGACCTTTTAATTCATGTAATTATGGCTGAATGAAGGCCTCAGTACAGTAATAGTAGACAACCTGTAGAAACACATAGTAAGAGCCTTTTAAGTCAGAACCAAGTGGAAGTAATAAATGAGGATTGGGCCACTTACTGTCTCCTGGCAGGAAATGGAATGACACCAGCCCAACAGTAGTTCTCTATTCCAGTTATTTACGTTAGAGTGTCGATAGCTACATTTGCATAGCTCCAAGGAAAAACTGAATTTGCCCCTCCTTAGAAAATGAATTTCACTGTCTAGCTAATTCCCTATTTGAAACTATCACTGAACATAAATCTTTGAACTAAACTAACTTTTCAGGGCATGTTAGTGTGCCACCAGTTCAGCACAACCCACAGGACATTCATACCTCAAAAATTCATTTTAAATACATACTATAAACTTCTAATTTCTGGTTCTCAATTCAATTATTCAGTATAAAGGCAAACTGGCCACTTTGCAATGCCTTAAACATGTGTTTCCTTCAATAAACAACTTTAGAAAGTAACAGTTTCTCTTAATTAGGTAAAATTCTGAAACAGCTGATATTAGTACCAGTTCTATGTTGCCGTCTCCAGGATTAAACTCCTGTTTGCTCCACATAATACTAATCTATAATCACTATCACTAACATTTTGTTCCCAGTCTCGTGTTACTGCATGCCCTATCATACCAGCACAGAAGAGCCCACAGTCAGCCTGGGCTCTAGTGACTTTTGGGGAATCCTGGGATATATAGTGCGATCCTGCTCTAAAATTTGAAAACATAAAAACAAAAATATCAAAATCACTTCAGAGACTGGATGAAACTGTTAGTAGAGTGCCTAGCTAACACAGAGGGAAACCTGAGTTCACCACTCATCATCACATAAACTGGTGTGGTGCTGAACACCAGGAGTCCCAGCATAAGAGGGGGGGCAGGAGGGTCGGAAGCTTGAGGTTGGGTAGCAGCCCAGCCTGCCCATAGGACACCAAACACTCAGGGTCAACACCATCAAATCACAGGCTCCCGGCGAGTGAAGCCTAGTCTTCCCAAACCCTTCACAAGGCTCTTACAGGTCCCACCTATTCTGTGGGAAAAAACTGGATAAGTCTCTCTTCTAAATGACCATTCTATTTCCTTGGTTTCTCAGTTCTAAAAAAAGAAAGAAGAAAAAAAGAAATAATACTTTTGATGTTTTAAATTTCTAAAGACACCTTTTGACAACTTTCTCACTTGGTTTCTGCCCTTGCTCATCCTAGTCCTTTAGCCAATTTTCTTCCCAAAATGAGACAACAGAACAAGAAATGCTCACTTGGGTTATGACCATACAAAAAGTGCCTTTTATCTTCTCAGAGGAAACTTTATATCTCCACTTGCAGTAGATACTAGATCACCTTGCTTGGAAAATTCTACTAGAATACTTTTTTTAAAACAGTATCTCACTATGAAGCCCTGGCTGACACAGAACTCACTCTGTAGGCAATGTTGGCCTCAACCTCAGAGATAATCAGCCTTGTAGGACTAAAGGTACACACCAGCAAACAGAGCCAAATACATCTTTTGCTTGTTTTTCAGGCAGGAATTCCTGATGTAGCCGGGGCGACCTCGAAGCCGCTCAAATCCTCCACCTCCACCTCCCAAACGCTACAAACACTACAACACGCCACACCTGGCTGAATGCTGTTTACCAACTCCACAATCGCTGATTTTATTTTCCCTTGTAGCTTCTGAAATATAGCACAAATGGTTTATTCCATAAAGGTACATTTGCTAAAGCATCTGACTATTAGCAACACCCACTTTCAAAGTCACTACTGCAACAAAACATCCCAGATCACTACACAACGCTTTAAATTACATTTTATGTGACTCCTGGCTTAAACCAATTTTTCAAAGATAACCAAATAAACAAGTACTTTGATCTAAAACAGTTACTCAAAAATCCTGGAAAGGTATTTCCCTTAAAAGCCCTCCACCACACGGTGAGCCTTCAGCCTGTCACAATCAGATTAGTTTCTGTTTGCAGGAAAGAATATGCATCTTTTAATTTAATTGTGTGTTTATTAAAATCAAAAAGCATTGACTAAGTTCTCCAGAAGAAATTCTATTCTCTCAGAAATAATCAGCTATTAAGCCTTAAAAAGCTAATTTCCAAATTTCGCTAATCTTCATTATTAATTCCATAGTAACTAATATATGTCACACTGGATTATTTTAGAAATCCACAAAAAGTTTACTTTTGTATCTCAAGTAAGTACCAAACTGAAATTACATCAAATTTTAAAAACCAGGAAGCTTGGAAGCAACTTAATTTTTTGAGATCACCTTGCCTCCACAGGCAGTCAGACTCTGTTCCCAGCATTCAGGAGACAGAGGCAGGCAGGACTCTGAGCTTGAGGTCAGCCTGGCCAGCCAAAGTGACCTAGTGAGACTCTTTCTCAAAAGGCAAAATATCTTAGGGACACATGGACCACATAGAAAAAATAGGAAGTTAGATTACTAGCCCCAAAGCAGTGGTATCTGAGGCAGAACACCAAACAGAGAGCAAACCAACCATGATTACCTAATTTTTTTAAAGCATATGACAATTTATCAAGGCTAAAAAAATAAACAAAAAACAAAACAAAATTAAAAGCATTAAGAGAGGTTGGTGGGAACGAGAGTTCTATCAGCTGGCAGTACTACAGGCCTCACTGCAGCTCCTGCAATTTGAATTTTACTTATCCTCAGATAATACTCCCCGACAGGGCAAATAAAAAACTAAGTTTGTTTTCTCACCTTTTCTAATTACTATTACAAAGAATAATTTTCTACTATTTTGAAACTGTTCAAAGCTTTTTGAGAAACACACACAAATAATTTGGATTTAGTTGATTTTATTTACAGCTTTTTTTTTTACATTTCAATGCATTACACAATTACATTTCTCATTTTCTGACCTGCAAACAGATTACCTTAAATGGAAATGCTTCTTAAAACTATCAAATTAGGTACATCCAAAATGCAACAATTACATATGACATTAATTCACAAAGTGGAAATTACCAGGCCTGTCCTAAGAATTTAGGAACAGCCAATCAGGAGAAATCTGACCAAATTTTCATTCAATTATGTATATACCCCAAATAAAACCTATCTAAACTTCCCAACCAGAAGTCCAAAAGTTTGTTATATCCTCATTGGACAAGAGAGTGGTGACTCAAACCTGTCCAGTCTTAATTTTCATCCCAAATACTGGGCACTGTGTACAGCAGGCTCTATACCTAAACAGCAAGCATCCCAATTTGTCATAGCAAGCATCTCAGTCTGTCAAACACCTAATATCAAACGTTTATACCATTATGTGCATAGAAAGTCTAAGTGTTCACTAATAATAAAACAAGTAGACATTATCTACTGTTCCCCCAGCTCCAGCCCTTACTAAAACCCAATATGCAACCTGTGTCACATGGTGACAGGCAATAGTTTGTATGTGTGTATGTGTGTGTGTGTTTGTGTGTATACCATAGGTACAAATGACAATTAACAGTCCCTGCAAAAATTGTTTCGAGGCTATGGCTTCTATGCCTTAGGATGGTTTTAGATTCAGAACTTGAAAATACTGCTAAAACCTCATTTCCTTAAGAGAAAATTTGATAGCATGTTCAGCTTTAAGCTTCTTAGTCTAAAAATGGCTGTATATTAAGTATAAAAAGCCAACTGAGCACAATTTCTCCCCAGTTTGGCTAAGCTAGCTGGTGGAAATGATTCCTAACTAGCCGGGGAACTGTAGCAGCTCCAACGGTTCTCGCCTACCTTACTGTCCATGTTCACGTTTCAAACTGTGTCAACAAAGACCGCACTTCAGGAGTCAGCTGCTTAGCAGCCTTGGCTGCCTCTGTTATAGCCCTGCGATACAGACCCTTTCTCTTCTTATTAAAACGTAACTGGAAGTTTTCTAGAAAGGGGGAGAGTTGTGAAAGAGCAAGGAAAGATGTTGTTGGAGACGCAAACCATGAAATACAGGCCTCCTGTCGGGCTAAAAGGCCATTATCTTTCCGGCTTACAGTTATGGTAAGAATACGAGCTGGCCACCATGGGAAGCCATAGATCTTCGCCCAAACAATGTCCCCTACACATATGGTCCTGCCATCTGGTGTGATACATTTAGAGACATTTTTGGAAAAGATTTTCATTTTCAAGGAATTACTGAGGCTTTTCTCTTCCTTTGAAGAAGAGGAAGTGGAAGAGGCAGAAGGTGCATGCACACAGCCTGGAGGAAAAGCAAAGCTCTCGGAAGAGCTACACTCAGAGGTGGAAGATTTCAAATCATCCATGCTATCAATGCTACACACTGAAGCACTGGAAGAGTCAGATTTCTCTTGATTTAGGGTCAAGTAAACAGAGATATTGCTTTTGCTGCCCTTTTTGCCCAATGTCTGCAGTTCCTCCTGCTCACCAGGCACATGCACTTTGCTTGTGTCCTGAACCTCACTGGTGGCCTCTTCAGGGCCTTCTGAGGGACTCTGATTTTCTGAAGGGGCCTCACCTGCTGAGCGGGTGGAGGTGCAGCGAGACTGCGGCTTGGGGGCCAACTTGCCACTCCGAATTTTCTCCAGTCCTGTCTTCAGGGAAGAGTCATTTTCTTCGTTCCTGTACCTTTGTGGTTTTAAACGCACTCGAGGTGGGAGGGAACCTGAGCTAGGATTTTGATAGCGACGTGTGAAGTGAACTTTCGAGTGTGCGTTTTTGGAAGTGGAGGTTTCACTTTGCTTCTTTTGTGCCTTTTCTTTGGCAATTTTCAATACTTCCCGAGCTTTTGCATGATCCATGTTCTTGCTCTGGAGCACTTTCTTGGTACTTAACTGAGCTTTTGATGTATTTGCCTGAGCAGAGACTTTGACTACTCTGCCTCTGCTGTGCGCAATACTGGAAACCCTTACCACAGCGTTTCGTCTCTGACTTTCGTTTTGGTTTTTCCCATCCACTTTATGGTCAGTTTTCAGTTTTTTGTTCACAGTAGCTACACTGTCATTTCTCCGTTTTTTATCTTCATACCTAGAAGAGTCACTGCTACCTTTCCTAATTTCCTTCTTTTCTGCAACAACACTGTTTTTACACTTATCACACAGGACTTGCCTAGGCCGTAGCTTAATCGCATTCATTATTGAAGTGGGTTCTTCCCTGTACATTTTACGTTTGGGTCGCTTAATTTTCCGAGGAGGTGGCTGAGGTATTGATTGGTTATATGTGTCCCTGATAAACAAGGGGGGAGGATAAGGTGCTCCTTCGTGAAAGAGAGGAGGTGGTTTGGAAGTCCACAGGCGCTCAGGAGGAGGGACTGGAGAAAGGTCATCGGGAACAGCACCATTCACTTCCCGCTTGACTTCTATCCCTTCTTGGAATGTGTTACTTTGGAGCTGCATGGCGTCCGGTTTGTCCTTATATTCCCTTTTGGGAAATACTGTCACAGGGATCCCATGGGGCCCAAACCTTTGAAGGAAACGGAAGAACAAAAGGAAGCTGGTGAGTTGACATCTATGACTCAGCATCTTAAATTTAATAACTTCATACACATCTATACAACAAAAATCAAAAATATACTATTGCGCTCTCCAAAGTTAACAAAAATCCCCACTTCTTTTGGTCCTACACTTTAGAGAAAATCAGAAATATCTAAATGGTTACTCTAGACAATACCAGAATAGCTGGCTTTACTTAAAATAGATCTTTCTGTTATCAGACAGATGAATATGAAATGCCATGTGGTATTTTACTCATGGAACCAGGTACATTTTTCAGTAAATGCACCCATCCATTACATATAATCATTTCCCTCTGGTCATAGCATCTTTCAGAAGTGTAATAAACGTAGGATGGTGGCACCTGTCTGCAACCCCCACACCCAAAATGCTGCTAAGGCAGGAAGACCTCAAGTTCCAGACCAATTTGAACAGCACAGAACTGACATTCAAATTATTTCCAATGCTGACAGGCATAGCTGTGTGGGTTCAAAGTTTGCTTTTACTATACTGTGTGCATTAGTGTCTGGCTCCAGGAACATCTGCACGCACTATGAGTGCGATGCCTTCAGAGGCCAGAGGAGAGCCCCTGGCACTGGAGTACAGGCTAGTGTGAGCGACCATGTAGGTGCTGGGGATTGAACCCCGAACCCCGTTCCGGAAGAGCAGTTCTGTGCTCTTAACTGCTGAGTCATCATTTCAGTGTTATCCCCTTTAAAATCACATACTATATTCAGAAATAATTTCAGCTGAGCAGAGTAGCACACATCTGTAGTGGCAGTACAAAGAAGGGAATGACAAAGCATTCTGAGTTTGAAGCCAACTTGTACAACATAGCAAGGCCTCTTGTCTCAAAGCGAAAAGCAAAAGAAAAAAGAGAAAAGCAGTATTTTCAAACATAATCCAGTTTAAAACCAGTTATATATGCCTACATAGATCCCAGCTTCAGGAAATGTAACTGGTTTATTGTACCTTGGCTGAAATAAAGAAATGTAAATTTTTGGAGTTCACTGCCTTCACATAAAAATGAAACCATACTCCAAGTAATCTCAGTGTAGGTCAGCATGCCTATTTTAAACACCGAGATGGCATCACCTGGCACAAGACAATGCTAAAGCCAGTCTTATAAGGCAAAGTTACAGAGAACCAAAGGTCAGCAGCAGGCTATCCAATCAGGTAGCACCCTGCAAACTCGATGTGAATGTTTTCTATAGTTTAGGTTTTTTTTTTCCAGTTTTTGTTTTTTACATTCCTGTCCTCTTAAATGCTCTCCTGAGGTTCAGAATAACTTGTTAAGAATAGACCTTTGGCCAGGGGCAGTAGAGCATGCATGTAACCCCAGCACTCAGGGAGGTAGAGTTAGGCAGATCTCTGTGAGTTCGAGGCCAGCCTGGTCTACAAAACAACACCAGGATAGCCAAGGCTACACAGAAAAACCCTGTCTAAAACACCCCACCCCACTGGAAAAAAAAAAAAAAAAGAGTAAATCTTTGGCCAGTCGTGGTAGCCCATGCCTTTAATCTTAGCAATCAGGAGGCGGAACCTGACATACGTATCACAGTTCTAGGACAGCTAGAACTATAGAGAGAAAGCCTTGTCTCAAAAACCCAAACAAACAAAAAGACAGGATCCTCTCATGTTCCTCTTTAAAAAATAATAAATTGTTGGTCTGGAGAACTTAAACAAAATAATCTTAATGATTTGTTAAATGTTTTGAAGTTATGTTTCACTGTGTATTCCAGGCTGGCCCAGAAGTTGCTATGTAGTACAAGCTAGCCTTAAACTCAAATCCTCCTGCCTCTGCCTCACAAGCACTGGGAGAACAGGCATGTCCCACCACACCCATCTGATCAAAAGTGAAGTTTTCAGAGTGCCTATCAACTACAAATCTTAGTTTGGGCTAAATAAAATAAAATAAAATAAAAATAGGTTAAGTTCCCAGCTCATGGATTCAGGTAATCCTCAACAAGCACATCAACAAATGTTAGGTATAAATCTGACTTCATTTAAACAGTTTTCTATTTCTCTAATATAGAGCTGGAATTCTCATACATTACCTACCAATTACTTCCACCCAGGTTGGATTTTTAAAATTTTAAGTTTATTCTAAACTGAGGTGTGGAGGCATGGCACACACACATGCAGGTGTAAGGTCCTCTGAACCGAGAGCTGCAGAAGCCTGTAAGCAGCCTAACGTGGGCTCTGGGAACCAAACTCAGGTCCACTGGAACATCACTAAGTGCTCTTAACCACTGAACCATCTCCCTGAGCCCCAAAATATTTAAATAATTAGAACATTACCTCAAGGGACCAGAAAACAAACCACTTTAAGAGAAAAAAGAAGGATCACATATCCTCACTCAACTTAGTCATCATGTTGCCACCTCAGTTGGACAATGAGACACTAGTTATGAAACTGATTTTCAAAAGTCACACTATGATTAAATCAAAATCTGTGTCTCAGCATAGTGAGAGTAACATGCATAACTCAAGTATATCTGTTTTACTTATGTACAGATGACCACACATGTTTCTTCTGCAGAGGTGAAACAGGATAATCAGGAGTTTGAGGTCAGTTTCAGATACGTGAGAGCCTGTCTCACCAGGAGGGTTTGAAAACAGAACCCTGCTCTGTGCCATGGCACTGAATCTTAAGTCTTCCCTAAACACAACTCTGAACTTCCCATAAGCACTGTTGCTTACGTTTTTCTAAAGCAGACATTTATGTCCCACATCAATGCTCTTCAAGGAGCAAGCTCAACCAAGGGAAGGTGGAATGGAATCTCTTGCATGCCCTTCCTCTTAAAAAGCTGCTTGCAATTGCTCCAAGAACCAGGTGGTATGTGGAGTATCTTCTTCCCACCGGATGGGCAGCAGAGCAGATACTGGTGACTCATTCTAACCCTTTCCCATCTTCAGTCTAATTACCACAAAAAGATTCTGACTAGGAACACACCTGAATGGCAGAGTATGCATTAGCATGTGCTAGATCCAAGGGATTCAATCTTCAGCATCGAGTGGGGGTGGAGGAGGAAAAAGAAAAATTCTTCCAGACATAATGGTACATGGTTGCAACCCAAGCACTCCAGATGCTGAGACAGAAGGATCTAGAGTCCAAAGCATCTTAGGCTATATTGCGAGACTCTATCTCAAGGGGTGTGGGGAGGTACAGGTTATAGCTCACTGCTTGCCTGGATATGTCTGGAATAGATCTCCAGCACCACACAAAATTAGTAAAAATAATTTGTGAGGAAGAGTAAAGATCCAAGAGACCTCTGTACTGTGTTTGTACTTCCTGCGCCTACAATTATTTTAAGTTGTTTTTAAAACTGACTCTTGAACGAGTAGCAAGTACCAAAGTTAAAGAAAGAAAAGAACACTGCTGTTTAACATGTTTTAGTCAGGATAAGAGAAATCAGTGAAGAAGCCCCAGTCTAGGAGTTTAGGGATATAGCTCAATTGGTAGAAGGCTAACTTAGCATGATCAAAGCCCTGGGTTCAAGTCTCAACAATGCAAATGCTGAGCAAAGTGACACATACCTGGCTTACACTAGTAATCCTAGCATACTTGGGAAGTGAAGGCAGGAGGGTCAAAAGTTCATAAAAGACCCTGTCAAATAAACAAGCAAAGAAAAGTCCATAATACTTCCAGGAATAAATGACAGTGTCAGGTGTCAAAGTGATTTGAACTATGAATGGCAGCATACCAGTTACCCCAGACTAGGTCAGGCAGAAGCAGGGAGATACTCTGGGTTCTTACTGAGCTACATAGTCAGTAACCATCTTCAAAATCCAAAAGCAAGAAATGATTTATTTCATTCTAGGATTTTGATCCCATTTAAGATAGGGGTTTTATTTATGATTTTGCTCATAATTTCTACTACTCCTAATCAACCCTATACTTACATTCAATGAGGAAGCCTAACTGCTTCCTGAGTTAAGCTTAGAACTGTTACCCAAATTCCTTTCCAAAATACTTGAAACCTAAGTGAAATGTTTACCAACAACTACCTAGTTTAAGTCAGATATATTTCTGGATTTATATTTTAATTTTTGCTTTTAAAGGCAGAGTCTTGTAGCCCAGAGTTACCTGGAACTCACTATGTAGCTCAAGCTGGCTTTTAACATGTGGCCTCTTAGTGGATTACAGGCATGTGCCATAAAACTAGCTCCCCTTGTATTTCTAATTCTTACCTCTGATTTTGAAGTTCAGTTTGTTTGTTTTAATGATGGCAATGTTCATCTGCATGAACTTAGCAGTACTCTCAACCAACTCATTTCTGACCTCAAATTAATTTTTTCTTCTGCTTAGAGAAGTTCAGCAGAACACAACCGATTCTCATTTGCTCCCTCCCATTCTTTTTTCCAAGAAGTAAATGTAGGAGGGGATTCTTTTAAAAGTCATACACAAGGGGCTGGAGAGATGGCTCAGTGGTTAAGAGCACTGCCTGCTCTTCTAAAGCACCTGGGTTCAATTCCCAGCACCCACATAGCAGCTCACAACTGTCCATTTCCAAGGGATCAGACACATTCATACTAATGCACATAAAATAAATAAATAATTTTAAAAAGTCATATACAAAAATACAGAAATGCAAAGGTACTATAATATACAGACAAGCATAGGAGTTGGAACAAACTAATCATTCAGCGAAAAGTTCAGGAGAGTTAGCTGAAACAGGTCCAAGTGCTCTAGATGAACCAAACTACCCTTTTGGCAAACAAGGCAAAAATTAAGTCTATAACCACTTGAACAGTAACAAATCCAGATTTGTTTTATTTCAGCAGATGTGTACCTCCTCCAGATACTGGAAAAATAGTTCCATCAGTAAACTAAAGTTGCAGAAACGCTGAGGAACTGAGTTTACTCTCCAGCACCATGGAAAACACTGGATGTGATGGTATGTGTATAATCCAGATTCAGGAGCAGACACAAACATAGGTAGATCCCTGGGGCTTGTTGGCCTGCTGGACTAGCCTCATCAGTGAGTCTCAGGTCCCAGTGAAACCCTGTCTCAAAAGAAAAGGTAGGAAAAAAGAAAAACTAAAGAAAGAAAGACAAGGTAGACAACTCCAGTGACTAACACCTGAGGATGAGCTCTGGCTCTACACACAGGAAAATGTCTTTATAAACTGATTTTGCTTCACATTTCTTTGTAAGATTTGGCTAGGTCAATATTTAATCAGGACAAATGAAATTAATTCAATAGCATCTAAGCACAATAGAAATTACATCCAAACAAAATTACATCCATTCCCTCTAAAACAGAATTACCAGTTTTGTATCCCAATTACCAGTTGGGTATAGAAGTACATGCTTGAATCCTAGGATTCAGGAAGCTACATGAAGCCTTTCTCACAAATCAAAAACAAAACACCATAAATCATGTCACTTCGCTACACCACAGATTAGCCTCAATGAGATTGTCAAATCAACTTACAGGATGTTCTTAAGTACAACAGCCTCCCATATCCAGATCACTTTCCAGTTTCAGTGGCCCACATAATTTTGTTACAGTATATTATCCTAGTTATCATAAATCCTTACTTTCTCAAAAATAAAACTTTGTTGTTAATATATTGATGATTAACTTTAGGCTAGACACGGCACAGATGCCTGTAATCAAATTTCAGAATTTGTGAGGTGCAATCAAGAGGACCAAAGTTGGGGATAAAGAGATGGCTCAGTGGTTAAGAGCATCATTGTTCTTCTAGAGCTCCTGAATCAGATTCTCAGCAGGGATGTGGAGTGACTCACAACCTTCTGTTAATTACAGTTCCAGGGGATCCTAAGGGTCTGGCCTTGGTGGGCACCTACCTACACAGCAACACATAGATACATAAAAATAGAGATGGGTGATGGAAGGTCAGGGGGCGATGGCAGCACAGGAGAGGGGCAAGTGCAAGCTGACTGAGCAAGCTGGAGTGGGGCTGGCAGGCCCCATCAGCTGCAGAAACAAGTGCAGGAGTCAGAGCAAAAAGTCACCACCAAATACAAGTAGAAACTGCAGTGGAGGCTGGCTATAGAGAAACAGATGGACAGACACCAGAAGGAGCTGTACCTTAACAGACTCAGATATGGCAGATGAGGTCAAAATGGATGAACTGTTGGAACTGGACAATCAAGAGGAAAGATGGAAAATCCAGGGGTTCTTGGAGTCCTGCACAAACTTCACAGGGGACATTATCCAGGAGCTGCTGGCAAAGCTGCATAAGCATCTACAGCCCAGCCTCTCAGATGAGCAGTCTAAGCCACTGCAAGGACTGGACCCACACTATTCCACCCTGCAGTTGCTTGCATTCATCTACTCCTATCCTCCCACATACCACAAATCCATATGTTATTTAATGTTTCTGCAATGTTTATTTGTATTTAATGGTTCTATAACTGAAAAAAAAAGCATACACACATAACTTGGCTACATGAGTTCAACACCAGCTTGTGCTATCTAAACCCAGCCTCAGCAATAACAAATAAAAAATTAACCCCAAGTAATCTTTTTTTTTTTAATTTACTCACTTTATATTTGAGTGTTCTATCTGCATTTACATCTGCCAGAAGAGGGAATTAGTTCACATTATAGATGGTTGTGAGCCACCATGTGGTCGCCAGGAATTGAACTCATGACCTTCGGAAGAGCAGACAGTGCTCTTAACGGCTGAGCCATCTCTCCAACCCACCCCTCACCCCACAAGTAATCTTTTAATTTCCAGAAAAGTCTAGGAAATAGAACATTATAATCTATCATGTTCTAGTATTTTGTGCTTTAGACCATTTATTTATTATTGTATCATCTGTTTGCTCACAGACCAGCTTTACAGTATAGCAGAAAGTGTTTATCAACAGATCCAAAGGTCTTTAGTTTCTCTGCAAAAATGTAATATAAGGAACATGCAGCTTTGAACTGATGTTCAATAATTAACATTTTATTATTTTAGCATTTGTAGATCTGTATTAAACCTAATGTAGTATGAATTTAAGTAAGTTGTCAAGAATATAAAAGCCACTTGCAAGATCACTGTAAAATATAATATTGGAATGTTTAAAATAATAATTAGAGGGTCAAAGTGTAATTCAGTAATGGATCACAATATGTATGTGGCCCTGTTTGTCAACATCCCCCAAAACAAGTACCTTAATTAGAATTGTATCTACAAATTAGACAATGTTTTAAATTTGATACAGTGTCTAAAAATTACAGTTTGTAGACAGTGTTTCACTATGTAACCTAAGCCAAACTTTAATTCATGATTCTCCTGCCTCAGAAGTGCTAGGATTACAGACCCATGCCACCTAAACTCTGGACTGTTAAATAAAGTAATGAGTAAGTATTAACTTAATTAGTGTCCAAAACAGTGCTGATTTAAGTTACACTTAATACTGACAACTATAAAGATACACCTATTTTTTAAAACTTCAAATTAGCCATTTACCAAAGGAATTTAAATTATACAAACTTGAAAGACTTTTCGGTCACTACCTAAAAACAACAAAATAAACTTGTAAGTGTATAGAGAATAAAAGCCAATTTCATATG
The DNA here is from genome assembly GCA_028658305.1 of Pachyuromys duprasi. Classification (NCBI taxonomy): domain Eukaryota; kingdom Metazoa; phylum Chordata; class Mammalia; order Rodentia; family Muridae; genus Pachyuromys; species Pachyuromys duprasi. The sequence goes on along the minus strand of CM053757.1, from coordinate 32,121,555 downwards.
GACTTCAGCTATAGGCATCCACTGGTGCGGTGGCTTGAATGAGAATGGCCCCACAGGCTCACACAAGTGTGACCTTGGTGGAGGAAGTGCATCACTCGGGGGTGGGCTTTGAGGTTTCAAAAGCCGGCATCAGGCCCCTCCCCCATGCATGCTTCTCGGCCTGCGGATCTGGATGAAGCTTTCGGCTACTGTACTAGCATGAATCTGCATGCTGCCATGCTGATAACAGACTAAACCTCTGAAATTGTAAGCAAGCCCCTAATGCTTCTTTTTTTTTTCATAATAGTTGCCTTAGTCATGGTGTCTCTTCATAGCAAAAGAACAGTAACTAAGACATAAGTTGGTCCCAAGGACTGGGATAACTGCTGTGACAGGCCTGAACATACTGTTAGTTGGAAAAAAGTGTAAAATTTTGGGGCTCTGAGCAGGGCTTAATGGGCCTAGGATATAGAAGCATGGAAGGTGGTGGCTTAGGGTGGTCTGAACTGTGGAAGCCAGCTAAAAAAGTTTAATAAGTGGCATTTTAGGAAAGCAGCAGCAACAGATCCAAGATGGCAGCCAGCAAGAGGCTGATGAAGGAGCTTGAAAGGATCCACAAACGTGGAATGAAAAACTTCTGTAACATCCAGGTTGATGAAGCTAATTTATCGACTTGGCAAGGGCTTATTGTTCCTGACAACCCTCCATATGGTAAGGGGGCCTTTAGAACTGAAATCAACTTTCCAGTACAGTATCCATTCAAAACACCCAAAAACACATTCAAAACAATGATCTACCACCCTAACATCGATGAGAAGGGGCAGGTCTATCTGCTAGTACTTTGTGCTGAAAACTGGAAGCCAGCCACCAAGACTGACCAAGTAATCCAGTCCCTCATAGCACCAGTGAACGACCCCCAGCCCGAGCACCCACTCCAGGCTGACCTAGCTAAAGAATATTCTTAGGACCGTAAAAAATTCTATAAGAATACTCAAGAGTACAAAGAAATATGGGGAAAAGCAACCTGTGGACTAAAATCTGTCATGAGTGATTCCAGCAAGTTTGAGCAGAGACCCCGAGCAGTGCATTCAGATACCCTGCAAAGCAGGACTCTGTGGAAAATTGACACATGCTACCTACTACACCTGGCATCCACCTGTGGCCGTTAGCAACTTTCTACAGTTTTCATAATCAAAAGTGGTCTTGGTAATCTGTAAAGGATTTAAAAATTCAGATGTTCTTTAAAAAAAAATAAAAGTTTAATTAAATGGCCTGGAGACCATTTTTCTGCTGGGGGTGGGGGGGTTGCAAAAGCACAAAAGGCGCAAAAGCTTTTTGCCCTTGTCCTAAAAATCTGCCTGAAATTGAAGAATTTGGATTAATGGCACTAACAGAGATTTCTACACAGCCTAGCATTGACTGTGTCATGTGGTTATTAATAATAACTTATGCAAATCTAAAATGAGAACTGGGAAAGGAGAAATACCAAAGGTATTTGAGGAGAAAAGAAACACCAGGAAATGTTTTGTTGGAACCAAGACTTATGTTCCAGGATATAAAAAAATTTAAGAAAAGCCTGATGCTAAGTGGAAAAAGGGATTGGGATTTAAGCAGAGTAACCCCCTCTATCTATGGAGTATTTTTCAAAGCCAAGTATGTGATGTGCCTTTTGATTTTGCTCTTACAGGGAGTTATAGTTAAGGGACTGACATGAATCTCTGAAGAGACTTTGGACTTTTAAACAGTGTTGAGACTGTAGTAGACTTTGGGAACTTTCAAAGTTGGACTGAATGTATCTCTGCATTATGATATGATTTGGCTGCAAGCCTGTGAGAGCCAGAGAACGGAATGAGAATGACCCCCATGGCTCACATAGTTATGGCTTTGACAACTGGGGACCTTGAAAATGATCCCCCATAGATAGAGGGGATACTCTACTTAAATACCTATTTTAAAAGGGGGAGGGGGAGAAGCAAAAAGTAGAAATGGTGGTTACCAGCAAGGCCTGGGAAAGGAAAACAGGGTAGCTGTTGTCTAACAAGTTTTAATTAGCAAGATGGGAGAACTGCCCCAACAATGTAAACACACTTACCATCACTCAACTGTACAATCAATGGTCACACTAAACTCTGTATGCATTTTTTTACATTAAAAAAAAAGAATTAATATGAAGCCAGGCGGGTGGCTCAATTAGCACTCAGTCTGAGGCAGGACTGTCTCAGGTTCAAAGCCTTGCCTGTAAGTATAAGACTTGGTGTCAACAAGCAGAACAAGAGCTGGGAATGTAGCTCAGCTGATAGTGCTTTCCTAGCATATACAAAGCCATACCGACATGGTGGTATATGCCTGTAACCACACTCAGGAAATGGTCATCTCTGCTATAGAGCAAATTCAAGGATATCCTTGGCTATATAAGACCTCCATCTCAAAAAGCAAACAAACAAATAAAACAAACACAATAGCTACCCAAATGTAGGAAATATAGTGCAAAGCATCGTATTTTAATTATTAGTGCATGGAAAATAATAATTTCTCAGTAGAGAAACAAGATGGCACCTTAGTGGTTGCAAGTGTGGAAACCTGAAAATATTTTTTATTTCTTTGTATCTCCCAGAGTAAATCAGACAAACCCAAAATGAGAAACAGTCCCTACAATTATGCAATAAATATACAACTAAATATACAATCGTGATGGGGAGGGTAGAATAAAGAAAACTTAGGTGGTAAAGTTGATTTTCAAAAATGGAACATAGCATAATCGTCATCAGACAGGTTTCATCCAGCAACTGATGGGAGCACATGCAGATACTCACAGCCAAACATTAAGTGGAACTCCAGGAAATCCTGTAGGAAAGGGGGAAGAATTGTAGTAGCCAGTGGGGTCAAAGACACCACAAAAATACGGTCCACAGAATCAACTAACCATTGGGTCATAGGGACTCGAAAGAGATTGAACAATCAGGGCACCCGCATGGGCCTGACCTAGGCCCTCTGCACACATGCTTTCTTGTGGGAACAGGGACCATCTCTGTCTCTTTTGCCTGCTAAAGACCCTTTTCCTCCTCTTGGGTTGCCTCATAATACAAAAGGTGTCTAGTCTTACTTCAACTTCATATGCTATGTTTGGTATCCATGGGAGGCCTGCTCTTTGGGCTGGGAGGAGAGGAGAAACTACAGTCATGATGTAATATACGAAAGAAAAATTTAAAAAGAAATTTTTTTTAAATCCCAAACCAACAACCAAGAAAAGAAGGAAGGCAAGGGAGAGGGGAGAGAGGGAGAAAGAGAGAGGGAGAGAGAGGCAGAGAGAATATGGCAATGAGATCCTGGAGACGCTGCTCAGTAGTTGAGAGCACTGGTTGCTCTTGCAGAGGCCCTGGGTTCAATTCTCAGCACCCACATGGTGGTTCACAGCCATCCCTAACACACTACTAGTTCTAGGGGTATCTGTGCTCAGATACGCATGCAAGCAAAATATTCACACTTAACATAAAACAAATAAATCTAATAAAAATTATAAAAACAAAAGAAAAAGAAATGTGGGGAAGAAATCCAAGACACAATCATACAAACACAAGTATAATCTTAGCATTTGGGGTGGAAGGACACTGGGGCAACAGGCTAGTAAACTCAAGGCCAGCGTGCGCACTACAGAGCAAGAGCCATCATAAAATAAGACTCTGTTTGTCATCCAAATCTGACCATGTAAATTTGATCTCCAGAAGCCAAGGAAGGAAGAAGAAAAGAATGAAGTCCTCAAAATTGTTCTTTGACTTCCACGTATGCACTTGGAACATGTGGGCACTCAAACAGATACACACACATTAAACATAACAATAAATTTAAAAATGTTTTCAAAAATCTAAAGTATGTGTTTGTGTGTACACATAAAAACACATCTGAGACTGATGTTTTCAACCTAATGCTGAAAAGTTTAGGGAAAGATGCTTATATCAGTAATGATAAACAGGGGCTGAAGAGATGGCTCCCTGGTTAAGAGTATGCTGCTTTCCCCAAGGACCTAAGCTGGTGTCCTACCACCCATATCAGGCAGCTCACACAACTATCTGTAACTCCAGCTCCAGGGAAAATTCTCACACTTCTGGTCTCCTCAGGAACATGCACATACATGCATATGTTAGATATACAAATAATTTTTTCTTTCTTTTTTTTCTTTTTTGTTTTTCAAGACAGCATTTTTCTGTGTAGCCTTGGCTGTCCTGGAACTCACTCTGTAGACCAAATTGACCTCGAACTCACAAGATCTGCCTGCCTCTACCACCCAAGTGCTAAGATTAAAGGTGTTCACAACTGCCCATCCTAAACACAGTTTTAATAATAAAAATAAATATATATTTTTTAATGGTAAAACAGGATAGAGAAATGCTCAGTGGTTATCTTGCAGCTCTTGCAAAAGACCTGGGTTCAGGTACCACATGGCAGTTTACACAGTCTAACTACAGTTCCAGGAGCTCCAATGGCCACTTCTGAACTCCTCAGCACCAAGCACACACAGGGTAAACATTACACATGCAGGCAAACATACACATACGCATAAAATGAAAAAATAAAATCTTCTTTCAAAAAGATTGATAACACAAAAAAATTAATGATAAAGCAATGGGCAAAGTTTTAAAAAAATAATAACTATCTGTAATTCAGCAGAGGTAGAAAAATCAATGAAAAGTCACCCCCAACTAAGCCAATCTGAGCTATTAGATTCTCGGGGGTAGGGAGGAAGACACATATAAATTAAAGACCCTAGGTAAAAAAAAAAAATAAAAAAATAAAAAATAAAAAAAACTTTACAATAGAGTTCTCTACAATGATTGAAAATTTCAAAATCAGCTGATGTAGTGGCACAAACCTTTCATCCCAGCACCTGTGATACTTTTAGTTCAGCCTGATCTACAGAGGGAGTTCCAAGACAGCCAAGAGCTATAATATAGTGAGACCCTGTCTTAAAAACAAAACAAAAGAAATAAAAGAAAGTTAATTACGGAAACATGGTTTGGGGGCATCGCTTAGTTGGTGAAGTGCTGCCTTACTGGCAAGAGAACATAGCTGATCCCCAGAACCATTTGTCAGCCCAGCACTGGGGAAGTAGAGGCAGGCAGATCTGCGGAGCTTACTGACTAGCCACCCTGGTCTGAACTACAAGCCCCCAGTCCCTCTCAAAAAACAAGCCTGTCTCAAGAAACAAGGCAGGGGTCTAGAAAGATAGCACTTGCTGCTCCTCCACAGGACCCAAGCTCAGCTTCCAGCACCCAAGTCAAGTGGCACAACAGCCTATAAATCTAGTTCCAGGGAATCCAACACCTCTGGCATATACAGCCACCTACACTCACATGTAAACACACATACCTAAACACAATTAAAAAAAAAGCTAAAACTTCAAAACAATTCATGAGGACTGACACCTGAAATTGACATCTGGCCTCCAAATGCACCTGCAAGCATGTGTGCATGTATGTAGGCATATGCTCGATTACGGGTATATAAATACTACAGCATTGTAGGGAAAATAGTGTTTATAATTAATACACCACTTAGATACCCCATCCCAAAAATACATTAAAAATTGGTTTAAAAAAAAAATTTAATCTTGGCCTCTCTTCTTTCTGTCTCTCTCCTCCTATTCTCTCTTCTCTCTCTGCCTGCACACCTCTCTCCCTCCCACGATGCATGGAGGTCAAGGGCTGCTTCCAATATACCTGCATTTATATCTCATCTTGGGACTAGAGAAAGTGCTCAAGATTTAAGAACACAGGTTGCTCCTTCCAGAGGACCAGCATTTGATTTCCAACACTCACATGGTGGTTTATAACTTCTTGTAACTCTAGTCACTGGGGATCTAACATCCTCTCCTGGCCTCCAGGGATACCAGCCACTCAATGGTGCACACAGGCAAAACACTCATATGCATAAATTTAAAAAATAAGTATTAAAAATATACTACCTTGAGCTAGAAATGTAACCATGATATGTAGTCAATATGTCCAAGACCCTAAAATACAAACCTTATGCTCTCTCTCTCTAGATGCAGGCACACACATACATTCTCTCTCTCTCTTTTGGATGTGGTGACTCAAGACTCTATGTATGGCTGTCTTGGAACCTGCTCTGAGAAGCAGGCTGGCCTCGAACTCACCAAAATCCACCTGCCTCTGCCTCCTAAGTGCAAGGAAAAAGGTGTGCACCACCTACCACCAGTCCAAAGAAATAATCTTAATCTCAGTTTCACCAAAACCATTTTTTCTTTTTTCTTTTCTGATAGGTTCTCCTCTTATAGCCCTGGCATGCCACAAGCTAGCTATTATCTGGCTCTATAAAAGCTCTTCAGGAAAAAAAAAATTTTTAATTGATGCGTATCTAGCAAGTTCGACAACCTGGGTTTGATGCCCAGGACCCACAACAGGGGAACATAGAGTCCCAGAAGTTGTTTTTTGTCTTCCACACACAAACTATGGCATGCACATACTTACATGCACATGAGTACCCACCCACCCATGCACACTAAAGTAAACAAAGGTAAGTTAAAAACAGGTTTCAGAATGCAAGCCAGTTGGCCAAATGCGACTCCTGACATGCAGTCAACTCTAGATTTAATATCCAGCATGACATGAACTGGGTGTGGTGGTGCTTTCCTGCAATTCCAAGACTTGGGAGTTAGAAAATGGATGATAGACAGGCAGCTCAAAATTCTCTTCCCATAGCTACTAGTAAACTTTAGTGCAGACTGGAATACATGAGACACTGTTCTTACAGAAAAAAAAAAAAAAAAAAAAAAAAGGAGGGTCACACTGTGCTAAGGTGACACAAGGCCATTAATCCCAATACTTGGGAAGCACAGGCAGAACTGCATGAGTTCTGGGCCAGCCTGGTCTACATAGTAAGTTCCAAGCTAGCTAAAGCTAAATAACAAGATTTTTGTCTCCCAAAACAAAAAACAAAACATCAACCATGCAAGATGCTTCACAGTTCAATGGGTAAAGGTGCTTGTAGAAAAAAAACAAACCCTGCAAGTTGTCCTTTGGACTCAGTCTCCAAAGCACAATATAAAATAAAGGTAGAACAGGGTTAGTAGGCTGGGATTGTGGCTGCTGGGATCAGGGCCAGTAACTGGTTAGGCTATACAACAGGAGAACCACAGGTTCCAGGTCAACCAAGGCAACATAGGGACAATATTTTCAAAATAGTCAGTGATGGACAGACTGCCCTTCTCTAATGTGTATAGAGCCCTGGATTCAAGTCCCAGCACTGACAAAAGAAAATCACCCAGGAATCACAGCACATGTCAGTTATCTCAGCCTTTAAGAAAAGAAGCAGGAGGAAAAGGACTTCAAAGCCAGGTTCAGCCATCAAGTTTGAGGCAAGCCTAGACTTTATGAGACCTGTCTCAATAAAGAATAAAAGAAAAAGAAATAAAACAAGAAATGAAAGAAAAAATTAGAAGAAATTTAAGAAATAGTAAAAAAATAAATTAAATAAAATAAAAAAAGTTCTACAATTCCAGAACTTAGAAGCTACAACAAGGAGGATTGCCTTAGGGTCCAAGACTAGCCAAGGTAAAGAGCCTCACCATGTTTATCTTGGGGCTGGAGAAATGGCTCAGGGGTTAAGAACACTGGCTGCTCTTCAAGAGAACCTTGGTTCGATTCCAAGCACCCACAAGGCAGCTCATAACTATTTGTCATTCCAAGATCTGACACCATCACACAGATATAGATGCAGTCAAAATATTAATGCACATAAAAATGAAAATTATTTTTGAAAATTATAAAAAAAGACATCTTATATATTCCTACTAATATCTATTATAATAACTTTAAGCAATTTACTTAATCTGGTACTGTCTCTACAAAGATCTTTCAGAGTGAAATGAAACAATATATCCAACACAAAAATGGTAACTGTGGGGGCTGGCAAAGCAGCTCAGTTGACAGAGTGCTTACCATAGGGGAAGCCTTGGACTGGATCCCAACACTTTATAAAAACAAGAGGCAGGGAGGGGGACTCCCCTTCTAGAAGGGGAAAAGGGACAGGGGGAAGAAGGTGGGAGGGTGGGACCAAGAGGAGAAGGAGGAGGGGGCTATGATAAGAACGTAAACTGAATATATAAATTAAATATAAATTTTAAAAAATAGATGGTAGCATGCATCTATAATTGTAGCACTCAAGAGATTCAGGTAGGAAGATCAGAAGTTCAGGATCATCCATAACTACAGTTATTGAGATATACTTGAACTAAAGATCCTGTCTCAAGAAAGAAAAAAAAGAGCAATTGCAGGGTAGTTATTATTTAGTTGAGAAAGTAAAGCTCGGCAGCTCTGTTAGGCAATATAAATATAAGAAGAAACTATAGAGTTCAGCAACTATATAAGTTGGCTCAAAGGGAAAAGGATTAAAAATTATAGACAACTTATACCTGCAATGGGTAGCTAAATTTAAGAAACCACTTCCAAGTGTATATACTAGCTTTACAGCAATTATCTAGATCTGCAACCCAAGCTGCACATCCTCCAAATTCATTGCTTAGTATTCAATTATATTCCATTATAAATTAAAGTAACTTCTAGTAGCAGGATTAAGAAATTTTACCCTTCTGCTGATTGAGTTAAACTATCCCTAAAAACCAGTATCTCCTAAATGGTCTACCATCAGAACCACACTGAGTGAAAGTCAAATTGATGGGGAAGAGATCAGTACTCTGTGCATTAAAAAACTATATTTTATATGTATGGGTGTTGGGTGTTTTGCTTTTATGTATTTATGTAAACTACATACAAGCAGTGCCCTTAGAGGTCAAAAAGGTGGATCCTCTGGAGTAGTAGTTACACAGCTATGAGCTGCCCTGTGTATGCTGGGAACTAAACCAGCATCTTTCTGAAAGAGCTGAGCCATCTATCTCTACAACCTCAGAATCAATACACTTTTGAGAACTACTGACTAAACTGTCTTTAGTAAAGTAATTTTATATTAAATCCACGCAAAATATAATTAAACCTTCACTTACTTCTTTATCTGCCAGTCACTACATACAGCAAGCTTCTTTCTGGTAACATACATCTTAATTTAAGAATTCAGGAAAAACCACGCCACTAAGAAATGATGTATCTGATAGGCCAAATACCTAAAAACATGTTTCACCTTTTGTCATCTAAATAAATCAGCCATAAAAGTGAAGCAAGCAATAATAAACTACGTTTTTAAAAGGTTTACTTACTTATTTTATGGAGATGAATGCTCTATCTGCATGACAGAAGAGCACATTAGAACCCTGTATAAATGGTTGTGAGCCACCATGTGGTTTGGGGAATTGAACTCAGGACCTCCAGAAGAGAGCAGACAGTGCTCTTAACCAATGAGCCATCTCTCCAGTCCATACTCAAACTACTTAACAGCCCTCCCCTCACCAAAAAAGTTGTCCTGACCCTGACCAATACATACTTTCATCATGACTTTAAATAGACGGGTTGACAAAGGCTTGTTATTCCACCATCAGGAAACTAAGCTGAGGCAAGAACATCTGAGTTCAGGATCAGCATATGTATATGGCAAGCCTGTCTACAAAGACTTTTGCAGAAGGGGAGATTATATAATATAAAAATATATCTAATAAAATTGATAAATTTATTTGGGAGCTCAGCCAAGTACACCCCTGGAATCCCAGGTCTCAAGGAAGCTAAGGTGGAAAGACTGCAAAGCACAAGTCAGCCTGGGCTACACAGTAAAGTCCTGTCTCAAAGCAAAAACATTATCAAAATTCTTTGTTCTCAGACTCAAACTAGATTTTTATTTACCAACAACTAACTATGCCTGGCCACCAAAACAGTAAGATTAAAGAATACACATGGAGGAACTTACTCGGTATATTACAGTAGCAAGCACCCTACAAGTAAGTTACCTGGATTAGAAAGTAACTGGTACTTGTCTCTGCTTCTTTACTTACTCTACAAGCCCTCTAACACCTATCAAGATATAATCACCAACAAATTCAAACATTTTTAGGAATGTGCAGTTCAACCCAACCATCACACAAACTACGAGGGTCTGTGTCCTCAACCTCAAAGCTTTAATATGAACTACTGGCACCACTACTCACTGCTCCACCAGAATGGCTGTATATTTTTCCCACCAAAAGTAGGGCTATTGCACCATACGTTCATGGTCTCTGTAAAGAAAAGAAATCATTGTCTTGGTTTACATTTCCTTCAAAATCAAGTAAATGTTCTACAAATTTAATATCCTAGTCAGCAAATGCTGAAGTTTTCCAAAGAAATCATTTCAATTTTTAATAAACAGCCCCCATACCCAGAATACGATACTTGTGCCATAAAATTAAAATATACAAGCCTTTTAAGTATCAATGATTACTTTGTGATTCCTTAATTCAGGGACTTGGAAAGATTTTTCAGAGTTTCAAAGTAGCATTAAAACTATTTTTAAGACAATACTAAATAAAATAATCCACCTGGACATGGCACACACCTATAATCCTAATAGGAATCAAGGAGTCCAATCTGGGCTACATAGCTAGTTGAAGGCCAGCCACAGTTACACAAAAGACCTTGTCTTTTTTAAGAAAGAAAGAAA
>CM053757.1:32084391-32110480 GCA_028658305.1 Pachyuromys duprasi | reverse complement strand
GATGAGCTGCGACACCGCCGAGTCCCCGCCGGCCGGCGGCACGAGCGCCGGAGGTGGCGGCGGCGGCCGCGGCGCGTCCTCGGGCTGCTCGGGGGCGGCCGGGGGCTGCTCGGGCGGCGGGGCCGGGGCGGCCGCGGGCTCGGGCGGCTTCGCCTCAGCCTCGGGGCCGCCGGCCGGCTCCCCCGGAGGCGGCGGCGGCGGCGGCGGCGGCAGCGGCTGCTCGTCGGCCTGAGGGGCGGACTGGCGCCCGTCGGCCTCGCCGTCCGGCACCGCCGCCTCGGTGGCCGTAACCGGGAGGGGGGTGCCGGCCTCGCTGCCGGGGATGGGCTCCAGCTCCGGCTCGGCCTCGCCGGCGCCCCCGTCCCCGGGGGACGCCGCGGTCGCCGCCGCCTCAGCAGCCACGGCCGCCATTTTCTCACTGGGTTCTCTCTCTCCTCCGACTCGGGCTGCGGCGGCGGCGGCGGCGGCAGCGCGGCTGGGTTCCCGAGGCCTTCCCCTCCCTCCCGCTAACACTGTCGTCCCGCCCTTTCCCTGATGCTCGTGATTGGCACCGCGCCATTGGCTCCGCCTTCCACCCTTCCCGCGGTTCCGCCCTCCCATTGGTCGCAGCGAGCCGTCTGTCGCCGGCCGGGTCCCGCCCCCTCGCTGAGAGTGGGAACTTCCTATTGGTCAGGTGAGTTGTCAAGTGGCGAATCTAAAGGGAGGCGTGAGGTACGGCCTGGGGGAGAGCGAAAGCGGAGCGCCGTACTTGCCGCGCGTCCCTATTGGCTGCGAGGGGAAAATACCGCTTCCTGATTGGTGGGTGCTCCTGCCCGTACTCGGCCTCCTCTTCGGAGGTGGGAGAAGGAAAGGAAACGCTAGCCGTGCCAGTTCTTTCAAAGACTCCCCAAGGGAGGAAAGCGGGAGAATGCAGAAGGGGAACCGCTTCCCAAGAATCTTTGCGCAGACATCCTTAGAATAAATGTTATTTCTAGGCGTGGACTTGCTCGGAGCCGAGGGGTAGGCACAACACGCTTCTGTGAGAAAGACAACTAAAGTTCCAAAATAATCCTCGAAATACTTTTGGGTGCCTGTTCTGCTAGTCAGTTTACGAGGTGCTGGGAATGAGACGACGAACAAGACGTTCTCCATAACCACATGACGGGAGCTCCAGCTTGCACGTGGAGTTCCTTCGCTTCACTTTTTGGAAACAAAGGGCTGATCTGCTCCTCTAGGGACCTAATTTCAAAGAAGGACAATTCTAACGAGAGGAAAGACAACTGGCATGCTAAGTTGGGTGAAGTCCTGCCACGTTGCTTATTCTAAGCTCCACTGGAAATTTTTCACTGCTGAAGCCTTTTCTTCCCTAACTCTCTTCGGTGTAGAGGGGAGAAAAAAAAAGAAAAAACTCAATCCAGACAGTTGTCCGTGGGACTAATCCCAGCACTTGGGAGGCGTGGGCAGAAACGGCTACGATTCTAGACAACACAGACTTCATTCTGTTTCAGGACAACCTGGGCTACAGAGCTAGCCCCTGTCTCAAGAAAGGAAAAATAAAGGGTGGGGGGTCCCTACAGTTTTATAATGTCTTTGTTTCTCTGGTTTGGGTTTTGTTGTTTTGCTTTTTGAAACAGGGTCCCTGTGTAGCTTTGGCTTGCCTGGAATTCAGAGAAATCAGCCTGCCTCTGCCTCCCAAGTGCTGGGTTTAAAGGCTAATCCTATTTTAAATCTCTTGTTAAATCTAGAAGGGGCTACAGAACCTATTTGTTTCAGACTGTTCCTCAGTCAGCCTTTTCCTGTACCTGAGATCAGAGGCACTAAGAACACCCACAAAGCAGAAAGAAGAGTTACCAATGTGGAGGGAAGAATGAAATACTGAAGATTAATTGAAAACTATATGTCAGTCCCTAGTACAATCTTTTTTTTAAAGAACATCTTGTTTTTATATCTTTGTTTATTATTTCTACAGTATTCTTCCTGCATGTGAGCCAGGAGGTCAGAAGAGGAAACCAGATCTCATTACAGACGGATGCTAGGAATTGAACTCAGGACCTTTGGAAGAACAGCCAGTGCTCTTAACCTCTGAGCCATCTCTCTAGCCCCCCTAGTACAATTTTACATGATTCTTGCAAGAAGACAAGTACTAGTATACCCATTTTATTTGAAAACTGTGGCAAAAAGACGTTCCTAAGGTCATTTAGGAACCTCAATTACACAGTTGTAAGTCAAGTGTTCTCATGGGAAAGACAAAATGGCAATAAGCAACTATCAGCCAGTGTTCTGTCTATTTCAAGTCTAGCAGCTCTCAGGAAAGTAAAAGTCCAATAGAAGATGCCAGTTGAGGAGAATTCAGAATCTTCCTTTAAGATAACAGGAAAACAAAATGAGTTCACTTAGTGATCACTATGTACCACTAATTTTCCCATAACCTCACATTTAAAACCCTGTTGTATAGAGGCTAGAGAGATGCTCAGCAGTGAAGAGCATGTGCTGCTAGTGCAGAGGACTCCAGTTTGGTTTCAGTACCAAGATCAGGTGACTCACAAGGGCATGCAACTCCAACTCCAGGGGATACAATGCCCTCTTCTAAGAGCCTCCTTGAACATAAACCTACTCTCAGACACATACATATAAAAATATCTAAAAGCAGTAAAAATAGCCAGGCAGGGTAGTGCATGTTTTTAGTGGAGGAGACAGAAGCAAGTGGATCTCTGCGAGTTCAAGTTCATCTTGATCTATATACCAAGTTCTAGACCAGCCAGGGCTCTATCATAATGAAACCCTAATCTCAGTAATCAGTTTTGTAAATACACTAATATGCTTTAGATCTCTTTTACAGATGAAAAAAATTAAGCCTTCCTCAAAAAACCTGTGCACAGCACTGGTGTTGATACCTAGCATTGTAAGAAAGCCAAAAATCTATTGTGGACATTGTACTTACATTAAATATACATGTGTCTTGCCTTATAGAATTTTTATTATACTATGTCTATAGATCACCATAATCAGCTTGTTAAACAATAAAATGTAGTGTGTAATGCCATGGCACCCTGAATTCCCATGCTGTATGATCTCCCACAGGGAAGAAAATATATCTTGGGTCCTGGGACCTCATTACTTCTCAAAGTAATTACAAAATTTTATTAAATTTCTAATTTATCACATATTGTGGCATAAATAACAAGGCCCCCTCCAAAGCCACTATTTCCATTGTGCAGCTCAAGACACTACTCACCCTGTGTTCACATTGAGTCGGCTCTTCTGCTTTGCCATGAAGACCCTCTCTCTAACCCTGACCTGTCTTTCAGAGTTTATCCTCTACAAATCTTCAGCTTTCTAATACTAGGACTGTCTATCCATCCATCTTTCTCTTTCTCATCCAGATAACACTGAAGGACTACTATGTACCAGTAACTGCAATCAGTGAGACAAGCAGAAGGTGTGACATATAAATAAAAAAGATTTGGTAATTGTCTACTTGGCCCTACTTTTTTAATTGTTGAGTTATAAAATAGTAAATAAGATGATCAAGGATTCTGAGTAATTCTATAAGAGAAGCAGACTAGGATAATAAAGTAGATGGGCAAGGCAGAAGAATGCACTCTTTAAAGATGGTGGATACAAAAAGGCCTTTATAAAGACAGGACGCTTTAGGATGCAAAGGAGCAAACACAGCCAGCCCTTTACATTGCTAGCCGAGTGTTCAGCTCACAAGAGAAGAGCAGTTGCTTAAAGTCTGAAGGCCAAAGAGGGCTTGGCTTGGTCAGAAAGATGGAAGATCATTGGTAGTTGAAGACAATGACCAAGAGGATGAATAGGTAAAATGAGGTTGGAAAGGAAAGCAGGAGCGAAATCACCATGCTTTCTAAGAGATTCTCCCTGAAGGAACCCCAGATCCAACAGAGAACCTGGCTTTTACATTTGCTTCTGTAACCCAGGCACTTCTGCCATCAGGTTCCTCCTGGAATGGAACTGACATGGAGAGAGCATTGATAGCCATGTACTGTACAGGTCTCAGTTGGTAGCAGGATGGGTGGATAGTTGGAGGGCTGAATACATGTGTGGATGGGAAGAATAAATCCAGCAGTAGTGGCAGCGTTCCAGAAGGGTGGTTTGGACTGTGGGTATTGTACTTTCATAATGGCTTAGCTGTGTGTTGTGGCACAGCCCTTGGGGAAGATCTGGACCCTCCAGCCTGGTTGGCAGGCAGCCTGCAGCCGGTGTAGAGAACCTCTAACTGGAATCCTAGTTAATGTGCAGCACCTGGACAGTGTTCCTCATTTAATGTCTGTCCTGTCAGCATACTCTAACATCATTTACTATGCTGTTGGACCCAGTGAGCATCTAGGCAAGATGCCCTGTGCCAGTGGAGATATGTAGCCAGGCATCCAGGTATGAAGATGGCTTCAAAGATCCAGCACCTGTGACTCCTTCCCCATTGGACATAAGCAGCATTTCCTGGAAGCCAGAGATTCCAGAA
The DNA here is from genome assembly GCA_028658305.1 of Pachyuromys duprasi. Taxonomy (NCBI): domain Eukaryota; kingdom Metazoa; phylum Chordata; class Mammalia; order Rodentia; family Muridae; genus Pachyuromys; species Pachyuromys duprasi. The sequence goes on along the minus strand of CM053757.1, from coordinate 32,106,021 downwards.
CACACATGTCAGCACATCATCAAGCAGAGGAAGGAGAAGCCATTGTCATCTCTCTATTGTGAGATGACTCTATCAATAGCTACTAACAGTGTGGACAGAATTCCCATGGTGAAAGCTTTAGCTTTAGCTACCCACGTCATCTTGAATTATCTCACCACAAAACAGACCTAGGAGAGCATTTGGCATTTTGAGGAACAGGCAGGACTGAGAGATCCTTGGCTACATACACCACAAGGGTTTTCCCACTGAGGAGACCAAGTACCTCTCAGAGGTAGAAGCACTCCATAAGTTAAAGCTATAGTGTTCATCCCACCACAAAGAACATCCCCTCATTCAAGAAGAAGAAGTCCATGGGTAAGATTGGGAGGGAATGAGGGACGGGGCTACAGCTGGGATACAAAAGTGACAAAACTGAAATTAAAAAGTTTAAAAAAAAATAAAAGTCCACAAGCTGTTTCACCTCTGTTTCTTCCATGGCCTTATCTGGCCCAAATCCTGACACCATGGACCATGGAAGTGGGAACGATAAGAACTCACCAGATAAACAGGGCCCCTTTGGACCAGTCTGATCTGTAAGTCTGATTATGGAGGTTTTGTCCTCTCCCAGTGGCAGAGACATGCCCAGGCCACCTGAGCAGCTGAAGATCTGGCAGTCTTCAAGCTGCTCAAGATGGATGCCCCGTTCATAGAAGGAAAAGAGCAAACACCATGAAGCCATAAGCTCAGACCCCATGACTTGAATATATTCATGTCCATTGCCTTCTAGAATGCTTTGAGGAGTCCTTGGGAATTCTGTTCTTTAACTTCAGCTCTGAAACAGGGATGCAGGATTTTTAAGTGGAGGCTTGAGTGACATTTAATACAGTGATTATCTGCCTGTGAGCGAAACTGTTCTGCTCTGCTTTAAAGTTGAATGAAGTTAGCTGTGCTGGTTGGGAATCCTTATGACCTATTTTTTGTATTTGACCTAGAGAAGGACTTTGAACCTTGCCTCCTGGGTAAATAATGCTTATGCAATTCCCAAACCTAGGCTTCTTAATTCCTTCCCGTGACGACCTAAGCATTGACAAATAGAGATGTGCACCTACTAACCTGGACAGCTGTGGCACTCCTGACATTTTCTAGCCGTGTCAGCAGAACTGAACCTGTCTGAGAGCTGGATATCGCTAACAAAGCTAACAGCCAGGCTTGCAGACCCTGGCTCTCCATACTGAAGCTAGAGGCTATGTGTTTTTTATTAGCCTAATGGGCCCCTGCAGTTGGAGGGCTGCTTGCTATTAAATGTCACAGAACAAATACTAGTCTCACAGGGCCTCTCTTGCAAGTGAAATTAACTTAACTCCAATTTGGTCAAAAACTTCCTACAAGAGAAAGCTGAGACTACTGAGTTCATATTGGTAAATATATACTAACTGGGCTTCTTGTGATTTTGTGTTTTTCATTTCTCGAATTTGAAGCCTGGGTATGTGCTTACTGAGTTCGACCTCTGGGTGCTGGATATATATTCTTAGGAGTAAAGATGGCAGGTAAATAGGAAGACTTGAGGTTCACTTGAAGTCACCTTATTTTGATTTCCTTGTTTAGGTCAAGGCCTAGGATTTTGGTTTATGAGAGGAAGAGGAAAAATTCAAATCTTTTCTATAATGAAAATGTTTTTCATCAAATGAGCCACATGCTTTATTCTACACATCTTACTGAGGAAAGAATGCAAGCAAATGGCTTTTTTGTTTGTTTTTCCTTGCTGTGCTTTGTCTTGAACACTGTTGCAAATAACTTGCTGGACTTCATTTTGGGCAGTAGTCTGTTTACTTAATGAGCTAACCTTCTCACAAAGAAGCCCTGGAGTCTACAGTTGTCATAAAAATCTGTGTTCTGTACTGACAATAAGAATTCTTGCTACTGCCTCAGAAAAATGAGAGAGACAGACAGACAGAGAGAGAAAAGCTGAGAGAGAGCTCCAGCTAGGGCTGAGCATGGTAGCTCATGCCTATCATACCAGAGATAGAAGCGGTGAGACCGGGATTTCAAGGCCTTCTTTGATATCATTTCGGGTTCAAGGCCAGCATGACAAGCATGAGACCCTGTTTCAAAAAAAGAAAAGAAAAGAAAAAACAGCCTGGCCTGGTGACACACACAACAGTCAGGAGAATCAGAAGTTCAGTGTTTAAGGCCAGCCTCTCATGCATAAGGCTATGTCTAGGCTAAGAAGTAAAAAATAAAAGTGGTCCAGATGGATGAAGCAAAACTCAAGGTTCCCACCCATAATCCTGGTACTCAGGAGACTAAGGGAGAAGAATTTCAACAAGTTGGGATTTCAGGCTTGACTAGGGTACAGGGTAAAACCCCTTATCAGAGAAAGAATCTCAGGATGGCACCCCAGCAAGTCCCGACTGTCACAGATTTTAGTTTCAAGCTCTGTGGGGTCCTAGAATATTGGCTAAGCCTCAAGAATGTTTAAACTTCAAGACTGAACCTGTGTCTGCTTCCACTCGGCTTCTCTCTGGCTGTACAAAACCTCCATGATCTTAGCTAAATCATTTAACCTATTTCCTCAGTTATAATCTCTTTAGTAAATGTTGCTTTTTGAAGACTGATTTTTAATTATGTTATGGCATATGGGTTTACATGTGGGCATCTACACCCCAGTGCACGTACCCTTGGAAGTCAGAGGCGGTGGATCTTCTGGAGCTGGAATTATAGATAGTCCTCACACCGATGCTGGGAACCAAACCCTGGAAGAGCAGCAAATGATCTTAATGATTGAGCCTTTTCTCCAGCCCCTGTGTATTTTGTTAAATCTCATGTTTTAGTAGCTACCTACCAAGAGAATTTGGCTTAGGGTTTTGGTTTTTGGCCAGTGTGTATGTTTTTGTTTTTGTGTGTGTGAGTGTGTTGACCAGGAGAGAGCATTGGAGCTCCAGAGGTCAGAGGAGGACATCAGACCCCTGGTACTATAGTTTCAGATGGCTGTGAATGTGAGCTGCCATAGGGATGCTGAGAACTGAGGAACTGATCCCAGATCCTCTTCAAGAGCATCAAGGGTTCTTGTACACCAGTCCATCTCTCCAGCCCTAGGATTTGATTTGAGGTTTTTCTGTTTTGTTTGTTTAATTTTTAAATGCTGTAACCCTTTGTTTTTGTTGTTGTTGTTTTGTTTTGTTTTTTGCTTTTGGCTTTTGAGGCAGAGTACTACTCTGTAGTGCTGGCTGATCTGGAATACACTATGTAATCTGGGCCAGACTGAAACGTCTGGTGATCTTCCTGCCTCTGTTTCCCAAGTGCTGAGATCACAGGAGTATCCTACCATGCCTGACTATATAATACGTGTATAACACAGATCTGAAATCATGGTAAGAATACTACTTTATTAACAATTAGGTCCAGAAACACAATCTGATTGTTATATCTTAGATTAATCATACCTGGTTGCTGCTGGACCTCAACTACCCACCCAATAATGAAACCTTCGGAAGACTTTTGAAAACAAAAGCCCAGCCCTTAGGGTGTTGGCTCACAGGCCAGAATACTGAACTAAGACTTAGCACTTATTTTCTTTTCTCTGGGCATGTTTATGTTGGAAATTGACTAATAGAGAGAAGACAACATGGGGCAGAGACCAGGGTAAAGGGAATGGCTTTAAAGACTCATGGGGCATCAAAACCAAACAAGAGCCAAGTGAGGTGTTCCTCCAACTTCTGTCTGGAAGCCAGTATTTCTCTTCTAGAATTAGTTTACCTGCTCTCAGATGGAGTCAGAATGCCTGGTGAATTTGTCAAGCACTGGTTCTTTTTGTACCCAGTGATTCTCAGTGCACTTTGGAATTGGAGAATTTGCTAAAGCTGTTTTGCACACATGGTATGACCCCACACTGATAATATAGAAACAACAAAGCCAAGCATGGTGCCTCACACTTGTAATTCCAGAGCCCGGGAGGCCAGGGAACTAACAGGAAATGTGAGTGAGTGGCCATTCCTAAACCTAGTCTCTGTCTCTTGGCCTGGATACTGGTTACACAGGTTATGTTCAGCTTTGTATAATGACAGCTTTGCTCTCCTGTGTACTTTTAGGTAGATAAACTGTATTGCCATAACGGCCAGTGCCATCACTTCTTAAACAATAGTCAAGCATTTTATGATTATAAATCAGAACTCTGACTTAACCCGGTCCTCTTGCCCAGGGCTGTTATCTAGGCATCAGCAGGGATTGTGATCCTTTCTGAAAGCTCAGCTAGGAAAAGAACCATGTGGTGTTTGATTTATATGTCACCAAGCTACAGGGAGCTCAGACTGAACATCATTTCTGATTAGCATTTGAAGGGGATTTCCCTGGTGTGGCTGGGTGTCACCTAGTCTTTCAAATGCCTGGTGAGCAAAAAAAAAAAAAAAGAAGAAGAAGAAGAAGAAGAAGAATCTACCCTTTTGCTGCTTGCCTGCCTGCTGGATCTGAGATACCATCTTCCTTTGCCCTTGGACTGCCTTTTACAGCAGTGGCTGCCTCCTTGTTTTACAAACAGTGCTGGCTTCTCGAAGTCTCCAGCTTGCCGCAACAGGTTGGTCACGGTGACTTTTTCGCCTCCAAACTTTTTCGCCTCCAAATCAAAAGAGGTAACTTTTTTTTTTCTTTTTAAGAAAAGATTTCATGTTGCCCAGACTGGCTTCAAACTCCTTTTGTGCCAGAGAATGACTCTGTGGGCTTAGTCTTAGTGCTTGGGCCTCCCAAAGCGGGATTACAGGTGTTCACCACCATGTCCAGTTGATGCTGTCTTTGTCATTATCATTATTATCATTTTTACTGTTTGTGGGTGCACATGCATGCCTTCCTGTGCATTTAGAGGTCTGTAGACAACTTCTTGAAATTGGTTCCCTGCTAATTTGATATAGGTTCTTGGAATTAAACTCAGCTTGTCAGGCCTGCTAAGCTTTGTACCTGATGAGCCAGCCATCTCGCCAGCCCCACTGTCTTACCTGTTTTGAAACACAGCCTCACAGCCTCACTCTCTAGCTAGTCTGGAACTCACACTGTCCTCCAACTCTTGGTGATCCGCCTGCCACAGTCTCAGTGCTGGAATAATAGGCATGAGCCACCAAGAGAACAATCTTTATAAAGGATGTGGAAGCTTGAGCCTTCCAGCACTGGCTTTGTGAATTGTTCTGTGCAGGTAAAACAAACCCAATCATATCTAAAATGGGTGTTCTTCAGAATTCAAGGTGATAGAGTCATTTGTCCGATTGCGGCAGTATACTGAGATGGGGGAACAGGCAGGCATCCTGAGAGCTCAAATCTGTATATGTAATTGGGCTCTTTTTTCAAAGATTTTTTTTTAAATATAAATTTGTTTGTGTGTGTGTGCGTGTATCAGAAGAGGGCATCACATTTCTTGGAGCAATTGCAAACTACCCAGCATGGGTGCTGGGAACTGACCTTAGATTACCTGGAAGTGAGGCACATACTCTTAACCACGGAGCAATCTCGTTAGCAGCCATTTTCCTTTCTTGAGCTGGCTTCATGTTGCCTAGGCTGCCTCCATGTTGCCCAGGCTGGCTCCAGAATACTGAGCACAAGAGACCTTTCTCAATCAGCTTCCTAAGTAGCCGTCACATCTTTATTCTTTTTAACCGGTGCTCTGACCGTGAGCATCCTGATCTTTGTGTAGTGTCCCACTGTTTATCCATTTTCCTGTTGATGGGCACTGAGTGGCTTTGGGGCCACTGCAAATAATAATCCCAAGCACATTCTTATCTCCTGGTGCACAGGAATAAGGATTCCTATAGTATTTTCTTGGAACAAAATTGCCAAGTCATCCTGTCTTCAACTTTACTGGATACTAATTTATGAACTCAAAGGGGCTGGTACTGCCAGATTTAGCCAATGAAAGCCCAGGATATTCAGTTAAATATCAAAGAATCAAGATTCTTTTTTTTTTTTTAATTACGATCAGTTCCATCTCCCTTGAGAATCCTGACCAATGTAGACCCGTGCAAGCTTATGTGAATACTGGCTGCATTCTCTTCCTGTGTGTTGACCACAGGCAGCCCTCAGCTTAATGGCCACAGGTCCGCTCCACAGAACAGTCTGAAACGTGTAGCTTGCTCCTTAAGACCAAGCTGAGAGGACTAACAAAGAAACGTAAGTAACAGAGGAGCCACATTTTTGTACTCTCATCTCACAAACAGTAGCCTGTCACTTTGGTCCCAGAGTCCCAGGAAAGGGGAGAGAAGATCCCACTAAGGAATCCCGTAAAAAGCACAGTAACAGGAGGCAGAACTCATCACGGTCCTTTAAGAAGCAAATGCAGCCAGCATGCCTTAAGGTTTAAAGGACACAAGGAAGGCTAGTCCAAGCTCCCCTCCCCCACACTTCTACTGTGTTAAGAACTGCTGCAGCTTCTGTGAATGCCCTCTCCCCATACCTCCTGCCCATGGTCACACAGCCTCACTCAGACCAGCAGATGTAAAGGGGGCAGCACACTGCAAAGGTAGCCACCACCCCCATACTGACAACATTCTCCAAAATGAAAGCCGCGATCAGTCCATCCTTTCGCTGAGCTTAGGGAATCAAGCACCGCAAACAGTAGGCACTATCCTGAAACACCTTCCTTCCTGGCCTGGGTGTTGTTTCCTCCTGCTCTCCCCAATGCTTGCCTGGGTGCACACACGCATGTGCACACACATACATTTAATTCACTTTATTTTTCTTGTACACCACAAAAACTTTATGTGGTAGCCACAGCCAGAGCCTGGGTCCTCTGAACAGAGCCTCTGGTGTAGGTTTTCACGCGATGGTCAGTGGATTCCTGATAAGGAGACTTGGCGAACACAGTCTTTTTCCAGAGGCCAGAGATCAGATAGCTACCGGTTTTAGAAACGACATCAAAGGTAGTCTTGGCAAAGTTGGCCAGGGTGGCACTGTAGCCCCTGGCTGATGATGTGTAGCAGTCATCAATACGGGCCAGCAGCAGCAGCAGTTTCTTGGGCACAGGAGCAGAGACGATGGATGCCAATGCTTCTGGGGCAGGGATGAGATGCGCCAACACAGAGCCACAGCAGCCTGCCACCTTACATGGAACAGTGTGGGGCTTGCCAGACTTGTTCCCCTCGTAGCCTCTGCACATAGGGACAATGGGCAGCTTGGCCAAGATCACGACCCCTCAGGTGGCAGTGGCTACCACCTTGGAGCACTTAACACCAAGACCAACATGACAGTGTAGTCCCCAATAGCAACAAAAGCCTTGGACCTAGACCTCGTCCATTGGCCAGCAGAGTCTGCTTGTGCACTGGCATGATCTTTAAAACCTCATCCTTTATGGATGTGCACAGGAAAAAGTCAATAATCTCAGATACCTTAATGGGCCAGGAGAACGGGTAGAGAATGTGTCCTTGACCAAGCAGCCCATCTTTGTGACGGGGACGGGGATCCACAGCTTTACCTCCACAAGCCCCTCGGCCTCTACCACTGTCAAGGCCTCAACCGTGACTTCAGCTCCTAAGACTACTGCCTCCTAAACCTGATCTTCTGAGCCCTCCCTCTGCACTGGTGTCTTCTGCCAATTGGTGTCTTTCCGAAGAAGAAGAAGAAGCCACACATGTACATTTGTAATATCTTGTGTGTCCCAGGCTCATCTCAAACTCCCGGGTTCAAGTGATCCTTCCAAGTAAGTCTGTAGGCATTCACCACCACACTCAGTGTGAGTGCCCTCCCCCCTTTTTTTAATCACCTATGTTTTTTGTTCACCTGTGGAGGGGGGCCATGCTGTGCTATGTATGTAGAGGCTGTAACACAGTCTGCAGAAGTGGGTTCTCTCATTCCATCATGTGCTCCTCCGGAATTTAACTCAGGCCACCAGACTTGGCAACAGGTACCTTTATGCCTTCTCATGAGCCTTCAGTGTAGTTTTTGTTTGCTTGCCTGCTTCCAGGTTTACCTATTATGTGTATATGAGTGTTTTGCCTGCAGATGTTTTTAAACTTGGCTTTTTGAACAGAGGTTCTGGAAAGAAGGCACGCCTTCCACCAAACCTTCTGCAAAGCTGATTAAAACATCAGTGATGGCCCTGGAGAGATAGCTGAACATTTAAGAACACTTGCTGCTCTTGAAGAGGACCTGGGTTTAGTTCTTACCACCCATCTGTAACTCCCATGCTTGGGAATTTGACACTACCTTCTGGCCTCTCTGGGAGCCAGGCACAAAGTTGGTACACATACATACTTGCAGGCAAAACATTCATTCACCTACTCAATATTTCCACCAATGTGTTTGTGAGAGTGCCACGTCCTAACCACCCGACCACCAGGGAAACTATCACCAATGTATTTGTAAAGCCCCTCCATGTGTGACTTTCTGGTACCATAGACACTTCATCAAACTATTACCATGTTAGAACATGGAATCTACGATGACCAGAATCTGTGTCCCTGTGCCATTGTCACTTATAGTTGGCTTCGTAATAAACTATTTCTTATCCTCGTGGAGATGAGAATTATTTCATTTTCCTATGACAATCCCAGAAATCCTACTCTTGGGACTGGTATCTCCACTGACCATCTCGGTTTGTCTGAGAGACTAATGATGAGTGCTCTAGCTCAGTAGTAGAAGGTACTGAGCATGTGGGAGGCCTTAATTTTACTCTCTGATGCTACCAAGATTAAATAAATAAACAAGTAGAACTGTCCAGGCCAGGTGTGATAGAACTTGTGTGTGATCTTAGCACTTAGGAAGTAAGTGCAGGAGGGTCAGGACTTGAAGGCCACCCTCAGCTACTTAGTGCGTGAGGACATCCTGGGCTACATGAGATCCTGTCCCCAAAAACAGAAAGAAAGAAAAGACAAGAGAGAAAGAAAGAAAGAAAGAAAGAAAGAAAGAAAGAAAGAAAGAAAGAAAGAAAGAAAGAAAGAAAGAAAGAAAGAAAAGGAAGGAAGGAAAGAAAGAAAAAGAAGAAAAGGAAAAAGCTATATACAAGTCTGGCAGTGATGGCACAGGTATTTAATCCCAACACTCAGGAGATAGAGGGAAGTGTATCTCTGTGAGTTCAAGACCAGCCTGGTCTACAGAGTCCCAAGGCTACAAAGAGAAATCCTGTCTCAAACAAAAAACAAAAACAAAGCAAAACAACAACAATAAAACCCAGCTATATGTAAACAGATTTGCCCAGAAAAGACCCCTGTGTGGCCAGTAGGCTGGATTAGTGGGTAATAGCACTTCCAGTATGACCCTAAGAACCCTTGTCAGAAAGAGAACCAACTCTGACAGTTATCATCTGCCTTAAAAAGTGTACACACTCACACACACACACACACACACACACACACACTCAGACAGGACACTAGAGTAAAATTACAACAACAAAAAGTGCCATGGAACTTTAAACATAGACTGTAAATTTTATTTGAAGGAAAAAGCCCTATGAGATTTTCCTTGGCCACCACTGTACTTCTTGCAGGCAGTGCATAGCCTCCCTGAAATACAGGAAGCTTTCAAACATATTTGTAGCGTTAACAAACACTTGGCTGAACAAACCAATGCTTTCTAGGCAATAGTTCACTGTGCACTTTCTTTCTGTCCAGGTACATGTATATCTCCAGGATCCTAATTTTCTAACTTTTCTACAGTGAACATGGATTTCTTCAGGAGGAACTAGTGCTTGGTGCGGCTCAGTGGCAGAGAACTGGCCTGGTGTGCTTATAACCCTAGGTTCCATAGGAAGCAGGGCAGGAAAGAAGAGAGAGATGGGGGAAGGGAAACTGTTGGGAGGAATGTAGGGAAAAAATAAAATAAAAGAAGTGGAGAAAATGGGTCTGGGCTAGGTTTAATGGTACATGCTAGAAACCCTTACGCTTGGGAGTTAGAAGTAGGAGGATCAAAGCCAGTCCTGCCTACAAGAGACCCTGTTTCAAAAACAAAGTCGGGGAGTGCCCTGAGGTCACCTGATAGCAGGAGGATCCCAAACCTGGTCCCTGAATAAGTACAGAGCCACAGGGAGGGTGACTCGGTTCCAGGAATCACCTTAATCTGATGGCTGAGAGAGATGAGACTCTGTCCGAGAACCCCGGGCCTCCAGCAGCCTGCCCTTGCATTTCTGTGGGTCATGATACATTCCCTGCTCCAGTAGGTTCGCTGGATAAAGGAGAGAAGCACGTCCCAGAATAGCTTCGCAAGGACTCTAAATGATTCATAAAGCACATTTCCCTTCCAGCAGAGGCAAGGCCGGGGTCTTGGCTGTCTCTTTCAGGTCTGTTTAGGAGGGTGGCCTCGCTCCTGCCCCTGGAACCTTCAGAAGCAAACCCCTTTTCCCTAGAAACTGGCCCTTGTATTGCTGTATCAAAACCCGAATTCGTTCCAGATCCAGCCTAGCCCACCCCTATACCGATAGGAAGCTGAGGAAGGCAGGAACAGACAAGCTGATTTAGACATTCCCTTGACCTTGAGGCAGTTAACTCAGCAGAGGTAACGTGTGGAGCCCAGCAGAGTTCTGGAATAAAAGAGGGCTGCTTGGAGGGCTGCTGGAGCTGTACTCATTTGTACAGCTTTGGTCACCATAGTGACTTCATTCTGAAGCCGCAGCCCTGCTGTTATTGCTTCATATTCATTCATCATAAGACCACCCTTGAGTTCTCCGCCCACTGGGGAAGCAAGTACTGGATGCTTTGGAAAATGGGAGGCTAATGCAATTGGGCCTTTAAGCAGTGTGAGTCCACGATGGTAAGGTGGTCCTCTACTGGGCAGAAGGGTAAAGGTCAGAGCTGGAAGGGAGTTCACCCGCCTCTGGGGTCCCAGCCCCTCAGTTTAGAGGGAAAGTGAGACAGATATCAGGCTTTCAGCCCTGTGGTAAAGCCAGGTTTGAAGCAGAAGCCCGGAGCCCTGGCCTAGTTCTCATTGCATTCAGTCACCATGGACGCACAGGATGTTTTAGGTTGCCTGACTTTTGGCCTTTTGTACCAAGCTGGGTTCATACTTAGCAAGATTATCACTGAAGTCTATGGCAATCAGATCATAAGCCATTCATTAATGGCCTAAACTAGAATTTTTGTAGCCAAAGACTCACATCTGACACAGATTTGCAAGTGAATTAGGTCATTTCATTCTAAAAGTATAATGCTTTTTTTTTTTTTTTTTAAATGAGAAACCTAGCTGTAGGTCACGATAGTTCAAGCTGCAGATCATGATAGTCCAAGCCTGTGATCTCAACATTAGGGAGGTTTTGGAGGACTAGAATTTAAGGTCATCTTATTAGCTAATTAATTGGAGGCTGCTTGGGATACATGAGACCCTGTCTCAGAAGGAGGGGAGGGTTAGAGAGATTGCTCTGTACTTAAGATCATAGTGCTGCCAGGCAGTGGTAGTACATGCCTTTAATCCCAGCACTTGGGAGGCAGAGGCAGGTGGATCTCTGAGTTCCAGGCCAGCCTGGTCTACAGAGTGAATTTCAGGACAGCCTGTTTCAAAACCAAAAACAAAACAACAAAGCACACATGCTGTTTGAGTCCCAGTACCTATTATCTTGTGGCTCACAACTGGCTATGACTCAAGCTACAGGAGGACCAGATGCTTCTAGCCTTCATGAACACACACACACACACACACACACACACACACACACACACTTAAAAAGTGAATCTTGCCAGATAGTGGTGGCACACACCTTAAATCCAAGCAAAAGCAGGCAGATCTCTGTGAGCTTGAGGCTAGCCTGGTCTACAGAGCAAGTTCCAAGACAGCCAGGGCAACACAGAAATACCCTGTCTAAAGTAATAATGATAATCTTAAATTTTTACATAAAAGTAAATAAACACTCAAATAAACTGGAGAGATGACTCAGCAGTCAAAGCATTTGCCTATAAGAGTTTGGATCTCCAGACCCCCCTTAAATGGCGCTTAAGGGCTCAAGAGGCAGATGAGGATCCCCAAGCAAGCTGGCTAGCTAGAGTAGCCATATCAGTGAGCTCTGGGTTTAACTGAGAGACTTTTCTTGATGAATAGGGTAAAAATCAATCAGTGAAGACTCCAGAGATCATTCTTGGTCCTCCATTCCTATAAGTGAACGCTGACAGACCCACAGAAACAAACAAGCAAACAACAACAAAAACCCCGAGACCTGGAGTCAGGAACAAGTGGGAATCATAAATCTTCAACAATATATATATACACATAACAAACACACACTTTTGGGTATGAAAAACAACTAATATAAGACTTTCCTACAATGTTTTTGGTTTGTTTGTCTGTTTGTTTTTTCTTTCTGACACTCTATGTAGCCCAGGCTGGCCTCAAGCTCGATATCCTCCAGCCTCTGCCTTCCGGGTAGGATTGCAAGCCACCATGTCTAGCCCAATGCCATTCTTTTCTTTTTTGTTTTTTGTTCGTTTGGTTTTTGAAACAGGGTCTCCTGTAACTCAGGCTGGCCTTGAACTCCTGGTACTCCTTCCTCAGCCTCCCAAGTGCACTATCACGATGGCTGTAGTGACATTCTTCACTAATCATGAGGCATGTCATGGTAGCTCATTCACCCAGGCAGTGACTTTAGAGTCTCTAAAATAAGTGCAGTCATTTCCTTGTTGTATGACTTTACACACGTTATTTAACTTTTCTGAGCCCAGTAGAAGTGCTTCATGTGATAATTGTGAAGATTTCATAAAGATACTTGTGTAAAACAAAGCATTGTGAAGTAGATTTAAAGTGATTTCTGTTATTGGAAGATCTGGAAGTGGTTTCTTCCTATAACTACAGGGGACCTGTGAGACTGGTCCAAATCCTACTCACCCTGTTGTTAGACCAAACCCACCCCAAGATCTTCTTTTATGTCAGGACAGCCAGGAACAAACAGAACAAATGAGTGGATGAAAGATACATCTCAAGGTAACACTAGTGCCAGGAGAATACAAAAAGATACTTGTATCATTAGCTATCAGGTAAACGCAAATGCAAATTACATGGAAACACTATACTCACTGGATGACTATAAAAACAACAGCAGAAGAAAAGACAAAGGATGGGTTGACTTCCCCATTCAAATGAATGCTCTGTATATGCAAATCCACTGAGACTAGAAGTGCTTGGGTGGTGAACTAGGGCTGATGAAATTTGGTGAAAGTGAATAAGCGAACGCCTCTGGAACCAGGCAGGTGCTTAGTTAGCTCTATCACTAGCTGCTGTCTTACTTTCTGTTTTGACATGGTCTCACTCATTTATCTGGGCAGGCCTTGAACTTGTGGACCCCTGCCTCAGCTTTTAAAATAGGTATTGCCTGCACCATCACATTATTCCTTGTCCATGTGAGCAATTTGTGAAACTTCTTCCTGCTATCTCCCCCTTTCCTTTCTGGCGGGATGGGGAATAAATATTTCTCCTCATGGGTAATGAAACAATCAATCCATCAGTTGCAGATAGTATATCCATGTCCTCATAGAGCCATGGACTAAATACATAGTTTTGGTCTAAATCCCTGGGAATTTCCCATATAATGTTCTATATAAACCCGATTGATAGATGAGAAGTGAAATTGCTCATTGATGGGGCTTTAGGGACCCCACAGTCTGCATGTAGAAGGTCCCATGAGTCTCTGCATGAGTTCATCGCTTTCCCTGTGAGGAACCTGTCACCAGTGGAGCCAGCGATTAAGGCGACACAGCTGGTTTGGGACACCCATCTCTCCAAGAGCTCACTACCAACCTAAAAGCCATCAGAGGAGTCTTGATCAGAGTCAGTTCTCTGCCAGTTAAAGAATGAAAAGGCAGGAAAACTCTCAAGTGACAGGTAACAATGAGGGCAGGGGTAGGGAATCTCTAACACAGTAGACAGCAGCACACGGATTCTGCTGGTATCGTATCTTGTTTTGTCCACTTTGGCTCTTGGCTCTTGGAAGCCTGCTCTTTTCAGAAGGGAAACAGTGGGGGAGTGGATTTAGGGGAGAGAGAGGAAGGGGAGAACCTGGGAGGAGTTGAGGGATGGGAAACTGTGGTCAAAATGTATTATATGAGAGAATATTTTCTTTTTTTATGTTGGTGTTTTTTAAACTTTTTTGGCAATTAAAAAATATTTATCGATTTATTATTATTTATAGAGTACTCTGCCTACATGTATGTGTACTCACCAGAAGAGGGCACCAGATCTGATTATAGTTGGTTGTGAGCCACCATGTAGTTGCTGGGAATTGAACTCAGGACCCCTGGAAGGGCAGCCAGTGCTCTTAACCACTGAGCCATCTCTCCAGCCCCAAGAGAATATTTTTCAATAAAAAAATAGAAACAACAGAGGGGAAATGCTTTTTATTCCTAGTAAGGAAATACACTTATTACAGTAAACATATGTTTACCATCCACAAAGCTGGGGTGGGGGTGGGGCTCCAGAAACTGAAGCTCCCTTCAGGGCTCCCCTTGAGGGCTGGGTGTTTTAAAGTCTCTGCAGGGTCTTCCTCCCCTAATTTAGGGTTGGTCAGTTTGAAGAAAGACAGGATGGCTGATTGGTTCACAACTTTCCTGATCTGGCTGTGAACTTGCTGAGTCAATTCATCATCAGGGGACCCTACTGGGAGGAGAAAGAGCCCACAAGGCCAGTGTTTTAAACTTCCAGGCTTTTGCTTCAAATCAGGAAGGTGGAGGAGAGGCCAGACATCTTGGAAGTTCTCCATCTTTATTACCTAGTCATGGTCCTCTCCAGATCTGCCTGCCTACTAGCAAATCGATCTAACTCCTAATCTCTCAGTCTATGGCTGAGTTTAAGTCTGCTAGCTGCCCTGTCAGATGGAGGTGGACAAAAGAAGGATCACTTCACTAGAGATTTGGCCAATCTCTTGTAGACCAAGCTGGGTTCGAACTCACAGACATCCACCTGCCTCTGCCTCCCCAAGTGGTAGAGTCACAGGTATGTGCCACTGCTCCTAGCTGCTTTGGTTTTTCTATTTGTGAAGTGAGGCATATGGATCACTTCTGAGATGCCTGAAGCCAGTCCTGCATGCTATCACACACATCCCTGCCATAGTGGGTGTTACTTATTGATGTAGGCAGCCTCAGACTCCCTTTGAACTAACTTTCTCATAGTTAGTTCCAAAGACAGATCCAAAGAAGCACTCAGACACATCCGTCTGAATTGGTTTGTTTCTAAGGCCTACCCAACTCTGTCCTGGGTTACTCTATTCTGAACCTCTAGATTTGTAAACACAGTAGGAACGGGAGCTATAAGAACATGGCCATTAGCCAGTCCTGGTGGTACCAACGTGTAATGCCAGCTGTTAGGAAGATCATGGTTCAGTTCCTGCACAGGCTACATAACTTTAAAACTACATGAGCCTCTGGCTCAGTCAGTAAAGTCCTTGTCCTCTAACAACAGGGACCTGATTCCAACTCCCTTTAACCCAGCTTACAAAACAAAAAGAGTCAGGTGCAGTAACAGGGGTTTGTAAGCTCAGCATTAGAAAGGCAGAGAGAGATGAGATGTCTCCTGAGAACTTGCTGGCCATCAACTCCAGACTATTTGGGGATTTCTAGGTAGATGGAGAGCTCTTGAGGAATGACAAGGATACCCGGGTTTGTCCTCAGGGCTCCACATATGCATACCCACACGGAAAATAAAAGGGGTTGGAGGATATAGCTCAGTGGTAGAAGAATTAACTAGCATGTGAAAGCAGGAAATTCAATCCTTAGTTATGCGACCCCACTCCCGCCCCATTTGTGCACAGATGTGAAGGCTGTACTCAAGTGCAGGTGATCCAAAATAGTGATAGGAAGAACAGGAGCCCACAGCCAGCCTTTGTCGATACAGCAAGTTTGAGGCCAGCCTGGATACATGAAATTCTGTCTCAAAACAAACAACCCCCCACAAAAAAACACACAAACCCTCAAAATAACTAAAAGGAAAAAAAAATTATTGAGAAGGGCACAATAAAGAAACTGCTGGCGTGACCGCTCTATGGCATGGTTAAGGGGGAGGTTTTGTTTTGTTTTTTGTTTTTTGTTTTTGAGACAGGATTTCTTTGTGTAGCCTTCGCTGTCTTGGGCTTGCTTTGTAGATCAGGCTGGCCTCAAACTCGCAGTGATCCACCTGCCTCTGCCCCGCAGAGCGCTAGGGTTAAAGGTGTGTGCCACCATGCTTGGCAAGGGAGAAGCTTATTGTAGATGGGGAGGGGAGGGGGACAGAGCGGGGAAGGGAGGAAGAAAGAGACTGAGAGAGGGAGGGAAGGAGGGAGAGACAGAGAGCACCAGAGACATCTGGGAGAATCCGGGAGGGGGGGTGTGGAGTGAAACAGACTAGAAAAGCCCGGGCTGTCTGTGAGAAAAGGGAGACTATCCAGAGACTAGAGAGAGCACGGTGAGAAGAGCAGGGGCGGGGGTACAGACTTTGCCAATACAAAAAGGACAAATGGCTGCGTTGGAGGAGGGGAGCCTGGCGAGAAGAGAAGGGCTAGGTTGCTAGCGAGGACTTTAAAACAGGCAATCGGATATTGAGGGAGCCCGGAGGCCAGCATGAGCTCTGACGTGCTGATAGGTGCCGCAGGTAGCCAATAGACTCCTCCTGCCAGAGGTAAGGGAAGTGACTCCTGTTGGTAGATGAGAACTGGCTTCACCATTCCTAACCACCAGGAATCCTCCTATAGTCCAGGTTGAGCTCATTTCTGGGTATATGTGCCGCTTTTTGGAGTTTGGAGAACTGGAGTTTCCTTTGGACCTGGCAACCAGTTAAGAGCACACACTGATCTTGCAGAAGAGCAGAGTTTGATTCCCTGCACTCATGACAGGTGGCTAACAGCTACCTGTAACTGCAACTCCAGGGGGTCCTTGACCCTTTTCTGGGGTCTGTGAGCAACTGTGCTGAACATGCGCACACCACATATCATGCATCTTCCTAACTGAAAACAAAAACAAATCTTTTTTTAAAAAAATCAGAAAAATCTTGTCTAGTCATAGTCACATGTACCTGTGATCCCAGCATCCCAGAGGTTGAGGCAAGAGGGTCTCAAGTTTGAGGCCAACCTGAGCTACACAGCGATTGGGAAGAAAGCTCAGGGAGTAAGCAGTTGCCCTGCAAGTGTGGGGATCTGAGTTGGAATTGTAATTTGGATCCCCAGAACTCAAGTAAAACTGGGCTAAGGGGAGATGGGAAGCAGAGACAGAATAGCATTAGAAGCTCTAGTTTAGAGTACACAGTGCAACACCATAAACCAGTGAGATTCTGCCTCAACAAGGTAGAACACAGGAAACGGCTCCCAAATTTACCTATTACACTATTACGTACACATGGGGGTGAGGGGGGGAGTTAGGAGGGAGACAGAGGGAGGGAGGGGGAGAGAGCGTGTGTGTGTGTGTGTGTGTGCGTGCGAGTGTGAAAAGAGGGCTTGGAGAGGCTAGCATTCACAAGGTCCTGGGTTCAACTCCCAGTACTATGAAAAAAAAAAACACGGTAAATCTTATATCACGTATACTTTGGCACTGTACAAAATAAGTTTAAATGAGATCGATTTACAAAGCCTCTTAGCTCAGGCTCAAACTATCATCACTCTCGGTTTTTCTGGGGGTGTGTTTTGTGGAAGAACATGCTAAAAAGGTCTAATCACTAAGGGAGTAGCAGGAGCAAATGGGGATGTGGGTGGTCTGGGTCAGGGGCTGCCCCACTTTAGAGGCGGCATGGGGAGGGTGCTCCTGCGTGCCCCAAACCATCTGCCTAGAAATATCTACCTGGCTTATATACTCCATCCTCTCACCTGGCTGACTAGCCGAGTGTTAATAGCTGGCCCGAGGACCTGCCCTTTGTTTAACGGAGGAGGAGGGGGTCAAGACTGAGGTATTTGAGTTGGTATCTTACTGTTGACCTATTCCACAGCTGCTGAAACACGGCTCAGCTTTGTCTGAACCCTGCAGGGCAGGCAGAAAAACCAGTGAGCCAGAGCTCAGGCCTTAATTAGTGTTTTCCTCCTGTGTATAGACAAAAGATCCCCAGCCACTGAGCTCAGAGGCGCGTTTATGGCGCCTATGGCCTCTTGATGCTCTATATGCATTTGATTTTACAAGAATGACCTTTAGGAGTCCCTGAATTCAACCTGTTTGTTCCACAATGAAGCCAGCACATAACAGCTGAGAAACAGATTACAGGGCAGTCTCAGTGGGCTGGGTTGCTGGTACTGTGATTGGGGCAGGGTATCTAACCCGTAAAACCTCCACCTGGACCACACCCCCACCCCCACCCCCACCCCCCCACCCCCAGCAAAAATAAAGACGCTTTCCTTTTAGAGAGCTTTTGGTGAATGAGGGCCCCATGAAGTTCTGGTTTGTTTGTTTTCGAGACAGGATGCCACTATGTAGCTGCCTCCATTACAAGGAGTCTAGTCCTGGCTCCCTGTAAGGGAAGTTTCAACAGGAGCTTTGGCAGGCAGTTTCTTAGAGCACCCATCTGAGCCACCCGGACTCTGTCCCTTCACCGTAGCCCGGATGTGTGTTTTTGGTAAGCTTTGACTTAAAAAGCCCTGACTTCTCACCTGGGTTCAAGACATAATAAAAGGCAGGATTAAAGCCAGGCCTCCTTGGTTGTGCATGGGGGTACATGCCTTTAATCCCAGCACTGGGGAAGAAGCAGGCAGATCTCAGATCTCTGAGTTTGAGGCCAGCCTGATCCAAAGAGTGAGTTCCAGGACAGCCAGGGCTGCACAGAGAAACCCTGTTTCAGAATTTGAAAAAAAAAAAAAAAAAGGCTTGGCCTCCTTCTCTTAGCATCCTTCTCCCTTAATCTGAATCGATAACCTCCCTAGTTGCATATGAGCATGGTACTTATTGTAAGAGTGTGTGTCTGAAAGCCAGGAACACCAGACTACCTCATCCCCTTCAAGGCTGAAGGTGCAAAGATAGAAGTAACCTATTTCTGTCAGGGTCTACAATGCATGTTCCAGACCCTGAAAGGAGCCTGAAGGCTTCCAGTCATTGTCATAAGCCTGTAGTCAGCTTGGATTCCAGCATCACCAGAGTTTCCCTGCAAGTACTGCCTCCCAAGCCAGAAAGGTCCCACTGTGGGAACTGGTTGGCCCTTTTCAGCAAGAAGGACTTTTTGGCCACCTTGCAGAAACAGATCTGAGACAATGATCAACTGGACGAAACATCAAGACCACTTAATTCCCTCCATGCCTCAGGGAACACCAAGGGAGAATATAAGAATACAGTGGTATTGAGAATTGGCATGATTTATGCCTGAAGCCATGTTGATGTGAGTGGTCTAAACTGCCAACTGAGACCGTGCTGATGCCCTTGGCCTGTGCTGCCCCTGAGGGCTATGATGGTAATTGTGGCTCATGCTGTGGCAGAGGGCTATGTTGATGTCTGTAGTTTGTACTGCCACCAGAGACCATGCTGAGATCTGTGGCATGTGCTGACACCAGAGACAATGTGGATGTCCATGATCCTTGCTTCCACTGACTAAAAATGGACAAAGAAGCTACTTTTACTGTAGTATCGATGACTGAAGGCTCACAGTTGAGAAAGAGGGACATAGAAGGCTTCTGTGACAACCCTTACCCTCACCCCCACCTCCCTAAAAATGTAACAGTCTAGACAGAAAAAGCCATTGAAGATGACTCATAAAAACTGTGTTAAGGGAGCTGGGTGTAGTGTCGCTTGCCTGTTATCCTAGCACTCTGGGAGGCAGAGGCAGGCAGATCTCTGTGAGTTCGTGGCCAGCCTGATCTACAAAGCAAGCCCAGGACAACCAAGGCTACACAGAGAAATCCTGTCTCAAACAAACAAACAAACAAACAAAAACAAAAACAAAACGAACAAAAGAGTAAAACAAAACTGAGCTAAGGATGCTGAAGCATAGCTCTGCTCAACTGGTGTCTTTTGGAGGGGATGTGGGTGGGAAAGGACTCAGTTTTCTTTAAGAGTCTGGCCGCCAGGAATCTGCCCATGCTTCAGTGACTACATGGGCAACACAAATTGGACTTGTTTTGTTGTTGTCGTTGTTCCTTCTTTTGAAAGGGGGCGTAAGGGTGAGGGGCAAATCTGGGAGGTCTGGAAAGTATGATTGGGGCTCATGAAGTGAAATTCCCAAATAAACAATAAAAATATTATGGAAAGTCAAAAAAATTGCTACAATTAAAAAAAAAATTAAGAGTACCCAGGCATGATGGTCGCATTCAGGAGGCAGAAGCACGTGGATCCCTGAGGGTTTGAGGCCATCTCTCAAGCCTCAAAACTTGCCTGTATATTCACTGGTGCATGGTCAGGTTCCTGAATGCAGGCAGCTGCAATTAGCTAGCTGCACAAGATCTGCACAATAGACACTCTATTGGAACCATCACCACGCTGTCATGAAAGGGGGAGGGACTTGTGAGGACCAATTACTGCTTAAGGATCTGTAGGCTGGATGAGGGAGAGTCATTTAGCTCAGTTGCGTAGCCACTGGGAAAGGTGTCCATGCTCCTATAAGCAACCCAGTGAAACACAATGGGCCACATACCACCCAGAGAAGACATTGTGCTGGCTAGTTCTGTGTCATCTAGAGACATCTGAAAGGCATTGTGAAGATGCCTCCATACAATCCAGCTGAAAGGCAATTTTCTTAATTAGTTATCGACAAGGGTGGGCACAGCCTATTGTTGGTAGTGCCCTCCCTGGGATGGTGGTCCTGGGTTCTATGAAAAATAGACCGTGAGCAAGACAGGGGAAGCACACCAGTAAGCAACACTCCTCCGAGACTTCTGCATCAGCTCCTGCCCCCAGGTTCCTGTCTTGTTTGAGTTCCTGTCCTGACCTTCGACGATAAACAGTACTGTGGAAGTATAAGCTAAATAAACCCTTTCCTCCCCAGCTTGCTTTTTGGTCATGGTGTTCTGTCGCGGCAATATAAACCTTGGCTAAAACAGACATAAATGTAGAAGGGCAGGTAGTTGTAAAGAGGAAGGGGGTTGGCAGTGGGAATGGACAAGAATGGGCAATTGGTGAATGATCAAAATACAATATTCGGTTGGTCAGATGGTTCACAGGTTAGGCTCTGAAGCACTAAGCCTGATGACCTGAGGTCCATCAGTCCTTGTACCCACATGAATAGTTAAACACCTCCTAAAAGTTGTTCTCTCCCCTCATGTGTGGCACACAGATAAATAAATAAGTGCCATTAAGTCAGGCTTGGTGGCACATACTTTTAGTGCCAGTATTCAGGAGGCTGAGGCAGGTGGATTTCTATGAATCCAAGGCCACGCTGATCAACATAGTGAGTTCCAGGCTAGCCAAGGCTACAGAGTGAGAGCATGTCTCAACAAAACAAAACGAAATGAAAGGAGACCCTGTCTCCAAAAAAAGCAGCTGAAAATATTTTAAATAATAAATTGAAAATATTTACTATATATATTAAATATATAAAATATTATATAAATATATATAATAAAATATATAAATATAAAAATATAATATATATATTAAAGCTCATATCGGAACCCAATGTTATGTGTAACTAATAAATGATTGTGTGTGTGGGTGTGTGGGGGTGTTAAATGTGTATGGGTAGCTGTAAAGATCAGAAGTGGTCATCATATGGTATATACTCACTTATAAAAACCTATAGGATAGGAAGTTCAAGCTGAAATCTACACACCTAGAGAGGATATACAAGAAGGAGGATCTAGATTGGTATGATCAATGCTTGTTTGAATGAACAAATGGGATG
>CM053757.1:31934030-32083891 GCA_028658305.1 Pachyuromys duprasi | reverse complement strand
GGAGGGAGATGAGGGAGGGAGTGGGAGAGTAGGAGGGACTGAGGGAGGGGGCTACGCCTGGGATTCAAAGTACCTAACCTGTGATTGAGATAAAAATAAATAAATTAAAGAAAAAAAAGAGAAAAAAAATAAAATGTGTAACAACAACAAAAAAAGAAGTGGTCATCACATCCCCTATAGCTGGAATTAGAAGGCAGTTATGAGCCATCTAACTTGGGTGCTGGGAACAGAACTCTGGTCCTCTAGAACAGCCAGCTCTCTTAACTTCTGAGCCCTCTATAGTCCCTAAAAACATTTCTTTTAAAGAAAGTGTATATCCCTTGCCTTCTGCCCAAGTGTTCTTCTGTATAAACATAAAGCCATGTCAACATCCCAAAGATAGACAATGGGGGCTGTCACTTAAAGTCCTTCAACTCTATTTCTTAATGGAGCCTTGTTGATTGCATCTCCTTTCTGCATCTCACTATTACTAGTCTCTCCTAGTAGCCTAGTAGTCTCTCCTTACTAGCCTAGACATTCCTGTATAGCTGAGGATGACCTTGAACTTTTGATCTTCCTGTCCCTATTTCCTCAGTGACACCACTCCTTGTTTTCTGTGGTGCTAGAGATCAAACCCAGAGCTTCATGCATGTGGGGCCAGCACTCTACCAAGTGAGCTTCATGCCCCGTTCCTACTCATCTCTTTAACTGACACATGAGGAACAGTGGCCAAGACTAGTCTGTTGTAAGTCCTGGAACTGGGCTTTGGCCTTGAAGTAATGTTTCTTGGTTTTGCTCGTCCCTCTTTTCACTAGAAAGAAGCTTGGACCCACTCTGCCCAGTAGCTATGGCTGTGTCAAGCACACTGATGGTATTTGATGAATGCCTGCAGAGTCAGTGGGAATCTGGAGTCACTCTGGGGTTTGACCAAATCAGTTTTCTGCAAATTGCCATGCAGCTTTCCATGCTGGGCACTCCATATAAGGTGCTATAAAGTAACCACTGAGAAACCACCAGCCTAATAGAGAGATTTAGGCTGTACAAACCAGGGAGGAGTTTATACTCTCAGGTTCTACAGAGTAATAATTAATAAATAAAGCTTTTTATCATAGTACCAGGTTTACTAGAACCAAGAGTGCTTGTGGCCCAAGAGAAGCCCTGTGAAGCATACACAAGCGTACACAAACACACACAATAAATGCAAAAGAAAATATATATGGGGGTTGGGGGGAGAAGCAATAATCCAGTGGTGAAGAAATGCCCACTGGTACTTGGCCATAGTGGAAAAAAACACCTCAGAGCTTGGAACTCAGTCTCTCTCTACAGGAACCTATTGTCTTCCTAGGTGGCTGGCATTCAATATTGCCAACCAATGTTATATGGATATACAGACCCAGTGTTAGCAAAAAGCCACAAATACTCAATGGGAGGCCAGAGGACAGCTTGCTGGAATTGGTTCTCTCCCCATACCATGTAGGTTCTGGGGTTCAAACTCATGTAGTCTGTCAGAAACCCCTGCTGCTGCTAAGGTCATAGTCTGCCATTACCAAAAAGCCCTGAGCTCAGTGCAAAATGGAAGACTCCCTTTGCCAGTGAGGCTTCTTCTTCTCTGCATGGGAATCCTGGACTCCCACACCCTCTACCTGAGAAATGTCACTTAGTCCTTAGGGAAATGAGAAGTATAACTCCCTTTCTCCGATTCAGGAAGAACCCGTGATTCCTGGAGTGCCTCTTCATGTTGATGAGGCATCTCGTACCTTAGCCCTTCAGCCAAAGACATTCACCCTCCCTGCATATTCCCATCCTCCCCAAAGTCCTGTATAATACTTGTTCACATGGAATAAAATTGATCTGCTTCCCTGGAAGCTGATCCTGGAAGGTCATTCATTTCCTTTCATGCTCACAGGCTACCAACCCCCTCCCCCTCCCCCCCACTCCTCTACCCACCCCCTCCTCCCCACCCTTTGTTTGTCACTTCTGTTCCCTTGTTCCTGAGGACCAGTGGCCAAAGACCCCAGGAATGAGGGAGAGCCACAGTAGTCAAACATACCAGCCTCTTTTCTGTTATTATTATTATTATTATTATTTTCTTAAGAGGATTTCTCTGTGCATGACTCTGGCTGTCCTGGAACTCCCTTAGCAGACCAAGCTGACCTCAAACTCACAGAGATCCTCCTGCCTCTGTCTTTACTCACAGATATCACCTGCTGAGATAAAAAGGAAATACCACCACCATCCACCTCCACTTTCAATTTTTTAAAGTCAGGTCTCAAAATACAGATAAGCCTGCTTGGCAAGGAACTCACTATGTCATTATTCTTTATCTTTCTGTTGTTTTGCCTTTGTGTCATGTAGCCCAGGCTTTGAACTGCTGGTCCTCCTTCCTCCACCTTCCCAATGCTTTAATATCTGTTTGTTTTGCTCTTGTTTTTGAGGCAGGGTCAACTCGGGCTGACCTTGTACTTGCTAAGTAGTCAAGGCTCACCCTGAACTTCTTCCTCCAGAGTGCTAGGATTTCAGATGTGCACCACCATTCCCAGTCTTATTTGTCTTGTTGCTCTTGGGTTTTGTGTTTTTGTTGGGTTTTGTCTGTTTATTTTTGTACTTTATGTGTACAAGCGTTTTGCTTGCGTGTATGCTGTGTGCGTGTGCATGCCGTGCCTTTGAAGGCCGGGAAAGGGGGTCAGATCACCCTTGGAACTGCAGCTCTTGAGTTGTTAGCAGCCATATGGGTGCGGGGAATCAATCCTAGGCCTTTGAAAGAACAGTCAGTGCTCTTTACCATGGAGTCATGTTGCCAGCTTTTGGTCTTTGGCTTTTTTTTTTTTTTTGACAGGGCCCCCTGCTGATTTTAAAGCTATTATGTAGCTGAGGTTGGCTTTGAATAGATGTGTGAGCCACCACACCCAGTTTATTTTCTTAAGACACAGTAGCCCAGGCTGAGCTGAGGTTCACTAAGTAGCCCAGGCTATATATTTTAACTTCTACCTCAAAGCTTTGCAAGCGCTTGGCTTTACAGGTATGCCCCCTTCCCAGTTCTCAAATCAATATTTATTTATTTGTCCTCTTCCTTTAAAAAGCATAAATGTTGTGTGTATGATGTGTGTGTGTGTATGTGCATATAAGTCAGAGGAGAACTCTATGTAATACCCACTTCTATATGGATTCTGTGGCTCATCAGGACTGTGCAGCAAGCACATTACCAAAGGAACCTGTTAGGTCCAAAAGAGACTCCAGTTCCCCAAACTCTAAAAGGCTGTCCAAGTATCCAGAAATGGGCTTGACATAGACTATAAGAGGATTTCTGGTGATTAGCTAAAAGCCAGCTTTCCTCGGGAACTTGTGAGGCCTGTTCAGTCTACCAAAAAAAAAAAAAAAAAAAAAAAAAATCTCCCTTATCACTGGCAGAAGGGACAAATAGTGACCTGTGGTGCCTTTCAGCACACCAAAGAGAATGTCGGCCTCCAGACTCCCTCAATGTTACAAGTACCTGCTACACATTTTAAAATACAGGCTAGCCATCCAGCCCTTCTCACTTTCTTCCCTACCCTAAACTCCCTCCTACTCATGGCCTTCCCTTCCCCCAGCTACTCATTCTCCTTTTAATCCTGCTGAATCTGCTATGCTGTTTCTGTCTCTCTCCCCCCTACACCTCTCCTTCCTTCCCTCTCTCCTTCTCTTTCTCCCCTCCCACATTCCAGTCTCTCTGCTCTGCTCCTACTTATGTTTCTCTCATGGCCAGGCCCAGTCTGCTGGCTATGTTCAGCCTACTACTTTTCTCTCTGCTCTGGACTCTTCCAAATACTTCTGG
The DNA here is from genome assembly GCA_028658305.1 of Pachyuromys duprasi. Classification (NCBI taxonomy): domain Eukaryota; kingdom Metazoa; phylum Chordata; class Mammalia; order Rodentia; family Muridae; genus Pachyuromys; species Pachyuromys duprasi. The sequence continues at coordinate 32,080,101 of CM053757.1, read as the reverse complement.
CTGTTCTCTCTCTCACACGCACACCTACAATAAAAGTCTTCCCCTTAACCATACCATGGAGTGGTCATGTCATCAATTTATATAGAATCACCCCGACAATCTTTCATTGCTTTGTTTTGTTTGTGACAGGGTCTCATCAATCCCAAACTGGCCTGGAATTCACTGTTACAGAGGGCCTCCACTTCCTGAATGCCAGCACCAGATTTTCACCACCACACCTGGCTTATGCCTTATTGTCAACTGAACTCAGGTTTTTGTGCCTGCTAGACAAACACATTACCTACTGATCTAGAGCCCAGGCCCTCAATTTTTTCTTAAACAGTGGAAAAGGACAAACATTATATTCTGGACTGTGAACCATACCAGTTTTCAATTTCTTGATTAGGTATTTTTAACATCCTGTGGAGAGAGAATAAGGAGGGAAGGAAAAAACAAAGGAGGCTGGCTGCAGCCCTTGGGAATGCCCCACAAATTCCTGTGGAGCTCCTATTGAGCATCTGAACCAGAGGGTGGGAGAGAGCAGAGAAAGCAGACTTCCCCATTCAAGCAGGCTTTGTTTGAGTTAACTCTTCCTTTCCTAGGGCACAATGCCCTAGGCTTTAGGATTGTGCAAGCAGGTCTGAACAGGATGCTGCAGTGAAGGCTGGAAGAGGTGTGGTGCTTGCTCTTAAATAGGGAGCGGAAGGTGGGGTCTGAGTTGGGGGAAGGGCAGAGACAGCATCTGGCCCTGTGGACCTCAGCCACATAAAGACTGCCCTTCCTAATCCTTCTTCTGGCTCCCTAGGAACCCCGGAAGTTGTGGCGACCCAGTCTGTGTCAGGGAAAGAGTATGCAGTTAGTGGTTGGTGTCATGCCAACCTGGCAGGTGGCCAGAGCCCAGAGCTTACTGGGAGGAGCATAAACAGGGAGCCTGGTGGCCAGCTGTGATCCAGAATCTTCCAGCAGAAAAGCACTGACAAGGAACGTCAAGGACATCTTCTCATTGGGCATCAGCCAGGTCTAGGATGGGCTTCTGAGCCCCCCCACCAAATGCTGCTGTCACAGGAAAGTCCCGATGAGCCCACTTGTGAGGGGCTTTTCAGCTCTTACCCTCTGAGAGCCTGGTGGTTCAGCTTTTCCCACTGTGGGATTCTCCATGTTGGGTATCTGTGGGCTTTCCTTGCCCAGCACCCTCTGCACTCCTTCAGTTAAAAAACAGCAGGTTACCCTTCAGGAATTAACTCACCCATTTCAGTTCTTGTGCTCTGCAAGAGCCTGACCTTGACTTTGAAATATTGGGCTCCAGGACAAACATGCATGCCAGGTCTAACCAATCGGCAGATTACACCTCCCCCCACCCCACCCCCCTCCCCACATGCCCCAAATCCAGTGAGCCTAAGCTCAAGGAATTTTGCTAGAACTCTTGGGAATAGTAAAATTGCCAGTAATTACCTTGATGCATATCTGAGGTGCTGGAGGTCCTTTAGCAATGTCAGAGAAGGAGTGAGCCTGAGAACAAAGCCATGCAAGAAAAAGTATCAAAGAGAGACAGCAAGGAGAGGTCATACCTATGACCTCAGGGCTCAAGAGGCAGAGGCAGGGGCAAGGGCAGAGGCAGGAGCAGAGGCAGGGGCAGGGGCAGAGTTTCCATAAGTTAAAGCTACCTAGCATGAGCTACATAGCAAGACCCTGTCCCAAAAACACAAATGGGGAAGATAGCTCATTGCTCAGTTCCGAGTAACTCAAGTTCTGGAGGAGCCAATGTGCTCTTTGACCTCCTTGGGCACCAGGCACAAACATGGTGCACATACTTCCATATGGGCAAAACACTTAAAACATAAAAATAAAATAACTTAAAACAATAACAAGAGTAAGCGGAGAGGGAGAAAGAGAGAGGGAGAGAGGCGAGGCTGGGAATGCAGATCATTCGGCAAGTGCTGGCCTAGCTTACATGAAACCCTGTGCTTGATGCCTAGTACCGCATAGGCGTGGTGGGACACCTGCATTCTCAGACCTCGCAAGGTGGAGGCGGGAGGAGCTCAAGGATGCAAGAGAGACTGGCGAGGAAATGGGAGAGTGAGAACAAGACAGAGCCTAGTTCAGTGTCATATGCAAAAAAAAAAAAAAAAAAAAAGTCAGCAATCAGGAGGCTGGGGCAGAAGGAGCATGAGTTTAAGGCCAGACTGGGCTATAGAAGCAAGCTCTATGCAACTTTGTGTTGACAAGACGTGAGCTGGCTAGAGCTCCTGGTGCTGTAGTCACTGTCTCACTCTGGAGCTTTGCAGGGAAAGGGTCCAAAGCATATTACTGTGATGTAAAAGTTATTTTAGGCAGAAAGCCTTTGGATTCCTGGGGACTGAACCAAGGACCTTGCACATAGGGGTTTTTGTTTGTTTATTTGTTTTTTTGAGACAGGGTGTCATATGTGTCCTTGGCTGGCCTGGGGCTTGCTATGTAGACCAGGCTGGCTTGGGACTCAGAGAAGGTATGAGCCACCATGCACCCTTAAGCTTTGTGTAAAGTAAGCTCAAGTATTCTATCACTGAGCTACATCCTGGTCTCAGTTCCTGAAATCATTTATTGTCTGAAAGCAGAGCTGCCAAAATCATAAATGTCCAACCGGAGAAGATTGGCTTTGATCTCTGGAGACTGGAAGTCACCACACGGAATTATCGCTCATCTAGTCAGTGAAGGGCCCGTTCCTGTTTCACTACATGCTCTTGGCTTTGACCCCTACCTAGCTTCTATGCAGAGAATGTTCTATAGGCTCTGAGCTCTAATTAAGCCTGCCATTTTTTTTTTTCTTTTGTGGTAGGGATTGAACCCAGGACCTCACGGATATTAGACAAACTCTACCGCTGCTAGCTACTCCCTTGCTACCCCCTCTCTCTTTATTTTTCTTTTTATCTTAAGTATATGAATGTTTTGCCTGAATGTGTGTATGTACGGCAGAGAGCAGGTGCCTCTGGAGACTAGAAGAGGGAAAATGCCCTGGAACTGGAGTGATAGACAGTTGTGTCCCTCCATGTACATGCTGAAACCTGAACACGGCTCTTCTGAGTGCCGAGATTACAGACAAAGCCACAATGTCCAGATAGACTCTACCTTTTAGAGGCTGGAGAGATGGCTCAGCAGGTAAAGCACTTGTCACGCAACTCTGAGGACCTGAGTTCCAAATCTCCAAAATGCATGTCAAGCCAGGAATGATAGCATACATCTGGAATTCCAGGGTTCCAACAGTGAGATAGGAGGTGGAAGGGAGAATCCCTGGAAACTCAAAGTCCTCTAGCCTAGTGTACACAGCAGCAAACGGAGACTATCTCAGACAAGGTAGAAACGGAACACATGGATGCTGTGACCTTGGTACACTCCTTTTTTTTTGTTTTTGTTTCCTTGAGCTTTTTATTTTGAGACAAGATCTCGTTAAGATCTACAGGCTGGCATTGAATTTGTGAGTCCCCTGCCTCAGCCTCCAGAGTATCTGGAATTACAAACCTAAACCACAAGGCTCAGCTGAAGGTTAATAAATGGCCCACGCAGAAGTAGAAGCCAGAATTGCCTGACGCTCATAGTACCTTATCTTTATCCACCATCATTTTCTGTCCTCACAGGCCGCAAAGGGCTCATGCATGAGGAAATTGGGAATATGTGGGGAGTGCCCTGGGATCACAGGTGTGTAGCACTCTGGCTTGCTCATTTGTTTATTTATTCATTCATTTTTTTTTTCAAGACAGGGTTTCTCTGTATAGCCCCGGCTGTCCTGGGATTCACTCTGTATATAATGGCCTCAAACTCAGAGATCTGCCTGCCTCTGCCTCCCAGTGCTGGGATTAAAAGTGTGTGCCACCACCACCCAGCTACTTATTTATTTTGACAATGTCAACTTTAAAAATTGTTGTTGATGATTATGATGCTTTGTTTGTTTGTTTGTTTGTTTGTTTGCCAGGCATGGAGCTCGCTCTGTGCATCCAGCTTTCTTCCGCTGTGTGTCACAGCAATGACACATCTCTCTTCTCCCCTTTCCTTCCCCGAACAGCTCCAACCCTTTTTTTTTTCCCGTTGGCCTACAGAAACAGTTGCTGGCTATGTGAACTTCGCAGTTCTGAGGATGGCCTGCGGGTGAGGAGAATGTAGACAGATAGGTCAAACTGCCTAGTGTCCCTCCCATGTGGAGCCTCAGCAGAGATCCTGACCCAAGGACCCAGTGTGATTTGGCTCAGCCTCTGTAGCAGAAGAGAAATGAGTTAAGAGTCAGACTGACCCAGCTTGAATTCTGTTTCTACAGCTATGAGACCTTGGAAGGAAAAGTCATTTCATTTTTTTTTTCTCTAGCTTTTGTTTCCTTGTCTGCATTTCCAAGACAGTAATAGCTCAGTTTCTATCTCTCTGAGAAAAGTTGTAAGAATTAACCAGTCGGTGGTCACACACACTTTCAATCCCAGCACTGGAGGAGCAGAAGCAGGTGGATCTTTGAGTTTGAGGCCAGCCTGGCCTACAAAACGAGTCCAGGACAGCCAGGGCTACACAGAGAGACCTTGTCTCAAAAAAGGGGGACAAACTCCTGATATTTAAATGTAAGCATTTTGCAATAGTTTAAACCAGTTGATTTTCATGACAAGCCTGGGTGTTCGACCCTATTTTCCTACTTTATGGACGAGGAAATTGAGACACAGAGAGACTAGGTTCCATGGATACAAAACCCTGAGTGCCTGGGGTGAAGTTCAGTCAATAGAGTGCTTGTTTGGCAGGCAGTAAACACAGGGTCCAATCCCTAACAGCACACAAAACTTCCTGTGGGGAAACTTACCTGTTATAATCCTAGCACTTGGGAGATAGGGATAGGTGGATCTAAAGTTCAAGTCATTCTCAGTTACATTGCAAGTTGGAGGCCAACCTGGGCTACATGAGCCCCGTAGTCATGTGCTTATGTTTATCTTGGAATTACTGAGAAGGTTAAGGCATTTCTTTCCTTTAGCTTTTGCACAACTAGAAGCTTCTACAACTAAGTCAGAAGTCTTGAGCTGAAGAGATGGCTCAGCAGTTAAGAGCACTTGGTGCTCTTTCAGAGTCTAATTTCCTGAACCCAATTTTAGGACAACCTAAAACTGCTCATAACTCCAGCTCCAGGGGGATCTGTCACCCACTTCTGGCCTCTGAGGCCACATGTACAAATACTGCCCCATAACACATATTAAAACAAATGAAGTAAGCCAGGTGGTGGTTGCACACGAAGTCAGGCTGGTCTACAGAGCCAGTTCAGACAGCCAAAGCTACACAGAGAAGCCCTGTCTTTAAAAAAAAGAAAAGAAAAGAAAAAGAAAGAAATAGATCAGGTAGATAAGCTCTTTTCTAAAGAGAGAGAAAATATTGAATCACCTGACCAAGAGAGAAAGCTGAAGGAATTACTAGAAGTCAAGAGACAGATGAAGTGCCCCTAGGTCCCCAAGTTCTTCTGCAGAAGTAGTGATCTCTCTCCTCTTTGCTGGGTCCACCCATTGCCCTCGCCCCACGGTCCTGCTGTTAAATAGCTAGGAAGCAGCTGCCACCTACTGCCCCGGAAGCAGGCAGCATCCCACAGGTCATATTGTCATGGTGAGATCACAGGAGACACAGAGTGTGGACCACAGCTGCTCTTCAGAATACAGTCTAGATGGTTGCAGGAGCCCTCCCTTCATACAGCATTCTACCTCTAGGAACTCATCCCACAACCACAGATCATCTCTGTCTCTGTTTCTATTTCTCTCTGTCTCTCTGTCTCTCTTTCCTAGAGAAGGTTATTTACTCCAGCATAAGTTAGTATTAGCACAAAAGGGGCTAAGGCCAACTAATCAATCAATGGGAGGCGATATGGTACATTTGAACACTGGAATGCAGTGCGTTCTTATATGAAACCCTGCTGGATACACTAAAATAGACTGATCTTCAAAATAAGTTATTAATTTATTCTTATTTTGAGACAGGGCTTCATTTAGCATGGTCTAACTTCAAACCCATAATGTATCTGAGAATAGATTTGGACTTTTGACCCTCCTGCTTCCACCTTTGGAATTCTGGGATTACAGGCAGGTGTCAGTGTGTCTGAAGTTTGTTGTAAAACCTTTATACATGCTAGATAAGAACTTGACCAACCGAGCCACAGCTCAGCCCTAGGTAAACTATTAAGTGAAAACATGCAAGATTTAGATACCATGTTTTTTTGTTTTTTTTTTTTAATGTGTGTGTGTTTAGGTAAAAGGACAACTTATGTGAGCTGGTTTTCTCCTAGTTCATGAGTTCCAGGCATCAAACTCAGGCTGTCATACTTGACAGCAGGCACCTTTAACATGCTGAGCTGTTGTGATGGCCCTAGAACAGTATTTTCTTATGTGTTCATTTGTAATGTGTATTTGGATGTTTTAAAAATATTTATTTATTTATTATTTATATAGTAGTCTGCCTGTCTGTGAGCCAGCAGGCCAGAAGAGGGCACCAGATCTCATTCTAGATGGTTGTAAACTGCCATGTGGTTTCTGGGAATTGAACTCAGGACCTTTGGAAGAACAGCCAGTGCTCTTAACTTCTGAGCCGTCTTTCCAGCCCGGTTTTTATTTTTATTTTTAATTTGAGATTTTTTTTTCTTTCTTTTCTTCCTCCCTTTCTTCTTCCTTCTTGTCAACAGGGTCTTTCTATGAAACCTAGGCTTACCGAGAACTTGCTTGTGTATTGTCCAGATGCTCTTTACCTTAACCTGGGAATCACAGGCATTCTATAGTGCACCTGGCTTTCTGGATTCAGAGAGTGAGATCCGGCAAGCATCGATGCTACAGAACTGGAACCCTTGACTTGGGTTACATTTCAGAGCACATGTCGCAAGTGCTGGACAGCAAATCCAAGCGACTCCATTGCTTGAATCTATTTGGGTTCTAGTTGGATGGATTAGGATTTGAATAACCAAAGTAGAGCATATGGCTTGGGCTTTTTATAATTCTCCTGTCTCTGTGGTGTGGGTGTGCATGTAATTCTCTCTAGGAAGACAGACAAGAAATGGGTTGGGTTTGCTGCTAGGGGTTGATTTCCCTGTTGGACCTGAGCAGCTAGATAGCCAGTTAGACCAACAAAGAAAAGCAGAAAAAACAATGTGACTTTCAAGGCTAGGCCCTTAGCAGGGCACCTAGTTACTTCCTGTTCTTTTAGGTGCTTGCTTTGTTCTTTGTTTGTTTGTTGTTTTGTTTTGTTTTTCTGAGCAAGGGTTTCTCTATGTATCCCTGGTTGTACTGGGACTCTCTCTGTAGACCAGGCTGGCCTCAAACTCACAGAGATTCTCCTGCCTCTGCCTCCCCAATGCTGAGATTAAAGGCATGCACCACCACCGATAGGCTTCAGAAAAAACAAATTTTAAGCCCAATCTATTTCCATTTAATGTTGACAATTACTTTTTTTTTTTAATTTGTTCAGATTGAAAAACAAAACAAGAGGCTAGAGAGATGGCTCAGCAGTTAAGAGCACTGGCTGCTCTTCAAGAGGTCCTGAGTTCAATTCCCAGCAACCACATGGTGGCTCACAACCATCTATAATGGGATCTGATGCTCTGTTCATGTGTACATGCAGGTAAGCCCTCATATACATACATAAATAAATATGCTTAAAGAAAAAAAAAAGAAAAGCAAAACAAAAACCGAGGGGCTGGACTAGAAAATCTCTGCAGAGCCTCACTCAGACATCTTGACTTTCAGCAGAAGGCTTCACGGGGAGACAGCACAAATTCCTCTCCCTGGAGGCTGGGATGGAAAGAAAACCAGGCAAGTGGCAGCTAGGCATGGAGAGGCTCAGACTCTCCCAGTTGGTCGGTACCCGGAAGTGCTGGGGCAGCCGAGGGTGCGGGAAGTCAGGCCATCAAGTCGGTGTTAGAAGAAGCAGAGCCTGCAATAAATCACCCCCATAACCTGCCTGCCTTCCTGGGCTGTCAGCTTACTCTAGGGAAGGGGCGGGTGGGGAGCATTGGAGCTGGCAGATCGCCAGGGGAATCTAAATTTCAACTGCAATAGGAACCCGACACCTTCCATCTCTACTCCTATCCCCCAGCTACTTTTCTTTTTCTCCTCCCTCCTTCCCCCTGCCCCTAAAAATCCTGCCCTCTCCTTCTCCTCCTCCTCCTCCTCAGCTGAGAGGGATGCATTCAGACCTCAGGCCTGCAGTCCTTGTGGTCCTCCTCTGCCTCCCTCATTGTGGGTTCGATTCCCTTCAGAGCTCCAGGCCATTTCATTGTCGACACACATGTCTTATTCAGAGATCCAGCCTGGCTGAGTGTGATCCGATGATTGATGAGATAAGACATTAGGGCTGCCAGGCGAATGGCAGCTAGCCAGAGATAGGACTCTCACAAGATAGCAGAGCCACCCCGCAGAGAGTCTACAGCTACCAGGATATGATCGGCCCTGGGTACCCTGCCCCCACCCCCAGGGCTGGGCAGCTAGCGGTGCTGGAAGTGCTGGGCCGAACAGAAAACCAGAAGGCCCTCTGAATCCACCACTTAAAGCACAGATCTCCTGGAGTGAGTGTCGCTCCTTTCCGAATGCCAAAAGCAGACCCCCTGCTTCCCCCACAGTAAGAAAATCCCATGAAGCTGCTGAGAGCCAGGAAGGTTGCTATACAGTGCAGGTGTTTATAATCAGCCCACTCATTCATGCCTGCGTGCTGTGTGAGAGTTCTCTACAGAACCGTAGAGGGGCAAACGAGTACAGGTTCCAGCCCTTTCTGGCTGTGTGACCTTGGCCAGGTCTACACCAGCATAAATAGCAGCTTATGTCCACAGAACCCTGTCAGGTGGTTCAGGTAAATTGCTTGGAACAAAAGAGCCTGGCTTGTGAAAGATCGATACATTCGTTCTGCTCAACCCAAGAACCCATAGGTGGGGAGCTGTGGTGTTCCGGGTTCAGGGGCCACAGCCATGAACAAGTCAGAGGGGGTTCTTGGTCTTAAGCAGTTTGTCTTCTCCTGGGGGAAGACTGGAGACAAACACACTATTGAGTGAAGAAACAGGGAGATTTAGGTAGAGAGGGAGGAGACTGGAGGCCGTGAAAAATAACCAAGAGACACAGAGCATCATGTAGCCTGAGGGGAGAAGGGAAAGAGAGTTCCTGAGGCAGAAAGATAGACCGGAACCCAGATAGGCCAGAGCAGGGCTGCTTGAAGGCCAGGATGAAGATGTTATTTTACGCACAGTGGGAAGTGACTGTTCCTTAGTTTTTGTTTTGCTTTTTAGCCTGCACAGTTGAAAAAAAAAGAACAAGGAGAAGGAATGAGTTGCCAACATTTTAAGCAGAGGAAGGGAAGAAGGGGGGGGGGAGTTAGAAGTGTCTGAGCAGCTACTGTTGTGGGGTAGGCGAGCGGAAAATGACTTCCCTTCCCTGCTAGTTTCCTTGGCTGAGTGTTAAGCTGACATGAGGTAGAGGGGCAGTGGAAATCCTACATTTAATTACATACTCAGGTAACTGACAGCCTCTAGAGAGAAGACAGCCTCTACAGAGAGGAGCAGGGGCCTTGCAGCCTCTGAAGGAGCAATGGCAAGAAGATAGGGAGGTGCGTGAGGAATAAAGGCTGTGCCGTCATTCAGACAAAGGCTTCCATGGAACGAGTGATTCTTGGAGTGGCCCTGAGATGAGCAGGAGGTAGGCTGTCTGGGCATGGTGTAGGCCTCCTCCTCCTTCCATAGCTGATAAAATTCCCAAAGCCAGGTATGATGGCACATGCCTCTCACCTCAGAACTCAGGAGGCAGAGGCACTTGAGCTTGGGTCAGTGGTAAAGATCTCTGTCTAGGGCTGGGGATGCTGGGCACTCTTTTAATCCCGGCACTTGGAAGGCAGAGGCAGTTGGATCTCTTTGAGTTCAAGGCCAGCCTGGTCTACAAATCAGAGTCCGGGACAGCCAAGGCTATTACACAGAGAAACCTTGTTATGAAAACCAAAATCAAAACCAACCAACCAACCAAACAAACAAACAAAATCTCTAACATAGAGTTGATCCCAACCCCAGAAAAAGAGAGATTTCTGGTGAGGGGATTCACGACAACTAAGTTCTGTTTGAAGGATCTTAACATATATATGTATATATAATATTTATATTAAGCATACATACATATCCTTTTTGTTGAAACAGGGTTTCACTATGTAGCACCAGCTGGTCTGAAATGTGAGCAAGCTGGCCTTACGTTTACCTCACTTCTCCTGCTTCTGGGATGACATGTCTGCCATCATGCCCAACCATACTGCCTTCACTTTTTGTTGCTGCTGCTGTTGTTGTTATATTTACTTATTCATGGGGATGGCTTCATGTGTACCACAGCACACTTGTAAGTGTAAGGTTTAACTAGTAAAGGTCAGGGACAACTTGTAGCAGTTAGTTCTCTCCTTCTATCATGTGAATCATGGAGATAAAACTCAGATAGTTCTGGCAGCAAGAACCTTTACCTCTTGAACCATTTCGACGACTTTCTAAAAAACTCTTTTTATTTTTGATTCTTTGTGAATTTCACATCATCTACCTAAATCTCACTCATCTCCCCATCACTCCACATCCATCCTCTGTCCTTGGAACTCCTCAAAAGAAACAAACAAAACAAAACAAAACAAAACAAAAATCTTGCAATGGAAGCTACCATGTGTCACAGTGTGTCACACACAATGTGTGGGTCACACAGTGTGACCCAAACAATGAGTCATTGGTCTGGTCCGAGGTCTCTCACTTCTGCTTCTCCACCAATACTGGATCCTTACCAGGACTCCTCTTGTATATTCTGTTGTTGCCCTTTGTCATGGAGATCCTGAAGCTTTGGTTCTGTAAGACCAGCCCCTTCCCATGCTCCAACAGTTCACCGATGGATTGGTCCTGGATCTGGGCCTGGGTGGCAGCTGAGCTGGTAAGCCTGACAGCTCTCCCATGCTCAGACCACCAGGGCCAGCTCTCCAGCAGCGCCCCAGTGACTGACAGGGCCAGCTCACCCAAGAGCTGCAGCCTTCGAGGGGCGGCGCCAGCTTTCCCACACTGCCCAGGTGGAGGTGGGGAGAAAACAGCTCTCCCAAGCTCATACCCTTGGACTTGCTCTCCCGCTTGGCATGAGTGTCAAGGGGCAATGCTGTCAATACGGTCTCAGGTGGAAGCCCAGACCAGGGATGGTCTCATGGCCTTTGGTAATAACATGGGCCACAGACATCAGCACAGACCCCAACTGCTGCAGTGCTACAGAGCCAGAAATGGTCCTCAGTGACAGCTCAGGCCAAAACCTCACCGTGGCCTCAGGCAGCATCCCTGGCTACCCACATGAGGCTGTTCCTCACTATCCTCAAGCCTTTTTTTATTGTGCATACACAGCTCTTCTTCTCTTTCTCTCCCATCTGTCCACCACTTACTTGCTCATCTTAGTGGTGCCCAGGCCCCCAGGTGTCTTTCACCCATGTTACAGCTGGTAGTGGTTCTCTCTCTCTCTCTCTCTCTGTGTGTGTGTGTGTGTGTGTGTGTGAGTCTAAGACAGGGTCTAACATAGCTCAGATTGGCCTGGAACTACGTAGGTATCTAGGGATTTCTTTGAACTTTGATCATCCTTCTGCCATATTTTGAGTACTGGGATTACAGGCCTATGCCAACATGCCCAGAAACACTGAGCTGTTAATATCAACATGTGAGAGGGCTTTACCATCTTTGGGCAAGTGTGCCTAGTGTGGGATGCTCATAGAGAGGCTCAGCATGCCCCTGTGGTCCCCCAGATGCCCTCAATTCACAAGGTCCATGTACCAACGTAATTTGGGAGTGACATTCTTTGATTTCGGTGACTTGTATTGAGGTGGCATCCACAGTGGTTCCACAGTGGATTTCACGGTGGCCCAAGAAAAAGACAGAGCAGGTGTTTTTCTGGGTTCCTGGGAGTAAGGAAATCAAGATGTTCAGGATGATTCTGCCATTTTCACTTGAGCTGCACCATAGCTAGTAGAGCCATTCACCAGCACGGGCAGACTGTACTGACAGGGTCAGTGGCTCTTTTGGTTTTGCTTTGTTTTTTGAAACAGGGTTTCCCTGTGTAGCCCTGCCTGTCCTGGAACTCTCTTTGTAGAGTAGGCTGACCTCAAATTTACTTAACCTGCCTGTCTCTGCCTCCTGAGTGCTGGGATTAAAGATGTGCACCGCCATCCCAGCCAGGTGGCTCTTATAGATAATCAGTACTTCATTTTGTGCAGGAAATGGAAAGTGGAGGGCTCAGACGTTGAGGATGTTGCTGAGTTGACGTGCATGAAGCCCTGACATGGTCCTCAGCACCATGATGCATGCCTTTAATCCCAGGGGGGAGGTAAGAGAATTAGAAGTTCAGTCATTATCAACTACCTCGTGAGTTTAAGATTAGCCTGGTTACATGATATTCCACCTCAGAAAAGAAAGGAAGGAAGATTGAGTGCTTTAGAGAAAGATGTCTGTACACTGAAAGAAGTAAGAAGGCAATGACCATCCAATAAGACCAAAGACCAGGAAATAGGAGCCGTGTATGCCATGAGGGTGGAAGAAAGACATGGTTCCTGAGGAGGGATCTTCTGTAAGTTCAGATTCTGCAGTCTGTTCTGACCTCTTTCCACCCTCAGCTTCAGCCACCTAATCTTTCTTTTGTTGCTGTTGCTGTTGTTTTGGAGACAAGTGCAGAGGTTTGAACAAGAATGTCCTTCATAGGCTCATATAGTTGAACACTTAGTCACCGGGGAGCCATATAGTTGAAAGAATTCTAAAGATCAGGAGTCATGGCCCTGTTAGAGTAGGTGTGGCCTTGTTGGAGGAAGTATGTCACTGAGGGTAATCTTTGAGATTTCAAAACCACGCATTAGGCCTAGGCTTTTTCCCTCTCTCTGCCTACAGAGCAGAATGTAGTTCTCAGCTCTAGCGCCTTCCAGCATGCCACCATGCTCCCTGCTGTGATGATGATGGCCTAAGCCTTTGAAACGGCAAGTAAGACACTAATTACATACTTTTATCTGACTTGCCTCGGTTATGCTGTCTCTTCATAGTAATAGAACAGTGACTAAGACATAGGGCCTCACTGTGTATCCCTGGGTGTCCTAGAACTCACTATGCAGACCAGGGTGGCCTGGAACTCAGAGTTCCATGTGTCTCTGCCTCCAGAGTACACCACCACGCCCAGCTGGTCTTTCTGTTTTGAGCAGCCACTTCCTTCTCTTTCTGGATGCCCTCCTTCCTACTGAGACCCACCTCTGTCCCTCCTGTGATCACTCTAATATAAAGTGATCACTCTTCTTAAAGTGAAGTCACTTAAATCTCTGTTTCCTCTGAAAAGAATCTGTAATCTCTCAAGGAACCACGCAGATAGGATCTTAAAGAAGTAGGAGGACTGGACTCCACAGTGAGAGGTGAAACTGGAGGTTTGGCAAGTGGCTGGCATCTGGACTTTATCCCAGAGTCAGTGGGTACTGCAGGCATTAGCCATGATGATACAGATGTGCATAGAAAGCCTGGAGTATTAGGGGAGGGTGCACAGTGGTAGGGGCGTGTCTGGAGGCTGAGGATACGATGTGAAGAGGGTGGATGCCTAGCGGCTAGTTCTGCGTGGGGGTGGGGGACAGCTGGAGGCTTGGTTTCTTACTAGGATACCAAAAGGATATTGGTTGGTTTCAGGCATCCTTAGGTCTACCTGCTGCAGGGTGTGGCTGGCTACCCTGCCCTCTACCCTGAGCCCAGGGGTGGGGTTTCCCCTCCCCTAGAGGCTCTTCAGTGTCTAATCCTGACAATCTCTCTCTCACCTCTGCTCTCCTCTGTATCTCTCCTCTTCTTCTCTCCTCCTCCTTCTCTCTCTCCTCTCTGTGCATGCCTCTCTCTGTCTCTGTCTCTGTCTCTATCGGCAGCCAAGAGCTACTTCCAATAAACCTGCATTTATATATTATAACTTCCTCTTGCCATTAGCTTTATCCACTGTTTCAGATACAGTGAGAAGATTAGTAGGTGAGGAATAGAAATCTGGGGGAAAGAGATAAATTCTACTTCGAAGTAAAAGAAAACAGGGCTGTTAAGATGGCCTTCGGCCTGATAACAATGTGGGAAGAAGAGCAGCCATTTCCAAAAGCAGGTCTCTGATTGATATGTAAGTATATCAACATATACACACATATATACATACATGTACAGATGTATGTATGTATACCTGAGATGTAGCACAGGCTGACCTGGAACTCAGTATGTAACCAAGGACAACCTTGACATTTGATCCTCCTAATCTCCACTTCTGCAATGCTAGGGTTACTGGAGTGAGCTGTTGTAGCTGGTTCATACGTTCCTGGGGCTCAAACCTAGGGCTTCAGGAATGCTAGGTGAGAACTCTACCAACTGAAGCACATCTCCAGCTTGAATCCGGATTGGTCAATCACTGGCTTGTTGCAGAGGTCCTGAGGAAATGCTTCTCCCATCTTGAGACCAAAAGGTCAAAGGTCACCTAAAGTTCTCCAGGCTTGTCTCAGGCAGAGACAGTTGTCTGAGGTGACTGTGACTAGCGCTTGCCTTCTAGAGCAGGAGAAGCTTCAGTTGCAGCTAGAGGGTTCTCAGAGCAGTTAGAAAATGACCAAGACAGACAAGCTGCTAGTCTAGCCTCCTGTCAGGAAGGGGGTTGTTCACTCTGCTTCCCTGAGTGCTGGGATTACAGGCATGGGCCACCACACCTGGCTTCGGTAGGGTTTCTAGCTCTGTGATAAAACACGGGTTAAAAACAACTTGGGAGCCCGGGGCGGTGGTACAGAAATAGGTGGATCTCTGTGAGTTCAAGGCCAGCCTGGTCTACAAAGCAAGTCCAGGACAGCCAAGGCTACACAGAGAAACTCTGTCTCCAGAAACCAAAAACCTAAAAAACAAAACAAAACAACCCCTCCCCACCAAACACCCAAAACCAAAACCAAAACAAAATAAAACAAAAAAAAACCCAAAGCCAACCAAACAAAAAAATATTGGGGGAGGAAAAGGTTTATTTCATCTGACACTTCCGGTTAATAGTCCATCATTAAGAAAAGTCAAAACAGGAATTCAGTCAAGCAGGGTTGGAACCTGGAGGCAAGAACTGAAGCAGAGGCCATGGAGGAGTGCTGCTAACTGGAATGCTATGCTCCCTATGGCTTGCTGGGATCCTTTCATATACACCCAACATCACCTGCCCAGGAGTGACATTACCCACCCACAATGGGTGGGGCCCCTCACGTCAATCACTGATGTATGAAAATGCCTCATTGGCTTGCCTACAGGCCAAACTACGGAGGCTGTTTTTTTTTTTTTTTTCTCAATTGTGTTTCCTTCTGTCAGATAATTCTAGCTTGTGTCAAGTTAACAAAATACTAGCCTACACAGCTACCATTCCAAAGCCTGAACAGCTTTAATTCCAGAGGTGTGGCTCATTCACAGAAACATGTGGTATTTAGGATGAAGACTTAAAGCTCATGTTCTCAACAGCATTTGACAGTGCTCAGTAGCTACCCCAGGGGCCTGGGTAGAGTGGGGTCCCTCTGATCTGTCTCACACCCAGCAGCAGCACCTGTTCTGGCTGATCTAGCTGTCACAGAAAAAGACAAAAAGACAAAAATACACAGTCAAGAGAGGGCAGTAAACAAGATGCTGTCAGGCTGCGTCAGGAACATGAAGAAGCTGAAGTGGTGGGTGGGGAGGGCTCTGACCTTTAAAGGGCAAAGAAGGGGTTAAGATCTGGAACTGCCCCAGAGGCTGTGGGCACTTGGTTCTGAGCATGCGTTAGAAGTACTAGACATTTCAGTCGCTGATGTGGAGGGCGCCATCTCTGTCCTTTTTTTTATGACAAGGAAATAAAGTGCTTCCCTTGGGCACACAGAAAGGGAACTGAGCATTCCAGCTAGGGGAACAAATAATACAATGTCCTGGAGGTAGGAGCAAAGCTCGTTTCCTTTGACAAGACCTGCGGATTGAGGGGACTGACATGAAGTTCAGGCCTAGAAGGGGAGAAGAGGATCCAGGCAGAGGGATGGAAGAACCCAGTAGGTCTGCTGAGGACCTATGAGCTCCTGAGAATACCCTAGAAGCATGGCTTGTGAAGGCAGAGCCAGCATTCAGGTCTGGCTGGTGGTGCTGAGTAATGTGGGAACCTTGGAGGAACCAGCTTCCAGCCACACCCCTAAAAACGGTTCTTAGTTTTAGTTTTTTGTTTTTTAATTCTGAGACCATGTCTTACTGGGCAGCCTGGAATTCAGTATGTAGACCAGGCTGGAGTACTGGGATTACAAACCAGAGAATCAGCACTTGGCTTTTCCAGCTATTTCTGTCATCTCCCCAGGCTCCAGAGAGAATCCTGCTATCCTCAGAATTCCTCCAGGCTAGCACTGCCCATTCACTCAAGGAGGAAATATCCAGGACTGTGAGATCCCAGCAGGTGGGAAGCCAGGATGAAGAAGAGGAAAGCAGCCAAGGAGTGTCCAGCGATGCCCTCCAGCTGTTTCTCTGCTTTTCTTTATCTACCCAAAGCAGATCAAAAGTTGCTTCGGAGCCCTGAGAAGAAGCAGTGTGTCTTTTGTGCTTTAAAGGAAGAAAAAAAAAAAAAAAAAAGCCTTTGCAAATCCCTGTGCCCAGGTAACTGGCTGACGGTGGAAACTGGGGGCTTAGCTCCAGAGTCAAAGTGGGTACCGTGCCAAGAGCGGAAGGATGAAAGGCGGGAGGCTGGTTGTGCAGGCACCTCCCTCCCTTTCTCGTGGAGAAATCACAGCCGAACAAAGGAGACTGCTGGGGTCCAAGGCACAGCACGACTGCACATTAGGACTCCCAGCTTAGGTCTGCATCTCCCCACAGATGCTTAGAGGGAGGCCTCGGCCAGCCCCGGCGCTTTCCACCTTCCGGGTGGCCTCTGACATGCTGCCTCTACTCTCTGACTGAGCCAAAGCTGTTCCTCTTTAAAGGGAGGGATCAGAACTGGGTTTGAGATCCCTCCTAGTTGAAGCAACCCTGTTGTGTCCTTGCTGCTCGGCCTTAGAGACTTCCCTCCTTCAGAGTCCCGGGTGGGCCTTGGATCATCTCAGACATTCTTATGGTGGGCAGGAATGGCTTCCGGCAGAGGTCCTTGCTCACCCACCCCTTTGCTCTCAGGGGCTGGAGAAGAAATGTTTGGGGCTTTTCTTGTTGTTCAAGGTCTCTTCATGATGACTCAGCTCTGCCCTTATGACAAAAGCAGCTGGGTAAGACAGAAACGAGAAAACGTGGATGTATTCCACAATACTTTGTCTATGGAAGCTTCATCTAAAGATTTTTTAATTGTGACTTAAAATTGTGTGTTTTGTTGTTTTTCAGATTTATTGTATGTGCATGTGTGTTTTGTCTGCTTGTATGTATGTTCATCACATGTGTGCCTGGTACCTATACAGGTCAGAAGAGGGCATGAGATCTTCTGGAACTGGAGTTAAAAGATGATTGTGCGCCACTATGTAGTATTTGGAACTGAATCTGGTTCCTCTGCAAGAACAAGTAGTCTTAACTGCTAAGCCATCTTTCTAGGCCCTTTATTTTAAAAATGTGCTATTTTGTTTTATCTGTGTGGGTGCTTTGCCTGCATGTATGTGAACCAGAGTCATCTGGAAGAGTAGACAGTACTCTTACCCTCTGAACCCTTCTTTCCAAATTAGACGTTTTGAGACAGGTCTCACACAGCCAGGGCCTTTAACCCCTAATCCCGCCCTCACTTCTTAAATGCTGGGATTACAGTGGGCTCCACTGTCTGCTCTTCTAAAGGACCAGTGTTCAATTCCCAGCAACCACATGGTGGCTCACAACCATCTATACTGGGATCTGATGCACAATTCTGTCATGCAGGTATATATGTAGACTGATCATTCAGCTACATGAAAGAAAGAAAGAAAAAAAAGAAAGAAATTTTATTTCAAAAAAAACCCCAAATTTTTATTTTGTTTTTATTTTTATTTTTTTCCATCTATCTAAAACCTTAAAAAGCACTCCTAGGTACCAGGTTGTACTAAAACAGAAACATGCTTTGTGCCATGGACTGCTTGCTGGGCTGGTCCTTTAGCCTTCCTGATTATCTACAAAATGCTAACAACTAGGTGGCTGATGACTAGCTGGTGGCACCTGCCTGTAGTCCCAGGAGGTGAAGAAGATCAAGAGTTCAAAGGCATACTCAGATACTCAGCGAGTTTGAGGCCAGCCTGCACTCTTTGAGTCCCTTTCACATAAACAAGCAAACAAGCAAGTAAACAAACAAACAAAAACCAGAGAGCAAAATCACTTTCCAAGACCCTGATATCACACAGGCATCATGGGAGGGATGAAGTGAGGCAACACCTGGGGTTCAACACACAATGGTCTTTTGTTGCTGGTGTAGATCCTCAGCAGAATACGGAAATTTAGGGGATAGCATGGTGACCTAGGCTCCACACTTAACCCCCTCCTTTTTTTTTTTTCCTTTTGCTTTTTTTCTGGTTTTGTTTTTCAGAATGGGGTCTTGCTATATAGTGTAGGCTGGCTGTGACCTGGAGGTCGTCTACTGGCCTCAGCCTTCTGAGGTCTGGGATTACAGACAGGTGCTACCATTGCCCCATTTCTTAAGCACTTACAATAAAACAGCCACTTGTGATAGTTTCCACTATGCACTACCTCAGTCATCTTGGATAAATGCGTTTAAAAATGATGCAGCCTCGTTCGGTAGGCAAGCCCCATTTTATAGACCAGAACCAAGGTGTTTGTTTGTTTGTTTAGGTTTTTGAGTTAGTGTTCTTACCAGTGAGCCATCTCTCTCGCATCCCTATCTGCCTTGTGCAGAGCTGTGAATTTAGCCCCAAACCTCACACATTGTAAGCAAATTCTCTGATAAGTATTTTGGTATTTTTTTTCCCTCCAGGTATTCTGACTTTTGCCCCTCTTTAGTTTCTTCTTATTTTGATCTTCTTTCTAAATTAGGGCTGGGTATATGTGTGAGAATTCCATTCCTTATATCAATTTTTTTTTAAAAAAAGGACTGTTGCACACATGGACTCAAACCATGCAAGTTTTCCTATTTTTTTAAAAAAGATATGTTGTTTAAAAATTATTTTTTAGTTATGTGTGGTAGCATATGCCTTTAATTCCAGCATTTTGGAGTTAGAGGTGAGTAGAGCTCCTAATTGAAAGCTGATCTGATCTATAAAGTGAGTTCCAGGATAGCTAGGCTAAAATAGGGAGACCCTTTCTCTAAAACAAAATAAAATTATTCCTTATATGTATGTGTGTGTCTTCACGGATTTATGTGCATTCTTCCTGTGTATAGGAGCCCTTGGAAGTCAGAAAAGAGTGTGGGATCTCCTGGAATTTGAGCTATACCATTGCCCAATGTGTGGGTGCCAAGAAGCTACCTATGGTCCCCTGGAAAAAGAGCAAGTACTCTTAACGTCTGAGCCATCTCTACAGAACCCTTGGAAACATGCGTAATAATGGGTGTGGTGGTTTGAATAGGAATATCAGCCCACAGACTCATGTGTGCGAATGCTTGGCCCACAGGGAGTGGCACTATTAGGAGGTGTGGCCATGTTGGAGGAAGTATGTCACTGTGGAGGCGGACTTTGAGGTCTCCTAGGCTCAAGCTATGCCCAGTGTGGCACACAGTCTCTCCTTGCTGTCTGTGGATCCAGATATGGACCTCAGCTCCTTCTGAGGCACCATATCGGCCTGTATGCTGCCATGCCTCCTGCCATGACAATAGACTAAACCTCTGAAACTATAAGCCAGCCCCAGTTAAATGCGGAGATCTTGGGGTCTCATCACAGCAATGAAACCCTAAGACAATGGGTTTCGTCGTGACATTTTCATACGCGATTATTCGTTTTGATCATATTCACTCATTCCTTTATCCCCCTTTCTCCTCCTCATGCCTGGCCCTATGCATGGCTTCCTATGCAGGCCCCCTTCCATTTTTCTTATTTTTTTTTTCACCTTTTATAACCAATAGTTTCACTAGGGTTGTCTACAGGAGCCCAAATAACAGTCTGTTTACAGCATGTGTTTATGTATGTGTGTGTGAGTACATGCCACAACATGCATGTGAAAAGACAGAGTCAGTTCCCTCTCCCCACCATGTGCGTCCCTGGGATGATGCTCAGATCATCAAAAAACAAGTTCCTTTGCTCCATTTTGCCAGCGTTCATTTTTATTTTGCTTTATCACTTTTTCAATTTTTAAGTTTATGTGTATAGGAGCCTGCATTTATGTCTGTGAACCATGTGTGTGCCTGTGGAGGCTAGAAGAAGCCATCAGATCATCTGGAACTGCAGTTATAGCCTGTTGAGAACTGCCATGCTGGTGCTGGGAATTGAACCCAGATCCTCTGGAAGAGCAGCCAATGGTTTCAAGCTCTTCAAGCCCTGGTTTGTTTTTGCTTTGTTTTGTGATAGGGTCTTAGTATGTAGTCCAGACTTTAAACTCACTGTGTTAATGTTTTAACACCTTGAGGAAAACTAGAGTCATCTGACAAAAGGAGACCTCAGTTGAGAAAATACCCTCCAGCAGACTAGTCTGTAATCAGGTCTATGGGGGCTTTTTCTTTATTAATCACTGGTGTGGAGGCCCAACCCACTGTGTGTGGTGCCACGCACGGTGAGCAGTTGGTCCAGGGTTGCATAGAAAAGCAAGCCAGTTAACCATGATCCTCTGTGGTTCTGCTTCAGTTTCTGCCTTCCAGCTTCTTCTCTTTAGCCCCTGCCCTGACTTCCCTTCAAGGTGGACTGGAAGCTATAAGATGACATAAACTCTTCTTGCCCAAGTTGTTTGTGGTCAACGTTTTGTAACTATAACAGAAAGCAAACTAGGACAGCCGAGATGGCCTCAGTCTCCCAAGAACTGAGGTTACAGGCATACGCCACCGAGTCCAGCATTTCCTGGGTGATTTGAAAGCAAGCCCAAAATGCACCTTGGGACACAGTGTCACCTACACCTCACCTATCTCTTGCCTTATCTTCCTACTCTCTCTCTCTTTTTTTTTCTCAACCTCAGCCATGTCCTTTCTGTTCCTCTAACTCCCCAAAGAGCCAGATTCTCCTCCTCTTCTCTTTGACCCCTTGTATTCTCTGCATATGGCTAACAGCCCCAGACACCTTCCCAACCAGGTTTTTATGGCCACTCCTACCTGCCTTCCTACCCCACATCCTTTCTGGCCATGTTCCCTGCAGTCATCCCAGCTCTAGAATTCTCCCGCACACACCATTTCTCTTCCATCCCCCAGCAACTCTCCAGGTTTGGATCTCCCACATCTGGCACACTTCTGTGTGTAACTGTCATTGTGCTTAACACACATCTAATGTCCCCTGCCTCTGTTGTCTTCATGACAGAGCGTGAATGTGGCACACAGTCATCCAGTAGGCATTTTATCCTATAGCATGCCTCCAACTGAGCCAGCAGGCCAGCTACAGGGACATATAGAATCAGCCCTGGGCTGAGGAAAAAATGGTGATAGTCACAAACAATAAGGCCAGACATGGCTTATGGGCCCCGATTCTGCTGAAAGACAGTCTGGGTGCAGAGGGTGGCCAGGCAGCACCAACAAGGCCCCCGAGTCCCATGAGAAATCCCCATACTTTCTTGGTCTCCCAGCTGTACCTCTCACCCACGACTCTACTGGCCGGAATACCATCCTCCTTGGCACCCTAATTCCCTTGGAAAAGCTGACTAGGCCCAGTGCAAACTGAGCACATAGCAGGCTTGAGTATGTGTGGACTGAATCAACAAATGTTCATTTGGGGTCAGAACAATGGCGTGAGGAGTGGAGCATCTCTCCCTTGTCACAGCCCGGTCTCAGTGTGTTTGCTGGCCTGGCTGCCTCCTCACCTAAAAGTTCAGGTACCGAGCCTCACAGTGACCCTTTCTCTGCTACTTTTAATTTTTTTTTTTTAAACAGACTGCTGATGGTACACATTTCAGGAGGCATGGCAGAGTGGTTTCTCCTCCTTCTCCCCCTCGTCTTTTGCTTCCTCCTTAGAACAGAGCAGGTGCTGAAGAAGTCCCCTGGGCTGGCCCCTTGTTTGTGCCACCTCAGTCTCCAAGCTCTGGAAAACCACAGAGACCAGCGGGTGTGGCCAGCTCGGCATCCCAGGTAGGGGAATAGGAGTGGGTTCAGGCAGAGGGAAGTGGCTTACATAGTTCATTCCATAGTGGAAGATCCTAAGCTCTTGACCAGCGGGGGGAGTCTATACAGGGAGAACAGGGCTCTGCCGGTCCTGTTGGTTAAACTATGTGTGGTGCCAATGGGCTTAAGGAACAGTTAGGATCAGGCTGGGTAGAGAGAAAGATGTCTCCATAGGGCACATCTCTCTCCTGATCCCCTCTGCCAGATATAGACCCCAGATTACTCATTGTTATTATTACCATTACTTTGGTTTCTCAAGACAGGGTTTCTCTGTGTAGCCTTGGCTGTCCTGGACTCATTTTGTAGACCAAGCTCGCCTTGAACTCACACAGAGCTGTCTGCCTCTGCCTCCCTCTGCTGGGATCACAGGTGTGTCCCACTGCACCCTGCTACTATGTATTATTATTAATCGTACCCTTACTTTTGATGTTTTAAGATAGAATCTCACATAACACAAGCTGACCTCAAACTTATTTTTTTTTTCCACTGAGAATGGCTTTGAACTCCTGACCCTCTTGCCTCCACCTCCTAAGTGCTGGGATTACAGGTGTGTACTACGCATCCAAGTCTATTCTCATCAATCCTGTTATTTTACGGTTGGTGCTGTGGATCACACCCAGAACCATGTGCTTGTTAGGCAAGGTATCACTGAGCTACCCTGAGCTTACCTGGGAGGAATGAGAAGGCAGGAAAAAAAAAAAGGTCAACTTCAGAATCTCTTTGTTCAAATAAGAATCCAGACAAAATGAGGTTAGAATGGATAGCAGGAAGAGCCCAAAGGGAAACCAGGCAGTGCTCTGGGGAAGAGTCCATGGGTGGCTGGATGTTTTCCTGGGCAGCCCGCATAGACAGGCACCTCTTTGTGTTGTTTTGGGAACACAGTCTAGCACAGCCTGCTCTTTAACTCACCTCAATCCCCTGTGTAAGCCTCTAAGGTTCTGAGATTATATATCTGCCACCACACACACACACATCACACACACACGTATACCATCACACCTGACATTTTTGTTCTCTTTTGTTTTTTACAGCAAGAAGCTGATGATTTCATTTGTGAGTCACCATTGAGTTGCAAGGTACGGCAGTGGCAAGACTTCTAGTTAAATTTTATTTCCTACCTGTCTTAGGGTAGTGAAGCCACATAGGACACGCTCACAGCCGCTAGAATACTTGTCCCTCCAGGCCCCATTGACTTTGGAACCTAGCCTGCTGTGCTGCTTTAGTTAGTTTTCTGTTTGTTTGTTTGCTTTTGTCAACTTGGCACAACCTAGAGTCATCCTGAAAGATAGGGCCTCGATTGAGCAAGTGCATCCATAAGACTGACCTCCGGGAAGGCGTGTGAAGGGCATTTTCTTGATCAATGATTGATGTGTTATGGCTTAGCCCATTGTGGTCAGCTCCATCCCTGGCCAGGAGGACCTTACTTGTATAAAAAATGTAGGCTGAGGCATGGAGAGATAGCTCAGTGGTCGCGAGCACAGTCTGCTCTTCCAGGAACAACATGGTGGCTCACAACCATCAATACTGGGATCTGATGCCCTCTTCTGGCATGCAGGTGTACATGGTTAGAGCACTCATATACATAAACAAATAAACATTAAAAAATAAAAGTAGGCTGAGTAAACCATGAGGAACAAGCCAGGTAGCAATACGGTCCCTGCCTCCAAGTTTCTGCCTGAGCATTTCTGGTGGACTATACCTTGTAAGCCAAATAAATAAGCCCCTTTTCTCCCTACAGGTGGTTTCAGTGCCTTGTTTGTTTGTTTCTGTTTTGTTTTGTTTTATTTGGGGGGAGGGGTTCTGTTTGTTTCATTTTTTTTAATCACAGCAACAGAAAACAATATAAGACTAACGTGTTCACACACAGAACAGAACCTGAAGGTTCCTCTAACCTGATCCTCACCAGCCCCACAGGGTACCCTATAGGAGTGGCATCCCCTAGCCCTATGCAGTGTGGAGTGGCCTTGCTGGGGTGCTCATATGGCCTCAGAGACCCTCCCACACTGCCTCAACTCAGGCAGTTCTTATCTTCCGTGCACATTGCACGTACCAGGAAGACATACATGGCTTGAGACATCATGTTCCTTTGCTCAGAGCAGTGACATAAGCTGCAAAAGCCCTTTCACTAGAGAGAGGCCAGCTAAAGCACAGGCTTTGCAAACCCAGGCTCTACCCCTCTCACTGTCTGTGGGGACCTTGGGCAGAATACTTCTGTCTACTCCACAAAGCAAAGGCCGGTGTAAAGACAGCATGGACACACAGTTCCCATTGAGAAATGGCCTGACAGAAGAGTCTCAAGGGAATACAGCCCCTGCCAACCGTGACAACAGAGCCTGGGGCTGGGTCTCAAGCCTCAGCATTATTGACATTCTGTGTCCTGGGGGCTCACCCAGTGAAGGCAGGATGCCCACAACCCCGGTCCACGCCAGACCAATTGCTTCTCAATGTGACAGCTACAAACGGTTCCAGCAATAGCCAGAGGTCTCAGGGAGACAGACTGGCCTCTCATTGTGAACTCTGCAGTAAGCCAGGAGGAATGCAAGAGCTTCAGACTCTGCAAGAAACAGCAGCTCCTCCAGCTGCCTTCCTCCTGATAAGGCCTGCCTGCCTAAGTGTGTGTGTGTGTGTGTGTGTGTGTGTGTGTGAGTAGAAGGTGGGGGAAGGAGCTGCAGAGGAAAGGATAGAGGAGGAAGAAGAGAAAGGGGTGGGGAGGGCAGTTGCAGATAGAGAGAGAGCTGTATGAGGCTCCAAACTCCTAAGGCCCCTGGGTCTCCGAGACATGTCTCATTCATGTGTTCTGAACACATGAAAGACGTAGCATGTGGACCTCCATCCCTCCTGCCAGAGTCTTGGACCCTTCCTCCCCCACTTAGCATCCTGGGGGATGCTAAATGAGCTCCCTACCTAGCTGTGAGTAGGAAGGGAAGGTAACTAGTCTGTTCTGTACTTGCTTGCATCCAGATGCTCCCCTGAATCCAGGTGCTTTCCGGCAGGTCCTGTCCACCCTGCTTTTTAAATTCATTAGGGAGCGTCAGCATTCATCTCTCTTCAGACCTGTTGTCTCACCCCTAAGCTCTTGCTGCTTCATCTTTCCTCCATGATAGACTGTATCTACTCTAGTGGTGAGGCAGTGTAAACTCTTTCTTTATATTTTTTCTTTCTTTCTTTGTTCTTTTTTTTCTTTTTCACTTGTTTGTTTGTTGTTTTGTTTTTTAAAGGCATGGTTTCTCTGTTGCAGCCATGGCTATCCTGGAATTCACTATGTAGACCAGGCTGGCCTCGAACTCAAGAGATCTGCCTGTCTCTGCCTCCCAAGTGCTGGGATTAAAGGAGAGCACCACCACTGTCCAGTTCATAATTTTATTTACTTATTTATTGATTGGGAAAAATTTCTTTAAGATTTGACGCGTCATCACAGACCCTCACTGGCTTTCCTACTTCCACACTCACTCTTTATAGCCTTTATTCTCCATAAAGCAGATGGAAGGGCCTGTTAAAAATGAAAATCAGCTCTTTTTCATGGCATCTCCTGGGTGATCAGCTATGTTAAGATGAAACTGACTTTCCTATTCCCAGCCACACTCTGTCTGGAGCTCACTGATGTGGCTGATGTCGGCAGCTTTGTTCTAAGCTCATGGCTACAGCAGTAACAGCTGATGCTCTAGGTGAGGAGTGGAAAGGTCATGTGGTCCACACCAAGGGGTTTTCTCATGAAGCAAGGTGTTTAGACAAGAAGAGTGAGCCTACTGTTCAGTCAGGGGCATCGTTGTTATAGAACAAGGAGAACTGTGAGTCTGTTTGGGATACATTACGGATGCCAGTGTGAGTGTTCTCAACTTGGTTATGTAAAAGAGGAGAGAAGGATGTTCCCAGACTGACAGATACTACTGTTCCTCAGAGGCTGGGGACTGAAAGAGCTAGCAGTCCAAAAAGCTTTTCAGCCTCTCTAGAGAAGATGATGTCCACCTTATGTTAATCAGAAAGCCCTTAAACAAAGAAGGGAGGAAGCCCAGGACCAAAACACTCAAGATTCAGAGTTTTGCTGCTCCATGCATTCTGTAACATAAGCGCTGGCCTATTGCTCCGAAGAAAAACCACACTAAGGAAAATGAGGAGGAGGCTGCAGAATATGCTTAATTTTCAGCCAAGAGAATGAAGGAAGCCAAAGAAAAATGCTAGGAACAGATTGCCAGGGGATGTAGTCTGTTCTCACCCAGAGCTTCTACTTCTAAGTCTGAGTGAAGCCAAATAGAAGTAATGAATAAGTCTTTCAGAGTAACAAATAAAGCTTGGTGTGGTGGCCCACCTCTTTAGATCTGAGCACTCAGGAGACAGAAGTAGGAAGGTCCTGAAGTTCAAGGTCAGCCTGGTCTACACAGTGAGTTTCAGGCCAACCGGGGTTATATGTGAACCCTGGAAACAGTCGATAAATCAACCAGTCAGTGCAAATCTACTCAAGACATCCCCATACTCAAAGAGACTGATTTGGACCTCAGCAGCAAACCTAAAGCCCTGTCTGTCGTTCCAGAGCTTAGGATCTCCTTCTTCCCTTTGGGGCATCCAGGCACTGATTTGGACAGGTGCTGGACTCAAAGGAATGAAGCTTAGCCAGGAAGGTGGGTCAGCAGGATCTCAATGGAAAGGGGTTTTTGGGTGAATGGACATCTTTGGCTGGAGCTTGGAGGTGCTGGGAATGTTCCATTTGCGTGGAGAGGAATCCCAGGTGCTAGCTGGACACGTGACCACCTCAGAGAATGGCAGAGGTGGGGGTCCCATGTGCTAGGGCATTTAGGCCCAGAACATGGGAGGAGCAATCCTTACTCTTGCCTCTCTCCAGATTGAGACTGTTGGGGTTTGGACACGTCTTGACCTCAGGCTCACTCCAGGCCAGTTCTTTCTTGCCTATTCACTTGCCCCCACCTGTCCACACACAGCCCATTGTCCTCTCTCACTGCAGCTAATCTCATTTTTCTGTCGTCATCAAGCTCCGACTGCACACACTGTCCTTCTATCCATGCACTCGGTACACTACCCTCCCCCTGCCCTGCCTTCCGTACAAGCTGAGCCTTTCCCTGAAACCTCTCTGCTGGCCCCCTTCTGCAGCCTCCCTACATAGTGTCCACACAGGCATTCCCTGTCAGACCAGGCCTTTCTCTCCCCTCCCAGTCTGAAGAATGACCTTTTTAAGCATTTGTGGACACCCCTCCTCCTTACTGGAGACCCACGGTGGACCCTGGGCATACCCAGCAAGCAACCCACCACTGAGAGCCATCCCCAGCCTTCTCATGATCAGGCTCTTGCTATATAGCCAAATTTTGCCACAAACTAGTCTGCCTCTACCTCATAAATGCTGGGATTACAGATGCACATCACTTTTTTTTTCTTTGAAATGGTTTCTTTTTGCACAGTCTGTCCCCAAACTCAGTATACAACCAAAGCAGACTTTGAACTACTGATTTTCCTGACCCCACCTGAGTTCTGGGATTACTGAGCTGTACCAACACAGATGGCTTTTTCCCTACGACACGCCCCCCCCCTTTTTTTTTGTTATGACAGGGTCTCACAGGGAGTTGCTGTATAGCCCAGGCTGGCCCCTCCCTACCTCCACAGCCTAACTCTTGCCTATCTTTGCTGTACCCTCAGGGCTTACCTTTTGATACACACAGTGAATACTCCACACATTTATTGAGTAGACAAATGAACAAGCATCTTGACAGCCTCCAGAGATCTTTGGTGTTTTGGCTCTGCATGTCACTGGCAATATCGTCACATCTTGCTCTGTGGTGTGTATGGGCAGGGGTGATGATGACAGTGATATGGGTGTGAAGGAGGGAAGAAGTCGCTCGGGGCAAATGAAAAGATGTACCCGGTAAAGGACACTCGGAGACTCTTTTCCACTTTTCCATGTGATGCTGAGAAGGGCGCTTTCCTCCCTCCAGCTGTCTCTGCGGCTCTTTTGTGGGGATCTGGTTGTTGCTGGCTTCTCTGGAGTAGTACAGGGTCTCTTACCCTTAGAGAGCAGAAGGTAAGCCCCCTCCCCCTCCCTTAACGGGACTAGCACCTCCCCTGGCCAGGCTATATGAAGATGTCCACTAGAGGGCGCTCCAACTCGCAGCATCTGTCTCCAGGGCCGCCAGCTGCCTGGGAGGCGTGCTGTCTTTTGTTTCTGTGGCCTTTCTTCCTCTCTCTTCTCTGTTTCTTGCTGTTCCTCAGTCATTCTCTCCAGGGTTTTCCTCTCTTACTGTACCCTCAGCCCTTCTTCTCAATCTCTACCACCACATATAGGTTGGCCCCATCCTGTGATCAGCCCACAGTGTGAGACACAGAAGGACAGAGATTTGTCACGGTGGGCTCTCACTGTCCACCAGGCTGCCCACAGCTTAACTTGAATCCTCTCAAGGCCGGAAAGCTACGATGCTTCCTGGGAGTCCTGCCTAGGAGAAGCTGAAAGGAGACTTGATCTTTCCCGGGTGCTCTACAGCCCTGTCCACTCAGTTACCCACAGCAGGTTGGCTGCCTGACTGAGCAGCCACCCAACACCTCACTGTCTGAGATGGAAGGCTGAGGGAAAATGAGGCTGCCTTACCTCGCTGACGGATAAACTCAGGCAGCAGCCCGAAGTGCAACGTGGTGTCAAACGGGTTCAAATCCTGCTGTTAACTGAGCGTGCACAGGCTGCTTAACCTCTGAGCCCAGCGTGTTAGGTCTGCGAGGGACGTGAACGTGAATGCTTAGAGCTGTGCCTGGCCTGTGTCTACCGGCCAAGGCCACCTGTCCAGCTGAGTTGTAAGCCCCAGGACCATATCCCCATTTTTGAATTCCCAGGCAAACACTCTTCCTTGTGGGCAGAGGGCGCAGGAAACAGAATGTTCCTTCTGACTGGGCTCTTCTTTTGGGGGAGGGGGTCTCTGTGCCAGCCAAAGCTACGGAAGAAACTCCTGTTCTCAGGGGCGTTGCCTGTCTCTGTTCCATGGACTTCGAGTGGAAGGGTGCTACTCTTCATCGTGACCAGGCCGTTTCTGATATCCCCTCAAACCCCGCTCAGGTAGAGAGAAGGAAGAGGTGGTTTCAAACACTGCTGCGGGGGGGGGGGGGGAGAAGGGGGAGAAATGGCTGGTGGAAGCCTCACAGAGGAAGCTCTGTCAGTGACCTTTGACACAGCTGCTTCACTTAAGGTGGTTGATCCTATAGACAGAGTCTCACAGATGGCAAGTAAAACAACACATGACGTTTCCAGCTGCCATTTTACTCTCTATAACAGAATATTCAAACGCAGGCATGGTGGTGTGTGTCTATAACCCTAGTACTAAGGGGGTGGAACAAGGTCAGCCTCAGCTACATAGAAAGTTTGAGGCCAGCCTGGGCTACATGAGACCCTGTCTCAGAAATGAAAATAAAAATTCCTTTTTTCTCTCCCCCAGGATCAAGTCCTACTCTGTTGCCATTGTATCTCTTCTTCCTTCTCTTCTCACCACTTCATTTTTTTTTTTTTAATAAGAAGTCATGATAGGGGTTGGAGAGATGACTCAGTGGTTAAGAGCACTGTCTGCTCTTCCAGAAGTTCTGAGTCCAATTCCCAGCGACCACATGGTGGCTCACAGCCATCTATATTGGGATCTGATGCCCTCTTCTGGCATGCAAGTGACCTACAGATAGAGCACACATCTATGCAAAATAAATAAATAAATAAATAAGTAAATCTAAAAACCAACCAAACAACAACAACAAAGAACTCATTATGTAGCCTGTGATGACCTTGCACTTAGGGTGATCCTCCTGCCTCAGCCTCCCAAGTTCTATGATCATAAGCACGCACCATCATGCCCATGCTTGGCTTTCTTTTTCCCTCTTTCCCTCTCTCCTCGTCTACTCTCTCCTTTCTCTTCCTCCCCATCCTCTATTAATTTACACTTTTAAAAAATTAAATTTATTCATTTTAATTTCATGTATGAAAGTTTTGCCTCTGTCTGAAGGTATGTGCATCATGTGTGTGCTTCGGGCCCAAGAAGGTCAGAAGAGGGCATTGGGTCACCTAAAACTGGAGTTACAGTTGATTGTGAGCCACCGTGTGGGTGCTGGGACTTGCAAGAGCAAGTCCTCTTAACTGCTAAACCGTCTCTCTTCCTCCGTCTTAATTTTCTTTTGAAAAAAGTTTTTTTTTTCCTTTAAATTTATGTGTCGCCAGCAAAGGCAGAACGATGTGAGTTTGAGGTTAGCCTGGTCTACAAAGTGAGTTCCAGGACAGTCACGGCTACACAGAGAAACCCTATCTCAAAAAACAAACAAACAAACAAAAAACAAAACAAAAAATTTCCCTCTCTTTCCCTCTCTTTCTCTCTCTCAATGTATATGCATGAGGTCACAGGACAACTTGTGATCTCCTTCACTACGTCAGTCCTGGGGCTTGAATTCGGGTCATCAGGTTTTGTGGTAAGTGCTTTCAGCTGTGGAGACCTCTCCTTCTCACTGTTAGACAGGGTCTTGTTCTGAGGACCAAACTGGCTTCAAACCTCAGATCCCTGTGTTCAGCCTCCTGAGTGCCTGGATTACAGGCCTGCCGGACCACACCTGGTGTGACTGCGTTTCCTTATTCCAGAACACGCTGTGGCGAATGAAGGAGAAGCCTTCCCTAGGCAGGAGACCTCGCCCTGCTAGCAGCCTTGAGCTCTGGCTTCCTGCTCTGTGAGAGGCAAGGAGCTTTCAGGAGTTTTACTGCACCGTGGGTGGGGAAGGGAGTGACAGCGGCAAAGCTTTCCCACTGGCTGCTAGGACTGGAAGTTTTTTTAGGGAATGAAAGAGTTGTGGACATCTACTTTACTGCTGGCATGGCGGTTTTGATGGGTGTGAGAAGGGCAGGGTCTTCCTCTTGGCTGAGGACCCAAGGCCTCCCAGTGAAGGACAAGATCCCAGTAACAATTAGTTGGTTACATCATCTAAGGTTCCTCTTCGGGATCCTAGCCAAGAAAGACTCTGCTAATGAGGGTCAGCCCTACAAACTTCCCCTACCAAGCTTGCGTACATTTTTTTTTCTCTCATGGTATGATGAATCTTATATCTTCCCCACCATCTGTCAAGGAGAAAAATCTATTACCCTCCTCTTGAGTATTTGTGGTTGAAACAGTGCTCTGACATTTCTGCACCCGTGCTTGAAGAAGACTGGGAGGGAGCCATCTATGAATGAGTCCAGCTAGCCTGAGGCTGACATGTTGGGGGAAGCCCAAGCTAGTCACAGAAAGAGAGAAGGGAGTTATACTGAGGAGCACCTATGCTCGACACCCGAGTAAACCCAGCCCAGGTGCTGGCCACCAAACCCACGCGGCACATTTCACTCTTCAACTATATTCATCAAATTCTTGACCTACAGAATCATGGGAAATGATTTTCTTTTCTTTCTTTTCTTCTTCTTCTTCTTCTTCTTCTTCTTCTTCTTCTTCTTCTTCTTCTGGTTTTGTTTTTTGAAACATGGTTTCTCTGTGTAGCCTTGGCTGTCCTTTGTAGACCAGGCTTGCCTTGAACTCACAGGGATCTGCCTGCTTCTGCTTCCCGGAGTGCTCAGATTACAGGCATGTACTACCTTGACAGGCTGGGAAATGATTTTTTTTAATGCTGTTTTAAGCCTCTTTTACTTGCTTGTTTGCTTCTGAGACAGGTGTCATATGTTCTAGGCTGGCCTTTTGTAGTCAAAGTTGACCTAGAACTCATGGTCCTCCTGCCTGCACCTTTCCAGTGCTCACACTTTAGGAATGCAGCACCATGCAGTCTGGGATTTACTGTATGCTGAGCAAGCACTCTATCAAATGGGCTAACAAAAGCCAGTCTCAGAAATAGGTACTATTATTAGTCCAGAGCCACCCAAAACTCCTGGAAATCCTACTGTCTTAGCTTTCCAAGTACTGAGATTACAGGCATGTATAACCATGCCTAAATGTGGATTACATTATACCATATGAACTCTCACTCTCTCATAAGCACCCCCAAGCTATTAACCATAACACAATATAGTCAGGGAGGCCTTGCAAGAATTGGTATGCCTTTTGAAGTTTCAGCATCCAAAATTATGAGCAAAGTAAGTTTCCTTTCTTTTTAAGTT
Source organism: Pachyuromys duprasi (assembly GCA_028658305.1). NCBI lineage: Eukaryota > Metazoa > Chordata > Mammalia > Rodentia > Muridae > Pachyuromys > Pachyuromys duprasi. Next base: position 32,047,908 of record CM053757.1, on the reverse strand, counting down.
ACCTAGCCTCTGGTATTTTGTTATAGCAGGAGAAAAATAGAATAATACATAAGGCAAGAAAAATACATGAATAAACTATTAGAAAGGGCTCCAACCTCTAATGTGGAAGTATATGAGTCATACACACATGAAAATGATAGTTGGCGAGAAACAAGAAGAAAGACAGAAAGAGAATCCAGTGGATCTGAGTTCTGGAACACAGTCACCTCACCTCTGTGAACCTCAACCTCCTTATCTGTCAAAGGGGGTTAATGAGAGCAAGTAGTACGCGCTGATGATCAGATGAGATAAGCTATCACTGGCTGCTCTGTGGACTGTGCTGTGCATCGCCTTTTTGCCTGGAACAGCACTTCAAATACAGAATCATCCCTCCCTATGTTAGAGATCCAGGCAGTCCTTCTGTCTTAGCCTTCTAAGCTGCTAGGATGACAGGCACATACCACATGCCTAAATCTGGACTACCCCATGCTGTCTGAGCTCTCTCAGGTGGTAAGCAGTGGACAGGGAGGCAGGGTGTCTTTTGGGCGACAGGGCCCTCTGAATGACTTTAAAACAGTTTGACCTTCAGGTGCCCCAAAGAAAGAGAAAAATAGGAGTGGCCGGGCCACCTCTTGGCATTAGCCATATGTCCAATCCTTAATTTAGCTGCCCGCTCTACGTAATTACTTTTCTTTGCTTCTGAGCTTAGAGCAATAGTAGTTCCCGATAACTAGAGGCTTAATAAGGCTACATCCTAATGAGTGTCCTGCAGAATTACACACTGCGTTAACACTAAATGAGTTCATTAGAAATTCATTAGGCATGATTCCTGTGGCTGCCACAGGAATTAATCATGGTTAGCCAGCGGCAGGAAAGTAGGAGATGGATAATTGCATGCAGAATGGGAAGATCTTTCGGCATCTGACTTTGGCTCGAGAGTTGTAGACTGTTTCAGGTGTAAGTCTGGAGGTGAGGTTCCTTGGATATTGTTGGACCGCCTCCACTCGTCCTTCTTCCTCCTGGATGTAGCCTCACCTAGCATAGGATCTAAAGACACAGAGTTAGGTCACCAGCTCTCAGACTTAACACAATTGACTCCATGATGGAAGTGCCATTCAGGCCATAAAACTCAGCACGTAGACAGTATCTACCAGCCCATGTGAGAACAATCCATCATCGTTCTGCGAAACTACTAATCTTGCCTTCTGGCTTTTGTAATTCCCCTTCTAAGTGCTCTTCTTAACTGAAGTATGTCAACCCTTCAAGACCTGTTTTTTGTTCTTGTTGTTTGTGTGTGTGTGTGTGTGTGTGCGTGCTGAAAAGTTCACCCTGAAGGCTGGAGAGATAGTTCAGTGGTTACAAGCACTGGCTGCTTTTCCAGAGGACCTAGGTTCAATTCCCATGCACCCACACGGCAATTCACTAACTGTAACTCCAGTTCCAGAAGATTCAACACCCTCATTCGGACATACATGCAGGCAAAACACCAATGTACATAAATATCAATAATTAAATAGATAAAGAAAATATTTTTTAAAAAGTCCATCCTGAGAAAGGTGTGGAAATATACTGGGGTCCTGAACACCAGTCAGGTGGCTGGCCCCTTGTAAAGACTTATAAAGACTTTCTATTGGCTTGAACCTGTCTGAGCGGTCGTCTCTGGTGACGGCCCCACAACACTGATGAGCTGGGAGGTCACAGCGAGCTCTCATCTTCTGGCCTGCCTAGTATCAATAAGCTCTCTTCCAATGGAATTCTACCATGTTCCTCAAAGAGCTGATCGTTGAAGATCTTGCAGGCAGTGAATCTTCATGGATCTATCAATCAAGGCTCCCCCCACACCAACCCCCACATTTCTAGGCCAACTGTGCTTTCTCCATTGGTGTATTTTGAAGCAAACTAGACCAATCTCTAGTTTGCTATGTAGCCAAAGATGAACTTGAACTTGAATTGATCTTCCTTCTTCTTCCTTCCAGAGTGTTGGCATCACAGGCATGAGCTACCATATAACTAGGGGTCTGCCTGCCAACTCAACTGAGCTGCCTTCCTAACCTCTCTTTAGTATTTGCATTTTTTTCTTTCCTTCTTCTTTTTTCAGAAAGGCTCTCACTCTGTAACTCTGAGTGTCCTGTAACTCAATACATAGGCCAGGCTGGCCTCACGGAGGAGACCCACCTGCCTCTGCTTGCTGAGTGCTGGGTTTACAGTCATGGATCACGACTTCTGGCTCCATATTTTCTTTTTAGCTAATACTTGTTAAGTTAGGCAGCCACTGGCTTATAACAGCCTAACTTCCAACTTTGGGCCAGATGTGATGTGAATTCAGTAGAAAGCATACTCTTTTTTTTTTTTTTTTTTTTGGTACAGTGCTAGGGATTCAGACACAGGGCTGCCGCCCTGCCAAACATCCTTACACTCTATCCCTGCACTATACACATCTAGCCCCATACTTATAACTTGAACATCCAGTGGATGTTCAGTGTTGGGATTGATTTGGAGCTACTGTGTATTCAGATATTAATTGCTTGCCCCCTTTTACTGATCTTTACTGTCCTACAAGCACATTCTCACGTATCCAAAATGGCATTGTGTGAACCTTGCCTCCCAAATGATCCCTGATCGGCTAATAAACTTGCCTACAGCCTGGACTGGGCAGAAAAGAGGTAGGTGGAACTAAGGTTCTTGGGCTTGGGGGTGGCAGAAGGACCATGAGGAAAGAGGAAAAGGAGGAGCAGAGAGGAGGAGAGAGGAGTAGGTAGCTATGGGTTAGTGTGAACTAGAAGCATATGGCCAGGAAGAGCTTGCTCTGAGGACCGGCATGGTAGAGAGAAGTAGCCCAAATGGAAAACATGTGCAAGCATTTATAGTTGTTTTGGCTGGTAAGTAGACAAGACAGCTTAGAGTGTTACTATCTGCCCAGCCCCAGTGCGCTAAGGCTTAGCAAAACTCTAACAGGTTTCTCTGTCTTTTATTTATATACTAGCAGGTTAAGGAATAACTGCCACCCTAATAATTACATGGATCAATATTAAATATCAGTATTTCCACAACAGTTCAGCCCAACCCCACATACCTCAAATAATACTGTTCATGTCAGTACCTGGTCCTCAGTAACACTTGCATTGTTCATATTTATGCATGCACTTTCCCTAACCTAACTGTCCACACTAGGACTCTGGTTAAATAAACTGTGATGTATCCACACAGTGGATGGCAATGTAACTGTTAAAAACAGTGTCTGGGGCTTGGTGTGCTGGTGCATTCCTGCAATCCCAGTACCCAGAATGCTGAGGCAACTAGAGGGTTTTGAATTCAAAGCCATCCTAGGCTACATAGCGAGATCCTATCTCACAATAAAACACAACAATATAAACACCACGTGTTGTGACAGATGTCTGTAATCCTAGCACCGAAAAGGCTGAAGCAGGAGGATCATGAGTCTGAGTCCAGCCAGGAGTGTTAGTTATTTTTTTCATCAATGTTTTTATCATCAAGGTACCTGAGAGAAATAAACAACTTAGCACAGATTTATTTTGTTTCATGGTTTCAGAGGGTCTCAGTCCATCATAGATGAGTTTGGAGACAGGAGTGGCTCATTCTGCTGTGGCAGGAGGCTGTGGCCACAGCTGCTCACAGGGAGCCGACCAGGACCCAGAGGAAGGAGTGAGCATAACCTTCAGACACCTTTCCTCAATGACCTCCTTACTTTCTCCATCCTGATTCCATGCACTTAAGATTCGAAAACCTTCACAATTACGCCACAAGTTGCGGACTGTGCATTTAAAGTGTGAGCCTGTCAGGGATCTATGCAGTAGAGCCTGTGCGAAGATGCTTTAGAGCCAGAGGTGGTGGAGGTCTTCAAGGAAAAAATGTTTTCCAGACACAACAGGCCTGGTGCACATATGGAGTCGCAGACACTTGGGACAGCATGTGCAAGAGCTGCCTAAGCTCAAGCGAGACAAAAATCCCAGCCTGGAGGTGGAGAAGTGGGCATAAAGTTCCACCCTTAACCAAGGAGCTGTTTGTAACTGATAGCTTCTAGGAGAGGGAAAAATTCGTTTTCTTCAATGGAGTAAAACTGAGCCCCCTGCCCAGGAGTAGTTAGCAACACAAAATGGCCTCCATGGCTTTGTTGTTTTTGGGGGGTGTGTTTTTCTATTGTTTTAAGAGAGAGAAAGAACATGAATTTGGGTGAGCAGAAAAACAGGGGACAATCTGGGAGGAGCTGGGGGAGGGAGAGAATGCAACCAAAATATATTGTATGCAACCCACAAAGAACAAAGGAAAACATTTTATGTTTTTGTTGTGAGCCTAGCCTTTAACAGCTGAGCCACCTTTCCAGCCCAATAAAAACACCGTTATAAGCAACAACAGTAGTGTCAACTCAACGCTAAAAGGGAAAACAGTTGAGCTTGTTCAAAGCCCTACTGAGCTTCTTGGGCCGGAGATGTAGTTCTGCTGGTAGAATGCTTGTTGTTTTGTGCGCAGGAAGCCCGGGGTTCAGTACCTGGCCTCAGTTTGAGTGTTGTGGCTGATGCTCATAACACCAGAACTGGAGAGGTGGAGACAGAAGCAGAAACTTAAGGTCATCTTCAGCTACATAATGGGTTGAGGCTAGCCTAGACTACCTGAGCACTCCTCCCTGTGACCACATTCCAGAGAGAGAAAAAAAAGGAGAAACTTGAGGGAGGAAGTGTTATGTCCAAGAGCTGGACAGCGAACCAAGTAAACTAGAGGTCAAGGGCTAGAGAAGGAGTGAGGAGGGAGGTAGCAGCCAGGCTGGACACTATCCGCTTGGTCACACTTCCCTCACACATAACCCAGGGCTCAGGAAAGTGAGTTAATTGACCGATAAGGTTCACGTGTCCATGTGAGGGCCTGGGTAGGTAGCGTGAAAGAATGCCCAGGGTTTCCCGTTTGACCAGGGACCCAATCTCCCAGGTCCCACGCCATATTCTTGTCAGGGTAGTGGTGCCTGTTTGAGACACATCCAAAGTCCAAGCCGTGAGTTGGGGTGCCCAAAAGGAGTGAGTAGCCTTGGGATCATTCTTATCTCCATCGGGGTATATTTGCGCCACAGGTTCAATGGCCCCATAAAACCTGCAGTTGGAGTTCGTTTACCCTTCCTTGGACGCTGAATGTTCAAACAGATGAACCCCAGAGAATAAGAAGACAGATATGGGTGTGGTTGGATGGAGGGTGGTGGGTCAGATGCACCACGGTAAGAGGGTGCAGCTGAGTCAGGCGCCTGGGTGCCAGCGTTGTTCTGTCCATGCCTCACCCCTCCCTTCCTGTCCTTGATGGCTGAGCAGCAGCCTTGGAGAACCCAATGCTCCCCATCTGGGAGAAGTTAGTTGGAAGGGAGCTAAGTAGGGGCTAGAGAGGCCATGGGTCTATCCTGCTCAGTTTCTCACCCATGTCTTCTGGCGCCATTGTTCTTTACTTCTGTTTGCTACTTCACATACCTGTTTTGGAAGTCAGTGAAATCAGTGGTAAATGCCCAATACCTGTAAGCTATTACTGTCATTATCAGTTCATCACCCTTATTATTCTGTAGGGGAAAATTCTCACATGGCTATGGGGGGGGGGATGTAAACCCCTCTAGACTTTCTGAAAGGCAGTGATAGCTATAAATACTTTATAATTTCTTTTAAAAATTACTACCTTGTATTTATTTTGCACACGTGTGTGTGTGTGTGTGTGTGTGTGTGTGCATACATGCCACACACAGCACATGTGTGTAAAAGGGCAACTTTGCTGGAGTTAGTTCTCTCCTTCTATCATGTGGGTCCTGGGGATTGAACCAAGGCTATTGGACTCGGTGATGACTTAACCCAAACGAACCATCTTGCTGGCCCAATTTTATTTTTTCCTATATTAATCAATTGTTATTCTTAAGATATTGTCTTACTCTATAGCACCAGCTGTCTTCCAGTTCTGGATAATCCTCCTGCCTCACCTCAGTCTCTGAAGTTCTCAGATTACAGGCATGCACCACAGAGTCCTTCTAGATATTAATATTTTAAATATAAGATCCTGTTTTGGATGGTGTGGTGGCATCCACCTTTAATTCCAGACCTGGGAGTCAGAGGCAGGCAGATCTCTGTGAGTTCAAGACCAGCTTGGTCTACATAGTGAGTCCCTGTCTCAGACCCATTTGTTTCAGGAATATTATGTTTCGTAATCCATCTTTTTATTTTTATTTTTGATTTGTTGTACTAAACAACAGGAGCTTTGTAACAACACATCAAGCTTTCATATGTATCTCAGTTTGGTTGGTTCTTCCCAGCTTCCCTTCCTCATCCCTGTTGACCTCTTCCCCACTGTACCCTTTACCCCCAGTATTTGTCCCTTCTATGATGTTCTATTGTTGTTCCTATGCTGTCCCTTGGAATCTCTCCCACCCCCCGCCCCAAGTCCTATGGGGCCCTTTCTTGCTTAGGCATACAACCTTAGCAGCTAGTCCTAGATAATAACCTGACATATACACAGCCAAACCTATGAACAGTAATTACTTAATTATGATAGAAAAGGATTAGAAACAACCCAAAGATCCAGATAGAGAGTAAATTATGCATACAATAGAATGTGATTGATTGATTGATAGATCGATTGATTGTCTGTGATGCTGGGGGTAGAACCCAAGACCGTGCCCACACTAGGCAAGCTCTCCACCACTGAGCTATTTAAAAATGATATCAACACCAAACATGTTGTTGTGGGGAAGGTAAGGCAGGAGGATCAGGAGACTAAGGTCATCCCAGACTACACAGGGAGTTCCAGGCCTGTCTGGGCTACTTGAAACTCTACCTCCAAATAAAACAAAGCAAAACAAGATAAGAGAAAATAAAACAAAACAAAAATAAGAGAAAAGAAAAGAAACTTAGGGAAAAAAAAAAGAAAAAGGAAAAACTCCTGGTTGGGATAAAGAATTCTAGGATTAGAGATGAAGTATGTGGCAAAGCTGGCTTTTTATTGGTTCAGAAAGTACTGAGGGTCAGTGAGACGGCTCAGCAGAGAACGGTCTTGCTGCCTGGCTTGGCATGAATTTCTGAAATTTGTTTTCTGACTTATACACACACCATCACACATGTGTGAGCACACACACAAGAAAGAGAGATACAGAGAGAGAGAGAGACAGACAGAGACAAAGAGGGACAGAAAGACAGAGATGAAAGAGAAACCCCTCAGTCCCAGTTTGAGAGTTGGCAACTGTGGTCAATTCTGCTGGGAGCTTTTAGAGAGGAGACCCCAGAAAAGGAGAGCTTTTGTTTGTTTCTGAAACAGGATCTTCCTCTGTAGTCATGCTGTCCTTGGCCTTATGGCAATCCTCCTGCCTCAGCCTCCCAAGTACTGGGAGGCCAGAAGTGTGAGCCACAGTGTCCAGCTGAAACTGTGTAATTGGCAATGGTAAGGATGCAGTAGCCGCTGAGAGCCTTTGTAGCTGTTCTGTATTGCTACCTTGTGCTGCCTAGGAGCCCCCACCCCAAGCAAAGCTGGCAGCTGTCACCCCAAAGACTGGAGCCCCATGTGTGAAGCGGCACAGATCATCGCATCTGGCTCACACACTGCACATGTTTGCCTTGGCTCATGGCTCATGCCTCATTCTTCTGGATCACCACATATAGTTCAATGTACGGTGCTTGTGGATGGAAGAGAGAACAAAGGAATGAAGGAGGAGGAGAGCATGGGGAAAGGGCAGGGCAGAGCAGGGCAGGGATGAATGGAGGACAGGATGAGTAGAGAGGTGAATAACCATATTCTGTGGCCACCCTGGCCCTTGCTGAATCTGGTAGTGTGATTGTAGGTGGTTTTCCCAGGGTGAATAACCTTGGGGCTCCTGCCCACGCCATAAAACATCAGGCACCTCCCGGTTAGGGGCAGGACTGAGAAGTGGGGTGACTTTGGGGCTGAGCCTTGGCAGTTAGGAGCGTTTATAAGCAGGGACTCCAGACTCCTCAGTACCAAGCTTCTTCCTCAGCTCGTTGCTTGCTGCTCACTGCTGCCAGCTCTCTCCCAGCATTATGGCCTTCACTGGCAAATTTGAATTTGAGAGTGAGAAGAATTATGATGAGTTCATGAAGCGCCTGGGTAAGTGAGTTCCTTTGTGTCCCTTCTCTGGGTACGGCTGCTTATAACTAGCTCTGGGTTAGAAAGCCAAACTCTTGGGGTAGAGTGGGATAAAACTGCATCCATCCGTCCATCCGTCCATCCATCCATCCATCCATCCATCCATCCATCCATCCATCCATCCACCCAACCTCTCATCCTCTCATCTATCCATCCATACTTTTGCTGAGTAAACACTCTGTTGGGTCTCTAAGGATGATCAAAGCTGTAAGATATCTTTTGGTTTTTAAAAGACCTGGAGAATTTTGTATCTCTACTTCACCTATGGAAAGCGTGAGGCTCAAACAAGTTGTGTCAGCATCCCAAGGCCACATAGTAGTAGTTGATGAAAAGCAGATTTGATATTCATTCACTCAAATGTTTGTTGCTATTGTTATTGCTAGAAGCAGAGTCTCATGTAGCCTCAGCTGGCCTCAAAATCACTATGTAGCTGAGGATGACTTTGACATTCTGATCCCTTCTCTTCTCTGTGCTGGGATTACAGTCACGTGTATTCCTTGTTTCATGTTGTGCTAGGGACCAACCCTGAGGTTTCACATGTTAGGTCCACATTGCATCAACTGAGCCACATCCCTAATCCTACTCAAATTTATTGAACATCTACTACATGCGAAGGCTGTGGAAATATTTTAGTTGAGAACCTGGTCTTCAATGGTTCAGCCATCTCTCCAGCCAGCTGACCCAACATTCTTGATCCAGCACTTCAGCATGATTTACCTAAGTCAGTGACAGAGGTCATTGACACCCAGGACCCTGTCATGATTGGTGTCACTATATCCTGCCATGGAGAGATGACCAAGGAGCTAATATAGGAACCAGGTTTAACAAGATAATCCACGTAGTCAATCAACAATCTTTCTTCCCTTACAGTACTATTCTGGGTAGAGAGACCAGTTGTTGTTATTTACTGCATTTACTTATCCTTTGACAATGGACCATTGTGAGTTGACCTTTGACACTGGTCAGATACAAAATTTCAAAGAGAAAGTAGATTTGACATCCTATCAAAATTTCAGTGCACTAGCCTTGAGGCCATGCAATTGTGAAGGATCAGATGGAGCTCGGTTGGTAGAGGGCTTGCTTTGCATGCACGAGGCCCTGGTTCCATCACCAGCACCGTATAATCCAGGCTTTGTAGTGACAGCCTACAATCCCAGCAATTGGGAAGCAGAGGAAGGAAGGTCAGAAGCCAAGATCATTTTCATCCCAGGGCACACGAGACTGTCTGAAATAAAACAAAACAACAACAAAAACAGAGGAAGAGCAGCTGTGGGCCTACCCCTTGTGGCCACATCTGTGGTGTCAGGGTTGCCCTGAGAGCAGAGCCCCTGACCCCACCCTCCAAGGCCTTGTGGACAGGCTCCTATTTCTTCTGAGTCTTCATTTCTTGCATGTGTGTGTGTGTGTGTTTTGTAAGATTTATTTATTTTCATTTTATGTGTAGTAGAGTTTTGCCTTATATGTATGTAAGTGCCTGGTGTCCCTGGAGGACAGAAGAGGGAACCAGAGTCATTGTGACTGGAGTTACAGATGGTTTTAAACTGCCATGTGGGTGCTGGGAACGGAACCCTGGTGCTCTGCAAGAGCAGTAAGTGTCCTTAACTCTTGAGCCCTCTTTCAAGCCGCAGGTCTTGGTTTTCTCATCTGTAGTATAGAAATATTAGAAGACTCAATCTTGAAGGTTGTATCCATTTCAAAACTTTCTGGGCTGGCAAATTTTTGCTATATTGATACATTATTGTAGGAAGGTTTGCTATTATTATTATTTTAAAATTAGGATTGTTTTAGTTATATGAGCGTTTTGCTGCTATGTCTTTTTGTGTATCACAGTGTTGTGGGGAGCCATGTGGGGCTGGGAATTGAACCAAGAGTCCTCCGTAACAAGTGCTTTTAACTGCTGATCCATATCTTCAGCCCCCATAATTTGCTGAAGATTTGCTCTTACTGAAGAGCACCAAGTAGTTGTGAGGAGCTATGAGAGATACAACTGCGTTGAATTTAATCTTCACAACAGCTCTAAGAGTCAGGCCACACTGTCACCATTTTGTGAATGAAAACACAGTGAGATGGTGTCCTGCTCAAGCCTCTGGTCTCATGGCAGAGCTGGGATTTGAAGCATATGCTGTCATTGTTCACACCTACAGGCGAGCCTGCCTCTGGGGAGGAAACCTCCCTCCCGGAATCACAGGCTTATAAGTAGATCATATGCAGTCTCTCTGCTTGTCATTGGGCTCAGGTCTTCCTGGAGATGTGATTGCAAAGGGGCGTGGCTTCAAGATCATCACAGAGGTACAGCAGGATGGACAGGACTTCACCTGGTCCCAGTCTTACTCTGGGGGCAACATCATGACCAACAAGTTCACCATTGGCAAAGAATGTGAAATGCAGACTATGGGGGGCAAGAAGTTCAAGGTGAGAGGTTCCCAGATGCCCTTCCCTGCCTCCCCAGGCCAAAGGCCAGCTTCTCTTTTTCAGATGGCTGAGGTTTCAGCATGAAAAGCTTTCTTACTTGGTAATTTAACCTTTCTTTTGGGTAATCAACACAATGCTGAGATCAATACAAATAACTGGTGTCCTGGGCATGGTGGTATAGGTCATTTGTCCCAGGACTTGGGAGGCAGAGGCAGGTGGATCTCTCTGAGTTCCAGTCCAGCCTGGTCTACGTAGTGAGTTCTGGGACAGTCAGGGCTATAGAGAGAAACTCTGTCTCAAGAAACAAACAAACAAACAAACAAACAAAAGGCTAATATTTGCTGAGCATTTAACATAATTCACCTCAGAAATGAATAGTTGCTCTCTCTCTGTCTATCCATAATCTATCTCATCATCTATCACATCTTTCTCTCTGTATCTATTTAGCTATCTATCATCTATCTATCAATTGTCTCTCAATCATATGTCTATCACCTATCTTCATCATCTTCATTGTCATCATCACCGTCAATCTATAGTGTATGCACATGTGTATGTACACTTACCTGTGTATGTATAAACCAGAGGTTGATATCAGGCTTCTGTATTCTTTTATCACTCTCTGTCTTACTTTTCCAGGCAGGATCTCTCACTGAACCTGCCACTCTTTCTTTCTGCTAGACTAGCTAGACAGTGGGCCTTTGCGATTTTCCCCCAGTGAGAGTGATGTAGTATGGGGTGGTGGTACAGGCATACTCTGCCACAACCAGCTTTTTTTCTCCCCTAATGTGGCTGCTGGTGCTGGGGATCTAAACTCCAGCCACTTTATGCACTGAGAAATCTCCCCAGATACCTCCTCCCCTCCCCTTGTTTCTGAGACCCTTGGGCATGGCAGGCAACTGAAGTTGCCAACTGAGACAGCACTACATGTATTATTTCTAAAATGACTCAATGATGCCAAGAAAGAATCATTAGGCTGTGAATAGAAGCTTCATATTCAATGCTTCGTCTCTCTCTCCCAGGCTACCGTGAAGATGGAAGGCGGGAAGGTGGTGGCCGACTTCCCCAACTATCACCAGACTTCGGAGATTGTGGGTGACAAGTTGGTCGAGGTGAGTGTGCAGAGAGTTTCCTGTTATTTCTATTTTGGAGAGGCGCTTTATGAGGTTCAGAGATGGCTTATGCTCGCCTAAGGTCACAGAGCTAGTACATTGTGGAGACAGACTGTCTTAGCTGATTTCTACAGGAAGTCTCCTCAGAGACCAATGGGGCTGTGCTACCCTGTGGAATTAAAATACTCCTGGTCATGGTGGCAAATGTCTGTAATCCCAACGCTCTGGGAGCCAAAGAAGGAGGATGTTGAGTTCTAGGTCAGCTTGGACTAGAGACACTGAACTCCTCCAAATCACACACACACACACACACACACACACACACACAGAGAGAGAGAGAGAGAGAGAGAGAGAGAGAGAGAGAGAGAGAGAGAGAGAGAGAGAGAGAGAGAGAGAGAGCCAGGGGATAGACTTTAGTGGAAAGGGCTTACCTACCTGAATGAGGTCCTAGGCTCAACCCTAGTACTGCCAAAATCCAATAAGAATTAGAAAATAGATGAAGTGGTGTTGAAGAGAAAAACTAAAAAGCGACAAAGGTGGACCAAAGGGCTGCCAAGCCCGAGGAGTCGAGCTCAGCTCTTGGGACCCGCATGATGGAAGGGGAGAACTAACTCCTGTAAGTTGTCATCTGACCTCCTCATGCATGCTGTTACCACCCACACATGTGGGAAGAATAAAAGTACGTTCTGCTCTGGGTGAAAACCGGCCCACTGGAAGATTGGATAAGGGCTTTGAACATGTTTTCCATGAAATGTCAGTCCTGACTTCCAAAGCAAAGTTCCCAGGCCTGAGTGTGCAGAGAGCTGAGAACAGGAGGCATGGAGTAGGTTGGTGTCCACAAGACTTAATCTTCACACACTGAACCGACCCTCAGTTTGTTCCTCTGTATCACGGGAACAACCTCCTGGGGCTCTTGGGAATTACAGACGGAAAAATGTGAAAAGTCAACAGTCGAAGGGAGGAGTGGCGGATTAGGGGCTAACATGCCTACCGCCCACCACTCTTGCCCCTGTTCAGTATTTTATCACATTTTCCCTGCAGTGACTCCTGTAACTGACAGGGAAACTAAGTGCCAGAGAGCAGTGCACCTGCCTTGAGTCCACCCTGTAATGGCAATGGTGCCTGACCTTCCTGCAGCTGCACCTCATGATCACCTGAGGGCCACTGCCTGGGTGAGGACACTGACTCCCTCTGTTCTGATTGCTTCTTTCAGATCTCCACCATCGGGGATGTGACCTATGAGCGTGTAAGCAAGAGGCTGGCCTGAGCCACCAGGCTGGGCTCCGAGGGGCTACAGCCCACCAATAAAAGTGCTCTGTGAATCACCACCGCTGGCTCCAGAGTTTCTTTGTTTCTGTTTCCTTGGGTCTTCGGGCAGCCCCTGGCTGAATGGGAGTGGGAAAGCATCTAAGGAAAGACTGCCCAGGCCTAATGCTGGCCCCGAGAGGCTGAGGGTCCTACCATGGCAGAGGGAGGTGTGAATGTCGAGTGCAGAGCACAGTGCCCCCCATCGGTCCGAGGGGCCACAGGTGGAGCGTGGCAGCACACATCTGTGGACACCTTGTACCACCTGCCACCATGTTGTTTGTAGAAGCAGAATACCCGTGTCTTCCTGTGGCTGTCACACATGCACTAACACATACCCTCACACACAGATCCTCGCACATATACATGAGGACACTGTTTTGAATGCATGACTATCCTCTAAGGCAAACGAATGGTGGCGATCTTGGGGAGTTCAGCTGTGCCCACGTGCAAAAGAATTTTCCCAGCTGGGCTTGTTGACCATTTACACCCCCTCATGGAAGGGGTGGGGCGGCTCATAGGACCCTCCAATACCTACCACCTGTTGTTGCATATGGCTCCAGGGAGGAGCTAGAGGATATAGGTCCAAGAAGACTGGAGGAGGAAGGCTCCATCTATGAGGCTACAGTGAAGCCCTTATAGCTGCTGGGTAAGGCTATCCAGGTGCAGCCTGTCAGGGGAGGAACACCCACACCTCATAACTCCTCACCTGTGCTCTGAAAGGGAGCACAAGAAACTCACTGGTTCCCTGGAGTGGACTTTGGCAGATATGGAGCCTTGGTTTGTTGTCGGGACCTTAGGAGAAGGGGAAGCATAGCTCAGGTTTCCCATTGGAAGGAATTTTTATCAACAGATGCACTTGTCTGAGAAGGGTGACGTGATTTTTCAACACAGGACAAGCCTTAGCTGGCTCTTGGTGGGAAGATGGGGGTGGCAGTTACACCTTTAGGAAGGGCCCTGCCCTCCAGGCTCCGGGATAGAGCAGCCATGGATTCTCCAGCACTTACCCACGGAAGCCAGTTCAGCTTGGCTGTGGAACTGTTGTCCCCTGGCCCCAGGACCTCCACTGGTTGCAAAAGGGGCTGTGAGGACCAACGAGGCCTGGAAGGAAACGGCGGTCTATGATTCAGCAAAAGTTCATAGACATGGCAAGATGGACTTTCCAACATGTCCTGGACTGGAGCCTGGTGTCTGGGAGGAAGTGCTGGGAATCATGGTCAGAAGGCTGCTCACTCAGCGTGGGTGAGAATGATTCTGAAGCAGGATTCTTAGCATCTGGTTTGTGTCTACTGAAAGGCAACTGGGTCTGTCCAGGACTGGAGCAGAGCAGATAACCTGCTGGTCCCTCCCTCCAACAGGCCTAACCCAGACCACAGAACAGACCTGTTTCCATCTTTGTCTTCCTGTGGAGTGCTTGCCACATCTGCATATTCACTCGACTTCTTTTCACACAATACTTTTTTTTTTTATGAAGTATCACTTATTTTTATTGTGATGGAAACTTGAGTTCTCTTTTCTATGTGGAAACTCAAGCTCATTTGCCAGTGGTAAAACAAAACTGTTAAAAGGTCAAAGATGAGTGATGTTGACTTGCCAGCTGGATTCTGTTTATTGTCCCAGCCCTGAGCCACTGCCTTCATTTGTGAAAAAAGAGATAGGGGCATCCCAGCACCCTGCTGGAATGGTTGCTCCTGATGCAGTGAAATGGCACAACCCTTCTTGGGAGAGGACGTGTTCCTACATAAGAGATGAATTATCATCCAGGCTACTTAGGAAGCTGAGGCAGGAGGATTGCAATTACAAAGACTATACAGACCAGGGGTTCTCAACATTCCCAATGTCATGACTCTTTAATACAGTTCCTCTGTTGTGGTGACCCCAACCATAAAATTATTGGTTGCTACCTTATGATCGTATTTTTGCTGCTGTTGATGAATCATAATGTGAATATATGTTATGCAGGATATCTGACATTTGACCCCCCCGCCCAAAGGGGTCGAGACTCACAGATTAGGAACCACTGATAGACTACTGAGAGAGACTGAAGTCAGATGGGACTAGGATGAGTTCAAGGCTAGCCTGGATAACCTAGTGTGACCCTAGCTAAAACCAAGAGGAACCCCAGAGGCAGAGAATTTGCCCAGCCCAGAGAATGAGGCCCTGCATTCCGTCCCCAACACTGAAAAAAGGTTAGAAATGGCAGGTGCATTAAGATTGTCTTGGATATACAAATACTGCATGGAAGGCACAAGAAATGAAGTTTAGTTGGGCATGGCGGCACATGCCTTTAATCCTAGCACTGAGAAGCAGAGGTAGGCAGATCTCTGTGGGTCTGAGGCCAACCTGACCTCAATCGCAAGCTTCAGGCCAGCCAAGAATACACAGCAAGACCCTATCAAAAAAAAAAAAAGTTTATCTAGCACCTGTGTAGCAGCTGGATTCCAGCTCAGGTGCTTACCAAGTGGTCCTGAAGGTGCTTCCCCCTTCGTGTAAGTTCATGTCATCATGCAGTCTTTTGCTTACAAGGCTCCCTCGGCTTGGATAGAGATTCTGCCAGTTCACTGGCAGCACCGCCAGCCTCTCTCCTTGCTCCACCGAGGCTCTGGCCATCTTTTCAGGATCAGCGTGCAGAGTCTCCCATCCACCAAGTCAGCAGCCAGGGCCCCATGAATTCCATCATTTTGCCAAGACTTATTGCTAATTAAGTGAACTAGGTAAGCATTAAATTAAAGAAGCAGTATTGCTATTTCCCCTCCAGACTGAATTAATTACTCATAGTGGGCTTGGACAGTAAGCTGTTGAATAACAGAGTTAACCATAATTAGGCTGAAAATTGTAAGAGGGAGAGGGTGGGAGGATGGAGAGAGAGCCTAGAAAGGAAGGGAAGGAAGGAGGGAGAAAGGAGAGAGGGACAGAGGGCAGGAGACAGAAGAGAAGAAGGTAGGGAAGCACAGTTGGTAAAGTGTCTATCTTGAAAGCGTGAGAACCTGAGCTCATATCCCCATAGAACCCAAAAACCCAGGGATGGTGGCATATGCCATTAAGCCCAGTGCTAGGTGGGTAGAAATAGGTGGATCCCCAAAAGGGGGTGGTTAAATTAACCTAGATGAGCCTGTGACCTTCAGGTTCATAGAGAGACTCTCTCAAAAATAAATGAACCCTATCCAAAGACTACACAACTTAATGAATGTATAGTTAGAATTGGCATTCAATTAAAAAAAATTTTGGTGTGTGATGTTTTTATTTATTTCCAGTTTTTTTTAACTCCCCCTGACCCCCCACCCTGGATATCACCAAATATTCCTTGGGCTCCCAATGTGTCCATGGCTGTGACTTGCAGGTGTAATGGGCGAGGAGCCCATTACACAGGGATGGAGTGAGAACACTCACTCTAGATGACAGCGGTCAAAGAGCTTTGCAGTCAGCGACCGGGGATTTATAGTACGAACCTAGAAGGAAGCAAATTCTCCTTGGAAAAGGAGTCTGGACGTCCCAATCCTTCACAAGGCTCAGCTCAGTGAAATGCTGTAGAGAACCAAGGTGGGATTTTTGGTTTGTTTTTGACTCACCAGCCTCCTGAGAGCTAGGATTAGAGGCGTGGTGTTGCCATACCCAGCCTACAACAGAGAAGCTGAGAGCTCACAGGGTCCAGATGTGGATTCTCCTCTGAGCATGGGAGCCAGGCCTTGCACATTTAATCTTTCCTTGAAAATCTGAAAAAAAAATTCACACCTGTATTATGAGGAGGGTTGTATTATGAGGAAGGTGATTAAACAGGCAGGTTCTGGGCCCCCTCCCCCTCAGAGAAGGCTCCGGCTCCTTGCTGAGGTTTGATCTGCTGCATTTAGGCAGAAAGCAGCCCTGGGAGAACCTTTAAGGCCATCTCTGTGCCTTTTTGTTGTTTTTGTTTACAGACAGGGCCCTGTTCTGTAGTCCTGGTACTGTGTAGACTAGGCTGGCTTCAGACCCAAAGGTCAGCCTGCCTGCTGGGATTAAAGGCATGTGGGGTGTGTGTGCGTGTGTGTATGTGTGACCATGCCTATCCATCTCCACTTTTTAACCTTTTCTAGTCCATGACCTGGTGTGGCCACATTTTAAACAGAGTACTCATGTCTAGAAGAAGCTGTGACTCTGAACTATGAGGCTTAGCTTTGCCTAGAGCTCATACCAGGCCAAAAGTCCAGTGGTCTCCATGGTAACGGACAGAGAGTAAAGCTACAGGAAAGGATGTGTCCAAAGAGAATTCATTGCTCTTTGTAAACTCAATTAATTTCATCCGAGTCCCCCCAAACATAGGGACCCCTGCCTCAATAGTTCTTGTACAAAGCGGGTGTGAGCCCTGTTTCATCTCTTTACCAACAGACATGGTCCCCAAATGCCCTCTGCAATCTGGTCCTAATCTTCAGGCTTTAAAAAATGTTACCCAGCAAGTCATTTATGCTGGGTATATACCCCTTAGCCCCACATGATAGCAGCTGTCATGATGGTTTTCCTGTAGGACAGAGGGCTTGGGAGGAGTGGACTGCGGCGTTCTCCACCGCAGTGGAAGCGGTAGTCCACAGTCTTACTACATACACTGTAGTTTTGGACTAGGGTCTTGCTGTGTAGCTCAGGTTCAACTCAAAGTCACAGTCTGCCTGCCGAGTCCACTGAATGACAGGACTGCAGGTACAGAGCATTGTGGATGGCTTGTGTATACCTTTAAAAAAAACCTTTTTTGTGTTTTGTATTCCTGTGAATGTACCTATGCCATGGCATGTACAGAGGTCAGAGGGTAACTTTCAACACTGGTCTTGCTTGAGACTAGCTCTCCCCTTATTTGCTGCTGGTTATTCCAGGCTAGAGCAAATGGAGAGTCTCGTCTCCAACAGCCATCTTGCTGTACAAGAGCTGAGATTACAGATGTACAGTACTGTGCCTGGCACATAAAGATGTGTGTTCTGGACACCTGACCCCTGACCTCAGGTTTTCATCCTTGTAAGGCAACCACCTTACCCATTCAGCTGTCTCCTCAGCCCCTTGTTTACCCTTTCTTCTTTCTCTCCTTTCCACCTTCTGTGGTGTGAGGGGCTACAACTAGATCTCTGTGCATGCTAGCCAAGGACACGGCAGACCACCTACTGGGTTACATTCTAGCCCTTGAAAGGTGTCTTAGCCAGGCAGCATCCTCCTGCATCTGTCTTTGCTACCTGGGAGGCCAAGGTGGGAAGGTCAGTTGAACCTAGGTGTTCACAAACAGCCTGGGAAAACAAAAGGCCTTTATTGTTACAACAAGGAACAGTTCATCTTCTGTTCGAGGAGCAGTATAGTAACCACTCCTCATTTAAAAGATACTGACCTTGATGCACATTATATTGTTGATGATAGGACCCCCAGCAGGTGAGGTAATTATGTGGATTCACTCTGTGAAGCTATGGTGCTCAGTTATTTAATGAAAAACTAGTCTAGGTGTTGCTGTGGTGATTTTTTTCCCAGATGCGATTAGATGTGTGAGTTCATGAACAGCAGGTGAGTTGGTCCAACTCAACCAGCTAAAGGCCTTAAGAGCAATGATTAAAATTCCTCAGAAAAGAAATGTTGCCTCAAGATTGCCACAAAGAAATTACCCAAGTTCCTGGCTTGGTGGCCAACCCTGCGAAGTTTAAACTTCTCTGCTAAATCATATCAGCTCTTACCTGCTGGCAAGCACTCTGAAAATTCTGGCTTTGCTAGCTTCCATGGTTGTAAGAGTCAGTTCCTTGCAGCAAATCTATTATTGCGTTGCTTCTGGAGAGTGACGGTTGATACCGAAGCGGAGTTGGGAGGTCAAGCCTCTACTAGTCTTCTGCCCAAGGAAGCCCAGTTCCTGTTTAGAGTGAAGGACCCAGCTCCAGAGGAGTGGTTTTGCTGTTGACAGCTTCAATGTTTGTAAAAGGTCGCTCACAGATTCTGAACACCTGGTCCTCAGCTGCGGGCCTTGTCTTGGGAGGCTGTGGAGCTTTCTGGAGTTGAGACCTAGCTAGAGGGTGTGTATCGCTAGGGACCCACCCTTGATGTCTGCAGCCTGGGTCTACTTCTCCCATCTCTGCTCCTGATCCATGGGCGTGTGAACAAGTAGCCTCCTACTCCTGCCACGGAGGTCACAAGCTCTTCTTGCCCGCCATGGCTCTGATGCCACAGTGGACTGCTTTTTCAAACCATGAGCTGAAATTAACATTTTCTCCTTTAGGATGTTCTGTTGGGTCATTTTGTCTCAGCAATGAGAAAGCTAATAAACCCAGTGAACTCTTTTACCTCTCCCCTGAAGGAGAATCCCACTGAGGTAGACTAAAAGGAGCTGGCCTGCAAAGAAATAGCCAAAGAAGAGAGAGACCGAGAGCATGTGATATGTTTATTGCAGGACACCTGGTTCTGGGAATCAGGCTCTCTCCAGGACAACAATGGAGATGGTTCTCACAAGCCCCGGAGCACAGCAGACAAGTACAATGACTCGGACTCCAAAACCAGCTGCACATAAATACAAAGAGGCTGGTAGTGGAGGTGGAGGGACAGAAGCCAAAATGCAAAACAACAACAGCAACAAAAACAACCAAAAAAATAAACGAATGTGCAGGTTCCTATGCTAACTAACAAAATGGCAGCGCCTCATCTGCATCCAGCTCTTTTCTTGTTCTGTTTCCATGAGACATCCATCCGCTCAGAAAAGCCCTATCACCGTCAAATCCCACTCAGCAGCTTGTAGCTGCTTTTTTGGCAGTCCCTGCTGTGGTCTCTCGGATTGGCAAATGAGTCAAAGAGAGGGAGGCGAGGTGTGGTGACATACACGGGAGGCTGAAGCCGGAGGATCAGGAGTTCAAGGCCAGCCTTGGCTATGTACGAAGTTCGAGGCTAGCCTTAGCTACATTAGCCCTTGTCTCCAAAAAAAAAAAGTCACCCCCAAAAAGAAAGAAAGAGGACAATTGTTTCAAAAGCAAAACTGGCTTGTTTCTGTGGTCTTTTGCACCTCCCTCCCATTTCTGAAGGGTGAACAGCATGTCCCCTGACAATAAGGAAAAAAACAAACAAACCACAAGAACATCATAAGCACAGGCTATGAGTCAGAGTCATAACATATTGCACATGGTGACAGTCTTCCTGAGCCCTCGTCCTGCGGAGCCTAGACACACTGGCTTTTGCTCCAGCAACCCCTTGTCAATCAATGCTGCAGTTACCCATGTCCCTCCCTCCACTTCTCTACTATTCCACAGTACTATTACCCTTTCCTATTGGCCAAACTCAAATCTGGGGACAGTTTAACCTTAGCACTATAAGCTTGTGGTGGAGGGCAAGTGTGGATCAGTTCAGACCTTTGTCTTCCTCTCAGTGAAGTTCCCCCACCAGGGGGCAGTGATCTGAGTTCAACAGGTGAACAACACCAGCATCCCAGGCAGGGGTGCACTCTTCCAGAGCCCAGAGCCTGGGAGGCGCTTGTTACCCACCCGTCAGTCCCAAGTTGGGTTAATAAAAGATACAGCCTCATGTGGAACAGACAGTGTGGTGATTCAAACTTTTTTCTTTTTTCTTTTTTTTGTCTCCTACGGAATTTTCAAGTATCATAAAATCCCTGACATGGTATGTAAACAAGATGTTTTTACACGATACAAAAGCTAGATTGTTCCAGGAAGCAGCAGCGTGTGAACTCTCTAGAAGGATGAGAAAAGGTTCAGAGACAAAGGGCAAAATAGCCACTCACTGTGCCGCCGGGGCCCAGTGCTCAGGCATAAACACGGACCATGGGGCCCTTGACGTGGAGCTAGGGAGAGAAAAAGCACTCAGGATGGATCTTCTAGGGAT
The DNA here is from genome assembly GCA_028658305.1 of Pachyuromys duprasi. Classification (NCBI taxonomy): domain Eukaryota; kingdom Metazoa; phylum Chordata; class Mammalia; order Rodentia; family Muridae; genus Pachyuromys; species Pachyuromys duprasi. Next base: position 32,027,158 of record CM053757.1, on the reverse strand, counting down.
ACAGAGGGTGTGCCAGGTGCGTCTTTTTTCAGTGGCGTAGCTGTGAAAAGTAGTCTTTGAAAAGCCTGGCTGTGCTACCGATCTGTAGGCAGTCCTCAACATTCAAGTCTCTTACCAAGTCGGGTGTGGTCCATGGGATCCCCCAGCTCAAGGCGATGGCCACAGAGCCATGTCCTTGTCCTCCAGGCACACATGGAAGAGGTTTCCCAGAGAGATGCTGTTGGGTCAGGTGTGCTCCTGGATGTTTGGCTCTGGGTTGTGTTGTTTTGTTTGTTTTTATAAAGAGCGCAGTTGCTCTATAATGAAGGGTACTAGGTTCTTTCTTTGCCTCACCTCGCTGAGCTCTGCTCTTAGGTGTTCACTTCCTTGGTCTGGGTCTTCCGGGATTTTCCATGTGGTCCAAATGTGGACCTAGCTATCAAAACAGCCTGTGGGGAACATATGGCTCCCGCTGAAGTAGCTGCTTCCATAGCTGGCGGTAAGGCAGTGCCTGGGTTCAGCCGCAATGGCCATCTGCATGCTAAGGGATGCAGGGACGGGCACAGGACACATATCCAAGGGCTGGAGGGTTGGGTAGGGAGTATGGAGGGAAGGACCAGTGTCCCCTGAGAGCAGGGTCCCTGAGCGGTGGGCCTGCAATGAGTCCCGATATGCCAAGCACAGGTCCTGTGCTGGACTCTGGAACTGGGCTAGTGTTGTTGGTGGCTGGCTGAGAGCAGGGTAGGTGGGTGGTTGGAACAGCACTTGGGTGGGAGCTGATGACGTGCTGGGCACCATGGCCAGTGCCTGGCTCTTGACTGCAACAGCATCCTTGAGGACATTGTCATATGCTCTGAAAGAAAAAGGCTCAAGTGAGTCTCGGAGATCAAAGGTCACCAGACACCTGCTAACCTTCCTCAGTAAGTAGAAGTGGGAGAACTGTGCCCAGGGCCACACCAGTCTATGAGGGTAAGCTACAACACAGCCTCAGCTACTTACCAACTAGGTTCAGACATCAGGTCTCAGCTTGGAGATGCTTCTGTCACAAAACCTCTCTGAGTCCTGCCAAACTTGTCCCTGCAGCCCCTGTACCCAGACGTCTTGGCTGTTAAAGCCTCAGAAGGTGATTTGGGTCCCACCTGCTTCACTCCTACACCCCAGTACTTGGTACAGCAGCACTGCTACTTCCTAGGTTCTTCTGGTCTAGCTCTAGCCCCACCTGGGCAAGTCTTTAGCTAGCAGATACCAAGCAAATTGTCCACTGAGGGTCTGAAAGACTTCATTTGAAAAGAGGAACACAGTAGGCATTTTTGTTGTTGTTATTTTTCCCATCTCAAACAAACACGTTTTGAGACAGTAAAAGCAATTAGAGGCATTTGTAAGAAAGAAGCTGATGGTGTCTGCGACTTATTTGAACAAGGATTTCCCAAGAAGACAGCCAGCAATGACAAGCAGGGCTGGCATGGTGGCTGACATTGGAGTAGCCATCAAAACAGGCTGTGTTCTAACTTGGGGACCTTTCGTTTTGTTTCGTTTTGTTTCATTTTGTTTTGTGTTTTGAGACAGGGTTTTGCTGTCCTAGAACTCTCTCTGTAGAGCAGGCTGGCCTCAAACCCAGAGGTCCACTTGCCTCTGCCTCCTGAGTACTGGGATCAAAGGTGCATACCACCACTGCCCAGCTTGACTTGGGGACTTCTAAAAGCATACAATTCCAGACAGGGCTTCTGGAGCCAGGCTAACATTTCTGAGTGGGGCTCCAATAGCACAGCAAAACTGCTGGCATTGGGACACTGAGAGCTAGGGTTCTTGGGGTTCGTTGAGCTCTTCGGGGACTGAAGGACTTCTGCTTCTTCCACCCAGACTCTGGTCAGTCAGGCCAACACTTAGGAGTTGTCACTACCTACTGGTGGAAGAGGGAGTTGACTGGTGGCAGCCACTCAAAGGCTGTTCCGTCCCCCTCCTGGCAGCCATTATAGACTCTTGAGCTGTCAATCTCTATTGCACAGTGTTAGAGCTAAGATGACCCTTGAGCCTTTAAACGAGGCTGTGACCTCCTAGTTGAAGCCACTTTGGATATGGTTGGCTAAATGATCAACTTTGCAGCTTGCCTGAGAAAAAGGAGCCTGTGAGAGAATGAATTCATAATCATTCACAAAATCATGCTGGCACTTAAGTCAGTTGACCCAGATATGATGGAGTTCTGGTGATAGAGTACTTGCCTAGCATGCATGAAGTTTGACCCCAGCACTAAATCAACGGGGCGTGGTGGCACACAACTATAATACCAGCACTCCGGAGCAAGGGGCAGGAAGACTGGAAGTTCAAAGATATCTATCTACATAGTGAGATTGAGGTTAGCCTGGGCTGTATGATACCTTGTCTCAATAACAACATAAAATGATAGAATGAATCTATACATATAAGTAGGTGTCCCCGGCCTCACTCCTTTTTTTCCTCCCTCTCCAATCTTAAAAACACAAAAAGAAATAACCAACTCTCTAAGCCTCATTCTTACCTTTTTTTTTTTTTTGAGACAAAAATCTCACTATTTATCCTAGGCTGGTCTCCAGCTTTCAAACCTGCTTCAGCTTCCCAAGCGTGAAGACTACAGTTGCAAAGCACCATATCCCGTTTTTCAAATATCACTTCTGTCAGGAGTCACTCTGCTCATTTTACATGCAATACCTTATCTGGGGTGAGAACTACCATCTGTCCCAGACTCAGAAAATCCCAGCTGACCTAAGTGGGGCCCTAAGTGCAAATAAAAGGTGAACATCTCAGGAACTTAGCCAACCAGGAGAGGACTTACACCAGCAGGATTTCGATACACGTGCTGAGATGCTCCAAGGAGTAGCTTGAGACCCTCTGCAAGTCTCTGGTCCAGTAGGGAGAGAGCTGAAGGCAGATCCTGGAGGCCCCAACGCAGGCTGCAGCAACCACAGAAGGCTGGAATTTGTAAAATATATGATCTGAAAGAGAATTGCGGAGGGCGTTAGTGCCGGAAAGTCTCCCTGTGGAGTTTCCTGCTTGGCCTGCTAAAAGCAGACAAATGGATCATTTCAAGGGCTGCGCAATGCTGGCTTTTTACAAATGGGGTAAGAAAGTAGAAGATATCGGGTGGCATTTGGGCCTTAGTGGTTTTGGTGTTTGGCCTGTGGTTTCTGGCATCGGCCTAGAGGGACAAGTTTTTTTTTTTTTTTTAAGTGTTGTCTACACTCTCAGAAAACTGCAAGGAGCTTGCTCATGGGCTACAAACAGAAGCACACACACACACACACACACACACACACACACACACACACATTTGGTTATTACTGATAGGCAGAGTCTGACCAAAGGCAATGGAAATCTGATGAAAAACAAATGAATGGTTGTGTGAGTTTGATATCTATAGCTTTGTCCAGGCTTGCGAAGTAATATTAAAAATATTCAGATCACTTTTATTTATTTTGGTGTGTTGGCACATGAAGTGTGAATGGCATTCGTACATGTGGAGCTCAGAGGACAACTTGCAAGTGGGGTTCAGGAATGGAATTCAGGCCCACCTTCTACTAAGCACTCTCACAAGCCCAAAAATTTTTCCAATCTATGAAGACATCTGAAGGTAGGTTAATGGATACAGTGGACATTTCTGTACCTTTCATGGGTGATGCTCAGTGTTCCATGCATTACTGTCTGTTATCAACTGCTCATAACTTCAATGTTTGCCTTTTAAAGTGTTAATCAGATAGTGTGGTTTAGCTACAGGTAGAGTCACAGAACCAGACATCCAGGTTCAAATCCCATCAATGACCTTGGGAAAGCGATTTCACTTCTTCAGTATGAAGTTCCTCCTTTATAAAATAGGAGTGACTGAAATGACTTTGAACAGGGGTCTGTCTCAGTTAGGGTTACAATTTCTGTGTCGAAGCACCAGGACCGAAGCACCTTGGGGATGAAAGGGTTTATTTGGCTTCCCTATCCTAACTCAGAGTCCACTGAAGGAAGCCAAAACGGGAACTCAAACAGGGCAGGAAGCTGGAGGCAGGAGCTGATGCAGAGGCCATGGAAGAGTGCTGCTTGCTGGCTTGCTCGGCCTGCTTTCTTATAGCACCTAGGACTATCAGCCCAGGGATGGCACCATCTGCAATAGACTGGGCCCTCCCATACTGATCACTAATTAAGAAAATTATCCACAGGTTTGCCTACAGCCCCATCCCATGAGGCATTTTCTCAATTGATGCTCCCTTCTCTCAGGTGACTTTAGCTTGTATCAAGTTGATATAAAACTGGACAGCACAGGCTCACTGTGAAGTTCACAGGAGTTAATGTATACCAAGTTCTGCATCAAGGTATACAGTAAGGGCTCAAACAATGCCTAATAATCCAAACTCACTGAAATTCCCTCTCTGGGCTATTCTGTCCTATGGTGTATCACTGAGCAGGTGGATCAATAGTGTTTCTTACCAGCATCTTACCCAACACCTAGATTTAAAATTCTGTTTTGGGGGAGGCGGAAAGGGCTCAGCTTTAAAGAGCGCTTACTCTACAATCATGGGGTAGGATCCCAGCACCCACATAACAAGTTGGGTACCTTGCCATTTCCTGCAACCCCAGCTCTGATGAGGGCAGAGAAGGAAAACACAGTGGTTTGCTGGTTTCTAGCTTAGCTTTTATACACACACACACACACACACACACACACGCAAGCAAGCAAGCAACACAGAGAGAGAGAGAGAGTACTGTTTTTCCCGAAACAGGGTAACTTGTATGTTTTCATACGTGTGGGTGCATGTCTGCAGGTGTAAATGAGGTCGCCCTCAGGTGTTGCTCCTTGGGAGCCAGCCATCTACCATGCTTTTTGAGTCAAGGTCTCACATGCGGACGTGGGGCTCAGTGATTAGGTGCCAGCAAGCACACAAGAGTCTCCCGTCTTTGCCTCTCTATCTCCGGGATAGCGGGTGTGTGCATCGCTGTGTCTGGCTTCGTATGCGGACTCTGATGCCTGAATTTAGAATTTCACATTACCGACTGAGCCTTAGCCTCCCAAACAAGCCACCTAACTGTTAATGCAGACGTGACCTCTGAGCCTTAGCCTCCCAAACAAGCCACCTAACTGTTAATGCAGACGTGACCTCCCCCCACCCTATTTAATCTGTGTGATGACAACTCTTTGGGAATGAGCCACTTGTGAGTTTGTACGATTTAAGTCACCTGAAAGGTTCATAAGAAAACAGCCCGGGTAAGGTGCTGGTCTCTAGGTCCTGGTGGCTTTGGGGTACGCCTCGCTTTTCTTTGTTATTCTACAATGCTGGGGATGTCTTGTATTTCTTTGCGAGGTGGGAGTGATATGGGCATGGGACCCCCTAAGCACGAAGGGAAGGCCCTGTCTGGATGAAACTCCTTTTGAGCCAACTGGTCGCAGTCCCTGTGCTCCTCCATCACCCCACTGACTCGGTGCCCTCACCTTGCAGGGTGACTTCCAGGAAGTAGTGGGCGTACTCCTTGAGGCACTCTTTGGTCTTTCGAAGGCAGGTGGTGGGCCAGGTGTGGCAGTGGTGGTCCTTCTGGCTGATGGAGGCCAAGAGGTAGTAGTCCAGAAAGTGGGCGGGTGTGGGCAGGCAGAGGTCCCAGCCAAAAGCCTCCAGGAGCAGCAGTTCTGTGGTCAGCAGCTCCTTCTTGGTGAGGGAAAAGTTCTGGCTGCTCAGGATCCTTGTACTGTTTATCTGCTCCAGCTTGGGCACACGGTCTTCCCTGTCCTCAAACTTACCTATGGTGAGGCAGAAGCAGGATTTACTAGAGGTGACTGAACCCGGGACAGTAAATTCTCCCCTATATCTGGATTGTGTTGACAAAACGGGCAGAAAGCAACAGGTAGAAGGGATTGCCTAGGAATGAAAGGACACATTTAGATCTCCAGGCCATCTCTTCTGGTTATGTTTATGATGAGGTGTTTCAGTCTCTCTGCGGCCCCAACTGCAAGGGGAACTGATGGCTTAATAAGGCTTTTTGCTTGAGTCCACAAGAAAATGCATACTAATGCTCAGATAGGTGCCTAGAACATCCAAGAGCAGTTAGGAACTGCCTTTAGGTTCTAGAAGAGGTTCCGTAGTCTCTGTCTGTCTGTCACCAATCCAGGCAGAACCATAATGGCCTTGCAAGTCTGATGCCATCCTTCTAGGTGTGGAAAAGCCTGTCCACAGCTCTCTACAGTCCTCTACTGACCTCATATTCTAACCATGTTAATTTTAGTTTGGGTTGCCTTGGAAACAGGTTGCTTGGTAGGTGAGTTTGGAAAAGACTGGCAAATTGGGGAGGGCAAGGAGGAGAGCCCCAAAGGAATCATTAGGAGGTGCTGCTCTGGACAACATACCTGACCACATACCAGAGGATTCTGAGAAGTGGTTAAAAATGCAGGCTCTAGGCCGTGGGTTATACCTTCAACAGCCAGAAACAAGGGCTGCAAAACTAGAAGCTGCTGGAGGCCATGAAAGGTCCACTTTGTGAGATTCTGCAGGATGGAGACCCCCAGGCTTAGCACTCCTTTCTGGGGATACCACACCACATCTGGCATTGGACCCCATCACTGGCAGTTCTTTGAAAGCATTGTGTCTCCCGGCCTTGTCTACACAGTCCTACAGCCCGGAATACCCTTCTGGTCTTCACTCCAAGTTACCGCCTTGGGCAAGCCTTCCCTAATTGAGCTCCTTGAGGGTCAAGCGTTGGCCTGGTTACCTGTGATCTCCAAACAGCCTCCCAGGGTGTAGAACAGCTGTTGAGCAAATGGGTTGGGAAAGGCACAGATGCCTTTGCATATCTGCTCAAGGCTGTGGCAACTGACTCTGACCCAATTAATCACCAGCTTCCCCTTCTCCCTGGAAATACGGGAAGTACCCACGAGTGGCTGCTCTGCAGACACACCCATTCTAAATGCAAGGATGCCACTGGCAAATCCAAACAGAACTCTGGGCAGCCCAGGATCTGCCTCCTTAGAGAGCCAGCAACAGCCCTTAAAGAGGGGAAGGATGGGTGGGCATGAATTCAGGAGCACAGGGGTAAGTGCAGAGGCCAGTCTGGTCAGGAGCAATCTCCTTCCAGAGAGCAATGTGCCGCCGCCGCCATGGTGCTGGCTTGCAGTGTGTGCAGCCTCCAGGGAGAGCACAATGATAAACTCAAGGGGGAAGAGCTTCTTCTATAGCTATAATCTGGGCCCCACTGGCGTTGGCAGCTTCAGACCCACAGAAAGTGGCCCTATGGACCCACCACCCTCCTCCGTGGAGTGCCCTTTAATCCTCTCCTCCACCCTTCGTTCTTCAAAGCTTAGTTGAAAAGCCATGTTCACATCGCTGCCACCTGATTCTAAGATGTCCTGTAGGTGGACAAATGAGTGGATGGGTAGTCCTGCTCTCTGGCTACTGGAATTTGATACCATTTGTAGTTTCTTTGGGAAGTTTATGTCCCCTATATTTTTCTCCAATGACAATATGTTTATTTAAACTTTTCAAGTTTTAAAATATTCTTTTAAAGAGTAAACAAGAAAAAAAAGAAATTAAAAAAATTCTTTTCCATGATTTTTTATTTTTATTTTTTTCCCTTTTTTGTTTGTTTTGTTTTGAGACAGGATCTTATTATGTAGCTCTGGTTGGCCTCCAACTCACAGCCATCCACCTTCCTCTGCTAGAATTAAAGGTGTACACCACCATACTCTGCTTTTCTAGTAATTTTAAGTGTATGTGTGTGAATATGAGTGCAGGTACTCTCAGGGGCCAAAGGATATCAGATCCCCGGAGCTGCAGGTAAAGGTGGTTGTGGGTTCTGGGAACCAGTCCTCTGGTAAAAACATCACATGCTCTTAACTACTGAGCCATCTTTACAGCCCCTGACCCCTTTAAGGACAAATCTATTCAGTAATTACAGGAGTGTAACTGGCAAGATCATAGATTTTAAATAATCATTTAGAAGGCAACATTTTTTTTTCTCCAAAATTGTCCGGCTCTCCCTGAACCTTATACAAAACTGAGCTCATCTTTGACATATATAATAAATAGATATGAACCCCTCCCCTAGCCCTCAATTTGGTGCCGGTGATTGAATTCTCATCCTCCCACAAACAAGGAAAGTACTCTACCATTAAGCCACACCCTGGTCCCATGAGTTTTTTGGGGGGCGGGGGTGGGGTTGGGGTAGCATAAAGTGGCAGGGTGAGGTACCTCTCTCAGGCAGGATTGTGCACTTCTCAGGGTGGCCCTGAGACCCAGAGCAGCATCGCTGGCCGCCAGCTCTCTATCTGGAGGCACCAGATGATGTTCAATGAGATTACTCTCCTCTGCCCCTCCCTGCTCTTCAAACCTTTCAGAACCTCAAAACAAAGCCTCAGAGGATTAACCCCCAAAGGAGGGGGTCACGGCTCACTGAGAGGGATCTCACTTCCCTGGCTCTCTCTACTCCCCATACATGCAGGGGAGGCGGGCCTCTTGGGGACCCTCCACATTGCCACGTTACAGCCAGGCAGGGCTGGGTTTGAATCCTCAATGAGTTTGCTCCAGTGCTTGTGGCATGAAACCCTCCAGGCTGTTCTTTTGTTTATGACTAGGAATACATCCCGTGCGGAAAGAGAATGATCCTGCGGAATGGAAAGTGCTTCACCAGCACCCAGAGCCCAGAATGCACTCTGTCTGTCCATGCTGAGTCCTCAGAGGAACCCTAAGCATCCCCAGGGCTCCAGAAAGAGATGCTGAGAGATACAGTCTCTGTCCCTAGAGGCAGCTTCAGAGTCCCTGCCCCTCTCCCTTGCCCACAAAGACTTCAGTTTACACATTGTTTCCAAACACACACACTTAGCAGCCAGGAATGGTTTTATGAGCTTCCTAAAGTTGCACGTGCCCAGCAGACATTCCCTCCCCTCCTCCCACCGTCGTGAGTGGTGCAGCCCTTTGTCCCCAGGTGCTGCCACCACCAAGCACCATTATACTTAGCAGCTTCCTCTTTAAGGGCAAAAGGAACAGAAAAACAGTTGTAAGTCTTCAGCACTGATCCCAGAGAGATGCTGGGACACAAATGGGAACCAGACAAAGGCCAGTTTCTCCTCAACTTTCTTGGTGAACTTTTAATTGCTCAAGTCTTTCAGTCAATAGAAATCAGAGAGTGAGGAACACTCCTGATGCCTCAACCCAGCCCACTCCTCACCCACATTCCCCAACTGCTCATACTTAGGCTGTTTCTGTGTGTTGTGTATAAATACTGGCTTTGCAGGTTACAGATGGGATATACTACCATCCCCAGCACCTCATGATATCCTCCTGAGTACCTCTTCCTACAAATAGTAAGATATTAATAACTGTAATATAGTACCATGAAGGCAATAACATCTCTCTCTTTTTTTTAAATGAAGTCTTTTTTCTTTATTTATTATTTATACAGCATTCTGCCTGCATGTGTGCCTATGTACCAGAAGAAGGCACCAGATCTCACTATAGATAGTTATGAGCCACCATGTGGTTGCTGGCAATTGAACTCAGGACCTTTGCAAGGAAAATCACCGTCCCCAACCTCTGAGCCATCTGTCCAGCCCCCTATCTTTTGTTTTTGAGACAGAGTCTCATGTAGCCCAGCATGGCTTCAGGTTCATGATGTCATTGAGACTGGTCTTCTTGGCTCTCCCTCCCAAGTGCTGGGCCTACAAACCTGTATGCAGCAATGTTCTAATGTTCAGTCCATATTTGACTTGTTCTAAGAGTTCTGAAAACACATTTAATATCACATTTCGTTTTGGATCCCAGAGCCAAACATAAGGAGCCTAAAATCTTTTCAGTCTTATTTCTTAATGTTTTGGGAACACGAAGTCCAGCTATCCTTTAAAATGGTCCTTCTTTTTGTTTGGCCAGATTGTTTCCTTGTGGTTAGATACAGTTTGAACAGTACATCAGTCCTCCGAGCTGAGTCATGCTGGGATTTATAGACATAGTCAATGTGTCCCAGCACCAGAAAGGCCAGGTTGTAGTTCTTGGGTAAGATGGGAACATGGGTTCTCTCTGTTCTCTCTTTCCATGTGAGATTCACAAGTGACCTTGAAAGCCAATGTGACTCCCGAGGTGGAATGTCCTGCTTCCCAACATCTCTGCCTCACTGGCTTGTCATCTGTGGGAGATGTTTTTCGGAATAAATTATTACCCTGGAGCAAAAAAGATATTTTGCAACTGCTGTCATTGCATAGACATTTTCCTTTTCTAATTTTCTCCTCTTCTCAATATTGATAGCTTGGAGTCCTCTTGAGATATTTTGTTTGAGACAGGGTTTTTCTTTTTTCTGTGCAGCCCTGGATGTCCTGGAACTCACTCTGGAATCCAGGCTCACCTCAGACTCAGAGATCCACCTGCCTGTGCTTCCTGAGTGCTGGCATTAAAGTTGTGTGCCACCACCGCCTGGCTGATATATTTTTTAATATTAAAAACAACCATGGACTTATAGAAGAGCTCACAGTGTCTCCCACAGGCCAGGAATATAGGCAAAGAACCTTGTATGTCCCATCTGTACACCTGACTACTAAAGTGACAATCCCAAGTCTTGTGTACAAAGAGCTGGGGTATTCATGGCAGGTCACACTAGTGAACTAAATGGCTAACTAATGAGCAGCAACCCACCTAAACCTCCCACCCCCCCTAAAAATGTACTTTTTCTAAGACAGGGTCTCTTAACCTAGACTAGCCTGGAGCTTACTGTATATCCCAAACTTCACACTGATGGCAATTCTCCTGCCTCAGCTTCCCGAGTATTACAAACGTGAACCATTACACCTGGGTTGGCTTAAGCTTATTTTAAAAAGACATTTATCTTGTATGGATGAATGTTTTGTGTGTATGTATGTATGTACATCTCCTGTGTGCCTGGAGAGGGCATTGGGTCCTCTGGAACTGGAATTATAGATGGTTGCAAACCACCATGTGGGTCCTGGGAACCAAACCTAGTTCCTCTGCAAGAGCAGTAAGTGCTTTTAAGTACAGAGCCATCTCTCCAGCTCCATTGGCCTAGACTCTGAGCACTATAGGCCACAGTGGTGAGACACAATAGATCCAGCTTTAGGCTAGCTTGGCTCCTCCCCGCCCCCTGAAGGGCTGCTGTTGAGATAGGGCCTTACTTCAAGTCTTGAGCCCTTAACAGTTCTCAGGCATTAGCCTCCTGAGTCCTGTACTTATGGGGTTGGGGATCTCTCTCTCCTTCACATTCTTCCTTCCTTCTTTCTTTCGTGTGAATGTATATGTGTGTTTTCAAATGTGTGCACGTGTGTAGAGCTGCAGTGCCTTTACCCATTGAGACATCTCCCCAGATCCAGCTTTTCCTTTCAGAGAAAGAGAGAGAGACTGTGGTTACAAGCTAAAAACTACAGAACAGGAAATTTACCATTTTAAAACGTACATCTCAGTAACATTATATACTTGACAACAGCTGTAGCCATCACCACCACACATTTCCTGAACCTAGATCTTGCAAACCTGCAAGTCTGTCTGCATGAAACACTAGCTCCGTATTTCTGCCCTCTTCAGCCGTGGCAACTGCCATTCTTTCTGTCTCGATGAATGGGGCTTCTCTGAAGACTTACTAGTCTGTTGCTACCTACTTGTCCTGGCAATTGAGCCACCGGGCAGACTAGACAGGCATCTGGTCTGAATTAGAGCCAGGAGAAGTAACACTGCTAACTGCTGTCCGAAAAGTAACTCTCCTCTTTACTCTAAAAAAAAAATTATGATATAGAAACAAGTTATGTTTAAAAAAAAAACAAGAAGGAAAGAAAGTGTTGTAATAACTCCTGCGAACACATTACTCAGTTCCAATTGTCATGCTATCTACATTGCCTCTAAAAGAAAGAAAGTTTTACTTGACTTTATGTGTATGAATGCTTTGCCTGCAGGTACGTATGTGCATCACATATGTGCCTGGTGCCTTCAGAGGTCAGAAGATGGCATAGGATCCCATGGAATAGGAGTTATGGGTGGTTGTGAGTCACTGTGTGGGTGCAGGGAACTGAACCCAGGTCCTGTGCAAACGGAGCTGTCTCTCCAGCATCCCCACCATTTCTTTTTTTAATGTACATTTTGGTGTTTGGCTTACACGAATACCATGTTGAGTGTTGGGAATTGAACCTGGGTCCTCTGGCAGAGCAGCTGATGCTTTTAACCGCTGAGCCAGCTCTCTAGCTCCCTCCCCTCACCCATTCACAAAACTCAAACATAGAATGGGGTCCTAAGGACCCCGCTCCTCCAGCCAGCACCTTCCTTTCTCAAGGGCTCAGGACACATGCAGTTAAGCCCCAGCTGTCTTTTGTGGTTGGCAGGATGCCAGACTCGATCGAGGTACCAGCTGCCCACTCAGGTGCAAAGCCTAGGCTCGGAACAAGCCAAAGTTTCTTGGCTCAAAAGAACTGGGTTTTAAAGCAGCAACAGCTGGCAACGCTTCTGAAAACAAGACCGATTGTCCCCGGGCTTGCTCTTCTCTCCTTTTAAAACCTCTCTCCCCTCATCTGAATGAGAACCATCACTGGATCAGGAGTTGGGACTCCGAGGCTGCCGTAGCAGCTGGTTGCCCCCCACCCAACATGGTGTTGGCAGGGGGCAATTAGGGGAGCTGGGTCAGAGGGACAAAAGAGCGGCTCCACGGTCATCCTGGCCTTGCCTCATGCCCACGTGGATTCTGACACCTTCCCAGGTAAATGTGGAGAATGCCAAGTGGCAGAGGCAGGGACTGCACATGGAAAGAGCACTTGTTGCTCTTTCAGGGGACTCGGGTGGAGAGCCCTCTGCCAGGTTGTAGCCCTTGGCAGGGAGGATGAGATCAGGGTCAAGGAGTGGCAGTCCAAGCAGGGCAGGCTCATATGAGATCTCTGAGGTATCCATTCTTTTTTTTTTCTTCTCAGATTCCACCCTCCTCAGAGGAGAAATATGTGGTCCCCCGGAGGGGAACAATTAGGGAAACAATTCAGCCAGCTTTATTGATGACTGTGGAACCAGTGACCACAGAGAACTAAGATTCTTGAGGGTACCTTCCCTTGAGGCTCAAGTTTCCTGTCCCCACTCAGTTATCTTTGTGTGAATTTGAGCAATTGAGCTGATGCCTCACAGGGCAGAGGAGGGGGCTCAAGGGACACCCCAGGGAACAGAACGGACAAAGGAACCCCTGGCACATGGGACATGCCCATCAGTGCTAGCAGCTGCTGCTATATTATCTATAGAATATGATATTCTTTTTTTTTCCTTTTTTCTTTTTTTCGCCAAACCAGCAACTTTGAGAGCTCTGTTCTTTGGGCACAGATGAGCTGCCAGCATGGTACTGATGTCAGAAGATATTTTCTTAAGGGTTCGGAAAGGGCCTGGGAATCATCCGAACAAAAGACGCCTTCAACTCCACGGGGCTGCAGAAGCAGCGCTGAGGGAGGAGTACCACAGTCCCAGCCCCCCTTCCTCGGATATGGCACCTTGAACTCAGCCAGTTGGTGATTACAAAGGGTAGAAGTGAGACAGAGGACAGTGTTGCGACTGAATCTTTTTCCAGATACCATGACTCCTCAGGGATGGGATTTCTCCCAGCTGGTCAGCGCAAGAGACAGAATATGTGCTTGCTAAGCTCTAGCCATAGGAGGTGGGCACTTGGTTCCCAGCTGCACCCCAACATACTGTGCAGGAAGCAGTCCCCAGACCACATCTGACTGTCCTGTATCTGAGCAGGACCTGGCTGTTTGCTGCATCAGACCAGGGCACACCTCTGCCATGAAAAACACCAGAGCTTCTAGCCTAAGGATAGTACTCATCAGATAGCTCTGGTTTTCTCTCATAAATGAGCAGAGGATTCCAAAGTCTAGAACTTTCTATACCACAAGCACAGACCTTATACACACGGTGCCAAGGCAACCCATAGTTTCTGAGGATGACCCTGTGGGTGAAGGTTTCCCATCACCATGGGTGTGAGGCCAGCCACAGCCTCTTCCTGTCTAGCCATCCTGTGTTCCACCAACATTTTCCTCTTCAATTTCCCTTATGCTAATGAGCCACTGGATTCCAGAGGCTTTCTAGGGAAGACTCTCTGATCAACAGGATGTTGCTTTTTCTGTGAACAATAGAATTCAAATCAAAAGGGAGGGTGCACTCTAGAGATACCTTCTGTAGTGATGATTCCTTTCAGCCTATCTGAAAAACCCATATGCAACCAACCCCAGTCTTTTTGGCTTTTTGTAATTAATGGAAGCAGTTAGGAAGGGTGCTTCCTGCTCTTCCCCAAGGTGTGGGGGGCGGGCCACAACAAGTGTCTTTCTAGGAACTGGGACATAGAATGAATGGAGCAATATGGCCAAGAAGCTGATCAGACAATAGCCCAGAAACCAACTGAGGACGTTATCCTCTGAAGAGATATGGTTAACTGCATAGCATAGTACAGAGGTCAGAGGAAAACCATGACAAGATCTCACATCACTTACAGGCATAGGCTCTGGGCTGAGCCTCAACCTTGGGTCGAAGCTTTCAGGGCTGTGACATGGGAATAACAGCATGAGTCCAGGTGGCATGCTGAGTTTGTACTCTCAGAATGGTGTACTTTCTGGATCCTGCTTCATCCAGAAAGATCCTCACCCTCAGTGACAGGCACAGTGACAGGTTTCTGGATGGAGCTTGATAAAATGGACAGAGAAAGCCAGGGACAAGGAGAGAGAGACCCCCCTCTACATCACTCTTTGGTGGTCCCTAGGAAAAGAAAGGAAGCTGTGACAACCACAGGCTCCCATGGGCCTGCTGCAGCTGGGTACAAGATCTCTGGTTTCTGTGAGGATGCTGAGGTTAGGGAGGTCCTGAAGGAACAACCCTTCATTACCAGCAGTCCTTGGGCGTTGAAGCCTTGGGAATATCTACCATGAAGGTGGACTTGGGACCCCTGTCTGGCTGAGCTGCCTCCTCCCTTAGGAACAAAGAGAAAACTCCCTTCCTTTCCCCGGCCTCTCTTGAAAGCAAAGCCACTCTGTCGATGGCTGTCTCCTGCATGTACATACAGCTGGCTGGATAAATAATGCATGAATGGACCTACGGATGGATGGGTGGGAAGGAGAGCGAGCACATTTCTGACGGTCTGAATCAATTCCCGAGTCCTCTGTGGGGCAGAGCCTAAGGTGAGGCTGTGAGTGGCTGTTTTCTTCCTGAGGAAATTGTGGAAATGCCTCCCAGGGATGGTGGTGGCATCTAGCCAGCTGGGTCACACACAGGCTTCCCTTCTCACTGCGAGGACCTCGCTGCCTCAGGATGCAGAAATAGGAATGATGACTTCACAGGGCGGCTTCGGCCAACCCCTGGTTCCATTGTGTCCCACTTTATAAGTGACCCAAATAATTCTACTGACTGAAATCTAGGATTGTGGGACGGGAGCAATTTGTCACGTGCATGGCTGGCATGACGGCCAGGGTAGGGGAACCGCCCCGTGTGGAAGAACAGATTCCTAGTAGCCGCTGAGTAAAATGTCCATTCTCACTTGCAGGGGCTGCCTCTGGACTGTGTCTGATGGGGCTTCTGGTAACAAACAGCAAGCCAAATTGTGGGGGCCCTAGGTGCAGAAGCCAGAGGCCCTGGACCCTTTGACCCAACATCTGCTGGAAGCAGAAAGAAGGGACATGAGAGGCAACACAGTCACTGCTGGGAAGTTATGAAGAGAGTCTCTTCCAGATACAGGGATATAGTCCTGATGGCTGATGTGATCCTCCAGTCACTGTGGGTCTGAGGACTCAGGAGCTTGCACAATTGGTCTGCTGACCTGTGACTTCTTGGTACCACCAGGCACAGAGGTGATCAGGTTAAAGGCAAAGGATACTGCTGTGGGCAGAGACCTACCAAGCCATTCCAAGTCAACTACCTGGTCCCCCTTCCTAGGTGTGTCCTTTTTAGAAAAGTTACTTATTTCCCAAGCTTTGGTTTCCACTTCTGTTTAGTAGGGAACTAACACTATCCCCTGGGGGTTTGTGTTGGGAATTAAATGAGTAAAAATGTGTAAGAAAATGAAAACTTAACACAGCACATAAACTCTCAATAAACAAAGGTGATTCTATTTATCACAGAAGGTTTACCTTCTGATGATGGGGGGGGAAATATAGTGAGGCTATCAGACATTTCTGTTAAAAAAATTTTTTTTTTGTCTTCTAAATTTCCACAAGAAACAAAGATCACTCTCCCACAGATGAAACACATCTTTTAGTCTTCAGAAGGCAAGGCACTGCTGAAGGAAACCTAGATTCCAGAAGTGGCACAGTGAAACTGTCAGAGAAGATTCCAGATTGTGAGCCTGCTGAGTCCAGGACTATCCTGGCAGGAACCTGCTTTTACAAGTGCCCACAAGTCAGGAGACGTCAGATTTTCCTAGAAGAGTCCCAGAAACCCCACCATGCCGGTGACAAAGAGGAGACTTTTCCTGTCTAGACATCAAAATGCTTGTAATTAAAAATTAGGACGTGAAAGGGGGGAGGCAACACACGCTTCCCAAAGTCAACCTTAAAACTGAGTGTAAATACAGCAAATACAGCAGCGGTTTCCCAACTCACCGCCAGGCCAGTGTATTTCCCTTGAATATGAAATGATTTTTAATACTGACCAAAACAACCAACCATATTGTCTAGGTGATGATGGGGGCGTGTGAAAGGGAAGCTGCGGTGACAAGGCTCACCCCTGAGGCTAATGAGACCTCTACCTCGTGAAGCTGAGCATCCCAGGAAGGCAAGTCTAGAAAATTCTCAACTTGGTTTTCCTGAAGAGCAGGAGCAAGCATGGTAAACAAGGCCTTCTGGGCTGTTCTTTCAGGATGTCAGCAGGAAATGGGCGAATGAGGCCTGGGGGAGGGAGTGTATATTGAATGCTTAGCATCAGGAGGCCCTGGGTTTGATCCCAAACCCTCAAAACAAAAGAATGGGCATAAGGCAGTCTTGGCATTAATAAAGTACTCAGTGTGCTGAATATTTCCATATCTAGGGCTGGAGAAACACCTTAGCAGTTAAGAGCACTAACTGCCCTTCCAGAGGACTGGTCTCAATTCCCAGCACTGACATGGCAGTTCACAGCTTTCAGTAGCTCTAGTTCTAGGCTCTCTGAAACAGTCTTTAAATTTTTTAAAGATGTATTTATTTTATGAGTGTTTTATCTGCGTGCATGTATGTGTATCAAGTGTGTGCCTCGTGCCTGAGGAGGTCAGAAGAGGGTGTCAGATCCCCTGGAACTAAAGTTAGAGATGATTGTGAACCACTATGTGGATGCTGGGTGTCAAACCTGGGTTCTTCTATAAGAACAAGCACTTCTAACCGCTGGGCCATCTCTCCAGCCCCCACAAGCACAGCTACACATGGTGCACAGAAGTACATGCAGGCAAAAAATAAATAAATAAAATTTAAAAAAATCCATACACATAAACTAAAATCCAAAAGAACTTTTTAAAAGATGCAGATATTTACCCCGGAGGGAGTTGACAGCCCAGCCTTGCTTCTACCAGCCCTCAGGTAGCATGGAGCAGGGGGAACTCCTGACACCAGGGTTCTGATGTTCTCCCTGCTGGTGGGCTTCCTTGTAGCACATATCCCAAGATCTGTTGGTAATGCAGGGGCCTGCATCCTTAGGACAGCTTTCCAGATGATGAGGAGCCTGAGGATGGGACTCAGTTTGTTTTATGGCCCACTCTCAGCCCATTGCCTGGCACAGGCCCACTCCCTGTCAAGCAGAGAACAGGGTCTTCACCCAGGGGTACTGTGGACATCACTGCCATTCATTATCACTGCTCTATAGAGTCCACAGCCCCACTTACAGACGCTGGGGGTGGGGTGGGGCCCTCACCCTGTGCGTGGAGGCAGCTCAAGCATTTGAAATCTAAAACTTATCGGGGGAACAGGGGCTACAAATATTCAGGACCTCGGTTCCCGGACAGACAAGTCTGGGCTCTAACCTGATAAGGCATTTTGTACAGTTTAAGAGCTTCTGACCCAGTCAGCTGCCTGACAGGCAGCTCACACACAAAATCCATCCCCTGAAATGACTCCAAGAGTGCCAGCGGCAGGGATGGGAAGAGAAAATGGAAAATCACGGTGCCCCCTGCTTGCTGCACTGCTGTTTGAGCTGCTGCTGCTGATCTCAGCAGGGAGATCACCCTTCCTTCCGGGTGGCATGGCCACCACCCAAACATTACTGCAGAGAAAAGAAGCCACGGATGCTGCGGCAGCTTCTGGGTGGCACTGGGTGTGTGTGGAGGGGTATGGGCGAAGCACAAAATATAAGGCCCCCTTTTGACCCAATCCCTAAAGTGCTGAACCTTTCAAAATAAATGTTCCCCATGGCAGGACAAAGGAAATGGAGTGTTCTTCCTAATTGCTTTTCTATGAGCTATGAGCAAATAGCAGGGTGTTCCCTTGTATTTCCAGGACCTGTTTCCTTGCAGATTTGGGTTTAAGATTTCTCACACCTTGCCAGAAACACTTGAAAAAAAAAATCCCCTAGATATCCCCATCTCCTCTGCTTCTGGTGCCTACAGTTCAGTGGTTCTGTACCTTCCTAATGCTGTGACCCTTTAAAATAGTTCCTCATACTATGGTGACCGGCACCCATACCTTTATTTTCATCGCTACTTCATAACTACAATTTTGCCACTGTTATGATTGTAATATAAATATTTGTTATACAAGATATCTGAAACACAACTTCCCCACAAGGGGGTCAGGACCCACAGGTTGAGAACTTCTGCTACAGTCGGCTCCTTGGAGGCATTTCAAGCATTCTTAGCTCTGGGGGGAGCTGTTACGCCCAGCATCCCCCACCCCTCCACTCCCTGCCAGGATTAGTTCTTCCCAGCCCACCACAAGGGATTAAGACTGCTTTCAAGTTTCTGAAATCTTCAGCAAGATCTCCGAAGGGTGGCCCTTTCCCACTCGGTTGCCAGAGCAGCAGCTCAGCAGAGGCAACAGTTACTGAGTGATCAAAGCAGGGGTGGGGTGCAGGGGTGAGGAGGACACTGGGGTTGGGTGAAGGTGATTTCCTGAGGGAAAGCCAGGCTTTTCCTATAATCTCCTGAGACACTTACGCAGGAGCCTGCCAGGCACCCGCCTTTCCTGGTTTCTGCCTGAAGAGACAAGACTATTGATTTCTGCTCTAAGGAGCCCTAAAAGCAACCAGTATCTTTCTATTACTTCTCTGAGCATCCCAGACAGGGCAAGGGACGTGTGCAAAATGGAAATGGACCCACAGAGGGAGGGCCAGCCACCAGGGCACCCTAGTGAGAATCGGAGGCAGGCAGACATACTACTCAGGTTTGACAATTTATTGCTTAGGTTGGGAATTTATTGATGGGGGTGGTACATGCTTACAACCCTAGCACTTAGGAGGATGAAGCAGGGGGATGGGGAAATTGAAGCCAGTCTGGGTTATATAGGAAGTTTCAAGCTAGCCTATTTAACAGAAAAAAAAAAAATCCTCAAAACAAGCAAGCAAACAAAGAAACAAAAGGATCACCTAGATCTAGCTCTTAGTGCAGTTCACACTCTTGCCGATGTATTTTTAAAGGATTTTTATTTTTATTTTATGGGTATGAGCACTGGCCTACATATATGTAAGCATATCGTATGCGTGCAGTGCCTGAGGGAGTCAGAATAAGGCATCAGATCCTCTGGAACTAGAGTTATAGAAATTGTGACCTGTTATGTCTCTGCTGGAAGCCGAACCCAGGTTTTCTTCTGCAAGAACAGCAAGTGCTCTTAACTTGAGACACTAGCCTACCCTGGCAAAATCCTGAACACACACATATACTCTGTGTGTGTGTATGTGTGTGTGTGTTGGGGATTGAACCTGAAAAAAACCTCATACACAGTAGGCAAATACTCTACCATCAAGCTATATCTTTAGCCTCTCACTTGCCCTATGGCCAAAACATTCTACTTTTGGGATAAGACTTTCTCTTACAGACAGACTCCTGTAAGCATTTGATGATACAGGGAACAAGCTATCTGGCTGTAAACAGCAGGGGAAAAGGTGGGTGCCAACCTAAACTTCCGTCCATAGAGATCATTAAATAAATGCTGCTAATAAAACGGAGGGCTGTACACAGACTGAAGAAAGCACCATGTATAAGAACTCATTCAGGTGCACTTATATATTAATTAATTAATTATCTTTCTATTTGCTTATTTATTATTGTATGTGGCACATGTGCCACTTATGCATATGGAAATCAGAAGACAGCTCTGTGGAAACAGTGTTTCCCGGCCACCCTTGTATGGGTCCTGGGAACCAAGCTCAGGTCCCGGGGCTTTCACAAGCAAGGTGCTTTTACCTGCTGATCCACCTTGAAGACCCCCCCCCCTTAGGTGTATTTATCCTGATGACTTATGTTCTTCATGACGGTCACATTCTACAAAGTCACCTTGAACACCGAACTACAGCCCTCAGGGGGAAAGGGATAGGGTGAGGTCCCATGAACCTCTGCCAACCACATTTCATCAATCAGTCAATACACAGCTTACATAACTTTCAATCGTTTATTTTCGTTTAGCACGCTGTGTTGGTGATTCGTTCACACTGAACTCAGGGCAAAAAGCACAATGAACGCCTGCCTGACAGGTAAGATGTGTACCTTCTCCAAGAGACACAGCACAGCTTTCCCAAGCATAGGAAACAGGACGATAGCCTTGCAGAGACTAGGTGTGTGTGTGTGTGTGTGTCTGTGTGCGCGCGCGTGTGGGTGCACCTGCAAGAGCAGAGCCATCCACAGAACTCACTAGCCAGACTGTAAGGAAACAGCCCTTATCGGAACACAGAACACTCGTCTGCCGAGAAGAGATGAGACAAAGGCAGAGCACCGCCCTCTTCCATCTCAGCTGGGAACACACACGAAGGGCAATTAGCAGTGCCAACTGCTCTGCCCATCCGCATGGGTGAAAACATCAGCTTTGATTTTTGTGAAAAAAAAATTTTTTTTTTTTAATGAAGCGCTGGGAATGTAGCTCAGCAGCAGTGTGTTCGCTTAGCCTACCCAGAGCCTTGCGCACAATTCTCCAGCACCAGAGGGGTGGGTGTTAAACAAACTCGTAAGGCTTGAGTGCGGGATCTGCGAGTAACGAGGATCAGCTGACTGTGTGCCTATACAGACATAGGACGTTTCCGAAGAAATATGCTAATTTGTGGGAAGAGGCGGAAGCCTTCCAGAGGTTTCCTCTGTCCAGTAGGGCGGAAGATGATTTTATTGTATTTCTTTTGATCTCATTTCAAACTGATAAAACATTTCTAATTTCAAAGGCCTGTGCGGAGGAGATGGGGCCCCATGCAGGTAAGCCACAAGTGGCAGGCTCAGTCTGGGCTAAAGAACCCTGCCTAAGAAAGGACTCCATCCAGACAGGGGTCCTTTCCTGACAGAGAGATCACGTGATCACCTCCCATTCTTCTCTCTATCTCGGAGGGGGTGAGGGCTGACGTGATGGCCCGTGAAGAACTCAGTCTCACCTACTAAAAGTTAAGGTCAGACAGTAAAGGCACTGCTGCCGATGCCAAGCTCGATGACCTGAGTTTGATCCCAGGGCTTAGGGTGGAAGGAGAAAACTGATCCTTCTACAAATTGCCCTCTGACATCCACAGGCACAGATGTGCGCAGATGCTCGCATGTGCACGCACATGCACGTGTGCATGCATGAGTACGTGCTCGGGCACACTGTCAGAACTTGACCCTAAGGGGCAGAAGACCCGTCACCCCACTGCCCTCACCTTCGACGGCTTTCGGGACCTGAGGTGGTCGGCCAGGGGCTGGATGGGCTTTCAGCCCACAGGAAACCACTCAGACAGCAGTGAGCATGATTTTCCCTGGGAGGGTGTAGGATCTGGAAGTGACCACGAAAGGCAACAGAAGTCTGTGTAGACAAAGCTGGTGGGATTGAGACGAAAGAGGAAGAACTGAAAGGGAGAGTGAGAGAGAGAGCCTGATGCTGTGCTTCCTGGGGGTTAACGAGGACAGGATAATCTATGGCTTGTCTTTCTGCCAGGAAGTGAGAACATTTTTCTCTCTTCCCTCCTATTATGAAGACACACCAAGTTCACCTGGGTGAGGAAGAATAAAAGCCAACTTGTGGATATGGATTGTGAGTACAGGGGAAAATTAACATTTTGTGGTCCAGTACTTCTGTGGCATATATAATTAAAAATGTTATTGTATACGTATATGTAGGCGTGTTCGTGGTGTTTATATGTAAGTCTGCAAGCCATGGTGTCCATGTAAAGGTCAGAGGAAAACTTTGTGAAGGAGTGTATCTACATTGCTGTCTGAGGTTCATGATCTCAGGTCATTGGCTCAAGCCGAGAGCACCTTTACCCACTGAACATCTCAGCAGCCCTGTAGGTTTTTTTTTTAATTATTTTTTAAAATAATAACATCTTTCATGTTCTTTTGCACCATTAGGTCTTACATGTAAGACCATGGGGTTGTGACGCAAAGGCCACTCTGGCTTCCCTGGCTTTCTCTCCTGAGTCCCACTCCCTCTGGCTCCTGTCCAGGGAGAAGGACTCAACAGTCTAGTTACTTTTGAGCATCAGCCCAAAAGTGATTTCAGGGTCTCTGGAGGGCTCAACACAGACCTAATGGCTGATCTGAAAAAGGGGTTCAACTGAGACCTGTGCCCGAACGTTCACAGCGGCAGTGGAACACCACCCAAAGACCTGTGGGCAGGGGATGGGATAAACTGACCATGGCATCCACAATGGGATGCATATAGTGGAAGAGCTATAGCATGGATGCATCAAAAACACTGCCTGTGCACTGTGTGATCCCTTCCTGTGTTAGAAGCCAGAACACACAAGCCGTATGTCGAGAGGGCAGGGTAGTGGTTGCCAAGGCTGGGGAGGAAAGGAACAGGATGTGCTCGTTATCAGTGAAGCGCTCTGTCACTGCACTACATTCTCAGCCTCCTTTTCCTTTACGAAGTTACTCGCTTGCAGCCCAGCCTGGCCTTGAACTCACTTGTAGCCCAGGCCAGGCTTGAATCTGCCTAAGCTTCCGGAAAATTTAGGATTACAGGCCTGAGCTGCCATCCTCACAAGGATTACCTTTAAAGCGATTTAAAAAAAAATTGTTCTAGATCTAGACAGAGCGACAGCTGCACACGAGGTGGAATGGATGCGCTGAATGCCATTGAACCGTCATACACTTTAAATTGGTTAAACTGGTGAAATAAATGTATGTTATAGTTTCAATTTAAGTATACAACAAACAAAACCAAAACCAAAACCAAGCTGTGTGACTTTGGGGCAAGCTACACAGCCTCTCTGGACCTAAAAATCACAGGTATGAGAGCATGACTACCCATGCCAGTTGGACAGACCCTGAGGTATGTCTGTGGAAAGGACCAGGGCAGAAGGAAACAGAGGTCTCTTGTGATGATTATCAGGGTGTGCTGAAGCCACTCACCTGGAGCTTGGAAGTTTCCATGCTGTCAAATAATCCTTTTAATTAAGTAAGAAGAACACCAAAAAGACAGTTGTGGAATGAAGGATAAGATAACAAGGAGGATGTCTTGATAGTATGTTTACTGTCTTGTTTCTGTTATTGAGTCAGGGTCTCACTGTGCGGCCCTGGCTGGCTTAGAACTCATCATGTAGATCAGGCTGGCCTTGAACTCACAGAGATCTGTCTGCCTCTGCCTCCACCTTCCCAGTGTTGGGATTAAAGATGTGTACCACCATGATGTTCACTGTTTTATTTTGGGGGGGGGGCAGGGCTTTGCATATGCTGGGCGAGTTCTCCATTGCCAAACTCTACCCCAGCCCTGTATGATATTTATATCATGAGTCTATACTGTGTTGAGGTAAGAGACACAATTAACTCAGTCATGGAAACTAAGGGGCTGCTCTGGCTGCCGTATGTTGGCTGCGTGGCTACCTAAGGTTCCTGCTGCTCTGCCTTGTCCTAAAATGAGCAGGCTTAGGTTCTTGCTCATTTTATGAGGGCAGAGGGAACTTAGGCAAGAGAGAAGTTCCACCTGTACCTGCAAGGAGCTTTAGAAACCTTAGAATTTGGGGTTTGGGAAGATGACTCATCCAGTAAAGAGTAGCAAGGTTGGATCCCCTGTACCTTTGTTCAAAATTGCAGGTAGTTTCTTGTGCCTGTAATCCCAGTGCTGGGGAAGTGAAATGGGGCTTGCTGGCCAGACAGCCTAGCCAAACTGGCAAGTTCCTGGAGAGCAACTAAGTAATATACCTGAAGTTGACTTCTGGCCTCCACAGACGGGTACATGCATGAGTATATGCATATCACACAAACACATATGTATACACATAAAACACTGAGAACTTGGGTCTGCAAAGATGGCTCAGCGGTTAAGAGCATGTTTGCACTTGCAAAGGATTTCAGTTCTGTTCCCATCATCCATATTAGGCAGCTCACAATTACCTGTCACTCCAGCTCCGGGGAGATCTGATCCTCTGGACACCTGCACTCATCTACACACAAGCACACACACATACACACACATATGAAATAAATCTTAAAAAAGAAAAAAAAAAGCAAAGCTTCGAACTCACAGGTGCGGACAGGGATGCCAGGTTTTCTTATCTCAGAGTGAGTTGGGACAGAATCAGCAGAAGTTCAAGCTTCCCCAAGCAAGATGACCCACCACCTCCTATCCCTGTGGCTGACAGTGAGCCCAGGAAAGAGGGGAGGAGGGGTGAATAGGATTTCAGTCTGTCACAGGAAGCTTTCTTTCCCTGGGCCCTGGAGCATATGGCAGGTGTTCTGAAAACTCCATTCCTGCCTCCTCGGGCTGGCTGAGCCCATCAACATGTGGGTGGGGGTGTCTGCCTCTCCATCTGGAAGGCCCTCTTCCTCCACCATGGCGACAGCAGCACAATGGAGTCTCCAGTGTGAACCTTGCAACCCCGCTCCCCAGACAGACGCTCGGGGAGAACTCCATGGCCCCAAGGAAATATAAGTCCCCTGCCCCCAACAGGCCCCGATGCAGCCCACAGATCACAGAGGCAGCAGGCCAAAGGCCATGGCGTGCCTGAAACATGATGCCTGCTCTGCCCTTCTCCGGTGGAGAAATCTCACAGACCTCTGCATCTCTTCCTGAGATGATAAGATGTTACAAAAGCCTGGGCTCTGGGCAAAATTAGCTCCCACTGATAACTTGCAAATTTTAGCTGGCCTGGATTTGAGACAACTTACAATAGGGTGGATGTCCTAAGTGAAAACAACACTAGGTTTGGGGAACTTGAAAGCCACTCTCCTGCCAGGCACTGTGACGTATGTCTGCAATTCCAGCACTGTGGAGGACCATAAAGCCTGGGAGCAGACTAATCTATACAGTGACTTCCAGACTCACCAGTGCCACATAGCAAGAGCCTGTCTCAAAAACCAACCAACCAAACAACAAACCACCTACCCACCCACCCAACAAATGAACCAACCAAATAAAATCTAAAACGGCTGTGTGGTATGCACACATACATACATACATACATACATACATACTTATGAGTGAGTGCATGTGTGTGTATGTGTGAGTGTGTGTATGAGGATCACCACTGAGTGACAGCAACCATGGGGCCTAGAGCAATATGCCACGATCCGACAAAGGCACAGCAGAAAGCGGGTGCTACCCTCCTATAACATCAGCTAGGAAATATTCAACAGCATAGGGTAGTAACCCAGCCTAAAGGAGAATGTAAAACCCGGCTGCAAGTTAAGCGTAAAACATTAATACTGGGTTAAAGGGTAACGGTCTTAAAGGCAGCTGTCTAGTTTGAGCCCAAGACTTCAGGAACACTTCGCGCCCCTGCACCAAGGGCAGCACAGAAAGGTGGAAGCCCAGTTCTGAGGGAATCCGCAAGCTTCACTCATTTTGCTGTTTCCACAAATGCTCTTATGAGGACTTATCGTGCGCCAAGCTCTTTTCCTTCTCCACAAATCTCTGGCTGTAGTGCGCATGTGTGTTTGCGTGTGCCTAGGTGCATGTTGTGTGGGCATGTGTATGAGGGCTATCAGTTGACATTCGATGTCTTCCTAGATTGTCCTCTACCTTATAGAGCGAGGCAGGATCTCTCACTTGAACCCACAGCTTGTCTGGTCCACGTGCCCTGCAGATTCCGTCTCAACCTCCAGAGTGCCAGGATTACAGGTGGGTTGCCATATTCACCTGGCACTTATGTGGGTGCTGGAGATTCGAATTCTCAGCAAGTGCTTCCTCCACATGTGTTTGTTGGATTTGTTTGTTTGGGGAGTGTTAGTTCTAAGTACATGATCTTGTGTGTCTATATATCTGTGACTTCAGCTGTGCAGAAAGATGGGGGAGGGTTCAAAGGGGGAGGGTTCCAACAGGGGTGGGTAGCCCACGTCTACAAATGCAGCAAGACGCAATGAAGGCAGAAGGAACACTGTGTGCAAAGGTCTATGATGGGACAGAGCATCACCAGTGTGGCTACCATCCAGGGAGAGATGAGCAGGAAGACATGAATCCAGAGGGGAAAGAGCTTGAAGGCTGGCTGTTATCCTGAGGTTCTTGATCCATCACAGAGCGGTTTTCAGTAGCAAGATGACATAGCAGACCTGTGTGGTCAAGAGCTCATTCAAGTGACAGCACAGTGATAGAGTAAGCTTCACCCAGAAGGACAGATGGCCAGAGATTGGCTGTTTATAGTGAGGCCTCTTTGGAAGTTGTAGACCCCATATGGAATGCACTCAGCCCTGAGGACTACATCATGGACCCAACTTAGGACTAAATCAAGCTATTCCACCTTTAGACAGCTCTAGAAACACTGAGTGGTAGGGCCTATTCAGAGCTTTCATGGAAAGAATCAGGAGACACAAGGTCAAGGGCACAGGCCTGGCATCAAGCAGCTAAGGTCTCAAATACTGTCTGTCATATACTAGCTGGACAACCCAGAGCAACTTTCTAAGCATCTTGGAGCCATGATAACACGGGGTACCAAGACTGTCATATAGACTCATTGTGTAGATTTATTACAAGATCAAGCTGTGAATATCTTTATTGTTTATCTGGTACGTTATAGGTACACAAACTAATGGCACTTATTAAGACAGTTCACACCCAGCATATGAACAGAGGCCATGGAAAGCTCACGGAAATTAGAACGGCGTAGCAGCAACTCGGCTGGCTGCGGAAGTTTCTACTTACTTGCCAGCAGGAGGCAGGAGATAGCCACAGTATACAGCTGCTTGGAGGTGGTGATGTTGTACTGGTCCATGAAGTGGTCCAGCAGGTAGATGGCCAGGTGCCGGGCTGAGGGGCACAGGTGGCAGTGTCTGCTCAGCAGGGTCAGAATGTCTACAAAGAACCGACGGTTCTTCAGGAGCGGGGAGTGGGCACGGAAGGTGGGCAGCTTCAGTTCCTGAAGGAAGGGGAACAGAGGAAGGTCAAGGATGCTGAGACCCAGGGCCTGCCCGTGGACTGGTGGAGTCGGCAGCGGTTCCCTTTACAAACTCATTCATTTGTTCTAAATCTCAGGTGGTGATGCATCTGTTCTAGAACCTCTGGACCAGTTCCCATCCACCCTCCCTTCTTCTCTCAGCAACAGGCCCGCCGGTATCATCAGGATGATAGAGAAAGCCAGGCATTTCCCCAAGAAAGGCCCTGTGGAGATACTCAAGGCAGTGAAAGAATGGTGGCCTGGACGCAGGGCCCTGTGTCCGAACTCTGGGTTTACTGCACAGCTGAGTCATTTTCTCCCTTGGTTTCTTGAAAGTAGCAGAGGTTTAGAGAGGATGTATGTCAAATGTCTAACACACAGGAACATCTTGGGGTTCTCTGCTATCTTGCTCTGTGCATAGGACTGAGTGATCACTTCCCCCACTTTGAGGAAAACAAAACAAACAAAAGTGTTGCTGGACATGACTGTAATCCCCGTAACCCAGGAGGCAGAGGCAGGAGGATGACTTGAAAGGCCAGCGTGTTCTATGCAGTGCATTCTAGACAGACAAGGCAACATAGCAAGGGCATTCCTCAGTAAAAGCAAACAGATTTGAAAGAATAACTCAAAGGAAGCAGCAAGTGCGGTTCACCATGATCACTAATGGTTGACATTCTGCCTCTGTCTCCATCTCCACACAAAGTTTCCCACCTACAGGTTCTCAACACCATGATTCTCCTCTCTCCAAGAAGGTACCTTCCATTTCATAATTTCTACACTGCCATGTTTCCTGAACTTATCTGATGAACACAGATAAGGGGAGGGGGGAGAGAAAGAAAGAAATATTAAACCAAGAATGTGTTTATTTTTTGAGACAGGCTTCCTACTCTATAGCATAGGCTACCTGGTACCTGCCATGGAGCCGTGGCTGACCCTGAAATAAAGCCTGCTATCCCCCATCCCAGCCGCTGGGATTTCAGATGTAAGCCGTCAAATCTTTTTTTTTTTCTTTTTTAAGATTTTATTTTACGTGTGTGAGTATTTGCTTACACGGATATATGTGCTGTGTGTATGTGCACACACATGTCTGCGTACTTTCCTGATACCCTAGAAGGCCCAAAGAGGGCATCAGATCCCCTGCAGCAGATGTTTGTGAGCTGCTGGGAACTGAACCTGGGTCCTCTGCAAGAGCAGAAAGTGTTCTTCACTGCAGAGCCATCTCTCTAGTCCCCTTTCATTTTCTCCTCCTCCCCCGCCTTAAAAGAAAGTACTATGTATATAGCCCAGGCTGGCCTGGAACTAGCCATCCTCCTGTCTCAGCCTCCCAAGTTCTGTGATTACAGGTGTGCACCATCACACCCTGCTCCAAAAAAGATTTTTACAATATTTTTTTCATATACCTAAGATATTTGACTTTTTTTTTTTCCAAGACAGGGTTTCCTGTCTGTCCTGGAACTCACAGAGATCCAGATGCCTCTGCTTCCTAGTTCTGGGATCAACAGCATTCCCAGCTCTTTTAACCACTAAGTGTTACCTGTGCTTTGCAGGGTGCTACTGAACGACCTTCCCTTGCTGCATCTTCAGAGGCAAATTCTTACACTTCTTTCATGGCTTTCTAGCTAGCGGGATACACTTTACTAATCCTGGCACTCAGGAGGAGCTAACATTCCAGATCAGACCAAGCTACACAGTGAGTTCCAGACAAGCAAAACCAAAACTAGCAAAACAAACACAAACAACTTTTCTTTGCTTTCTATCTGATTTCCCCCTGTGTCCACCAGGCCCAGAGCTGTACCATGAATATATTTTCCCTCCTCCATTCCTCAACAGTTAGTTATTAGCTGCTGTTCACACTGAGGTGCTGGGGTTTGGAACCTGCACTAAAGGAGCTTGAACTCCTGTAGTGGCTACACAAATCCACCAAACAATGTAGATAAAAAGCTTACAATGTTGGCAGACCATTTTCTTAATTTAAGCTGAGAATAAAATACCTCCATGGCTTCAAAAATAAAATGTTGATCTACTCATGGTGGCTGACACTTGTAATCCCAGAAGCTACCGAGCTAAGGAGGGAGTTTGAAGCCAGCCTGGATCAATTTAGCAAGTTTGAGATCAGCTTAGACTACTCTGTAAGAGGCTACCTCAATAAACAAACAAATAATGCCAAGCATAGTACCTCACACTTGTAAATCTTGCCCCTGGGAGGTAGAGACGGTAGAATCAGGAGTTCAAGGTCATCCTGGACTACACAGCGAATTTGAAGCCATCTTGGGTTATATGAGACCTTGTCTCAACAAACAAACAAACAAGCTATTTACTAAGTAATAGAACTGTTGAATTATGAACACACAGCAGATGCCAGGGCCTGCACTGGGTCTGCACAAGAATGGGCCTATCAGCAGTCAGGCACAGATGGAGGAGGGGCTCAGAGAGCCTCATCCCTCACCTCTGAATCTGCTACTGTTGTTAAAAGCCTTGATCCAGAAGGGATGACAGCTTCCTATAGGCTGGTAGGTGGAGCCTCCCTCCGAGAGGCTCACTAGGCCTATAGACTCTAGCCCTTCCCAGAAGCCATGTGCAATTGGCAGCATTGTATGAGACAGGTGGTAGAGAATGGGTACTCAGGTGAGGGTCTTGTGACCTTAAATAGTTATAAACAGGCAACAAGCCAGGCTAGGATAGTCCTTTTACAAGAGAGCAGAGCTGAATGTCTCAAGATAGTGGGCGCTTGGCTCAGAGAAAAGTTACTCACAATGGCATTGAAGGAGAGGGAAAGTCATTGCCCTCAGTTGTGGGCCCACTGGTGACCCCACGAGGCTCTAACGGAGAGTTCCAATCTAGTGCTCACACAGACGGCTCTGGTTAAACTAAACGAGTCACACACACAAAGCAATGTACAATGATACACACATATGAAAACGACAGAATGAAACCCATTATTTTGAAAGTCTTCTGGCCTCCAGTCCCCTTGCTAATTCAGTAAAGCCGTGGGATTAAGGGACCTTTTCCAACTAGGTTTCTTCAGGTGTGTAAGGAATTTATCCGGGCTCCGTGCATCTTCTATGAGCAAAGCTCTCAGGCTGCAGAGATAGCTAGCTCTGATCCTGAGGACTTCTTAACCGCTGAGGACAAGCCAGAAGAGAAGCAATGGTTGAGAGATCTGAACCCAAGCTTCAGCCGGCCAGGTCTCTCTCCTTAGGGAAGAAAGGCTGTCATACATCCGCAGCTTTTACTGTAATACAGCCGTGGTTTTGTCTCTTTTGAGTCTGAACCATGACTGGAATTTCTGGCTCGTGGGGTGACAGAAAGTGATAAGAGCTTTGCCACACTACTTCCCACATTAGTTTTCCTAGCTAAGGTCCCCAACACCTAATATACAAGGGTTCCAGTTTGTCCACATCCTCACCAACACCTGTTTGTTTAAAATTTTCATCTTTTGGGGTTTTTTTCTTCAATTTTTAATTATTCTTCATCCCAGGGAGTGAGGTTTTATTTCCCTGTGGTTTGATGTTGTTTCTCTTAACGATCAGCAATGATCCGCATTTTTTCATTTGCTTACTGGCCATTTTTAGTCTTCTTTAGAGAAATGCCTTTTTTTTTAAACACTTCGCCCATTTTTATTTGTTTTATCTTTAAGATTTGTTTTTATGTTGTATTCATGTATATGTGTGTATGTGTGCAGGTGCCAACAATGGCCAGAAGAAGGTATCAAATCCTCTAGGGCTGGATTTACACTGTGGCCTTCACAGCTATTGGCTTTGTGCTGGGAATCGAACTCAGGTTCTCTGGAAGAGGAGCAAGCCCCCCTAACCATTTAGCCCTCTCTCCAGCAGGAAATTTAAATTTTAAAATCCAGCTTATATTTCTTTATGCTGCTTCTGATTTTGGAATCATATTCTAGACCACCATGGCTTTGTTTAAAGTCATAGGGTATTTACTCCCGTTTTCCTTTAAGAGTTTTACAGTTTCAAATCCTACAGTTAGGTCTGAGTCTGCCTTACTGAAGTTATGCCTAAAATAATGGCTCATGTGAAGAAAGAAGGCTTGTGATTCTGAGTAAAACGAGTGAGTTCATATCTCTGGTGAATGAACGAACAGACACTTCTTTCTAGTCCTGATGTGCAGCTGGTTAAGTGGCATTGTGCTGGGTACTTGCCTAGCATGTGCATGGCCCTGGGTTGATTCTTAGCACCATTTTTTGAGGAGTTTTGTTGAAATAGAATGGGAGTACCAATTTCCTTGATGTCACTAGTAAGTGCTCATAATTCCTTGACTGTTAACTTCCCTCCTCAGTTTTGATTTTCTTCTGTTTCTCTATTTGACAGAATGTCACTGAGGTGTGTGTGTGTGAGAGAGAGAAGAGTTAGAGATGGAGACACAAAAGTAATGCTACTTTCAGCCACCCGTGAGAACTGAACTAGCCCAGAATGCTACAGGTCTGGGCCAGAGGACCAACAGGGACTGTTTGGGTGTGAGTAATCCAGTCTTAGAGGTGGTTTCAGCCATCAGATAGTGGTAATGCTACAAGATCCAGTGAGGCACATTATCGATGGCCCAGCAACATGTGCCAAGGCCCAGCCTCCAGCATTTCTTAGTTCTGTCCCTGAAGCCTGTATGGGTGTAGTGTACAACCCGGCCTCTGCAGCCATCTTCTCTTGGCTTCAGCCTGCCCATTGACTTCTCCGCTTTGCTCTCCTGATTCGGGAGTTTCTTCAAAGAAAACAGCATGAAGGCCGGGAGCACTGAGATATTCCATAAATAAACAGTACCTAACCTGCCTCAATTAGAGAGCAAAGTGGGTAGGGTCCCAGCTCTGTGTGATCTAAGAAAGTCTGTCGTGCCCTTAGGAAAAATGAGGAGGCAGAGAAGTGTTTAGAGTAGGGTTTTTACCTGCTTTTCCTAAGATCTCTGTACCAGCCCAGTCCTGGGCTCCAGCCAGGCAGGCAGTAGCCCTGGGGTTGTAGCTTCCTTAGCATTGTTCCCACCCTCCAGCAGCCCTCACAATCCTGCAGGCTGCCTGAGTATTTCCTGTAAGCACGAGGCACTAAATTCAGGCCATTGGTGTCTGGCAGGCTGCAGCTGCTGTATTAGCCTTTGCCAAATGACCTTTGCCCGAGCCATGCTACCCTCATCAGGGCAGCTCAGCCACAAAGCACAAGTCAGATAATGCTAGGTCTCAGCTTCCGTCCCTTGGAGCAAGCTCAGCGCCTTCTAGATCCCTCCCTCTTGCCAATCGAGAGGAGACAGCTCCACGGAGCACCCTGTCTGTCCTTTCACAGGAAGGCTCTTTTACTTTGAGCAGCTTCTGGAGGAGGAAGCTTAGAGAAAGGTGCATAAAAAGGTAACACGAGGCAGTGCATGCCAAGGGGCAGGGAAAGGCAATGCTGCCACAGAAAAGACTACTTACGGGCTGACAAGGTCCTGACAGCCACAGCTGGCTCTCTGAGATTTTTTTTTCCTACTTTACCTTGACCCTCAAATACTTAAATGCCATTTCCTGAGATGCACGCTTGACTTCCCTTTTTCTAAGTGGAGATCTCCATTCTTTCCTCCCATGCTGCTTATTTCTTTGAGCCCTCTTCTCCTTTTTGTTGAGAGGTGGGTTATTATTATTATTTATTTTTGGTAGCTTGCACCGGCCTCAGACTCGATATGTGGCCAGAGGTGACCTTGAACTTCAGACCTGCCTGCTTCTACCTTCCAAGTGCTGACAGATCACACAAGAGTGTGCAGCCACAACTGGTTTACGTGATGCTAGGAATCCTGTGTGCTAGGCAAGCAGTTACTCACTGACCTACATCCCCAGTGTTTGTTCTTCGTGGCCAAAATTCTGCTTACTTAAGTGTCTTCCTAGTGAGCAGTAGACTTCAGAGAGCCAAGGCCAGGTGCTACCTATACAGTTTCCCCCACGCCCAATTTAATGGCTGACACATGAGCAGGTGTTGAGAAATGGATGTGGAGTAAGAAAGAATGGCTGTCCTTCCTCGTACCAAACACTCCCCGCTGTGTGGAAAGCCGTGAAGTCAGCTCTGGCTGGGAAACTCGGTTCTACTATTTGCTAACTTTGAGTACGGAATTCTGACTTTCAGCGACCTTGTCTGAGAAATACGGGTCATGTTGCTGTAAATGTAACAGATTTGGCACACACTAGTGATCCAAGTGAGAATGGAGAATGGCCCTACCCTGGAGCTGGGTAATCAAACTCCAGATAAGTGGGGTTTATCTGAGGCCCTGGAGCCTAATGGAAGGCTAGAAGGGCTTTCAAGAGGAACTTGCTTTGTGTAACATGGTACAAATTTTACTACCTTGGGGTGTATGGACAGCTGGGGCCAAGGAGGCCTCTGGTGAAAAGGACAGCTGTCTATTAGCCTGCTCTGTGGGGCCCCCAAACCAAATGGAATTAGTCACGCTGAGCCTGGGCTTCTTCCTGCACCCCCCCTCCCCCCCTAGAGAAGTGTACTACTTTGTGATAGGAACTTGCAGCACACTTGCCCTGTTTAAGTTTGAAAGTCCAGCTGATTGTGTCGCTAACCCAATTAGCAGGGGAGAGGCACTCATGACAAGGCTTTGCCCTAAGGATCTGCATTCTTCATTCCCCAAGCACTCTTGACCTAAGCCTTCTAGGGCTGCAGCAGCCTGACTACAGGAAACAGGCCTCGCTGGCGACTGGCCTGGATTTCAGGGACAAAGGAACAGCCTGCCCTGGGAGGCTTGCAAAGCCCTCTCAAGATGAGGCAGGCACTTGGCAGGCAGCAACAACCAGCTTGGCAGGGTGGGCTGCAGGAACATGGCCAGGCAGGGTGACCTTCCTCTCAGTGACAGTATAGCCAGCAGCAAGGTCTCAGGAGGGAGTAAACAGCAGGGACAGACGGCTGCAAGAGGCTTCCTGGTCATCCCTGCTCTCCAGATGTTGGTCCCTTATCACCTGAGCGGGGCAGGAGTGCTTTCTGTCCCAGGTGCATGTAGCAGATGGAGGCCAGGGACAGATGGTCACGGTCGTCAGAATTCAGGGAAATGTACCTTTAAAAGACCTGCTTTTGTTATCAGTTTTCTGTTTTGTTTTTTAATAATTATCACCGACTAAAAAAAAAAAAAAGAACAGTTTTTTTTTTGTAAGAAATACATCAAAATATTCCCAGCTCAAAGCAAAAAAAAAAAAAAAAAAAGGTTTGGAGAGGACTAAGTCACTCCTGTATTGAGGCCAAACCCAAAGGTTTTCCCTTCCCCCTTTAACTGCAAAGCTCCCACTCTTAATGAGCATCCCATTGCACCCTCCGACAATGAACAGAGCATGCCAAATGCCTTCCTCAGTGGTTTCCAACCCCTAAGTAGTTAAGTTTTATGTTCACTGATGAATTTTAAGGTTTATTTGTATCAATATATGTGTATGTGGGTGTGTGCCTCGGTGTGTTTATGTGCACCACTTGTGTGTAGTGCCCTTGGGGGCCAGAAGGGGGTGTCAGATGCCCTGAAAATCCAGTTACAGGCAGTTGAAAGCTACCCAGTGTTAATGCTGGGCATTGAACCTGGGTCCCCTTCAACCGCATCAAGTGTTCTTAAGGCCCGGGTCATCTCTCCAGCTTTTCACTGATCCTGTATGATTTCTCATTCAAAGGGATTCAGCACAAAGGCAGTGGATTCCCTCAGAAGATAAGATCCAACAGCAGCTTCCCGCTTCCCCATTGGAGAGCTTCTTGGACATTTTCAATGGCTGCATAGTATTTCATGGCAATGTGCTGTGAACCCTGGTTTTTAGAAATGTGGGCTACCTCTCTTCCCTTGACCCTCTGTTCTCCCACTGGTCTTTAAAGAGGCCTTCTCCAACTGCTGTCCCATATGACAGCACCTCAGGAGTTTCTCACAACCAGCAGGTATTTCAAACAAAGTGTCATTCACTGAATTCCCTCCATTTCATGAAATGGACTTAACACTCAGTAAGGGCTAATGAATACCTATTGGCTCAGTGAAGGCATGTGTGAATAAATGAATGGAATGTCTGGGGGAAATCCTTCCTATGCCTTTGGCCTTTTATGCTCTCCTTTCCCCTCAGGCTTCCTTAGATATCCTGCATCCTTCTCTGGATAACCAATGTGGGGGTGTCAGTGACTACAGAAGGACTGTCTCCTGCTGTGACATGGGGGGCCCACACATTGGAGCCAGGAAGAGCCATTCCGAGGGAAAGGGGAGGTCAAGTCAGGCTTGATTCCTTTAGAACTACTGCTCCTGGAGCCGGTGAGTAGTAAAGGTGCCTGATGGTCCTCGGGACCCACGCTGTGAAAGATGAGAACCAAGAGCTGTAGATGTCCGCTGACTTCCATACGTGCTGCACACATCGGTGCTCACATACAGATACACACACACACACACACACACACATGCATATGCAGCACAAGTGAAAAATAAATGCAATATGTACTTGAACCACTGGGGCTCTCCAGTAGGAAGAGGGTAACTCCAGAGGGAAAGTTCAGGGAAACAGGTAAGGATACACGAATCACAACCTGCACA
This sequence comes from Pachyuromys duprasi, assembly GCA_028658305.1. Lineage (NCBI taxonomy): Eukaryota > Metazoa > Chordata > Mammalia > Rodentia > Muridae > Pachyuromys > Pachyuromys duprasi. Next base: position 31,991,303 of record CM053757.1, on the reverse strand, counting down.
AAGCCCCCACACTGAGTTACATATACAGGCGGGGGGTGGGGTGCCTGGCCAGGTCTGCAAAGATCCCACATATGTGCCCCGTCCCTTCCGCCACCACACCTGTATGGCGGCATTGACCTTGGTAGAGAAGCAAACTCTTTGATATCTGTGTTGGGCTTAGAAGTGTGGGCTCTGCCGGTGCCTAGGGCCAGCCCCAGGTGCAGGTGCACAAGCCGGGAGCGGAGAGGCAGCTATCCCTGTCGCTGCTCAGCCCTGGAGGTTTGCTGACACCTTGAAGCCTTGGCGTCTGAAGGCCAGTGCACTGTGAAGTTCATTCAGTCACCACCGGCTTCTTCTATCCAGGGGGTGGAAACGCCTATTTTTTTCACCCTTGGAGTCCTGGGCTGCATTATTTTCTTCAGACATTGGCTTAAAAGTCTTTTCCCTGCCAGGCTTTTGTCAATAACTCCCTAAGCATCTCAGGCTTTTCATCCACGCCCACCGGCTCACTCATTCCCTCTTACTGCTCTTCCTTGACAGACTGTTAACAGCATGGGGGTGGGGACTTAGGCTCATGTCAACTCAGCTCAACTCAGCTCGTAACCCCGATACCTGATACAGAAGAGGTGCTCAACACTTGTCCGAAGCTCCCATTTTTGAGGACATCACACAGTAGCAGAACCGCATGGGTGAGGGCAAGTGATGTGCTCATTGCAGTGGGCAATTGTAAAACTTGTAAAGACCAGAGGTGAGGTATGAGAAAATGGGTGAACTCAAGTCCTGGAGAAAGAGGAAGCATTTTTCTTGCCTAAGCATAAACAGGAAAGGTGCTGTCTCTGAAGAGTGTAAGCCTCAAGAAGAATTAGAAGTATGGGCAAGGTACCATGATGTATATGCATGAAAATATCATAATAAACCCTACTATTTTGTATGTTATCAGAAATATAAGGATGACAAATTATCTATGTGCCTTTCAGACACTTCAAAGGCACTGTTTCCCGATGTATGTGACATAGGACATAGCAGTCTTGTGACATGCTTCCTAAGGAAAAGAATTCTATAGGCCAGTTTGGGAAGCAACACATACCACTCTGCTTACTCCAAAAGCACGTATCAACACAGTCCCTGGGACATTTGTCCAATGAAAAAAATATTTATGCAATTTTGGGGAACTGCACATTAAATTTATTTTGCCCCAGAATACCGCCTCTACCCCCTCCTTTTTGGGGAGCAGAATAGCAGTGTTCCAGAAAGCCTGGACTGAAACAGTGCTTTAGGGGGTTGGCTGATGCATGTGCTGGGAAAAGGAAACCCCAGAGCATCCACAAGGCGGGGCTCTGGTGAAAATCCCTGGTGCAGTGCTTCATAATCTGATTCCCCTAAACCCAGAGATTTACGAAAAGCCTTCAGAGATTAAGAAGCGCAGCTTCCAACTGCCAAACTGCCTGGGTGAGAATTTCCCTGTGGCCATGGTATTAGCAGCTTAAGAGGGATCTCTGACAGGCTGTAGAAGCTGGTATGAGGAAGCCCCAGGCAGCCAAAGGTTGGGTGCCGACCAAAAGTACAAGGACTAGGGTACTTGTGCTAAGTACTTGTGGGCATTTAATCCTTTAACTACACACAGTATCCCCTCTCATATTCACTAATTTATACCTCACAATATGCTGGCGGCTTCCATTCTTCTGTAAACGCCGACCTGCTTCCGCCATGGAAATCTTGTGCTAATGCTTGCTGGACTGAGGGACATGCCACCTTGAGGCAAGAAAAAACAGGCCTTTCTTTTGACTCCTTGAAATCCTGTTCCCCAGGCTTCTACACCTCTCCCAGGACTTCATGTGCGTTTGGAATTTATTTTTTTAGTACGACAAACAATTTTACATGCCTTCTAATAAATAGAGTGCTACCTGACATCCATACAGACAGACTGAAAAGACAACATCTGGGAGCCTACATATTTAAGAGGTGAGGAAGCCCCCATGTGCAACTAAAGTGGCCGGCAGGAAGTGGAGACTTGCAAATCTCAAGAGAAAAATGTGAGGAGAGGGGGTGGGGCTCTTCAAAGGCCTGTTAGCTGGGCCCCAGGCTCTCCGCCCACTGCTTCAGCCCAAAGAGGCATTTTCCTCTTCTGCAGCCACTATTTCAACACTCTTCAAAAGCCAACAGTGCCGGTAACATCCCGTTCTGCGGAAGTTGAGCCCAACTTCCTTCCAGCAGGGTGGGAAGTTATGCCTATGACATCTGTCCGGCTGGCCCCCTGGATGACTCAGTGAACGAACGGCAGATGGGTGAGTTCCACGTATCTACTCATTCCTGAGAGCTGCAGTCACTGCCTCTCTAAGCGTTACTCAATACCAGGCTCAGCTAGGATGGCCAACAGTGACCACACACTGCTCATGCCTGCTCACCCCTCCCTGGTCTGCCATCCCACTTATGCCCCTGAGCCCTTCAAACAACCCCACAGATAACATGCAGGGTTCTCTTTCATCACCCCTGACTCCAAGGTCTTCAAGTCAGCCAGCTTCCTGATATGAGGACATCTCTCATCCCTCCTGGACTAGGATACTTCTCATCCCCTATGCCCTCTTATCTAGGGTCAGACCAGCGTGACCCTGTTTCATTGGTAGCTCTGTAACTGATCTAGTCCGTACAACTCTTTTCTCCGGGTCCCTCTTCCATTACCTCTTCCCCCTTCTCTTCCTCTTTCCCGGCTCTCTCCCTCTCTCTTTCACAGCCAGCCCCCACCTCTCTCTCTCCACCCCCACCCCCACCCATGTCTGCTGGGGAATGAACCAAGGCCTGCACATGCTAAACAAGTGCTCTGTGACTGCAGCCATCATTGCCACTCTTCTGCTGAGGACTCTAATGTGCCTCACTGATACTCCTAGCTGCTGTCACTCTTCTTCCTTTTATGGCTTCTCCCGGGCACCTTAATGTGAAGCCCACCATGGATCAATGGGAAGTTAACTTCCACCATTACTTCTGAGCTGGGGCTCTGCAACCCTGACCCCTCACTCCTGAGTCTCTCAAATGATGGACAGCCGACCACATGCACCAGTAATTCCTCAAGACTGGCTTACAAACAGAGGCTCCTCCTTATGCAGGATTCAACAGTGTCCCTTTCAAACACATGTCTACCTGGAACTTCAGAATGTGACCTTACCTAGACACAGAATCAAGTTAAAATGGAGTCATAGTGGATTAGGATAGTTCCTTTAGAGAAAAGAAAATAGGCTGGAGTAGTGGTTCAGTAGTTAAGAGTGCTTGTTTCTGTAAAAGATCAGGGCTCAGTTCCCAGACCCCATACTGTGGTTCACAGCTATCCATAAGCTGAGTTCCATGGGATTCAATGCCCTCTTCTGGCCTGTAAGGTCCCCAGGCACACAAATGGTATGCAGACATATATGCAGGCACAACACTCATACATATAAAATACGTCTTAAAATTTTCTTAACTGGAAAAAGAAATAGACAGAAAGAAGACAAGGTAAAGAGGAACGGAGGGAACATTTTGTTAAGACAGAAGGAACAGGAGAGATACAACTGGAAGCCAAGCAGTGCCACAGACTGCCACCCACCAACCAGAGGCAGGAACGGATCCCCTTCTGAGAGCTGACACCATGATTACAGCCTTGTACTTCAGAACCAGCGGAATGCAGTTCTGCTCTTTAAAATCCTGACGTTCCTTCTTTGTTACGGCAGCCCTACCAATTACATTCATCTCTTAAACGCCTGACTCAGGGAACCAAGGGTTCAGGAGATAGCACTAACTCTTCCTTGTACTCTGCAAGCCAGCTCAACGAGGGTTAAAAGGGCTCTATCTCCAAATCATAGCGGCTCCCGGTGCTTGGTGTGCAGTCGGCTGACGGGAAAATAAGAAATAGCACACAAAAGGGCTGCTGGGAATGTTTGAGGAATTATTTCTTCCTCTTCCCCCTCTTCCTTTCTCCCTTCTTCAGACAGGGACCTCATATAGCCTAGGCTGACTTCCAACTGGCTATGTGTCCAAAGATGACTTTGAACTTCTGATCCTCCTGCCTCCACTCTTTGAGAACAGGAATTATAGGTATGTACCACCATGCTATTTTATAGGATGGCTGGAGATAAAATCCAGGGTTTTGTGTATGCTAAGCAAGCACTCAACAACCTGGGCTACATTTTCAGTCTCTCTGCAGCAACTTCCATAACCAGATAAAATTATGTGCAAGGCAGTCTCTGGCAGGATCCCTGTAGGTGTCCAGTAAACAGCAGCGACTTCCTTTATTTGGCAGGGTGTCCTTCAACATCGCTAGACAGTGTTTCCTTTTGGGACTCTCCAAGAACAATGTTTCCTGTGAAAACGCTGGCCGTGCCCGGACACAGAGCTCCTATATTCCAACCAGGGAGCAACATGCAGCCTTTTGCTTCTGTCCACTGGTTCCCTTGGCCCTAGTGCCTAAACTTAAAGGCGGGCGCTCTTCCTGTGCTGATTCACACTCCACTGCCTTGGATAGCTACAACACCCCTGATAACCAGGCTCCAATAACTGGGAGCCAGCACGCCAGCCACACACTCTTCTCACAGCTCTTCCATGTGCTTTGGGGATAAGGTCTCTAGGGAGGCCAGTGCCCCGAAAGCCAACACTCCCAGTCCATCTTCTTATCTTCCTCCAAATCAACAAGCCAGTTGCTGTGGGGCTTATGCTTTGCGTGACTGTCACACGCTACTCTGGGCCGTGCTAGAGCAATTTCCTTTCTACCTGTCTCTGCCTGCCCTCACCTTTCAGACAACATCCTCTGTAGTTTGTTAGTGCTCCCCAGGCAAAGCCTCTCACCTGTTGTACAGGGAAGGTGTGGGGGACGGTGAGAGGTGAACTTTGTGGAGTCATTCTAAACTTTCCAATCTGGTAGCTTTGTGGACCAAGTTAAGTTATTTCGTTCTCTAAACTTAGCACATCCCAATCTGGAAAGTCATGGGACCCACTAGAGATGGTTGCACAAAGGCTTAGCCACAGACGGGAAATCCATCACTTAGCAGACAGTTGAGCACTCAATAAATGGTGCTTATGGACTTCAACTTCTTAGCTTACAGTAAGCACCCATTAAAGGGATACTGTCATTACTGTCTCTTATGGCCATTAATATGTAGCTGTAAGTGGTTTTATATGAGTGTCCTTAGGTATGTATGCTAAGGTTTTTGGGGCAGATTTTGGGATATGGTTTCCCCTGGCGGAGCATCAGGATGGCAGGTTATATGTGGAGCTCATTAAATGCTACAGACAAAGAGGCTCGATAGTGGGCCACACTGAGCACCGATAAAGATAAGACAGTCCAAAAGTTTGCTTCCCCTGCCCTCTAACTCAGAGGCAGCAAAGCCTAACGGTGGATGGTTTGACTTCTTCCCTTCTGCCTAGAATCTCTACCCTAAGAAATGTTACCTCCTGGGTGGTCCCCATCCCTGGCAAGATCTCCTGCATTGATCTGACAAGACTTCCCAGAAACAACTTAACAGTCAGTTTTTTTAAAGCAACTGTAAGAGCTGAGCAAAATTTCACAAGATTAGAGTCTTAGAAGGCTAAAGCAGGAGGATGACAAGTTTGAGGTGAGCCTGGGCTCCGTAGTGACACTGTCTATAAATACAGAAAGCCATAAAAACTAAATTCTGCAATACTCAGGGTGATGGAGAATGGTCTCTGTGGGTAGGTTCAGGGGTGGCGTGTAGAGAGGAGGATGAGAAGGCAGAAGTGTTAAATGCTCAACTGAGTCTTCATTTGCAGCTCTGTCAGAACCAAAGCTAGCAGGAAAGGAGACTGTTTTTAGCACAAAGTCAAAAGCTTTGTACAACATCCACCCACCCACCTTCTCACGTAGCTTGGCCTTCCGGAGGCAGAGACAGGCGGATCTCTGTGGGTTCTACAAAGAAAGTTCTAGGAGAGCCAGGGCTACCCAGAGAAAGCCTGTCTCAAAAACAAAACAAAACAAAACAAACAAAAAAGTAAGTCTTGAGTCAGGGGTGGTGGCACACACCTTTAATCCCTGTACTCAAAGGTAGAGACAGGTAGAGCTCTGTAAGTTAGAGATCAGCCTGGATGACACAAAGTTCTAGCCCAGTCAGGGCCACACAGTGACAACAACAACAGAAAAAGCTATGTCTTGGCTAAGGCTGAACGCCAGACAGCAGGTGGCAAGGTTTCACAGATCTAACTTTCCTACTCAGTAGGGGCCTTGGGCATACATTTAAGGTCTTGAGGCTGGTTTTCTATAAATATGAAAGTTACTAGTACCTGGGCTACCTGTTCCTCCAGACTGTGGTAAGAGAGAAATCTAGGGAGGCAACTGCGGGCACAGTCCTTGGTTGCATAACGTGTCTGTGATGAGCATGTCCTAAGCACCTCCTGCTTAGGATGAGAAGCTGCATTTCCTTGCCCTTGGGGCTAACCGTACAGAAGGGAGGCAGGGACAGGTATCCCTGCGGCTTGCTGGCCATCCATACAGGCAACGGGTGAGCTCCACAGACCTTCTTGTCTCAAAATATAAGTTGAGCAAGGCAGAGCGGTACATGCCTTTAATCCTGACATTTATAAGACAGAGGCAGGCAGATCTCTGTGAGTTCAAGGCCAGCCTGCTCTACATAAGAATTTTAGGCCAGCCAAGGCTGCATAGTGAGAGCCTGTCACACACACACACTCACACACACACACAACCACACACACACACACACACACACACACACACATGGGGGTGGGACAGACAATACTCACAGGAGAGGAGTGCAAAATAAATTTGTCTAAAAATATTTTAATAGGTAAAAAAAAAAATCAAAGGCAAAGAAACCCAACAAATAACAAAAAGTCATAACGGTTAGCTTCAGAGTCAGAGGTGCTCTAAACTGATTGGATGTTTTGTTTTGTTTTGTTTTTTCCTTGTGACCAAAAATATTCACATTGGAAAAGATAAGGCTGTCTATGAGGTCCACTCTAATGACTCCAGACTCTGGCACCATCTGCTCCAGTGACCTGCCAGGGACCCGGAGCCTCAGGATAATTGAAACTCTGCTTCCAAAGCATCCAATTACCGAGTAGCTGCCACTGCGGCACACGCTGCAGTGCCCAGGTTAAGAGGGGGCAAGAGTTTCCACCAATGACTCCCAACAGCCCCCACCCAGCTCCCCACAGGGCTTTGGGCCCATTCCCCTCGGCAATCGGCAGTTCATGTGCCTCTGAGAGGCCTACGACAGTGACCTTCCCCATGCCTTTCTCTTTGGGGTGGGGGGTCTTCTCACTCTGGAATCCCCTTGTTTTTGCACACAGCCGATGAGATGTCACTTTTAGCTAATCCAAGGCCACTGATTTCTAAAGGGGCGTCTATCTGGACCAGCAACAGCAAAGTCACTGGGAAGCGGGCATGCTCACCAGCAACAGTGTACACAGGAGCATCCTCTTGAGAATCTGATTGGTGACGCGCAAGTTTCTTATGATCCTATCTTGTCACACACAACTCCGTTTTAGGAATTTATCCCTAGACAGACGGGAAGATAAGGCTCATCGCCACAATGCTATAGGCGGTTAACTGATTCTCTTGAAATAACCCAACAGACATTCAGGGGAAGAATGGCTGATCAGACTGTTAAAACAGACTCCCGAAACAGCACAGACGACTCGCAAAAGCATCCTGTTAGGCTGAAAATCAAAGAAAGAGGGCACATGAAATTCTAGAAAAAAAAACATAATTCTAAACTGTAACAGAGAAAAGTAGATCAGGGATGGTCTAGCATGGGAGGCAGGATTGGACGGCTGAGAGGAACAAGGGGGGCCCTCAGGTTCACAGAACATCCATTGTCTTGATCGTGCTGGTTACATGTTCATACTCATCCTTGAAAACTCGTAATACACTGTAAACTGTATGCACACTTCAGACCTGTACACCACAATACATGTCACTATGTTCATCACACTTTTTGTATGTGTGGTTTTTTTGAGACAGGGTTTTTCTGTGTAGCCTTGGCTGTCCTGGACTCACTTTGTAGACCAGGCTGGTCTCAAACTCACAGCCATCCACCTGCCTCTGCCTCCCTGAGTGCTGGAATTACAAGTATACGCCACTGAGCGCAGGGCATCTACCACACTTGAACTTGATAAAAGCAAGTATCAGAACTTTGTCCTACAGCAAAAAGAACAATCAAATCCTTGTGCAACCATAAAGTAAGGCATTGTGCATGATGTTGGCGATGAAAACTTAAAGGTTTGGGCTAGACATAGCGGCATGCTAATTTCAGGACTTGAGGCTACAGCAGGAGTTTCACAAGCTTCCTGGATTTATTTTCTTAAGTATGTATGGGACTTCTGTCTGGTCTGTCTGTATGTTGTGCTCCACATGAGTGCAGTGCCCAAGGATGCCGGTAGAGAGTGCTGGATCCCCTGGAACTGGAGTTACAGATGCTTGTCAGCTACCACATTGGTGCGGGGAATCAAACCCAGGGCCTCAGGAGGAGCAGATCAGTGCTCTTAACCACTGAGCCGTCCCTCCAACTGCTCTTGTGTTTATTTTTTGCAGTTTTCTAAACACACAAACTCCCCACCACCATAACACCATGTGTGTGTGCGTGTGTGCAGCTCCATGTGACCTCATTCTGCCAGGCCCTCACATTCTAGAAAAACCTCTGGCTACATTCCCTTTGCTCAAGCAGTTGAATAACTGAATGAGACAAAAACCAAGTCAAGGGCACAGGCTCAGGGCCAGCACTAGCCTTACGAGCTGTGCCTTCACTTAGCTATCAAGGACAGGCTTCCCCAGAAACCAGGGTGCCAGCCCAATCACCACATCCCATGCTTCAGGGGCTGGAGGGTCACATAAAGGACATGTCCTCGTCTTCTCCCAGGGACAGCACATGGTCCAGAAGTCAAAAGACCTGGGCTTCCTCAGGTCAAGTAGCGCTGAGATGAGCCTCCACTGGGTGCTGTGTTCACACCAAGCACTTTGGTACCCTGAGGCCTGAGGTCTCAAGTGAACATGGAGAGTCCTTGTTCAGACTTTGTACTGTCCTCTCATGAGACACTTAGAAGGAGTTGGGCCTCACCATACAGGCCTGTCACTCCAGCTACTTGGGAGGCTGGGGCGGGAGGATCAAAATTCGGGCTAGCCTGGGCAGCTTAGTAAGACCTTGCCTCAAAACAAAAAAGTAAGCTGGGTGGCAGCAGCGCATGCCTGTGATCCAAGCTCTCAGGGAGGCAGAGGCAGGCAGGTCGCTGTGAATTTGAGGCCAGCCTGGTCTACAAAGCGAGTCTAGGACAGCCAAGGCAGAGAGACCCTGTCTCAGAAGAGATAAAAAAACAAAAATGGGAAGCAGGGCTAAGTGGAATAAGCGGAAGAGCACTTGCCTAGTATACATGAGGTCTTCAGTTCCGTTCCCAGTAACACACACCCACTCCGAATATGCAGATGGGATGCAATGTGGTCAGGGGCTACATAGCTAGACAGCTGAAGGAATGACATTTAGGACCCCAACAGCTTTTCATCCTTTTTGAGCAGTCTTCCATCCTGGCTGCCTCTTCCTCCTAGGCAGCTCAAGCCAGCTTAAACTTAAACTTTGCCATTCAGACAGCAGGAAAACCATCTCTGTACTACAATCTTAAGTTATATTCACTTCCAGGAAGGAGCCACCAAGGACAGCTGCTTAGAGTGACACTGAAAGCCACAGCCGTGAAATAGCCCCGTTGATATAAGCAGGCCAGCACTGGGCAGACTCAACTTTTTTTTTTTTTTTTTTAAGGATGTCTTTTTTATTGGAAGAAGTGGGTGTGTCTCTGATGTATGGAAAATGGCCCTTTGTGTACACAGGATTTCAAAACCCAAGGAGGAAACGGAGTGGAAAGCCGAAATGGACAATAACCAAGCTGAACCACTTTGTTTATCGGCTAGCTTATTTTGTTCTTTTAGGGAATTCAGCTTAGGGTCTCAGGAAGGCTAGGCAAGCCCTCTTCTACTGAGCTGTATTCTCTACCTTTACGTCATTATTTATTATTTATTTACTTTGTGTTTTTGAGAAAAGGTATTACTCTGAAGCCCAGGATGGCCCGGAGCTTTATGTAATGCAGGCTGTCCCTAAACTCAATACAGTCTTCCTGACCTAGCCTTCTGAGTGTTGGGATTACAGAAATGAACCACCATACTGGCTTTCCTCTGTTCTTTTTAAAGTTAACTTTTGAGACAGGGTATCAGCACGTTGTCTCAGGCTGGCCTTAGACTTGTTCTGTAGCCTAGACAGGCCTTGAACTTTCAATCTCCCTGCCTCAGCTTCCTGAGGAGTGTGTTTGAAGACCTGCACCATTAGGCCTGGCTCCTATTCAGATTTTTGAACATGGACTTGGGTCACATTTTTCATTTAGGAGAAAGACTCGGCCTAGTGTAAGGAAATTAAGGAAATTTAAGAGAAAGAGTTGACAAGTGACAACAGCTTACTCTGCCTAACCCAAGGGCATTCGGTTGCAAAGGCCATGTTTCTTCAAGGCAAGAATTATCTTAAACAGGTGAGATACCAAGCATGGCCAAGATCAAAGAGGTTGTACTTGACAACAGCTCTTCTGAATGCCCAGAGTGAGGCCAGCACCTGCAGCTGCTGCCTTCTGGGAGTGGCTTAGAAAAAGCCACGTTCCCTGAGACACGACAAAACAGACTACAGTGTCTTGAACAACAGAGTTTAAGTCCCTTTACAGCTCATCTGATGTTTCTACTCTTTGCTAAAATAGTTTTTTTTTTTTCAAAAGTAACTTTAAGACAGTTATTTACACTGTGCCTTATAGGTCCCTATTGCAAAATGGGATGAATCCCAGCAATGGAACCAAGATGAGGGGGTAAACAAGACAATATATGGAGAGATGCTAGCAAGGTGTAAAGTGTATAGTAAGTACAGCAGCCAAAATAGTATCACTGAACCGAAACCTTTGTTGTCACTGTTTTAGAAGATAGCGGTATTAAATGCACTCGCAAACTACTAAATATGTCCTTTACTGATCCACTAGTTAAAACAACATGCAGACACAGCTTGGTGGGAGAGTGTTTACCTAGCAATCACTGGCCCTGAGTCTGATCCCTAGCAATGCAAACAAAAAATGAAAGCATAGTCTCACAAAGGCAAGGTCTTCTCAGAGTGTGAAGTAGTTTCAGGAAGTAGGAGAAATGTGTCTGCGAGCAAGATCTCAATCTAGGGCAGGATAAGCAGACCCCAAGGCACCTGATGACTTCCATCCCAGGAGACAGGGAGAAGCTGGTGGAAAAGCTTTTAGGCTTTAGGCTCGTAAGAGCCCAGGAAGCTAGATCTACTGTGTCATGTCAAGGTGGGGAATGGCCTTGTGGCATTGGGAGGGATGAATCTACCCCTAAACCTCTGAAAACAGGTCTTCATGCAACCCAGCATTAAATCACAGGCATGAGGAAGGATCCTTGCTTGTATTCACCCCCTCCTAGTTAGAGACTAAGGGCTAGAAACTGACCATAAATCCACAGAAGATGAGAGCAAGATTTGTCTGTATTTGCTGATTGTTCATTTGGAGATAAAATTCAGGAAGGAAAATGGATTCTCCCTGGCTGTTTGGGAAACATTATTCCTATTCCTCAATAGGTAGTCATTTCTCCACACTACTTACAGTATACCTTGGTCCAGGCCAGGACGCCTGCCTCTGTGGCTAATTATTTTCTTATGACGCCACCCAGCATTATCTGAGAGGACAGAATCCAGGTGTCTAGGGAGCTAAGGAGGTATTTCCCCTTGGTCCTATGTCTGACCCTGCAGCCAGCACCATGGTCTGCTCCAGCCTAAGCAGGAGCACCACTCCTCAGTCCAACGCCAAAGACCAGGTATAGGGTTCCAGAAAAGCGCTTCTGTACAGCTATTCAACACATCTGGGTGAAGTCCCCCGGGCTCCTTTCTCTAGCCCCTCAGCTTGATGTGCTTGTATCAGGTAAGTAAGCAGCCCCTGAGTTCTCTCTGCACCAGACACTGCATTGGGAATGTGGAGGCATAGTGCATACCTCAGGCCCACAAGCTGCTCAGAGCCTAGTTTGAGGGAGTAGTTACTGCATGGGTGAAAAAGATCACAGAAAAAGTAAGCGCAAGATTAGCAGGGCTACCACAGACAGTGGGGAGGACAGAGCTTGTAGGATGAGAAAGGTAAGCCTCAAGGTAAGTGTTGTCTGTGCCCTACTTGTACGTGGATCCCAAACGTACGCAAGCCTATTAGGTAGAAGACGGAGGACTGTATTAACTTTAAGCTTAGGAGGATGCATTTTCTGAGGGGCACAAAAAAAAAATAGCTCTAGGATTAATCTTAGAAGGCGTGGATCTTATAAAATATATCATATAAAAAAATATCAGTACCACCATCCTCCATTCCTCCCAGGTAATTGCAGTACGCATCTCTGTCATGTTCAGTGCACAGGTGAGGAACAAACCCAAGCCTTAGCTGAGCACACATTACGTGAAAGGGTCCACTGCTCTCCCACAATCCTAAGGGGGAAGGCAGGACACCAGCCACATCCCTCCCCCATAGCTCATATTCTTAGATTGTCTTCTTTGATCCTTATAGTCCTATAAAATATTTCTCCCCACTTCATAGGAGAAAATATTGATTGATTCATTTTCATCATTTGACCATAACAGGGAAGGCTCCATGGAGGGGACATGGAGGCCCCAGAACTGCCTGAGACGGACTCAGGCAGACTCTTGTGAAACACATATTTTTAGAATCAGGAGAAAGATAGCAAACTAACAGTAGATGATTTCAGATAGTAGCAAATGCTATAAAGAGAATAAAACAGGATGATCTAACAGTGACAGGGTCGGGGTGGGGATACTAAATTAGAGGTAATCTACTAAGACACAGACCAAGAAACACAGACTGCAAAGAAACAGCCAGTACAAAGGCCCTGAGGCATGAAGAAGCTTGACATGCTCAAGGGACAGAAAGGAAGTCTGTGTGGCTCCGAGGGAGGGAGGAGGAGACAAGATAAGAGAGTAGGCCAGGGAAGCTATGTCAGGAATTCCAGGTAATAGTGTGGCCTGGGAATTTTATTTGAACATGCGTGTGAGTGTTTTAGCTACATATATGTCTGTGCACCATGTGCACACAGTGCCCACAAAAACCAGAGGACAGGGAATCGGATCCCCTAGGACTAGAGTTACAGATTGTTGTGAGGAGCAGTGGGTGCCGGGAATTGAACCTGGGTCTCTGCAAGAGGCGCCAGTACTCTTAATCATGGAACCATCTCTCCAGTTCCCTGGAAATTTTATGTGAAGTGCAATAGGTCTTGCAGCAAGAAAGTGACACAGTGGAATTCTGGTTATAGGGGAAGAATGAACCACAGCATCTGGGCTGAGAGGAGGTAAATTAGTCAGCTCAGGAGACGCGCCATTACTGATTTACATACAGTGCCTAGACTTGTTTATATGGTGTTAAATTTTTCTAACTGCTGCATGATGCTACACCAGACTCTCCCATCTGACAAAGTGGGGTTCCCACTGTCCCCGAGATGACAGCTATGCCCACCAGGAAAGGATGGGTGCTAGTGATTACACAAAAACAATAGTACAGCCTGTATGCAAACATGCCTTGTGCTCATCTGGCAACATTCAACAAAGAGTGAGTGTCTAGCATGTGCCAGGCACTTGTAAAGTTGCTCTACAGTATTAGGAACATATTATTAGAGTTGATGTTTAATTAAAAAAAAATCTTTCCTTGGAAAGGCAAAAGACCAGCCCTTGTTCCTCAAAGACAGATCACCAGGGGTACCAGTCCCTTAATCAGGCAATTTTCTCTCAAAACTCCATCAAGCCAAACGTTCTTAAACATCTTTTAAGAGGGAGAAGATACACAGCAAGAATACAATCAGCAGTATTTGGAGGATGTAGGACATTGTAACAAAAAGGACTTGAGGTTTGACCCTTAGGTCAGTTTCTAACCTGGAGTTGTCTTAGGCAAGTTACATTGTTTCCACAGAGCTTTCTCTTCCCATCACCCCCTAAATGCAGAAATGGCAACCGCTTGAGTTCCGTTAAATCAGGAAGGCTCCCCAGTGACCCTCACTGCCTTCATTCAGCCAATACTTCTAGAAAAGGACTAAGAACTACTGTACCATGAACGACCCTGCCTCCTCTGGCCCTGATTTCTGGCCTTGAACTTCTGAACCTCCAGTCTCAGAGTGCTTAGTTAAAGGTGCTAAGTACTATACCCTGCTTTTGAAAAGAACCACTAGAACCCGATTTTGTCTCCAGATCCCCAGACTGGAACATTCTGTTCTGGAAAGAGCAAAGTAACATGGGAAAGCTATGCCAGAGAGAGACAGGTCAGCACATAAACAAAAAGAGAAAAAATAAAAATAAGGCATTAGTGTGACTGGAAAACATTCACTCCCCAAAGAAGCGACCCTCCTTCCTGGAGAATCTGGGCACTCTTTAAATAGGACTGCCACAGACACTGATTGCATATGTGCTAATGGTGGGGGGGGGGCTCCATTCTGCAGGGACCCACACGCCCCACTAAGACAACTTCTGTCCTACAATGGCCTGACAAACCAGTTGAAAACACTTCTCTCTTAAATTCACGTCCACCTGGAACCTGAGAACGTGACCTTACTTGAAAGCCATATCCTTTCAGATGGCCCAGTTAAAGTTCCGTTGTGTCCTATTGAGTTGTGGTGGGCTCCTACGGGAAAACAGGCACAGACCCTCAGACAGACCGCACGAGGTGACACAGAGGCAGATAGTTAGGAAGCTGAGAGTGCTCAGAAAGCTGAGGCAACGGGGCCTGAATTTGAGGACTGTTCAGACTATACAGTGAGTATAGAGCTAGCCTGGGCTCCATGAGAAACAGGCTCAAGAACAGACGGGAAGATCATCTTCTGTACCCTTTGGAACCAGAGAATACATTTTTATTGGAGAATGCCCCCCAGCCCCCAGTCCTTTGTTACTGTAGCTCCGTTTCCATACTTCACACCAACTCTCCAACAACCTTTCTCAGCCCAGGAACAGGAAGGAAGAAACAGAGGAGCCTCCAAAATCCCCGGGTGTTCCCAGTTTCCCAGCGGCCACCAGCAGCCTGGGGAGGTGAAGTAGAGAGGGGATCAGGTTTCAGCCATCCCTACCTTCTACCACAGGAGGCCAACTGTCAGGGGAATTTGTGTTTTCTCCCTTAGCTTTCCAGATTGCAACCTCTCTCAGTTAGATTAGTGTTTCCTTTCTTTCTTTTGTTTGGAGACAAGGTGTCACTATGTAGCCCTGTCCTTCCTGGACCGCACCAGGATAATTCAGCTGGCCTTGAACTTGTGGAGATCCTCCTAGCTCGACAGTGCTGGGATTACCTCCAGGCCTGGCTTTTATATTTAAATCCTTCAGGCCTGAAAGGTGCAATCCCACCACCTACCTAATACTTCTTTACACCGAACTGTAACTTTACTACGTTTACATAAATTTATTTAGACATCTGCTCTACCACTGCCCAATAATTTTATTTTAAAAGCAAATGCTACATCATTACAATAAAGGGGGGGCGGAATCAGCATCGTATACAGTATGCAGAACCTGCTGTATTGTGTGTCTTTGAATTACACGCTGAAATGGACATTCAGTATTTTTAAAGTCAGTTCCTGTACCACTTAAAGTAATCTTGGAAGGCAACCCACGGGGATACAAAATATTCTTCATTTAGTTGTCTGGAACTCTGCACTCCTGAAAAAAACGACTTCAAGTTTTTTGTTTTGTTTTGTTTTGTTTTTTTAATCTCCTGGTCTTTTTCCTGGAGGAAGACCACACTCCTCGTGAACGTAAAAGGGCAGGCGCACAAATAGAAAGGCAAAAAGAGTTCTGAGTTCCCACGCGGGGTGTCCTGAAGACACCTACAGGAGAACGACAGTGACTCTAAATACCCAGTCCTTGCGAGTGACAAGGGCGGGGAAGGACTGACCTTCTCGCGCAGGGTGCAGTGGACATCCGAGGCGACGCGCCCTTCCCACCACGGCTCATCCATCGCAGCCGCAGATCCGAGGCTACCGAGATCTCGGGGCGCACCCTGCGGGGACACCAGGAGCTTCAGCGATCGGAGACACTTCCCCTACCTCGCCCTCGGTGGCCCTGATCCTCGCCAGTCCCGGTCCCTGTCCCGGACGGGCGCCCCCTCCTGCCCCGCTGAAGCCGGCAGTCGCCCGCTGTCCTGAAGAGCCAGCAGTGTCGAGCCAGCAGTGTCCCCCTCCCCTCTCTCCGCCCTCCCAACCTGGGGCAATCTGGAACTGAGTGCAACAACTTGCAGAATTTCCAATGTCCCCTTCTGCAAAACTTGCAAAGTTGACGGCTGCGCTAGCTCGCCCAGGGTTGGTTGGGTCATCGGCTCTGAGTCCCCAACTCCTCCCCCGCCTCCCAGCCTTTGTCCTGCTCGCACATCCTGCCCTCGAGCCGGGGCGAGACTCACGCATCGCTGTCCCCGCGTGGAGGGTCGCGGGTGGAGGGTCTCTTCCCGCACCGGGCACGTTGTGCCCACCGGTGGCCGTCTGGCCCCCGGTCTCGCGTGCTCGCGACCACCGCCTCCGCAGCCTGTCCGGGCGGGCCACCGGCGCGCCCCTGCGTGCGCTCGGTCCCGCCGCGGCTAGCAGTTCGGGCCGCCGGGGGCCTCCCTCCCTCGCTCGGGGAATTGGGGGCCGGGCCTCGCGCATGCGCCGCCGGCGCCCCGCGCCCCGAGGGGCGGGGGGCTGGGAATGGCAGTCTTTCTTTCCCCGGCTCTGGGCTGTGTTTCCTGCAAACCCTCCTTTCTCGCCCAGGGGAAAAGCTAGGTCTTACCTTCCTTGGGACTCGCGGGGGTCCCCAGTCACCCCGCCGGTTTGATCCTGGGGCGCGGGGACGCGGCGCCACCTGCGCGCGCCGCGCGTGGACCCGCCGACCGGGGCGCCCCAGAAAGTTCTGACTTCCGCATGCGCTGCTCCTGCCAACCTGCGGACACTTCCACCTGTCTTTCTTTCCTTTTCAGCCTGTCCTGCGATGGGGAGGTAGATTTCCAAACAATTCCCACAGGAGCCCCAGAAAAGCCACCCTCGGATGCGCACGAGCTCCTCTTTATAAAGGGGGCTCAGTGAGTATTTTATTGTGCTCTTATGTATGCATCCGTGCTGAGCGTTGCAGGGAAACAGTCCTTATGGCTGGTGGCGGGATAGAAAGCCCTTTAAATTCACTTGTTTTCAGAAAGCCATTTTCTGGAGTCCTCGGTATAATGGCACCACATCCCGCTGTGATGATTTTTGCAAGCCCTTTGATGGTTTCACTAACTTGGAATCAAATCCAC
Organism: Pachyuromys duprasi; assembly: GCA_028658305.1. Lineage (NCBI taxonomy): Eukaryota > Metazoa > Chordata > Mammalia > Rodentia > Muridae > Pachyuromys > Pachyuromys duprasi. Next base: position 31,974,032 of record CM053757.1, on the reverse strand, counting down.
CAACTACTTGGATGTTTTTGCCCAGTTCCTTAACCCCTTGGAACTTGGCTTCAGGTAATAGGGGATACAAACTGCAATATTCTGCTGAGGTTACATTATGATTAAATGATAAAGCACACGAAAGAGAATGACCACAAGGCCCGTTAGTCACCAGTCAATAAATAAGTACTATGAAAAAGACCTTAGTCTCTGCCTAGTTTTATACAAGTTTATATATGTATATATACATGTGTATATACTTGTACATATCTATACTTGTACTTACATATACACTTGTACATATATACATATATAAACTTGTATATATGTACACAGACATATGTGTGTGTATGTATATATAGTGTGTGTGTGTGTTTGTTGTTTTGTTTTTTTCAGACAGGGTTTTTCTGTGTAGTCGTGGCTGTCCTGAACTCACTCTGTAGACCAGCCTTGCCTCGAATTTGGAGATCCTCCTGCCTCTGCCTCCTGAGTGTTTTAGCGTTTATGAGTCCTCATAAAAATACAAAATACCCGGGTTTAAACAAATGTGAGATATACACACATATATGCAAGCATATATATATCTTTAGCTCAATGTGTGAAACCCTAATACTTTTACGAAGAAATGGATGGGAGTACCAATAGGCATGCCATCAAAGAAAACATTTTGCAAGGACAAGTGCATTCCCGTATTCAGGAACAAACACAATTCTTGAAAGCTGGAGCATACCTTTACCAAGGGTGTGCTTGCGCTTATTCATTTTTCAGGTTGGCATACAAACAAATGAGTTCCATTGTGGCATTCCTCACCTATGTGTCATTATACTTTGTTCTCCGCCATTACCCTCCCCCACCTTCGAGGGTTATTTTTAGCTCATGACTCCTAAGGTGGATAAAATATACAATGTTCTTGGGAATGCAAATGCCATCTTTCTGGAAATAAGCTCAAATTAAAAAGTTCAAAAGCATAATTTGATCCAATTATTCCACTTTGGAGAGTCTGAGGCTAGGTTGGCATACATAGTGAGTTCTAGGCCAGCCAGGTCTAGCTACATAGCTGAACCTCATATCAAAAAACCAAGCAGGCTCTCACAAACACACACAAACACACAGACACACAGTCAAACACTACTGTGAACTCTTAGAACAAGGAACTGTCTAAGAATGATCTCATAAAGGTACTTTTGAAAAGAATGAATATGTACTGAATTGAGAGTAGGGTAACATTTACAATATAGTAAGTAAAAAGGATGGTTTTATACACACACACACAAGAAATTGGCAATATATACATAAACGTATTGACTATAATCAGAGTGATGACTATGTGGGGAAGAAAGGGAAGGGAAAGGGAAGGAGGTAGTGGAAGGAATTGGTGCCAGCTATTAAACCTAGTTGTACAGCCTAGGCAATTGCACTCTACCTCTGAGCCTCGTCTTCAGTCCTGGAAACCTTTAATTTACCCCCTGCCAGCATATCTGTGTTTTCTAAATCTCTTACAAGAAACATGTATTGCTTTCATAACTAGAAAACAAAAAGAGTGAATGTTATTTTCAATACCCATATGCTACACTTGCTGGGAAGGCCTTCCCTCATCAACAGCTTACAGTGTTGTATTTTGCACTTTTTTTTTCCTAAAAAACCACATTATTTCTTTTTCAATAATCTCCCTATTCTGGTTATTTGGAAAGGAGGGAGGTCTTGATTCTTTCCCAGTTTATTGTCTTTCTTTCCCAAACATTAGCTATGACTTTATCAAGGAATCTGATAACGGAGGAGAAGCACACACTTTGGGCTTTACTCTAGGGGCTGTTTTAAGAGGAGTCTAAACACACTTAGCCAGCCCTCTTTTGTGCGTTCTGGGGACTCCCTCATTTTCCCAGTATCTCGGAAGAATAAAAACACATTGCACCAATAAACGGATGCTTTTAGAGGTTGGTGGCTGGCCACAGGTGTCCTTAGGAGAGGCGATTTCCTGTGCTGGCTACTAGGAAACAATGTAGTTGGGGTTACTTTTCCCAAACAGGCCAAAAGTTTCTCAACTTTCAATCACTAAACCCTTACTAAGCCCTTATTAGAGACCAGTGACCACTCCTCCACTCTCCGCCTCAAAATCTGACCAGCAAGGAATCAAAGGTTTGAAGCAAAAACATTCTAGCTACCTTCAAATTTCCCGAGTATAAAGTGAGGGGGAAAAAAATAATCCCTGCCCATTACAATCTTAGGTGAGTGAATCTAGTATTTGCACCATGTTATTATCGACTGTTAGCTCTGCAATAAACCTTTTCTCTTCCTCCCATCTGCCCCCTTTCGTGTGGTACAAGCTTCCTGGTCCCAGGCTCACTCTGTTGCTAAGGATAGCCATTAGCTTGTTTCCTTAAAAAGTGTCTTATGGGGATGGGACACTAGAGAGATGGCTTGGTGGTTAAGAGTGCTTGCTGCTCTTGCAGAAGACTGGAGTTCAGTTCTCAGAACTCAGGTTAGGCAGCTTACAACTCCCTGCATCTCCAGCTCCAGGCAACCGAATACCCATCTGATGTCTCTTTTGTTCTCCTTGGACGCTTGCACACAATTGCATATATACACATAGACACGTAAATAAAAGTAAAAAAATTCTAAAGTGGCTGATAAAGAGCTGGGATGGGGGGCAAGGCTGAGTTAGGGTGCTTGCCTCTCTTGTACAAAACCCTGTGTTCAGCCCCCACCCCAGAACCACATAAGCCAGGCGTGGAGGTGCACACCTGTAACCCCAGCAGTCAGGAGACAGAGGCAGGAGAATCAGAAGTTCAACTACATAGTGAGTTCAAGGCCAGCCTCAGCTACAGCATGTGCTTCCTTCTCCTCAGAAGTGACCAGGGATATGGGCGGGAGGATGGGGGGGGTACCCTCCTGTAATCTCATTACTCAGCAGACTGAGGCAGGAAGATTACTGTGGGTTTGAGAACAGCTTGAGCTAGATAACAAGCATGAGGCCATTAAGGGATCTACAACAATACCTTCTCTTACCTTCCTCTGTGTACCTCTCTCTTTCTCTCTCTCTTACACAGAGTGACCTGTGTTTGCCAACATAGACATTCTCCTTCTAACGGAGCATGCCATGCACATCCTTCTGCCCTTGTTCTTCCATAACAATGTCCTTAGAGATTCATGATACTCTAGCATTCCATGGGTATTTTCTTTGGCCGAGCACCAAGATTGTTTGCAGCTTTTTTTTTTTTTCCAGTCATAGCCACACTGTGAAGACTATCCTAGCCTGGCAGTGTTATAGCACAATTCCTTCAAAATAGCCTCTTACCAGAAGGTGACACATACACATTGGGTAGTGTTTCTTCCAGGTCTTAGTAGTTCACACTGCATTACTTAGAACCCAAAGCCTGAAGACTGGCTGCATTCATAGGGACAGACGGAAGACACTTGCCTTATTATGCTTTGGTCTTTGACCAAAATCAAGTAACCCTTTCAAACTGTTTCTAGCCATGTGTTCTGAAGAATCAAAAGAGTTTTTGCCAAATCCTCTAAGATCCTGGCCTAGATAATAATTCTGCAAATTAAGCTCAATAAAGCACGAATTAAAAAAAAAAGTAGCTTTTTTTTTTTCTTCAAAACACAGAGCCTAGGACATTTGCAAAGCTGGTCCACATTGTCATTTTAAGTTAAAAAAAAAAAAAAGTAAAGCCAACAAGATACAAAAGGTAAATGTATCTCTTTTAGGGTCAGTTTCAAACATATGTGTGTGACCTATGTACTCGTCCGGTACACTGTGCTGGAGGGGCTGTTTCACAACACACATCACAAACACTAAATACATACATGTATGCATTATCTAAACGTACCATCATCTATATAACACATTTGAGCTTTTATTTGGCAATTCTCGGGATCAAATCCAGGACCTGACCCACGCTATCATGCTAGGAACATGCTCTACCACCTCGCTACATCCCTAGTCTGTTGACACTCTAAAAATTTGTCTTTGCCCCTGTGTTCTGTAATGACATCTTCCAGAATAGCTGTATGTGTGGGTGAAGCCAGGAGATATGTGCAATAAGTGTTTTCTCTTCCTGCAGCCCGCTGGGATATTACATCCCCTGTGCCTTAGGAGCACAGAATTCCTCCAAATCTATGATGCATGGGATTCCAGGGGAGTTAAAGGCAGGTGGGCAAAATCCGCAAGCAGGCATTGTGTGGGGATCAATGGCAACCCAGAGATGCCATGCATGCCATTTGGACATAGAAAGACGTATTGTACATTCTAGGACCCTGTAACAGAGTGCCTCACTAGGGGGCTTAATGTCACCTAAGTGTTCTCTCTTCCTGAATGCCAGAAGTCTGAAGTCAATGGTCAGCAGGGCTCTGATGCCCCTGAACACACCAAAGAACCCTTCTTGCCCTTTCCCCTTTTGTGTTGGTGGCCTTGGTGTGTATTCACAGGACACCACACTATGCTCCGTACTCAGGGCCTTCCTCCTGTCCTCACCAGGACTTTCAAATCATATTGCACTAAGTCCCTATACTCCAGCATGGACTTCTTTTTCTCTTTCCATTTTCACGTGTGCATGTGTGCATATTTGAGCATGTGGGGACACACATGTATGTGTGGGTACATGTGTACCTGGGTATATATACATATGGAGGCCTGAGGCTTATGTCAAGAAGCATCCTTGACCACTCTTCCTTATTCCTTGAGGCCGGGCTTCTGAACCAAACTCAAAGCTCCCTGATATGGCTATTCTTGCTTGTGAGCTTTCTCTGAAGAACCCCCTGTCTCTACAGTTTAACCATGGAATCCCCTTCCCAGCCCCCTGGACAGCCTCATTTTAACCACTGAAGTCTACAATGACCTTCTTCCCAAGATAAAGTCATTTCAGCACATTGTTTGGGGACATAGTTTGTCCCTAGAGGAAATAGCACTTTAAGAAACCCCCCTGGTATGCTTTCTTATAAGGAAAGGAAATAATGGGGCCACCCATACTTCCTGCTCTTTCAGCTCTGCTTAACTCATCAGTAAGCCAGAGGCAGGGAGTGTTAACTGGAATTTCATGTATCAGAAAGCCAAACAAAAGCACATTCGTTTTGTGTAGCATTTCCACCATTGCGATAAGAATTAAAATATCCACGCATGAAGCTCCACAAAACAGGAGAATGTACAGTCTAGTGATTCTGAGTGTAAGTAAAAATTATGTTTGAAATTACATTTTTTGTGTGTTTATTTATTTTTATGAGGCGGTATTCATGAATCTATTCTCTCCTTCCACCACATGGGTCCTGGAGCCTGAACTCCAGCCATTAGGGCATGGAAGCAAATGTCTTTATTCACTGAGCTCTCTAGCCCTATATTTGCATTTAAAATGGGAAATTATATAATATAAGAATGAATGATGAAACACTGATAGGTTAAATTTTTCTTTATAAACATATGTTTTAAAACCATCAAGACTGGGCTGGAGAGACGGCTCATTGGTTAAGAGCCACTGGCTGCTCTTCCAGAGGACCCGAGATCGATTTCCAGTACCCATATGGTGGCTCACAACTGTTTAACTCTAGTCCCAGGGGACTCAGCATCCTCTTCTGGCTTCCAAGGTATGTAGATGGTTTACAGGCAGACAAAATATTCATATACATAAGGTAAATAAATAACTTAAAAAAAAAAAGGATTGCTAAAACCATCAAGTCGAGGGAGACAGAATGGAAGGTAAAAGAATGCCCAGATTTCTGTAATGTCAACACCACCTTTTCCTACTTTTGAGGAAAGGCCCTGTATTTTTCAGTATTCAGTATTTCGCTGTATTCACTTGGCACCACTTCCCACAAATTATATGCTCAGGTTCCTGTCTTGTCTCCTGTGAGTTTTATCCCTGTAGGAAATCCATTTCTATTTCCTCCTGAAGTTATTCCATGTTGCACTGCTCTTAACCTGGACTTTCCACTACCCCTGGGGGGAAATCATGTGAGCAAAAACATTCCCTTTTGCTAGTTGAAAAATTATTCTTTAATTGCTATGGTAATTCTCAATGTGTGTGTGTCAACGAATGTGAGAAGGGCGTACCATTTGTGGAGTGCCTAGTGTATGCCAGGCATCATGCTACATTCCAAGCTGTCCCTAGCTTTCAAACCGTGGTCCATCCCTTCTACACTTCTCCTCATCCATCTCCGTTTACTGTGCTCACGAGATCCTTGAAGGCAAGAAAGACATGTGTCTCTTTCACATTTGTGTCACCAGCATACAGCACATGCGTGTGCAGTGAAGGAGGTTCTCAGTACAGCTTTTCTAAGTCAGTAAACTCACCTCGTGAGGACAGCAGACCAACGGGGCAGAGACCTAAAGGAACCACCTCCTACAAAATGACCGTCCTCACTTCCCAAGGGAGACTGCAAAACTTAGGCGGTCTTGGCTAGGCCACTTCTCTCCTGTGAACCTTCTTGATCCTATTAGTAAAAGGAACAAACCCCTTCCTTAAGTCATCTCTGCAGCCTTAGTGCTATTTGTCTTTTATCAGAATAACAAGTCACTCCACAAATAATACATTCTCTCCCACTTCTTAACAAAGACATTTAAAACGACTGTAGCAAGTAAAGAATACATTTTTGTTATAAAAGTCTCAGGGCATTGCTTTTCATTACCCGAAGCAAGCTCTGTGTCAGATCCCTGCGGCACCTGTGTGATATCAACAGCCCCTGATCCTAAATTACGGTTTTTCTTTTTAATTTCATGTGGGCCATGCACAGCCCCAGCCAGAGCCTGGGAGCCCTGGACAAGGTGTACAGTAGGAGCCTGTGAGTCCCACTGAAGCTTCAGTCGGAAGTTAGTGGAGCAAGATGTTGCGAACTTCACGACTGCCGCAGGAGGAAATAAAAGGAGCCATTAACTTCAAAGACCCCAAGGGAGCCTTCCAGGCCTCCCTTTCCTGACAGACAATGGACAGGAAGAAGGCCGAGACTGGACAGTAAAATGACCAGACGCGAGCCTCCCTCAAGCTGGGGAGACTCTGACAGCCAGCAGCGGGGCGCTATTTCCCTTGGGCCACCAGGAAGCCAAAGCTTCCAGGTGTGCAGAGGCCAGAAGAGAAAGGAGCCGGAGATGTGAGGCGTGGCCTTCTCAGCAGAAGATGCTGAGGCCAGAGCGGAGGAAGGGGCCAGTAATTCTATTTCTTCAAACTATATAGCTGGATGTAGTGGCTACAGTCTCAACCCTCAGGAGGCAGACGGGGAGGCAGGTATCCAGGAGTGCCAGCCGGGCACACCAGGCCCTACCTCCAAAGGAACGTTGTTCGACCAGCTGGAAGAAACGGACGCTATCAGGAGGTAGCAGGTTGAAAGCATGGGCTAGTAGGATTGTGGACTAGATGTAGGGCATGAGGGGAAGAAGGCAGCCGGGGTGGCTCCAAGTTTTCGCGCCACCGTAGCTGTATCTAAGCGAGTGAGGTTAACCTCACCTGTCAGTGTATTCAGATGGATGGCCTGTCCTTCTGCATCCTCCACCTAGCCCGCCTCGCCGTGCCTTTGCTGCACGTGGACCCTGGGCCGGAAAGACACATGCTCGCTTGCCGCCAGCACAGAACGGAGACCTCAGGAGCTGAGTGAGGGCCTCAGATGTTACTGCTGGTTAAATGAAGTACAAATGATCATAAGACCTATCACGGAGGGGGCTGCCAGATAAATAATAGCCAGAATTACCATGGAATCATTAAGCTGTTGTCAGATGTATATATGGTGTAATTTCTTGCTACTGTTAAGCCCCAGAGTATGTGATATGAATTTTTATAAGATACCTTAAAAACTTTCAAAATTTTAAGAATTTTGATTAAATTTTTATTTATTTAGTGTTTAGTGTTGTGTATGTATGTATGCATGTGCAAGCATGCGTGAGTATACATGAGCATTCAGGAGAGAAGGTCAAGAAACAATTTATGGGAGTTGTTCTTTGCGTTCACCATGTGGTCTCAGGGATTGAACTAAGGTCAGGAGATACTGTTACCTGATGAGCCATCTTTCTGGCTTCCCCAAAACAGTTCAGTGGCATCATATTAGTTTAATACAAAAACTATTTGATTGTTTGTCTATCTATTATCTATTTATATCTATCTATCATCTATCTGTCTGCCTGTCTGTCTGCCTGTGTATTTATTGTAGTGGGGTCAGAGCCTATAGCCTCACCCGTGTTAGACAAGTATGATGCCACTAAGGTACACTCCCAGCCTTGTAGTGTATTTAATCAGTTTTTCAATTGTCAAATGTTTTAGAATTTAACTCAGATCTATCAGTAACTCTTATGCAGATCATGGCTTTTCTCCCTGTATTGAAAACACTGAAATAGAAATCCTATAAACACAATATCTTTAGGGATGGAAATGTGGCTCAATATTTAAGAGTTCTGGCTACTCTTCCAGAGGACTCAGGTTTGGTACCTAGCACCTGTCCTTCACAACCATAGGTAACTCCAACTTTAAGGGATTTGATGCCCTCTTCTGGCCTTTGTGGGCACTGCATGCATGAGGTACACAGACAAAAAACCACAAACATACAAAATTTAAAAAATTCAAAGCTATCTGTTTCTTGTTCCATCAATAGCATCCTAAATCTTGCTGCCTCCCTCCCTCCCCTCACTGTCCCTTTCTTTGATAATCTCATTCCATAGCCCAAGCTGGCCGGGAACTCTGGAGCATACATTTCTAGAAGTAAAATAGCTGTAATCAAAGGTATGATGGTTGACTTTGTGTGTCAGCCTGATCATACAAATGGGATGCCCACATGGTGAGTCAAACATGACTCTCTTACTAAGAGAATCTTTCTGGCACAAAGTTATTTGGGCTCAATAGATTGAAGGACTCAGTCTCCCTTTTCTCAGACAACTAAATATTTGAATACTACAAAACAACAACAACAAAACTAGATGGGAGAGAATCCCTTCTGCCTGGGTGCCTTTGGGTTGAGACATGACATTCTCCTATTTTCTGACCCTGAGCAAAACAGTGGCTCTTCTTGAGTCTCCAGCACTCAGAGAAGAGCTCTGCCATGGGTCGTCCTGTTTATCAGTCATAGGGTTTGGGAAGCTTTACTATCTATTTGGGTTTCTAGCTTGCTCATTGTAGCTGCTGGAACCCATCAGTACCCATAAACACGTGAGCCAACTCTGCATAATCATTCATTCATTCATTTACTCACTCATTCACTGCTGTGTTGGGACTCTGAGACAGATCATGAATTGACATCCAAGAAAACTATAGCCAAACACATTGATGACCATGTTAGAGTAGGACATTCACCAAGTCTAACTTGCCATTAAAATATATATACAAATATATATGAAATATTTTTATATATGTGACATATATATATGAACATATGAAACATATACAACTATAAAATATGTGCATTTAAACTTGCCCTCAAATTGATTATGAAATTAAATACACTGTTTTGGCTCATACTTCTTTGCTCTCCAGCAAAACTAGAGTTTTAAAAATATGAATATCTAGAGCTGGAAAGCTGGCTCAGGGTTAAAAATACATATTTCTCTTGCAGAGGACTGGAGTTTGGTTCCCAGCGTCCATATCGGACAGCTCATAATTGCCTGCCACTCCAGTTCCAGGGGATGCAAACCCTTCTGTTCTCTCTGGGAACCTGTATCCACTTTCACACATATGATACAAGCAAGTACATGAATATAAATAGAAATTTAAAAATGTATTGAGTACCTGTCATTTCTATTTCTTCTTTTAGAAACTTTCCTTAAAAATGTTTTAAAGTTATTTTATTCTACATGTGAGTGTTTTCCCTGTGTGTATGTAAGTGTACCGTATGCCTGTTTGGTGCCCTCAGAGACCAGAAGAGGGTGTTGAATTCCCTGGAACTGGAGTTACTTGGATGGTTGTGAACTGCCAAGTGGGTGCTGGATATTGAACCTTGGTTCTCTGCAAGAGTAACAAGTACTTTTAAACATTGAGCTCTCTCTCTCTCCAGCCCCTAGAAACTGTCCTTTATTCATCTTTGACATACTATAGTCTTGCTAAGAAAAAAAAAGTTATGTATTAAAATCAGTAAACCTTTTTATTTTTCTGAATTCATCGCATATATTATTCCTGCTGCGTTCAAACGTTTTGTTGGGTTGTTTTGAGCTCTTGACATACACAGTTGAACCTCTGATTTTCTTTTGTGAGGCTCTATTCCTCCAAAGCGCATTGGCATGCATGCCTGTGGGAAAAAAAGGTGCCAGGCTTGCCTCTGCCCTCTCTTGCTGTGTGGCCTAGCATCTGACATCTCCTTACATGCAGCTCTCCCATCTGTTACCGGGGATGGAGTTGGCTTGAGCTCTGAGCTTCCTCTCTGCTCTGGCATTTTGTGATTCTAGTTTGGAGCTGGCACCCTGTGGTGCTGTCTCTTCACTGCCTTCCTCCTTCTGACTGCTCTGTGCCACAGTCTTCAACTGTCCCCGCCAGCTCCAGACTTCCTAAAGGGTAGTTCTGAGCCCATTGCTCAGGGTCTCTATAGCAATGTTCAACTCGTTGGTACCGTCAGGGTCTCTTTCCCAGTGTTCCCACCTTCTCACCCGTTGCTCCTCATGAAATGGAATAATGTGGCTCAGACCACTGCCTTTGCTGGGAGTGTTCCCACACCCCACTGTCATAGGAGAAACCTCAGCTAGTGCCATCTTTTTTGAAAAGTCTTTAGAAATGCTTTCCAGTACAGAGACATTTTCCCCTCTTTTGAACTGTATTATTTTTCTCATGCCATGGACATTACAGTTATTGATATTTAATATCAAGTGAGAGCCCCAGCTCTCTTTTTACTTAAAAAAGAAAAAGTTGAGACAGGATCATACTAAGTTGCCCAGGCAGACCCTGAACTGGTGATCCTCCTGCCTCAGCATCTCTAATAACTGGGAGATCTGGGTTCTGTATCACCAGGCCTGCTCTGTCATCTGTTATTAAAATTGAGAAAACTATGCTCCACAGACACATTTGATCTGACCGCTTTGTTTGTAAATAGTTTTGCTGGACCAGATCCATTGCCATCTCTTTATGTATTCTCATTTGTTTTGGTGGCAAAGAGCTGAGAGAGAGAGGGAGAGGAACAGAACGGTGTGGAAAGCCTGCTTTCTATGCAGCACCTTGAGAGGTTTCCTGACCCCTGCACAATGACAGAGAACACTGGAGGGCCCTTTGAGTGGAGCCATGGAGAAGAGTGTGGTGGTGCAAGCTATCATCTTATCACTTTGGAGGTTGAGGCCAGGTTTTAGGTTCACCCTCAGCTACAAAGCAAGTTCAGGGCTAGCCTGAGCTACTCAAAATCTTGGCTCAAAAAGGAAGCAAGCAAGAATAAATGAACAACTAACTAAATAAATAAATAAACAAACAGACAGACATAATTTAGGACTTCCCCTCCCCCCACCTCCTTCACCATATCAGACCTAGCCAGTTGCAAGTATTTATGCTTCCCTGTAGGCATTTTTGATTGTTGCTAATACTTTAAAGCATATGCTAATGTGACACGGAAGCCATTGCAACAGGTGAGCAAGGCAGTCTCTGAACATCACTCACAAGCATTGTCTTTTAAGTAGAAACCTTGATGACTAAAATGACTAAGTTTCCTAATATCTCTTGGGAACATTTAATGCTGTCCCTCAGTAATGCTGAGGTTATAGTCCTGTAGTTAAAACTGTGAGGTTGAAAGTCAGCATTACCATTGTCTGTCTGTGTCACCTATGTGATTTGCACAGTTGTAAGAAAGCATGGCCTCTTCTAAAGTCAAGAAAGACAGCTGAGGGGGAAGTTTCTGATTTCTTTGGAAACTCTGTTGGGTCATGTGAATATGTTTGTTTGCTTGTTTTGGTCCTATGTGTGGGGCATGGGAAAAACAGCCTCCTCAGAAAGCAGGCTCCATGAAAAGTCTTATGATGTTGATCAGCTGAAACCTCCCTCATTCGAGGGGCATGGTTTTGGGGAGCTGCAAAACATCCTTGTGGGGACTCTGAGAATGGATATGTAGAAGCCCCCAGACAGTGAGACAACGCTTTCTGCATCTCTACACTTTTGCATTGCCACTACGGTTTGCATCCCTTTGCTGGTCTTTGCAGAGAGAAAAGGTCCAGAGAACTTCTTGGGCTGCTTCTGTAGAGTGTTTCAATATGGGAGGAGTATAGTGGTTTCTGCTGTATCCATCTGTTGCTGACTTCTGTTGTGTCTGATCCTTTGCCATTTGACTAGACTGCTGGTATCCTGATGACTGAGTTTGGTAATCCCCTGAGGACCCATCGACCCTAATCAGCAGGAAGTAGAAAAAAGAGGTCTACAGCCCTTGCCCCTACTGATTTCCTACCTAAGGTTGGAAGTAGGGTGGGGGGCTGGAAGGGAGGTAAAGGTGTTTAAGAACCTTAAATAAAGTAGGTGTTCAAAAAAATATAAACCTACAAACAGCAATACCTTTTTATAGAATGATGAAAGATTACTCCATTCATTGATACCTACTGTGTGCTAGGCATGGCATGAAGCTCTTGGGACATGTTAGCGAATACTACCAACAATGTTTCTACATGTGAACTTGCAGTAAATAGGAGAAATGTGTCACTAAGCGGCACTGTGCTTAAGGTACACACACTCTTAGTCCATGGGACATGTTAGCGAATACTACCAACAATGTTTCTACATGTGAACTTGCAGTAAATAGGAGAAATGTGTCACTAAGCGGCACTGTGCTTAAGGTACACACACTCTTAGTCCACATCTAAGTTCAGCCACAGTAGTGGGAAATGTTCCAATTCCACCACGTTTTCCAGAACCTTCTCGAGGGCAGAAAGGCAGGGGACATTAGGCAAGCATGACCCTAGTAGTAGTCAAGGGAGTTAGGATGTGGGGTGTGAGGGTGTGAGGGTGTGTGTGGGGGTTGGTAGGTGATGGCTTTCAGTGTGCCATCTTTCTCAGCAATACTCTGTATGCTTCTTGGAGGTCCTTGTGAGATGAGTTCCAGGAGTAGTAACTCGCATCCACCGATTCAGCACCTTCCTGTATCATGTTCTCCGATTTCTGACAGAATCCCCCCAGCAGACTCTCCACACCCAAATCTTCGTCTTAGCTTGTGCTTTGGGGAAATCCAGAATGAAACAAATCATAAACAAGCAGGTGAAATGAACAAACAAACAAACAAAAAGAGGATAGTAAGAGCCAGATAGAGAATGAAAATAGGAGCGAGCAAAATGAGTGCTCTCAGGCTGCACGACCTAACCCAACCCAGCCCAACCCAACCCAAATCAAAAAAATTTTTGAAAAAAAAACTAGTCTTGCTTTCTGTCTTAGTTACTTTCCTATTGCTGCAGAAAAACAAAGGAAACAAATACCCAAACAAAACCAAAACCAAATACACGAACAAAACTGAAAACAAATACACAAACAAACAAGAAATGACCAAGGTTACTTATAGAAGAAAGAGTTTATGTTGCTTTTACAGTTCCAGGGGCTTCGAGTCCGTGAGGGCAGAGTGCAGGCAGTGGGAATTAGAGCAGCAGCTGAGAGCTCACATCTCAAACCACAAGCAGGAGGCAGAACTCATAATGTCGAGTTTTTTGAGGCCATAAAGCCTGTCTCCAGTGACATACTTCCTTCCCGAACAGTCACCAACTGGGGAGTGAATGTTCAAGTGCTTGAGACTTACGGGGAACATTCCATTTAAAACACCACAGTTTTTGTTTTCTGTTTCCAGTTTCATCCTGTCCATAAAGCTTACCTGTTGGCTTAGCTCATGTAGCAGCCCTGTGTTTTGTACATAAGATGCTATCCAATTGCTGAGCCGCTAATAACCAGCCCATCAGACCTTGGGAGGTTCACTTGGTTGATAATTTTTCCTTTAGTATTGACGTTGCTGTTGGGACAACCCTGTCTCCAGTCTGTACACCACCATTATGATATCAAGGCAGGACCTTTACCCTCTCGATTCCTGCTGAGCCCTAACCCCGTACCCTCCCCCTCCTCCACCACCTCTCCCAGTACTACCTTAAGACACTCCTTGTGACCAAGAGAAACTCAGCCCTCCCAGATCTAGCCTTGTTCAAATCCTCACGTTGTACCTTACCCTGACGCTGTGTCCCAAGAAACAGGCCGATCCTCTCAGTGCGTACTTCTGGCTTCTTAGCTCTTTCCCCGGGCTGTACCTGCAAATTTCCCGAGGGGCTTCAAAACAGCAAAAAGCCTGGGCTCCTTGCCAGGCCAATTATATGCTTTAAGTTCCCTAGGTGTTTAATTTAGGGCCAGTGGAGAACCCACAGGCAGACAGACGGACAGACCTTGACTGTTCCTGCCAGATTTGGTTCCCTGGCAGCTGCCTGGGAGATGGGTGTGCCAACCCCTGCTACCTCTGCATAGTGGGCTTGGATGTGGGGTGGGTCCCTCCTTGGTCCCCTCATGATCAGTGCTTCTTTCTCTGTCTTTGTTGCTGTAGAATCTTCTGGCCATGAATGTAAATGCCATTAGAGCACCCTCCCCCTTTTTTTTTCTTCATCACAGTCTCCACAGTCACATCACCCCGGATTAACTGAAGATTCTGATGCTTGGCTTGCTGTCACCCTCCAGCAGAGTACCTGCTTTGGTACTTGGCATTGTCAATATCCAGTCCTGTAGGTGTACCCAAAGGAAGCCTGGCCTTTCCTGCAATTACCCGCCTTCCACCACTTCTTGCTCAGGTGTACCCTACCCACACATCTCAGCTTGGCATCACTAGCTGGGCTCCATTTCCCACCATTTCCCAATTCACTTCCTCCATGCTCTCCACACCAACCATCCTTGAAAGCCCCGCGTTCTTCCCCGATCTGCCCTTTCTTTACCTCTTCCAGATTCAACTCACCCAGTCAAACCCCTGCCCCCATATCCACCTTTGGTTCTCTTGCCTCTTAGCTGTCTTGAGGGGTGACATGAGCTCAGCTGGAGTTTGACTCAGGTCTGCTCTGCTTGTAACACACCAGCCAATATGCAGCTGAACCTGCCTGGAGGGTCGCTCAGTCACAGTGGTAGCCTACAAGAGAACCCACTATCCGGAGGTGAATTTTCCACTGGAAACCTTCCACTCAGCTAGGCAAGCCTCCTGTGTTCTTGTTCGCCAGCTCTTAAAGAGGGTCCCTTGAGTATTAATGTGGATCTCACCTTGGATTCTGGAAGCGATCAACACTCTCATGCCCCAGCATCCTCTTGAGTCTGGCTCTCTGCTCTATGAGGCCCAAATGTGAGCATTTGAAATGAAACCATTGCTCCAGTTCACCCCCTTTTTCTTTCTCTTGGGTGACTTTTTCCTGTCTCCTCTCCATGCAAACATTTAATGCCCTCCCTTTTCATTCGAGAACACGGGAGAATGATAGGAGCGTCTTCAAGCAGCCACCACTCTACTTACTCAGTTTCTATAAAATAAATTCTTACTTTCTTTGGGTGAGTCAGAGCTTGCAGTATTCATTGTTCTGTGAGTGTCAGTTCTAAAAGCCTTGTCCTCAAACATGGGCCTGGGGTTAAGAGATGGGTGACTCACCCATGACTCCTGTGGCCATGCACTCTATCCATCCTTTTATAAAAGATGTGTTGGAGCCAGAGCAAGGTGGTGGCTAGGAAGATCCTCCAGTGAGCCTGCCCCACAGGTATACCAAGAGAGACCTGCTTTTCTTACACCAAACTAGCTTCACTAACTGCCTGCTGTTAGCCAAACAGGTTGAAAGGATAAGAGGGAAGGTAAGTGAAAAGGGCTGTCTGTGGCACCCTTGTCCCAGTCCCTAGCAGCATGATAGGAGACAGCTTCAGCTTGAAGGAGAGAGGGGGAGTTATGCTCGGGGCTTCTTGAAAGCCAGTACCAGGCTCACCATAGGGGAAAACCCACTTCTGGACAAAGCTGTGGGACTTCTGCTAGGTCAGTACTGTCCCTGAACCACTGGAATGCCATTAGGCCAGGTAACAGACACAACCACCTCTCCCCTCTCACCAACATGAGGCTGCAGCGTGTGGATTAGGGAATTACCAGTGGGGAGCCGAGTGCGAAAGCCAGCATGGACAGGCCCACCACAGTGAGACCCAACGCCATAGAGAAAGCCCATATAGACCCCAGGACCGGCTCAGCATCAGTTGGAGCATCTGTGTGCGAGTGAGACAGATTCCCATCTAAGACATTTCCAGCCTTGGTGTAATTTTAGGGGACGCTCACCCTTTTCCTGAGGGTGCAGGTCACCCACCCTGTGAGATTCAGGTTCTATCCTGCCTACCGACAGCCTTGGTGACCCAGGGACTGGCCCCACCACCCATCCCTTAACCCTAGGCTGCTGAGCTCTTGCCAGGCCTGTGTTTGAGGACAAGGATTTAGAACTGTCACTCACACAGTGGTGAATACCGCAAGCTCTCACACACCCAGAGGCAGTTAGAGTTCATAGAAGTTGAGTAGAATGGCAGCTGAGTGGGGGTATGTGTAGGGGATGGGAAAAGGGCGAACAATGGCCACCGAGTTACAGCCAAGCAGGAAAAGGAAGCTGTGGGGGTTCTGCTGCACAGCAGGGTAACTGTAGATGACAATGATATGCTATACATTTTATTAAAACAGTTCTAGAGGTTGTTTGTTTCTTGTGATATGTTCTCACGTAGTCAAGGCTGACCTCAAACTCATTCTGTAGCCGAGGATGGCCTTAAATTCCTGATCTTATTACAGATGTGTGCCGGCCTTGGGCTGGCTTAGCCTTTACCCTTCCTGTTTCCCTCCTTTCTTCCTTCCCTCCCTCCCTCTGTCCTTTCCTTCCCTTGTTTCTTTGAGACAGGGTCTTGTTATACAGCCTTTGCTGTCCTGGTCAGTACTCACTCTGCAGCCCAGGCTGGCCTTACACCCTCAAGGAGCCTTCTGACTCAGCCTTCTACAGTATTGCTATTGCAGACACGAACCACCACAACTTACCAGTTCTGAAGCTTCTCAATAAAAGAATGATAATGTTTGAGGAGATAGATATTTTTAACATTGTCAGAACATTATACAACACACACACATATATTCACCAGGAATTACCTGTTAACGTGTCCAATTTAAATCATTTCTCCAAGACATAATATGCACTAGATATCCAGGATCTCCAGGCTAAGTCCCACCATTGTCTTCTTCCACAATGTCCATGTCTGTTACTGATGGTCAGTTATTCGGTCCTCACAACTACCATATTGTTAAGAGCATCGCCGTTATCAAGACAAGAAGACTAAGCTGGCATGGTGCCATGCTCTGTAATGCCAGCACCTGAGAGGTGGAGGCAGGAGGATCAGGGGTTCAAGGTCATCTCTAGCTAGCTACACAGCAAGTTCTAGGCCAGCCTGGGAGATAGGATAATCTGTTCACACACACACACACACACACACACACACGCACACACACACATACACTCTGCCTTTTAAATGCTTAAATATGTAGTTTAGGGTCATTAGAGTCACATTGTTGTGAAACTGTCAGCACTGTTTTTGAATCTTTTCCTATATATAAAAAAAGCTAGGGAATCCACAGACAGCAACTGGAGCTAATATATAAATTTATCAAAGCCTCAGTCCAAATCAGATCACTTCTCCTCTCCCTCCCTGTGATCACCTGGCTGCAGCCATCACCGTCTCTTGTTTGGATTATGACAATGATCCCCCATATCATTTCTGTTAACCTTGTCCCTTCCAGTCTATAGTCTAAGTCTGACTGCATCTCTTTTCTACCCAGAACTCTCCTGTCACTCAGCCCAAGAGGCAAGTAACATCCTAGAAGGACCTTCATGACCTGGTGCTTGGGACAGAGAGGCAGGGTTATTGAATACATTAAACAAGTAGGCTGGGTTTTATGGTACACTTGAGTCAAGGAGACAGGTTTAGCTAACCTTGGCAGGAACAGTCTCTGAATTAAAGCAGGCTTCAGGCCGTAAGCATCCAGGAGAGAAAGCTTTGGTGGACATAGTCTGCAAATACTGTAAACTCTTGCACTCTGTCGCCCCCCCCCCAAGAAAAGCTTTGCCCTGCCTTTGAATATCACTCCAGGAGGAAGGACTTGCTGTTCTTTCATGGGACTGAGGCTGTGGGGTCTTTAACATGGCCAGCTCCTGTCAATAATACATGTTTATCTGGGATTTCATTCATTCAGAGCTTTCTCTGCTCTCTACATGGTGGGTTCTCACTAAACTTGGGGCTCACCAGTTCATCTAGACTGGCTGGAAAGCAAAATCCAGGATCTTTCTGTCTCTACTCCTTGGTGTTGGGGTTACAGGCAAGTGCTTCCACATACGGGTGATCAGAATCTGAACTCAGGTCCCCATCCTTTTATGCAGAGGACTTTTCCAACTGAGCTTCCTCCCCAGCACTGTGGTAGGAGAGGAGACAGACTCTGGCCGTGTATCCCAGGCTCTCTCTCAACTTATTTTGTAGCCCAGGCTTCTCTCAAAATCACTCGGTAGCCAACATTGTTCTTTTTAACTTATTTTACCTTATGTGTGTGAATGTTTTTGTTTACATGTGTTCTTGGTGTCTGTGGAGCTCAGAAGAAGGCCTTGGATCCCCTGAGTGTGGTGTTTTGGATGATTGTGAGCTGCCATGTGGATGCTGGGAGTCAAACCCAGGTCCGCAGGAAGAGTAGCCAGTGCTCTTAACTACTGAGGCAGTGAGACATCTCCCCAGCTCTTCTTGAACTTGTTTTGTAAGGGTGGGCCTAGAATTCAGGTCCTTCGATGTCAGTTGCTTGGCTGTTATTAATTTAAAGTGAGACTCACCAAAACACTTGTGTGTTCTCTCTCCATGCTGTTGGGAATGTGTGATTTGGAGAAAAAGAGGGTTAGGGTTAGCGAGACTAATTTTTTTTTCCTGAGAAAGAATGAGGAGGAAAGAGGAACAAGGACATTAAAGCCATTTGTGTAAAGGAATGCTTACTAACGTTGGACTAGAAACCTGCAGCAGGGAATGAGGACCAAACACTCACTGCAGGGCCTGGCACATTGTAAAGGCTCAAGAAACACGAGCTGTTGCAACCACAAACATCCACTCTAAGTCTGGGCAGGGTACCTTTAAGCCCTCAAACGTCCTAATCAAATTAACTTCAATCCTACACCCTGGCCTAGCACCTGTAATTACACTCCAGTCTCCAGGGTGGAGAGATAGCTTTGAAGAGAAAGCAATACATGTCCAAGACAAGGAAAATATTGAAGAAATATTTACATACTTCAGGTAGAAATCACGAAGATTTATAATTTGGGCCTTACCACCACAAGAGAAGTTATTACTGCTTCTCGGATCAAGAATTTACCAGTAACGTGCCGTTTGATTTCAGCACATAAAGATCTTTTTGGAATACTTCGGCCTGATGGTATTGTGGGTTTCTCAGAATGTGTACCTCATTTCGCAAATCTTTCCTGACTTGGCTTCAGTCACACATTCATGCAGATACCCGAAGTGCTTTCTTGTCTGTGACCCGAAGCTGCCAAGTCCCAAGCTGTGGCCAACTAATTGGAAACACATGACCAAATAGAGGGTCTTTATCACTGTGTTCCACATGCAAGGCCGTGGCCCATTTTCCTTAAAGATTTGGCTGAGGGAAGCACTTTGTCTTTGTTTGTGCTACAGAGATGCGAATGTGCACAATGCCAAAGCCTCATTGGTTCTAAAGAGTGAAGTGTAGCATCAAAATCCAGGAGCAGAACTATGCAGAAAAGAGTCAACAGAGAGAGAAGCTCTCACCTGCCCGTCCCAGGTCCCACTGACACAGGATTGAGACAAATCCCTGGTGATGGGGAAGACAGTTTGCTACCCTTCAGCACTGAGCTCTGCGTGGATGGAGCGTAAAGTCACTAAATGGAAGAAACTGCTGGGCGAAATGGTTATGGGTTCAAGTGCTTTTCTCATTGCTTCTTTAAATTATGTGCATATGTTTGTCTCTTTGTGGGGGTGTATGTAAGCACAGGTACTCTGGAGAGCAGAAGAGAGTATGGGATTCCCCGGAACTGGAGTTTATAGGCGTTTGAACTACCTGATGTGGGTGCTTGGAACCAAACCCAGGCTGCTACATAAGCAGCACACACAGCTGAGCCGGCTCTCTAACTCTGTTTGCTTCGTAGGCGCCTGGACTGCATTATCTGTGAAATGGACACGGTCACTCTGTGTTTCCTCAATTCTGTCATTCAGTTTTGACATTTCTGCTCATGAGAATGTGTGTGGAAAATTAATCTGTTTGAAGATGTAGAGGTTGCATTTTAAGGGGGGAAATTCTAAAATTGAACATATCCCTTATACATGGAATTGACTTATTATAACCAAACAGCGGGGACATAGATCCTATGACTGTAGTAAGGGCCGGATTTATTTAAATGAGCTATTGTCTGAAGGATTGTGATGTAACCCAGCGGCAGAGGGCTTGCCTCACATGCACAAGCCCTGGGGGGTTTGGTCCCTAGCACCACATAAAACAGGGCATGGTGATGCAGGCCTGTAATCCCAGCACTTAGGAGGTAAGTGATGGAGGAAGTTCAAGGTCATTTTACTGCATATCGAGTTTGAGATACCCTGCCAGAAAAACAAATTAATTGCAAAGTAAGATGTTGCTTGAAAAGCATTTTGGGAGAGTGTTTGACCCTGGGGTGAGGTGAGGAGGAGGTCCCCCTTCTGGGCTGCTGAGAGTTTCTTTTCACCTTATCAGAGCACAGCTGATAAAGGAGAGAGAGACATCACTGGCCAGGCCACTGTGATGATCTCTTATCTATAATTTGTTGAAACCAGGTTCAGGGGTGTACCTGTCTATTGAGCTGTTTCCTACCCTCTTGCTTTTTTTCTTAGTCCTCATGAAACCTGTTTCAGTGCAGGGTCGTACTCTGCTCCTTCTGACTAGCGTCTCTGTGTATGTGTGTGTGTGTGGGGGGGGGGATCTTGAGCTATCGTCTATTTTCTATTTATTCAGAATTATTTGTCTAATGCTGTTGGTCAAAACTTTCCCAATGTGAGCGTGCATACTCCTTACGTGGTCTGCTCACCGAGACCTCACCAACGGAGACCTCTTCTCTGGACACCTTTGCTTTTCCTTCAGCGCAGGCATGCTACCAGGACAGGTACAGGAATGGGATGTTCCCTCTGCCCGGATTGCTGTCACCACCAGCAGCCTATTTGCACACTCTCTCGGATGTTCTCATCGTTATCATGAAAATCCCACCCCTGCAGTCTCAGGACCTTTGACCAGCCCCCTAAGGTTGTAATCCACCCAATCAACTTCCTGTACCCCTCTAGTCTCTTCCCATAGACCCACCGCCATCTACCATGCCATTTTTCCACTTAACTGGTTTACTGATCATTTCCTTGTGTTATTCGGTTTTATCCCAAGTGCCCAGGACCTAGGCCTAGGTACATACATATAAACACTAAGTACTTGTTTCAATAACTATTACTTATGTATTTAATATTTTTATTCTTTTGGTTGGTCTTTGGGTCAAAAGGGATTATAAATAAATAAATAAATATTCTACTTATGTGTTTGTTTATGTACCTGTGCATGCTTGTGCCACACAATGAACTTTTGGAGGTCAGGCAACAACAGTGGGTTTGGGGACTTGAACTCAGGTCATCAGTCTTGGTGGCAAGCTCCTTTACCCTGTACTGAGCTATCTCACTGGCCTCAATAATGCATGTATTTTTTTTTTTATAGTTCTTTTTTCTGGCTGCTACATGTACCAATTGTCCTCACCTTTTTACTGCCGAGTAGCATTTCACAGCATGGATGTCCAGGCTGGTTGAACTGTCTACCTAATCTCCTGAAGAACATATGGGGTGTTTCCAGTTTGGAGTGACTGAGACCAGGAATAAGGCTGTTACTGACATGGTGTGAGTACACTCTTCTTTTGTCTGAGGTAAAAGTTCAGGTGAGCAATTGTTGATTGATCGGTAGCTGTGTTTGTCCAGAAACCAAATTCTCTACAGGCGTTTTTGCTTCTTCCCCAGGAGTGCATGAATGATTCAGTTTTTCCACACCCTTGCCAGCCCAAGTCAGGGAGTGGCTTGCAAGAGGGTTTCTTTCCTCTTCCTCCGCCACATAGTTTCTCACATGGAACTCAGGCCATCAGGCTTGGCAGCATGCACCTTTAACCTACTAAGCTATCTTCCCAGCTTTTTGCCATTGGGGGAAAAAAAGAGATTTAAGAGGCAGGCAGATCGCTGTGAGTTTGAGGCCAGCCTGGTCTACAGAGCTGGTTCCAAGATGAACAACCAGAGCTACAAAAAGGAACCCTGTCTTGACACACACCCTCCCATAACAAAATAAAATAAAACAAAAATGGATGTGAATGCATGTTTTGTCTACTTAGATGTTGGCACTCTGTATGTTCCTGGTGCTCAGGGAGGCCAGATGTAAGGGCCAGATCTGCTGGAACTGGAGTGCTGGCGACCAAATCCGGGGCCTCTTCAAGAACAGCTGAGTGTTCTCAACCGCTGAAGCATCTCTTCAACACCTTAAAAAAAAAAAAAAAGATATTTTGATGGGTATTCAGTACTGTTGTGCTTCTAATTTTCATCCCTCTTCCATGAAGGATCTTGAACATTTTTATGCGTGTTTGTAGTTTTTCTTCTTCTACGTGTCCTCTGTGGCGTCATGGTTTGAATGAGCACGGCCCCCACAGGCTCCTATATTTGCATGATGAATTGTTTGGGAAGGATTAGGAGGTGTATCTTGATGGAGGAGTTGTGCCCCTTGGGATGGGCTTTGATGTTTCAAAAGCCCACACCAGGGCCAGATCTCTCTCTTTCTTCCTGTTGCCTGTGGAAAGCTCTCAGCTACTGCTTCAGTGCCCTGCCTCTCTGCTTCCCACTGTGATGAGCATGGGCTAACCTTCTAAAGCTGTAAGCCAGCCCCCAATTAAATGCTCTCTTTTATAAGACTTGCCTTCCTCATGGTGTCTCTTCACAGCAACGGAACAGTGACTAAGACATTCAGTGACATGTCTCTCCATGTCTTTTGTTCACAGTCTCCTTGGATTGCTTGTTTTCTTACTACTGACTTTTGAAAGTTTAGGCATTCCAGATGTTAGTCCTTTGTCATATTTAAGGTTTGAAAATATTTCCCCCCAACTTTGAAGGATGAGATTCTGCCTTCCCTGTGTGTATGTGTGTATGTATGCATGGTACTGGGCACTGAACCTGGAGCCTGGCACATGCTAAGCTGGTGCTTAACCACTGAACCACCCCCCTCCCCAGTGCCTCTTCTCCTCCTTTTAATGGTCATTCACAAAGTAAGCATTTTTATAAATTTTTTAATGAAGTCCAATTTACCCTTTTTCCTTTAATTGGCTATACTTTGGTGTCCAAACTAAGAGTTCTTACTTAGCCAGGTCTTAGACTTATTCCAATATTTTCTAGCTTAGTGGATGACATTGCATTCTGTGATCCATTCTGAGGTCATTTTTAATAAGGCGTGAGGTTAAGCTAAAAACGTTTCTGCTTATGGACATCTAGTTTGGAAGTTTTATTTTGACAAGCCCTTTGAGGGTGTCAGGGTATGAGAAGCATTGGGAGGGATTCCTGGCTAGACAGCAATGAGTTGATAAATAGTAGCCCACTCCTCGGGAAAAGAGGCACACTTCCGCTCTGTAAATATGACTGCAAATGTAAATGCAACTGCCGTAAGCAGTTTTTCCTGATAGGACAGCACTGAACACAGGCTTCGAGAAGATGTCTGTGCGCACACAGTGAAAGGATGCAGAGGCAAGGCCAGGGTTTAGGGACCTGAATCTTTTATAAGAGGCTACATTTTTAAAGACTTAGTGTGTGTGTGTCCTGAAAGTCGGAAGAAGGCATTGGACACCCTGGAGCTGGTGTTACAGGCAATTATGAACTGCCTGATGTGAGTGAGTGCTGGGAACCGAACTCAGGTCTCTGGAAGAGCATGGGCGCTCTTCACCGATGAGCCATCTCTGCAGCCCTGTAAGTTACCTTTTTAATATCTCTGCAGAGGTAGATATGCATTCTGTATGTGTGTGTTGTGCATGCGGAGGCCAGATGTTGATAACTGTGAGTCCTTCTTGACCGCTGTCCACTTTATTTTACTGAATCCAGGAGTCTGACCCCAGAGTTTGAGCTCATTGAGTCTGTGTAACACAGAGACAGCTTGCTTGGACATTCCTGTCTCTGCCTTTCCGAGAGCTGGGATTACAGACAGACAGTTGCCATGCCTGCCTAGCTTTTGTGTGACTGCAACAGATCCAAATTCTGGTCCTACCCACCCAGCCATCTGTCAGTCCTGTTGTTATTATTCTGTATAATAAGGAAGCCTGCCCTTTTTTGGAGATAAATCCTACAGAAGCAAATTTGAAAAGATTTGCTTGGATATGGCTCAGTGGTGGAACACTTTCTCTGCCATGTGAGGGGTCCTGAGTTCATCCCTAAAACTGAACAAACAAACAAACAAAAATACATCCAGAACAAAAAAAAAGATGATTTTGAATGATGGCTGTGTTTAACAGCCAGTTCTTGAAATCCCTGAAAGTTTAACAATTGACATTCAAGAACTGGCACAAGCTGGTTTACAGGAAGAATAAAAGAAAACACACACACATACACACGAGAGAGAGAGAGAGAGAGAGAGAGAGAGAGAGAGAGAAAGAGAGAAAGAGAGAGAGAGAGAGAGAGAGAGAAAGAGAGAGAGAATGCCTCTTGTTGAGTTCTCTAGCTAGGAGCTAGAAAATGGGAGAAGAAGTTCATGACTAGGAGTGGCTTTTTGATTATCCATTTTCCAGAATTGTTATTGTTATTGGAAATTGTCATGACAAGTAAAACTGAAATACTCTTTCTTGTCTGCTAACTATGAGTAAAGAAAGCCTTTGGGGGGGTTAATTGGAGTGTGTATGTGTGTGTGATGGAGGGGTGGCAATGGGCTTGGAGTGAGTACTTTCCATCATGGATGCGGCCGAGGTGGGGTTTTTGGCTGAGAAGGAGCTGGTGGCCATTATCCTGAACTGCAATCTGGAGCTGACGGAGACAGATAGATGGTTGTGGAGATGGGGATGGAAGTGAGATCAGAAGAGGAAGAAGGAGACCTTCCCCCCAGTGCCCAGCCTGCACTACATGGAAACTACCAAGTTCTTGCTGAATCTGCTTCTGACAACATTACCAAAGCAGACACCACACAGACACTGCTCAAAGATCTACCGGACACATGCATGGCCAAGCTTCCCGTGTCTGCTGACAGCTTCAGGCAGCAGCAGGAGGCACATGCCAACCCTAACCCACCCAGGCACCCAATCACATCTACATATGCCACGCAAACCTCCAGCCCTCTGAGAGTTCTCAGTCTCGGGACTTCTAGCCAGAGGCCTGTGGTATGCAAACCCTCGCTGTCTGCTGGTGTTCCAAGCTCTGGATGTAATAGGCAGTCAGCTTTGGAAGCGTGAGATGGAGGATAGAAAGGTATGGGACGCTGGTAGAAGCATTGACTTTGCTACTCATCTTTGTCAGAATTCACACTTATTCAAGTGTGGAAGCCGTCAGCTTTTCTCTCAAGAAAAAAAAACAAAAACAAAAACACAGACTTCAGCCCATATTTCTCTGATGACCATGGCCTCCTCTCCATGCACAGAGAGGGTTTGGGCCTGCTCAGTTCAGCTCAGTGTCTTCAAGCTTGACCTGTGGGAAAAAAGGTGTATGCATTTGAGGCTTGGGGAGTGGGGTGGTGCTAATACAAAAAGATTTTCTCTTAAAAAAATATGTGTATGTGTGTGTGCATGTTTGTGTATTTGTGTGTGTGTGTGTGTGTTTGCTCTCATTGATATCTCTTCTGTTCCTGTTTCACCAACTAGAAAACTATAAGACTGAGCATCTAGGTAAGTTAGCTCCTATCCTACAGTGGATATATGTGGAGCCTGCATTTAAACCCACGACTCCTAAGTTGGTTAGTGTTGAGATAGGGTCTCATTCTGTAGCCCAGGCTGGTCTTCAACTTACACCAATCCTCCTGTTTCAGCCCCTTGAGTGCTGAGATTCTAGATGTGAGCTACTATTCCCTATTCTAGTTCATCTTTTTTTGTTTGCTTGTTTGTTTGTTTTTTGGAGGCGTGGTGTGGTGGGTTCCAGAAAGGGTTTCTCTGTATAGATTGGGTTGGCCTCGAACTCACAGAGATCCTCCTGCCTCTGCCTCCAGAGTACTGAGATTAAAGGTGTGCACCACAGCACCTGGCTTACAGTCCATCTTTAATCATAAGGTCTATTGGCTCTTCTGTCTCAGGTGGCCACAGCAGCTAGTGAGCCTGTATTTGGCAAACCTCTAAGGGCGGTATCTCCCATCTAGACTCTGTGGTAACAAAGCCTGGTCACAAAAGGCCCTTCCACATAAGCATGGCTCAGTGGGTAATTGTGCAAGCCAAGAGATCCCTCAATCTCAAGTAATGGTAGAGGGAGAGAGCCTGCTGGACCAAGTTAGCCATGACCTCCATGTGTTCTCTGTAGCATGTGTCTCAACAGAACATATCATATGTGTATATATATATTCTTGCTTCATATTCATATATATATGAAGCAAGAGCAGAGTGTGGGGGTGCACACCTTTAATCTCAGCACTGGGGAGCCAGAGGCAGGGGGATCTCTGTGAGTTTGAGGTTAGCCTGGTCTACAAAAGCAAGTCCAGGGCAGCCAAGGCTATCATAGAGAAAGCCTGTCTTGTAAAACAAAACAGCAAATTAAACAAGGAGCCAAAGGGACAGTTCGATGGGTAAGAGGTACTCTGTAGCCATGAGCACTAGAGCGCCCACTTTACAACCTAGGCGTGGTCCCACTCAGGTCACGCCAGCAGGGATGGGACAGGGACGAGAAGATGGCTGTGGCTTACTGACTGCAGCCTAGTCAAAGAAACAACAAAACAGTAACAGCACCTCAAAAGTGAGAGCACCAGGTTTAGGGAGAGAACCTGTCTCAAAGGAATGAGGTGGAGAGTGATGAAGGGGGAAACATCTGACACCCTCCTCTGTGTCGAATGTGTGTGTGGGTACATACACACACACATACACACACACACACAAATTAAAATAAGCTGAGCATGGTAGTGCATGCCTGTAGTCCCAGCACTCAGGGAGGCAGAGGCTGGCAGATCTCTGTATGTTCAAGGCCAGCCTGGTTTACAAAGTGAGTCCAGGACAGCCAAGGCTACACAGAGAAATCCTGTCTTGAAAAACTAATAATAATAATAATAATAATAATAATAATAATAATAAAACAAGTAAAACAGGCTATGTGCAAAATGAAAAAGTTAAATGGGCTATGTGCTCGGGAGTGAGGCAAACAAAGCTGGGCTTGGGGGGGTCCAGAGAAGGTTGCCTGAGGAAGTGGCCTTGGAGTAGGACCTAGCAAACGGCATGAAGGGGCATTGCAAGGCTGGGAATTGGCTGGTGCTGCGGCCTAGAGGAGGTAGGAGCGTGCAGTGTCAAGGGACCACCGTGGCAGACCCGTGATGGGGGCAGAGGGAGAGGAACAATGTCCAAAGCAGCAGAAACTTCAAAAGGCCACAGAGCCTTGGGCAGGAGACAGCTCAGTTGGTAAAGGTGACCTCCGTCAAGGCTGACAACCTGTTTTTAATCCTAGGGGACCCATACGCTAGAAGAAAACCTCATCCTGAAAGTTGTTCTTTGGCTCCCCGATTGTGCGTGCCCTGCTCCCCCAAAGTAAATGAATAATGTTAAATAAAAGAAGCAGTCACAGCGGCCATGGAACCGCAGGACGTGTGTCAGTAATGCTCTGCCTTTCCGCAGGACAGCGGTTAGACACTGCCTCCTTGAACTTGCCCTGAAGATGGCCCCCACCTCCCTTGGTTCCCAGCCTGCTCAAAGGACTGAAGCAGGGTGCTGGCTTGGGCTCAGAGACGCAGCCCGGAGGCCTTGGTCCCATCCGTCCTGCCATTTGAGCTGATGGGGTGCCACTGAGGTCCTCTTGTCCTCCTAGAAATCCAGTCACCTTGGAGAAGGGGGCAGAACTGCCCAACCGCAAAATCACAGACCATCTGAGCTGGGCATAAACTTGGGAGTCACTAGGTCCAGCTTCGGGGGTGGTTTCTGTCGCCATAACACTCCCAACGCTGTTCGCTAGGTGGGTGGGAAGTTGGGTTTTTTTTTCTTTAACTGGGATTGGGGTTACCAGGAATTCCCAAGACCAGAGACTGCTTTGGAGGGGTTTTTCATGCTCCCCCACCTGACTCTGATCTGCTTTTGAGTGAGGACTAGCGTGGAGGCGCTCCTGTGCAACACAGCTGTGGCGAACTCCAACAAGGACCGGCCTTGATTGATCTGACGTTTCCAGGGCCCAGCACTTTAGTACACAGCCCTACCTCAGGTCAGGCTGAACTGTTCTTACGGCTACAGGAGTGGCCTCAAAACCCACACTGAGGTCTGCTCACCTAAGACCATTCTATGGTTTTCCGCTGTTCTCAGGGTCAAGGCGAGTGCCTTTCATTTGCCATCCCAGCCTTTGAAGTCTTTGAAGTTCTGGGCTCAGCTGCCTCTGTTTCTCATCTTGCTCCACCCCCATGAGAGAGGGGGTGGGTGTCTTTGATTCCTTCCACCTGCCCTGCTCCGTCTCCCACAGGGCTTTCGCCCTGTGTAAACACATCTATTCCCCCAACAAATGCCCTTTCTACCTGGCTTCCCCTGCCTAACTCCCACTTTCTCTTCAGCTCTGTCATGACTCTACCCATAAAGCTGTACCTCACACCTTGTCAGGCAAATCCTCATCTTGCCGTTCTCGGAGACATTTTGCTTTTATCTGTGAGGGCATTTAGCTGGTGTCTGTCACCTGTGTTAGATCCTAAGCTCACCACAGGGTTCCTGGTACCTAATGTGAAGCTTGGCACATAGCTGCAGTTCAGTAAGTATTTGTTGAATATGCAAACTTGGCAAAGTCTAGCAGCTGCTTAGGGGCTACTCTCCAGAGATCCTCAGAGCAACTGTCACCTTCTATCTCGAGACCACTCAGAGGAGCTGTGGGTGCGGGGTGTCCACAGGACTCTGATTTTTCTTCCATTCTTATGACAGGCAAGCTTTTCCCGAGTCCCTGGAGGAGTTCAAGTTGAACAGGGCTCGGCACTGGACAGTGTAAGGAGTTGTGAAAGCTGTTTGCCCATACAGCTTAGCCAAGGGACCATGGGTCAGCTTGGAAAATGATCCACCATCTAGGATGAATGCATTGGATAGCCTTTGACCTCTGAGACCTTCGTGTGTAGTTACATTTGTCTACTAAATGGTTCACACTAGGAAACCATGTTGGAGAGTTGTCAGCCTTGGCTGGAAAATTCCGTGTGAGGCAGACACAGGGGTCCTGCCATGGTTATGAAGGCATCAGATGGCCTTGTTTAGAAATTAGTGCTAATGTGAGAAAAAAGTATACAGTAGATGAAGAACATCTTAAATAGGGGTGGAGAGGCCAGGGGAGGGAAGCCATTTGCCCAGAGCCATCTGTGGCCTTTTCTGGAAAGTTCTTTTTCAGGCTTCTGTCTCTATGGCAGGGAGTGGGAGTGGGTATTGAAGATCGAGAGAACCATGCTAACTCATGGTCTCCTGCCCTCAGAAGCTGGGCCCATGACCCTCAAACTATGGAATCAGAGGGTTCCACAGTGGGGCAATCCACTCTCAGCAGACTCTGCTCTGAAAGCCTGGCTAGGTTGTGGTACCAGACGGCTTTAATGCCCTGGTCTGACCCGAGGACCCTGGTGCCTCCCAGCCACCCCGCAGCAAGTACCTAGGGCATCTGCTGAGTTGAAGTGAAACCATCCTTCGCCCAGACCAGATCCCGCTTTAGGGATGGGAGATTGTTCGACCCAACTCTCTCCTACTCGGCAATGCTTCAAAGTCAAGACAATTCTGGTTTGTCTGGCTGCCTGCCATTGGGAGGCAGAAAGTAGACAGAGAGCCCACTGTCCCCAGGCCCACCCACTTGTGGTCTCTGCTGCTCCCCTGTGTCTGAGAAGTGAGGCTGGTGATCGTGGAACCTGCTCACAGTAGCATGAGCTGTGGAGGAGGCCACACACATCAAAGGGAGCATACAACAAGTGTTCAGTAAATGTCACCGCTGTTTGTGATATAGCTCAGGAAACCTGACAGTGATTGGTTAAAACAGAAGTCTTCCCTGAGGGGTGGGAAGAGGGTTCAGGGAGCAAGAGAAATGGCCAGGAAAGCACAAGGACCTAAATACAGATCCCCCAAGGGAATAAAATGGAAAATGGTAGAGCAGGACACCTGACCTCCCTCTCTGGCTTCAGTGTGTGCATGGTGGTTATTTTATTCGAATGAACACACACACACACACACACACACACGTTTTCAGTAGAAGCAGAGGCCCAAGTGTGGAGACTCAACATGCTGGCCGATTTCTGCAGCAGTGCTACTGTGTGTTTTAGGACTCTCTTTTCCCGACTCTGCTTTGAAGAAAGAAATTAACATTTGATGCCCAATCTGGTTCTGAGATCATCTGGCCCATCCCTTCATTTTGCTGAAGCCTAAAAAGGAACCCAAAGGCACTCAGGAGTGGACCCCATTCTTGCTTTCCAAGAACTGCTGCTCCTGTATTGTCTTAGGCTGCCTCTACCACACACAGGTTTCTTGAATCACTGATCTGACTGCCGATTTTTCCAGCTGCCTGCGGCTTACTGGAGGTTTGTGATGGGCGCGCTCCCCCTAGTGGCACAAGTGAGGATGACATGCAACACGGAAGCAGTTTCTTTCCATTGCAGAGGGGGTGGAGATGGGTTGGGGTTGGGGGTTGGAGTGGGCTGTCAGCGCTCCATTGAAGCTCTGATGCAGTCTGTATGTATAGAACTCTCTCTTTGAATTTTGCTCGTTGTTTTTGCTTTAGTTTTGATTTATTAACATTCTGTATTAAAATATTATCTGTTTTGAGTATTGAGTCTTTGGCCATCCTTTTAAATTCTGTGTATGAGATGGATGCCTCATTCTCTCCTGCCGTAATTTTGATCCTCAGCCTGCAGAGGAAGAGCCCCTAGGTGCACGGAGCACAATATGCATGCATTAGGAGGGTCCTAAGGTTTGTCTGTCAGTACCAGCTGGAAGCTCTCTGCACTGTAGGGCTCAGAGGTGGGGATTCTCCAGAAAGGGGCAGCTGCCTTTCAAAGAGTGTACTGAATGAGAGAGGAGCTTCGGATTGAAGGTGCACCAAGCTCTGCGTCTTCTTCAGTGCCTACATAATGCGAAGACCCAAAGACAGGTCCAGGATTCCAAGGGCCTCAAGAAACAGCCGGAGAGAGGACAGCTATGGTCTCACCGTGTAGCCCTGGGTGGCCTGGAATTTGTTAAGTAGATCAGGCTGGCCTCCAATTCACAGAGATCCACCTGTTTCTGTCTCCTGAGTGCTAGGATTAAAGGCGCTCACCATCATGCCTGGTAAACACCTTTTTATTTATTTATTTTTAAGACAGGAAAGGAAAAAAGTTTGCAAATGAAGGTGCCAGTCCATATCAGAAGCTGACCCATCTCAGGAGGCTCTGGACAGAAGCTCTAGCCACATGTTGATCTTTTTGAGCCACAGAGTCCTGCCTAGTTTCTAGATAGACCCTTTTCTATCCCATTCCATTTGGGACTCTGTGAGGACGACTAAATAAACCTTATTAATATTGGGCCGGCTCTTTCCCGCACCAGCCCACGCATTACTTGCCATCCCACAAGTGTCCATCAGGGGGCAGTGAACACAAATGTCTCCAGGAATTGGTCTTGGCTCACAGCACTGGTCTCCTGAGTGCAGGCTTCTTCAGCCTTGCACTCTGAAAACACCTGGGCCAGGGCACCGCCTTACAGTGCTAGTCATTCCTGTCATCAGGCATGCAGGGATATCCTGCTCTACATGACTGACCTGGGTCCTCGATGGACTGCACTCATGTTCCAAGAAGGTTCAAGCCAACTCCCCTCTGCACACTGAATAAATATATATTCATATATATAACTTTTTTGAGATAGTTTCACCCTTAGCCTAGAATGGCTTTGAACTCAATGCAATCCTCCTGACTCAGCCAGCTGAATGATAGAGCTACAGGCATAAGCTACCTCAGGGTAAATCAGCTTTCTAATTGGAAGAAACTTGGCTATGGCCTATGAGGTTCTGTGTGACCTCCCAGCCTCATGAGTCTCTTCCTCTTAACCTGCCAATTCTTTTGGCTCCAGTCAGTTCCTCACATGCACCCAGCTCTTCCCTGGGTGGGGGTGGGGGACATTTGTACCTGCAAGCAGGTCATTTTGCTGGAGTACCATCCCCTTCAAGCTTTCCCGTTGCTCTGTGTCCTGCTTCGGTTTTCAGCAATCCCAATACACATGCGGATTTATGATACTTTTACCTGGGAAGTTTTGACTTTGTGCTGGTGCAAAAGTAACACACACTCAATAGAAACTCCCCGGAATTTTGATCTTTCCCCTCACTGTCTGCATGGAGGACACTGGCCTTTGCAATGCTGAGCAGCGGCAGTGGGCAGCCCGTTAGGGTGAACAACTACCCTTCCATGTGCTGTGTGGCCAGGCCCCGATGCTCACTGATGAATGTATCTTCAGCTAAGCGATATTTTAAATTTACTGTGTTCCAGACATAACCCTAATGTAAGCAGAGGAGCAGCTGTGCTGTCTTTCAGGAGTCACAGAGGGCTGTGAGAGATGGCATAGGGGTGGGGGTGAGGGTGAGGGTAGGGGGAGTGGTAGTTGTTTGTCCTTGATCTCTGCAGTGGTACAGGGTATCCATGTAAGTAAAGATCCTTAAGTTTTCCACTTAAAGTGCACGTCTGCTTGCAAGTAGACCTAAGAATTGAACTCTCGCTGTAACTATTCCAGCCACTTCCTTATTCCCGTTTCCATGTTGCAGAACAATTCTATTATTTGCTGTTTAATTGTGAATTGTGTTTTCCACAAGGAGAGACACTCTTTCTTGTCGTTGGTGCGTGTAACTCACAGAGTAGAGCCCAGTGCCTGCTGTTCAACAGATACTAAGATAATTAGTGAGTGGACAGATAGATGAATCAAAAGCTTGGATTTAATGATTTTTTTTTTAAAGTAGCAACAGAGGAAGCTTGCCTGGAAATAAAAGCTTCCAAAACTGCCAGCCCCCCAGCCCCATTCCAGGAGTCATTGTCCATCAGCACCCACCCCAGGAATTTCAGTCCAGGCCTAGAGGGAGGCTCAGCTCCAGCTTGTCTATACCTCATTGGGGTCTCCTTGGTCAGCGTAGATAAGGAAGCCGGTGAAGAGGCTGTCGGTCCAGTAAGGGTCATAGAAGAGTCCGTTCTGCTCTGAGTAGAAGATCTGCAGCCAGACTTCGTCACCCTCCTTGAGAGCTAGGATGGTGGAACCTGAGGCCACATCATGGTTGCCGGTGTTGGCGTCAAAAGTCCGAATGCGGTACTGGCCATTGTGCACCAGACCGATGGCCAGGTGTTTGTTGGCCAGTGTAATGTCGTAGGTGAAGTAGTAGATCCCCGGCACGCTGCAGACGAACTTGCCGCTGGATGTGTTGTAGTGACCACCCTCGTTCATCAGAATCCTGTCAAACTTGATGGGCAGTCGCTCCCGTGGGTAGCTCTTGGTCACCGCCACGGAGAAGGCTGACTTGGCACGGCTGCTTCCGCAGCTGCAGGGGCCCGGGAGTCCAGGTTCTCCTTTCTTGCCCTTGGGTCCCTTCTTGCCTGGTACGCCATGTTTCCCGGGGGTACCACTGACCCCCTTGGGTCCTCGAGGGCCAGCCCGTCCAATGGCCCCAGCTTTGCCCTTTGGTCCTTGTTTTCCACGGTTGCCTGTCCGGCCAGGTGGACCTGGGAGACAGAATAGCTGGTTTTATATGGGACCTGTAAATGCCTTGCAGAGCCCATGGCGGGAGAGAAGGCTGGGGGTGGGCACACAGGAAGGGACAAATGCTGATGGCCCGTGGTAGCTCTCCTCTTGGCCAGCTCAGGAAAATCAGGGCTGCGCTGCCTTTTAGAAGCACTGGGAATCAGGACAGAGAACAATTTACCGGGCTGGGGATGAAGCTCAGTTGGTAGAGTGACTGCTTAGCTATTGAATCCCAACACTGCATAAAACTGGATATGGTGGTGTACTCCTGTAATCCTAGAATGGTGTGTGTGTGGTGGGGGGGATCAGGAATTCATCATCATCTTGGCTACGTAGTGAGTTTGAGGCTAGTCTGGGCTACATGAGCCTCTGTCTCAGGAAAACAAAAACAAGAAGGTAGATTTACATGCTGCATAAAGACAGCTGTGAGGTCCACTGAGGGGAAACAGCGGCAGGTGGCAGAAACTTCCATGTGATAGGAAACAACAATGCTACTGATTCCTGTGTTTTTTTGAATGCACATGACAGAGCCTGGCAAACACCAAGTAAATGTCAAACATCGGTTGGTAAATCCTGCGGAACATCCCCAGATGTTCGGTCAGAGAACGCTTCTTGGTTTTTAATACTGATATTTCATAAAATATACATTTTCCTACAAAACAGCAAATTTGTGCCAATGATTATATATGAAACATTCATGTGTATGATCCTTTAACGTGACAGTCTCATGTGGCCCAGGGGTGGTGTGAATATACTGCAAAGCCAAGGCTGGCTTTCAACTGCTGAGCTTTCTCCCATCTCCCATCTACTGGGATGCCAGGAGAGCAACCAAGCCGGGCCCCTCAACACATTAAGCAGAGCATATATGGAAGGGGGCTTGTGTTCTATCTCAGCACAGCTGGGCACTGTCAGGATGGCAGGATTGCATGTTTTACTATGCAATGGCTAATCTCGGTTGTCAGTTTGATTGGATCGGAATCAGGCAGATGGTGTGCCGCTGGGCAGGCCAGTAAGGAAAGTATTAACTGAATGAGGAAGATACTGTTGTATTGTGGATAGCACCTTCGGGCTGCGTCCTAGATGAAAAGAGATTTTTGGGGAAAGGCTGCTGCTGCCTGCCCGCCTTCACCCTTACCTGGTGAATGCATCCACCCTATTGCTACTGCTGTGGTCATCCTTTGCAGACATTAGCAGCCTCTTCGGCCTTCCACTGTGGACTGAAGACTTGTGGCTCTCCAGGAACCCTCCGAGCCTTTAGTGCCAGATTTGGACTGAGTGGCTGCTGAGTTCTCAGCCTTTCCACCATTTTGGACCATCTAGCCCATATCCTGTAAGCCTAGCTAAAACAAGGCTGTTTGTAATTGTGGCAGTCAACAAAGCTGGAAGGAGCTGGAGTTCTGGAGAATGCTTTGACATCAGGCGTGGAGATGCGGGGTTTGGAGTTTGCCCTGCCGGTTTTCAGTCTTGCTTTGATCCAGTATTTCCTCACTATCCTCCCTTTCCTCCCCTCTGGGAACAGTAATGTATATCCTGCCTGCCACTGTATATTGAAAGAGTGTGGGCTGCTTTTTTGTTTTGATCCTCCAGGCATTACAATTAAGAAATGGCCTTGAGTCTCCAGGAGACTTTGGGTTTTTGAACAGTCTTAGGACTGATAGACTGTGGGGACTTTTGAAGTTGGACTGAATGCATTTTGCATTACGATATGCGTTATGATCATGGCCACAAACCTTAGAGGGGCCAGAGAGTGGAATGTGGTGGTTGGAATGAGAATGGCTCCTGTGGACTCGTGCTCAGTCTCCAGGTGATGAGCTGTCGGGGAAGGCTTAAGAGGTGTGGCCTTGTTGGAGGAGGTGTGCCACAGGGGTGGTCTTTGAGGTTTCAAAAGCCCATTCCACACCTGCCCACCACCATGCTCCCTGTGATGATAATGGCATAAACCTCTACAGCTGCAAGCACCCGCCCCCATAAATGCTTTCTTTTTTGTAAGAGTTACCTCAGTGTCTTAGGGGTTCTATTATTATGGTGTAACAACACCATAATAAAAGAAAGAGAGGAGAGGGTTTATTTGGCTTACAATTCCACAGCACTGTTCATCACTGAAGGAAGGCAGAGGAGAGGAATTCAAACAGGGCAAGAACCTGAAGGCATGAGCTATACAGAGTCCATGGAGGGATGCTGCTTAACGAATAGCTTGCTCCCCATGGTTCGCCGAGCCTGCTTTCTTATAGATCACCAGCCCAGGGACGGCATCACTTACAATGAGCTCAGCCCTCTCCCATCTATCACTAATTAAGAAAGACTCACAGCCAAAAATTAGGCAGAGCTCAGAGAGCCTTGTGGAAGAGTGAGGGGAAGGACAGAAGGGCCCAGAGAAGGGAGCTACAGATAGTCGCTGGGAATCAGACCCAGATCCTCTGGAAGAGCAACCAGTGTTCTTAACCACAGAAACATCTCTCCAGTACATTTACTTATACAGTTAATATGCAAAGCCATTTACTTACACACTTAATTAATAAAATGAGGGTGGCTGTTTCGGCCAGTGGTAGAGCACAGGCTTAGCACCAAAATGGGATGATCAATAAATGGGGGGAAAACAAAACTAGGCAAGCCCTTGATAAAAATGGACATTAAGGGCTGGGGCGCGGGGGGGGGGGTTAGCCACCAACAGCACCTGCAGAGGACCAGAGTTCAGTTCCCAGTGCCTAAATGGGCAACTCACAAGTGTTTCGGTGTTTTCATCCGGCCTCCTCAGGCACTCACATCACACACGCACGCGCATGCACACAGACCCAGAGGCACAATAATGAAAATTTAAAAACTGAAGATGAATGAAAGCTAGGAGCAGGGGCCGAGGGAAAGGGAGGAGGAGAAACGACCGCTCAGCTCAGCATTCTTCCCCAGCAACGTGGTTAGGGAAGCATGGTGGGAACTCCCACCTCTGGCTGTGTGATCTGCTTCCTGCTTTGTTTCCTTCAGAAAGGCTTCGGGAAGCCACCGACTTTCCTTCCTGAGACCTTTCTAGAGATGGGGTTATGTTTGCTGGTTGGAGGTGTGGCTAGACATTAGCCTGCTCCAGTCCCAAGGTTGACCTGGGATTTGGTGAGGTTGCATGAATCTGGCTGCTTCGTTTCTACCTCTCAACACTGCCTTCTTTAGCAGTCCCTTGACCTAGCAGGAGTGACAACCCAAAGAATCCCAGACCTGCTCCCTCCTTGCTGCTGATCAAGGAGAGGTTGACATAGAGACCATTGTCTACAGAATCCACAGGCAAATCTCTAGGAAGGCTCAGGCAGTCCCTGCTTAATGGAAATATATATCACTGGGTCAAAGAATGTGGGGTAGTGAGAGCCACTTCACCCACCCCTGCAAGAGCTCCTGGGGTCCAAACCTTTCCATTATTGTCAGAGGTCATTCCCTGGGAAGGGGTCCTTTTGGATGAGTTATTTTTGTGTGATAGTCCATGGGTTTGGAGTCTAAATTCAGCAAATCAGGTTAGGGGGTGAATAAACTGTAACAGTGGCTTCACACAGTTCATCCTCACCCACTCTGGTGAGGTGTTGTGGCACACTGTTGGTATCACTGTTGCAGATTTGTGGATGCTAAGGTTAGGGGAGGTTAAGACACTTGTGAAAATTAATATCCAGGTTGAAGCTCTTGCAGCTATGAGATGCTCATCTCAAGCCTGTCACCCTGACTCTTAATCTCCTCATTTGAAACTTAGAATAATAAGGGCGTTTGCTTTAAAGGATGCTATTTATGATCCAGTGAATGACTTGTTCAAAGTGCCTTGTCAGTGTTGAAGTGATGTGTGAGTCAAAGCTGTGATGGGGTTGGCAGGGTGGAGGGTATCCTTAACCTGCACAAGGTCCCAGGTTGAATTCCTAGCACTAAGAGCAGAAAACTGCTTCAGGTGTACATT
The DNA here is from genome assembly GCA_028658305.1 of Pachyuromys duprasi. Taxonomy (NCBI): domain Eukaryota; kingdom Metazoa; phylum Chordata; class Mammalia; order Rodentia; family Muridae; genus Pachyuromys; species Pachyuromys duprasi. Next base: position 31,936,356 of record CM053757.1, on the reverse strand, counting down.
TGAGGATGCTGGTGTTATAAAAAGCAGGGGTGAAAGGTCACAGATAAAGAGAAAGTCAAGTGGAAGGAGCCTAAAGATAGTATCCAATCTGTTCCTTGACTCCCTGATCCCCTACTTGGAAAACAACCCTCCCCCACTCTGTGTGGGTCCTGTCCGGCTATCAGCTACAGTGACTATGTGCTTCCACTACCCATTCAGAAACATCCATGTTATGCCATCCATAGCAGAATGGATGGCATATGATCTATCGCTGGCAAATGGTGGTACCACTTCTCCCTGCAAAAAGGTGAAAACATAGATATGGGTGAAGCTGTGGGAATGGAGACCTGAACGAATCAGCTGCCATTTCAGCACATCCAGCTTTTAGGGGGCTGAGACTAACACGCAAAGAGAAGCAGAGGCCCCGACAAGAAGAATCAAACCCCTGGGCCAAGCCATTTCTGAAGCTCAGCTCTCAGTCTTCGGTTCACGAGTCAAGTAATCTCAGTTGGGCCTATTAATTGGGCTGATGTCACCTGCAAACCAAGCGCTTTGAATAACAGCTCCCGGGCTTGCCTCAACTCACCACATAGCAATTCAAAGGCTCAGCGGAGGCAGGAACACATGACTGATAGTCTACATCTGCTCTCTTCTGCTTGGTTATGGAAAGATAGTGATGGGTGCTAGCTTTAGAAACCCGGAAGCACTGTCCATGACAGATGCTGTCAACCCTGGGTGGGGCAAGAGGGCTGGTAGAGGTCTCTTACCTTCTTCTCCGGTTTCTCCACGGTCTCCGTCCTGGCCATCTTGGCCATCTTTACCAGGAAAACCCATTCTTCCCACCATTCCTGAGGTTCCTGGTGCTCCTGGAGGGCCAGGTGGGCCTTGGGGACCAGGTAGACTGCAGACTAGTTGAGGGCCACCCTTCTGGAAGTCCCTTCGAGCAAAGGGTCCAAGCATTGGGTCAGCAGCACACGGAAGGGCACAGGCCAAGAGCACCAAGGAGATCATGGTGGCCACCTGGGGGTGACAAAAGATCTGTGGCAGGTGAGAGTGGACATGGTGCTGATATACCACTGGTCATTCCAAAGGCATCAGGAGGAACAGGAGGCATGGGTGCAGTGCATTGCTGTCTTTCATTCCTCCATCACAGACATCCACCTAGATCAGTGGTTCTCAACCTACGGGTCGTGCATGACCCCTTTGGGAGTCGAATGACCCCATCACTGGGGTCATCTAAGACCATCTAAAAACACATTATGATTCATAATACCAGCAAAATTACAGCTATGAAGTGGATATGAAAATAATTTTATAGCCGGGGGTCACCACAACATGAGGAGTTGTATTAAAGGGGTTCGCTTAAGGTCTGTTAACAAACCATCTCTGGTGCAGAGTCATCAACGGGCTCTCTTCCCAGGAGGAAGAATAAATGGCAGCCATGACTTCCTGCCCCAGGGATGGCTTTCAGTGGTAACTTGCTTTGTGACCTTAGGCTCATCGACCTGACCCCCTAGTTTTCCTACCCAAATAGCAAAGGGCTAGAAGAGAGCGGTAGTATTCAGTCTGAGAGTCAGGGTGGGAGTTGCTTGTTAAAATGCAGATAATTGAGACCCCAACCCCTAAATTTATGCAGGAGTAGCTCAGGAGCAGGGCTGCACAATTTGCATTCATGGTAAGTCTCTTTGGGTGGTTGGGGCTGATGGTCATCTCAGTCCCAACTTGTCCCATCTCAGTACCAGCTCCGGTGCTGAGTCTTCCCATCTCCGGTCTTCCTTTTTGTTACAGACTTGAGGAGCGGCTGGTTTCATGGCTCCCGAACAGCCTTTGAGCACATTATCAGAGCCCCCGTTTGTATATCTGCATGGTATAGATACTCCCACAACTCTCATCCCATTGAGTGGGAAGAGGAAAGAGAAAGAGGCCTTCAGCGTGTCTGGGGCAGTTTTCCAGAAGCGTCTGCCGTTGGTGCAATACTAATATGCACCAATTTCGCTGAGCAACCCTGACACAAGAGCTAAAATGTACGGTCACCTGTGTTTTCGTCCCTCTGCTTCCTTTTAAACAAACATCAGTCAGTGAGGGAGCTCAATGATAGCCTGGGAAACTTAGGGAGACCCTGTCTCAGAAGAAAAAGGAGAGAGCTGGTAGGGGTGAGGCCCTGCTTTCACTCATTGGTACTGAAAGGAAGATGTCGTGACCTGGAGGGACCAGGAGCTGAGGAGGAGCCAGCTTGTTCCAAGCGGAGCAGCCAAAGACAGCCCCAAAGCCTGGGCAGTTGTTAACATCAAGACCAAAGCAGGGCAGAAGCAAAGGTGGTGGGGGAGGGGGGGGAGGGAAGAACTCA
>CM053757.1:31873196-31933930 GCA_028658305.1 Pachyuromys duprasi | reverse complement strand
CAGAATGGAAATGAATTTTTCAAGCAGTTTTGATATGATCTGGAAATTTGTGATCTGTAAACATTTCAGATTAGCAAGAGAGGGAGTGAGGGAGGGAGGAAAGGAGGAAGGCAGGAAAAAGGTGGAGTGTCTTTTACAAGACATAAACCCAGAGAACAGCTAAAGCCTCAGCAAAGAGACAGCAAAGAGACAAGGGAGGGCACAGAGCCACATCTGTCAAAGTGTTCCCCTCTAGTCTACTCTGAACTACAGCCTCAAGCCTCTCGGAGGGAGAACACTTGTTCTCTTCAGCCTGATTGTCTCTGGACAGAGTGGAGTCAGTGGCCTCAGTGACAGCTGCCTGGAGCAGGCCCCAGAGCTTAATGGGCGGGCTGCTCTGGGACACACAGGAAGATGTTTTATTTTTATCTTTTTCTGGAGCTGGAGCTTGAAGGTTCTTGCAGCCCCAGAGGCATTCCTGGGAGCTGGAGCCAGGAATAGCTTTGGAAAGAAAGGCAGGGGACTAGATTTGCTTCCAGAGCTCAAGAAAGAGGGAGAGTCTCCTTCCTTCCCAGGCACCTCCAGAAAAACAAGGCTCCCAATAGCTTTGCTCTGCCCTGAGCTCCACACTCACACCACCACCCACACAATGGCCCTGGTAAGAAAACTGGGGAGGGGAATCGCGTGCTTAGATGGGAGTGAGACCCCCAAGCCATCTGTCTGGGTGGGGTAACTCTCCCAGAGGCTCTTACATAAACGCAGGGCCAACTAAGGGAGGGAGTCAAACCCAACTGAGGCAGAGACAAACCGACTTTACTAAACTCTCCCAACGATCCATGGTCTGCACTGTGTTATGGGGAAAGGTACAATGAACCCTACAATGAACCGTACAAACACTAAAGGAAGTTTTCAAAGGAAGAAACCAAGGCTCTAAGAGTGAAGTGGTCTCCCAACTGTCACCCCATCAGGGAGTAGAATTTACCCATGGCCAACCATGCCTAGTGACCACACTTACCCCTAATTACCTTTCTCCCTTCTCCACCTCTCTCCCCCCACACACAGAGAAGCAATGCACTCGTGTCTACACAGCTGGCTGGTGGCAGAAGTTATATTTGAACTTGGTGTTGGCTGCTCCTGATATACAAATGCTTTTCATGCCGTCAACATTGCTTAGATGTTTTTCCTTCCAAACATCCCAGAAGAGACCTTGAAGCACATGCCAAAGCCGCACATAGCATCCTTTGAGATGTTAGATTTTCCTTTGCAGTTTTATACGCATGCATGCTATGTGACTTTGAAAATTTCCAAGTGATATTTCTGCTTTCTCAGGATACTTTGGTAATCAGACACTGGAGAAAAACCGTTCGTCCTCTGGGGTGTGGAGGTGCACACCTGTAATCACAGCACTGAGGTGGACACAGAAGAATTAGGAGTTGAAAGCCAACCTTGGCTACAAGGGACCCTCCTCAAAAACACATCGAAAAGGGGTGGGGGTGAGGGGGTGGCTCAGCAGTAAAGAGCACTGGCTGCTCTTCCAGGGGATCCAAATTCAATTTTCAGCACCAACATGGATGCTCACAACTGTCTGTAACTCCATTTCCAGGGAGTCTTACACCCTCACACAGACATACTATGCAGGCAGAACACCAATGCACACAAATATAATTAAACATGCCAGTGTGCACACACGCACGCACGCATACACACAAAGAGCTAAACAATGGAATATTTTCTGTTCTTTGAAAAGCCTTGCTTCAATAGTCAGGAGCCTCCAAGATCCTGATTACCCACCACAAAGCCCTCTGGGGTGTTCATGATGTGGGGCTCAGCTAAGGTCCTAGCTAAGAGACCAGGGTTCGGGTTTGCAACGCCTAGCACATCCCATTATTCATTCCTCACTTGGACTTTCAACACCCTCCCTTCCTGTGTTTACTCCATGACTCCCAATCTCTTCCACATGCCCCAGGCAGAGTTTAAAACCATCCATCAGCCACTGCATTCTTCAAGTTGGTCTGGTAGCTTCTGGCTGTGGGTACAAGAACCCCTACAAAGCCCACAGGACCCTAAAGGACCTGGCCTCAGCCTCACCCTGGCCTTGCTCTCCCTTTCCCCTCTTCCTTTGCTTGTTGGGCAGCTACAGGGCCTCCATCAGGCCAAGGGCCAGCCCCCTCCTGCTCTTAGCACAGTGCTCTCAGGCTTAGCTTTCAACCTTCCAAGTATTCCCTGACCCCCTCTTTCAGGCAGCTGTCCTTCCCTGGCCCTTGTTTGTTTACTTGATTGTCTCTTTCATTCCTGAATCCCATGAGCAAAAAAACTGCAGCTGGCCACCTCTTTACAGACTTCCAAGCATATGAGCTGCCTGGGGCGAGAGCAGTGGCTCAGGGGCTAAGAGTACCTTCTGCTCTTCCAAAGGACCTGAGTTCAATTCCCAGCATTTATATTGGGCAGCTGACAACTATCTGTAACTGCAGGGGCTCTGACATCCGAGGGCACCCTCATATAAGGTGCACACCATTCTGGCATGCGCACACACAAATATTTTAAAAAGAGGAATAGCTGCTTAGTAAGTATTTGAGACTCAGAAAGCCTGTAGGGGAAAGAAAGGGGGATCTAAATCCCGAAGGGCATGGAAACCACTAATTCAAGCAACTTTTCTTTCTTCCATCAGTTTTCTCACTTGGCCCAGATACTTTCCTTTGGATAGCTCAGTCTGGCTTTCTGTCCCTGTCTCTGGAGCTGTGCTTGCAGAATACCTCACATACAGCAAATGGTCCACAAAGAGAAGTTTAATTGGTCAGATTAAAAAAAAAATTAACCATCACTCCCCTCCCCAACCCCATACCTTTTTAAAAACTGTCATCTAAACTGTTCTTTCTGGGAATGGTTTGGGAAGAAAGGCTTCATCAAGTCTTCTTGCTAAAGGGAAAAATAATAACAGTTAAGTCCCAGAAATAGAATCCTTAGGTGTTAAACTTGGATGCATTCTGAAATCTGGTTTTAGTCTGCCCAGTCCTGGGTTACTTGCCTCTCAGGAAAGTAGCTAGTAGTTCATGAAAAGCCATGTTCCAGGAAAGCTCTGGGAGCCTGTGGCTCCAGCCAGGGTCCACTGTAGGGCAAGAACCTTCTTCCTCTACCCGTCACAGTAGATAGCCTCTGGCTCTTTCTTGAGGGCCTTCTGCCAAGACTGTGACAGGAGAAGGGTCAGAGGTGGGGACCCTCACCTTTCATGTATTTTTTTCTGGAATGTGGCCTGCAAATACAAATGCCAGGCCAGGGATGCTTGTCTGGGCCTTGAGTGAGGCTGTGAGGCCCAGCTACTGACCAATCTCCCCTTGAATATCTGAAGATCTCAAATAAAAAGGTTTTGCTCTCTCTCTCTCTCTCTCTCTCTCTCTCTCTCTCTCTCTCTCTCTCTCTCTCTCTCTCTCTCTCTCTCTCTCAGATAAGATCCCTGGGGAAAGCAATCATTCATTTGCTTAACTATTTCATGGACACAATGGCATTTTTCAACCCACAGAATCTGTGTCAAGGGTGAGATTATACCTCCGAACACCTACCCAGGGCTGACACACTAAACACTGCAGTTGGCCACTTGCCCCCTCCCCATTACCTTAACCTGCTCCCCAGAAGCCCTCTCAGCCCCCCACTTCATCCTTGAAACCTCAGGTGTAGTATCATCTCCTTGCCAAACACTGCCCACGGTACCTGGCCCATAACGCTCCTGGATCACCTTTCAAAGCCTGTGAACCCAAATGTGATCACGATTCATTTCTGTCTCCCTGGGGAGGTAGGGGCCCCACTAATCCCTCTCTGTAACACTGGAGCCTGGCACAGTGGCACATATCCTGGGGTGTTCAACACAAACTGAGTGACCCTGACTGCAATGGTCACTCATAACCCATGAAATGACACCAGGGTTTTGATACACTTGGGGTTGACAAAGCTACACTTGACTACTGAGAATGTAGAGAGCCCAAAGGGCTCAAGCTGTGGTTCAGCTGAGGCTCACAGCCTCTGCCTCCATCAGGAGACCCTGGAGTGAGGCCTTCCCCAGTCGGGTCTACCTGGGCAGTTCCTCCTGTGTGCGGATTTAAAAGGGACAAGGCTGGTTGCTGCAGAGGGCTTGCTCGAAGATGGATGAAAAATCTGCTTTGATGGGAGACTGCTCTAATGGAAAACACCCTGCCTTCCCCAATTCCAGGAAGCAAATTAGAAGCAGTCCTTCTTCAGTTCCTCTAAATGCTGAGGTGGCCTAGAGGAGAGGGGGCTGGCTGTAGTTCCGTACAGAGCTCTGAGGACATCTTTTTTTTTTCTTTCTGGAATCTTAAGTTTGGGGACCACTTGGAAACTCTTCAGTGCCCAGAGGAGAGAGACAGAGGATTACAATGTGAACACAGAGAGTTGAAAAGCATAGGGTTGTCTCGCTGAGAAATATTTTAATTTTTCTTCCTCTTTCTCTCTCCCCATTCTTGGCTCTGCCAAGAATACTTTATAGGGATGTCCAAGGATAAAGTATGATGTAATGAGAGGTCTCAGGAGCTAGAACCTGGTTGGGCTTGCTTCAGCAGACATTTCTGAAGGCACACAGGAATTCGGACTTGGGATCAATACCAATGGATTCTATTTTCTGCTATATATATTTCAGGCCATTCAAACACAACATTTAACATGGTGGGCAGTGCAAGCCAGCCCTCTAGTCCAGGCTGTTAGAGGTCTGAGCCTTCACTAAAGAACCAGCTGTAGGGGTCAGGGAAGTGGAACCTAGGCTCCTGATAATTGAAATGGGAGACCATCAAGCCCCACCATGCCTGTGACTAATGCTCCAAGTGGAGGGCCAAGGAGCACTGTGAAGGAGAAGGATGTGGTTGCTGAGTGAGACCTGAAGAGCAGGGGAAGAGGTGTGGGGGTGTTTGTTCTCCTGTCTCCACATCTCCAGAGGGCCAGCCTTGGCATGGCAGACCGGCCACTTTGGTGGGGGAGAATAATTGGGCAGCATTGTCCAGTAGGGAAAGGACAGAAGCCATATATGCCATTTTAAGATTTACTTATTTATTATTTATACAATATTCTGCCTGCATGTGTGCCTACAGGCCAGAAGAGGGCACGGTTATGAGCCACCATGTGGTTGCTGGGAACTGAACTCAGGACCTCTGGAAAAGCAACCAGTGCTCTTAACCTCTGAGCCATCACTCCAGCCCTATACATGTCATTGTCAATTATCACATGGTCGTATTCGGGAGTAAGAAGAAGCAGGTGAAGTTAATTTCAACATTATTTAGATCAATGTTGTCATCTCATTTGAACATGTCATCTTCAAATAAAATCATTAGTGTGACATGCTACACTCTTTTAAAAATATTTTTAATTCTGTTTTTACTTGATGCGTGTGGGTGCTTTGCTTTCACGTATGTTTTTGTACCACATGTGTGTCTGGTACCAGTGGAGGCCAGAAGAGAAAGATGGGTACACTGGAACTGGAGTACAGAAAGTGTGAACCACCGTGTATGTGCTGGGAATTGACCCCGAGTCCTCTGGAAGGACAGTCAGTGCTCTTAACTGCTGAGCCATCTCTCCAGGCCAGTGGGGACAGGGGTTTCCCTGAAACTTGATGCCTCTCAGTCTAGCTGGAAGGTGAATTTCAGGGTCAATGAGAATGAATACACATGTGAACACATCACACACCTATACATACATACCACACATATACATATAAAAAGTGATCAGCTTGCTGCTTACCAATTGATTGCCTTATGTGGACACACTTTTTTTTTTTTTTTTGAGACAGGGTCTCCCTGTGTATGTATCCCTGGTTGGTGTGAAGGGACTGTGTAGATAGAGCAGGCTGTCCTGGAGCTTGTCTGCAATCCTCCTATACCTGATTTCTGGCCAGCCCCCACATCTCTTCTTCTATTTTTTTTTTTTTTTGACAATATCTTGGGTTGTTCTGGGCCTCACTCTGTAGCTTAGAAAGCTCTTGAACTTCTGACCTTGGGCCTCTGTCTCCCAAGTGCAAGGCTTACAGGTATGTGCTGCCATAGTTGGCTGTAGACTATACTTTTCATTTTTGTTTTCTCTAATTTTATGTCCAGATAAAAATTTCTTGGGCTGAGGAGATGACTCGGTGTATAAAGCGCTTGCTATGAATTCGTGAAGGTGTGAATTCAAATCCCCAGAATCCGTGTAAAGCTAGAGACAGGAGTGTGAGTCTGTAATTCCAGTGCTCCTATAGTAAGATGGGAAGTGGAGACACAAGACTCCTTGGAAATTCATAGCACAGCTAGAAGCCTCAAATAAGGTGGAAGGTGAGGCCCAATGCCAGAAATTGTTCTATGCTCTCTGCATGCACACTATTGCATAGGCATGCTCACACTCAGGCATGTGAACATGAAGAGAGAAAGGAAGAAAGAAAACTTTTCGCTTTTCTGGGGGACCTAGTATCTTGCCTGTCTTAATATTTCTCCTCAAAGTCCTAAAAGTTTGATACTGGCATCTCCATTTTGCAGAAGACAAAGCAGAGCTCAGAGGAGTAGAAAATCATTTTCCCATGTCAAGTCTATCTGGGAAACCAGGCTTGCTCCTGTCAGGCCCAGAACTCATGGTCCTCTGTTTCAGCCTCTCTGCTAGCAGGAGAGTCTCTGACAGGTTAGTGATGTCAGCATGACTGGGCACATGCAGAGAAACTAGCCAGTTACAGAAGAGCACAAACCCAGGGGAAGATCACTGACGTTAGAAAGGGTAAAGAATTGCTTTCAAAACTGGACCTAGAATAAAAGGACATTAACCGAGCAATTCGATTTGTGCAGGGTTCCTCTCATGGAGACAAATGACATTTGCAGGGCTCTGACTGGCAGGAAAAGTTTGGGGGAAGTGTGAGTATCACTCTGCTACCCTTTAGTGAACACCGGGGAGCAGGAAGCAGCAGTACCAGATTATGGGGAATTATGGGCAAAAGTGCCCAATCCACAGGGCCAGGACTAGACAGGAAAGAATGCAGAGACAAAAGTGACTTCCTGGGCTGGTGAACAAACACTCCAAGTATGAGAACCCCAGTTTGATCCCCAGAACCCACATTAAAAATAAAGAGAGCCTTGCATGGTGAAATGTGCTTCCAATTCCGTCCTTGGAGAAGCAGAGACAGGCAGTTGTCTGGGACTCCTTGCAAGCCAGTCTGGCCTAATTGGTGAGCTCCTGGTCTGGGGATGGAAGCTCCAGGGAACAACACCTGAGAGTGCCCTCTTAAGTGCATGTGTCCTCACAAGCACACACACACACACACAGAAAAAGAGAGAGACAGACAGACACACACACAGATTTCTTGGGGAATCTTGCTGATTACTTCATGGAGACAGAGTAGCTTCAGAGATGACTTTGAGCTTGTAATTTCAACTCACCCTTACAGTGAAACACTCCTGGAACAAATGTGATGCCCCTGCTAGGATCTGGAAAGCCATCACACATTTGAATGTGGTCTGCTAGTTGAATTAGAAGGAAGGGCAGAGGCAATGTCTAGAGAGATGTGTGGAGGAGCTGAGTTTTGGTGGCTGGAAGCTGAGTAATGCATGTAGCAACCAGATAACAAATAACCCCATGCAGATGGGAGAGCAGAAGTAAAACATCGAGAAGAGACGCTGAATGCCATGGCCATTATTAATGCTGCTGGTCTAGTGTAGACTGTCTCTGGCAGATGCTCATTTACAGGAAGGACCTCTGGAACGCTGCAAACCAAACGGTTTTATGATCACAGCAGAGGAGAAGCACAACGAGATGTACGAAGGCTTTCTTGTGTTACGGCAGGGACTGGACTGGGGAACCACTCCCAGCCACTGTCATAGTTTGGTTGAGGGTTGATGTCCCTGGGGTGGTTCAGAGGGCAGTGGGAATAGAGACTATGAACCATATATAGATACAAAGGAGGCTCGGGTGCTAGGGATATGGCTCTGTCAGAGGAGCACTTGCCCAGCATTCACAAAACCCCAGGTTTGATCCCCAGCACAGAGTAAATCTGATGTGCAGTCCTAGCACTCAGTAGGCAGAGGCAGGAGGAACAGGGGTCAAAGGTCATCCTCAGCATTAAACAGGGCTGCAGGAGGCAGCCTAACAAAAACAAAGGACAAGGCTTAGAGACAATTAGTTTGAAGAAGGAAGGGGAGTGAAGAGAAATGCGAAGAACTTGATGCAATTTTCTGACTATCATTTACTGTATGTTTCTGAGCGCAATCTGCCCCCTTCCCCATTTTTATTTTTTATTTTTTTAATTTAAAGAAATGTTCGGAGTTAATGAGAGAATGGGCCCAACTGATCTTAGCTTTGTGAACCCAAGTATCGGATTCAGACTTAAAGGGTTAAGTACCTTCCCCATATGTAACAGCCCTGAGCCTGTCCTTAAAGTGACTGAGTCAGTTCCCTCTTTGGAAAGGGAGGGAGAGAGAAAGAGGGAGGAAGGGAGAGGGAGGGAGGGAGAGAGGGAGAGAGGGAGAGAGGGAGAGAGGGAGAGAGAGAGAGAGAGAGAGAGAGAGAGAGAGAGAGAGAGAGAGAGAGAGAGAGAGAGAACACGTTGTCATGGAAACGAAAGCGCACAAGTTCAGGGCCTGAGGGCATGGCACCAAATAGGTGCTCAGGAAACCGTAGGGCTCATTTTCTTCTTAACCCGCGAGCCACCAGACAGAACCCGGCATATGGCACGCTCTTTAAAAAAATGTTTGAATTCTGGGTATAATGCCCCAGGCAGAGATTTGATTGCTGCCCATCCCTGCCGGGTCGAGCTCTCCGCTACCTCATCTCACGCCTACAGCATCCTAGGATCCTCCAGGTCCGCCCCACTCTCTGCCCTGAAGGGCATGACACTCACCCTCTGTGCCCCGCGCCACGTCCAGGGGCATCCGACGGCGGTGCGCGGATGGTGCAAGCTCCTGCCTGCAGCAGCGGGAGATTGCAGGGGCCCCAGGCATAGTTTTCCCATCCCGTCATGGGCTCATGGGCGGGAGCGCCTTCCTTCCCGGTCACGTGCGCTGGCCAGCAGCTGGCGCTCTCTTTCCCTTCGGATTTCAGGACGACTTCCAGCGGAGGGGGCAACTCGGGTGTGTCGGAAGCGTTTAAGTGTGTAGAAGTTGTCAGAGCGTGAAGGTTTAGTACACGAGTCGTTATTGGTGTGTTTGCCAGCATCTGCAGAGCCGCCCGTATGTACACGTGGGCATGGGGAGCTGAGGCTGTCTGGAGAGAATGTCTCCCTGCACACTGAATGTGCGTGTACTGCTAAGTGATCACGAGTTATACAAACACGTTTAGGTGCGTGTGTGTGTAGGTCATGCACCTAAACATGCATCCACACCCCAGCATACGCACGTGCAGGTACGTACATGGTGAAGGCTGAACTGAGTGTACTGGACTACTGGATGTATCTGGGTAGTGGCTAGGTATCTGTGCGAGGTGGCATTGTGTACACACACATGCACATACATGCATGAATATATGCACACAGATGTTTGTGTGGATTTCCTCTGAACGTCAGTGTCCACACACACCGCAACAGGTGGCAATGTCCCAGCCCTCATTTCTCTCCTCTGCAGACACTATAGCTCTTTCCTCATCCCACTGACTGACTCTCAGGCCTTCCTTAAATCATGCAGAGAGAGATGGGGCCCAGTGGAGGATCTCAGCCCCCCCCACACACACACACAGGCAGAGAGCGCCCGGTTAGACAACAAGCAGACACCGGAAGAAGAAAGCCCGGAGGCCTGTTATTAGCGTCTCTCCATTCCTTCCTCGGCTCCCTTATTCTAGCTCCTCGTATTCCACCAGGCAGCGGGAGCATCTGGCTAACAGCTGCCATAAGAGGCAAACTTTACGGTCAGAATTTGAATGCAGAAATGTCTTCAAAGTCTCTTGCTGGTTCCACCACCGTAGACAAGGCAGCGAAGTGTATAGACAGTATTTCACCTTCTGGGATGCGGGAATAATAATGGCCTTACCCGCACCTGCCTTTCTTCCCTTAGCTATGACACTCACCGGTAATGCATTCAGGAAGCAATCAAGCTACGTGGAGACTCCATATTGATATTACATAAATTTATAATTTGTAATAATAATAAATGTTATGCTAATACCACGATATATATAACAGCATTATATGCTATATAATACAAAATAAGTAATGATATGAAGATATGTTAGTGGGTTCAATGTTTATTCAACAGATTAAAATATTAAATTGTATTTGTTTATTCATGTCTGTATGCATGTGGGGAGGTCAATGGGTCTCAGGCTAGCCACCCCTAGATGGTAGGCACGATGCCAAGTGAACCAATTCACTCTCCCATGTAATCTCCATGAAAGGGTACTGGTTTTCTTCTGAAGTATTAACTTCAGAGACATAGTCCTAGTCTGCCTTGAGCCATGGCTTCCTGCCACTTGGAAAGAATCTGCTTATGACAAGAGACAGTGACATTCCTACATAAGAAGAACTAGAAGAGAGAGGTACAGAGTGCCGTGGCTACTTTATTCTGATACTTGTAATAGTTGTGATAAAAGTCCTATTCTCTTATTCTCCCTCTCTCTTTAAACTAGCTTCAATGAGTTCCTTTCAGTTACTATAGAAGAAGACCCCACTTCTGTGCCCTCCCAAGCTTAACTCAAACCTTTCTTTTTTTGTCAATGGATTGGTGTGAATAAAATATTTCTTTGAATTATTAACTGATGATCTGCTGGATCCCCATGAGATTTCTGAGCCTCTCTTCTGAACTCTATCAATGCTTTGTTGGTGGTTTGACACCTTGTGGGGGTAGCAATCAACGAGCCCGCAGCCTGCTCACCTGAAACATCACTATCTAAAGCTCTTCTCAGTTGCTCCATCCACTGACTAGAGGCATATCCTGATCCCTGTGCCTCCTGCTTACACTGGGTAGGCAAGCATGCCCCGGTCTAGACTGCATCTGAGTCTTTAGACTGACTAGGAAGGAAAGGTCTTGCAAAAGAATTTAGGCCAAGGTCCCCATTTCATGCACAATGCCAGGAGGCTCAGAGACCATCAGTGGCTTGATAGCCATGGATCCAAAATGAAATCTAAGCTCGTTTGACTTACACCCACAGCTAAAATATGAATTGCTCTCTTTGCCCTTTTCAACCCTTCTCTTACTCCACTCTTGGCACAAACGTGTCTACAAACCATTACTGATTCATTCCAAAAGCTAGTGGCCAAGACCCAAGAACTTAGATGTTTATTTTCAATACAGGGCTTAGTGTTGGTGAAGTTCTCCAGAATGAGGTCACTCTAGATGGGGTGTCAGTAATGAAGCAAGGTTGGGGAGACAGCTGTTGGCAAGGTGGCCATGCTGCCATTCTATGGACTGCTGAGCTGGTGGGCATGAGGAATTATACTCAGTGTTGTAATGTCACTTGATGAAATAGATCAAATTAAAAGGCCATGAGGTTGAGGCAGACACTAGCAACTATGTCACTTAGGATACAACAAGACAGTCACTCAGTCGAAAAGAAAGTATGTAGATTTATACTACATATAAATTTTGTTTTGATGTTGTTTTGGACATAGCAGTTCTGTTTCCAGGAATTTGTTCTGGAAGTATGCCCTATGTATTTCAACCCGTTTGAACTAAGAAAGAACTTTAAGCAATTAGGGAGCAGGTTAAACAAATCATTACACGCTTATACATAAATAACAGATTACAAAAGCAAAACCCAGAGGGGAACATGAACTAACTCATATGAGTGTGGTGGAGAACACCTTCCTTTTAACACTTAGGAGGTTAAAACAGGAGGCTTATGGGTTTGAGCCCAGCCTGGGCTACCAAATGAAATGCTATTAAAAACAAAAACAACAACAACAACAAAACAACTCATGAAGTGAACTGTATTCCCTAGAGAGAGGAACTGGAAAACTGGAGAGAGGCACATTAATTTTCCACTGTGTGTCTTGGAATGATGTGCTTTTGAAAGCCATGGGAGTGTTTTCCTAATCTAGTATCTTGCTTTCTGATAAAGAAAAAAAAAAGTGCTATGTGGCAGTTCTTGGAGGGTCTTCCTTTGCTATTATGGATTGGCTGGACCTTTGAGTGTGGCAGAGACTTCAGAAAATTAACAATGAACTTCCTACAATGACACATTTTATTTAGGGAAATAGTGAAAATGGAAGTTGGTTCTTCCATTGCACAGAGAAAGGTGTGGGCACAGTGATGGGTCTTTGCCCACAGTTACATTGAGGCGGGGGGCTGAGGTAACCTAACCCTTGGCCCCGGCACAAATTCCTCTATCAGAGCATAAATAGAGTAGTTTCCATGGGAAGGAAAAGAAGAAACAGAGGGAGTATCCACCAGCAGAATGGTTTCAGGAAAGCTGAAGTCCTGAAAGCTGGAGTTCCAACAGAAATGAAATTAGACCAAAATAGACACCGTGTCTGTTCAACAGGAAGTAGCCTGAAAAGCTCCAACCAGATTCCAGATGTAATTTGCAGGGCCTTGACTGGAGAAATTTTATTTTTAGAATCAGATGAAAAAAGAAAGATAGAGAGAAAGAGGAAAAGAAAAGACAAAACTCTTAAGAAGGCGTTTCAAGTTCATGGCTCAGAAACAAACAAGCTTCGCATAGTGGCTCACGCATGAAATCCCAGCATCTTTGAGGCTGAGCATTTGGGGCAAGCCTGGGCTACATAGAGGGTGACAGAGTGAGAGAGAGTGAGGCCTAGTCACGAAACAAAACAGATACATTGTTTGAAGGAGTGCTTCAAAGT
This sequence comes from Pachyuromys duprasi, assembly GCA_028658305.1. NCBI lineage: Eukaryota > Metazoa > Chordata > Mammalia > Rodentia > Muridae > Pachyuromys > Pachyuromys duprasi. Next base: position 31,921,212 of record CM053757.1, on the reverse strand, counting down.
GCCATGCAGAATCAGGTTTTGAAGAGCAGGTATAGACAGGACTTGCCACATTTTTGCCAGTGTAGTCATGGGAGAGAAAAGGAAAAGTAAATTCCCTATCTCTGCCCTTTGGCTGGGAAGAAAAAGCAGAGACCCCAGATTCAAAGAGAGATATGACTGAACTGAATATGCGAACTGAGCTAGTGGCTGGGAAGGGAGTCTGTCTGCAGCTGTCTGCATCCGGGGGAGCTCTAGTCCAGTCTATTCAATGCTTCCCTGGCCATGCATTTACCCACAGTAAACCATGGTGTCTGTGCACTTAGTCATCTCTCTAATGATACGTAACTTCCATGCTACAGGGACAGAGACGTTGAGCTTGAGGCCTGGGATGGTTGCAAAGTGCCACACATGTGGCTTACAGAGTAAAAAGAAAACATGTTCAGGAAAAAACATACAGGTCAAAAGAAAAACCAATGATAAAAAAAAGGAAGGGTCTTGCTATGTAGCCCACAATGACCTTGACCCCGAGCATTATGTCATCCCACTGGTTTATTTTGTTAGTGACATTATGTAGATCAGACCTAATAAGGTGGTAAAGCATCCTCCATGTTCTAGTAAATTGTATGTGAATCAGAGAACCAACTTTTTTGAAGTTTCTGATGTTCCAATACTCTGGACCATATTGCAACAGCCATCTCATGGCAACAAGCAAGCTATTAGTTCTTATTACCTACGGTGGTGTTGAAGCACAACGCTTGATAGCCTTTGGGCCCTTTGGAGTGGTGTTTTTCCAACCCATTTACCAAGTAATCCGTTACCAGAGAGCAGAGCATGAAAGGCTTGCTAGTGCTAGCTGCTCTGCCTCCCGGACCTTCAGAACAAGCAGATCCAATGACACTTGAACGAACAAATAGAGATTCTGTGTGGAGCCTGTGGCAAATGCCAACAGAAGAATCAAAACCTCCAAGGCTTTTGAGAAAACCCATACTCTGAGAATAGCTCATTCTGCTGCCAAGTCTTGTGAAAACAGAGCCCTATACAATGACACGGACTATTTGAGCCTAGAGGTCATAAAGTGGATTAGTAAATATGAAACAGAAGAGGCAGGGATGAAGATGTGGACGGCACAAGTTTTACCTGGGTTGTAAAATAAGTAGTTCAACTTTTGTTGACACCCATTCCTGCAACAAAGCAGTCTTACTTCTCTGTCCCCGTTCCCTCTCCTCCCTTTCTGTTTCCCCTCCCTTCCCTTCCTTCCTTTCCCCTCTCACTGCCTCTTCCCTCCCCTGCCCTGCCTGTTTCTCACCCTTCCCCTCCCCCTTTCTTCTTCCTCTCCCATCTTCCTCTCCTCTCCCATCTTCCTCTCCTCTTCCCTCTCCCTCCCCCTATTCCCTCCTCCCCTTCTCATCCCCCTCCTTTCTCCCCTCCCATGCCCTCTCCCTCTTTTCCTTTCTCCCTCCCTCTCTCCTCTTTCTCCTCCCCTCCCCTTTCCCCTCTTCTTCCTTTTCCTCTTCCCCTACACACTTCCCTCATTTCCTCCCTCTCCCCTTCCCTTTTATTTTTCCTTCTTTTTTATTTTTATTTTTGGTCTTACTATATAGTTCTGGCTGTCCTGGATTTCACTTTATAGATCAAAGCTATCTTCCAACTCACAGAAATCTGCCTGCCTCTGCCTCCCTCATGCTAGGATTGAAGGTGTGCACCACCAAGCCTGGCTATTTTCTTCCTTTAATCATAAGCGTGTAAAACTATACATTTCCCTTTGAGTACTAGTTTTGGTACATCCCATTATTTGGCATGTGGCATTTTGTTCTTATTACAGAATGTTTTCTATTTTCCTTTCAATCTATTCTTTCATGACCTGGATCGGCAGGTCCTTCTTCAGAGACAGGTTCCTGAGAGTACTGGAAGATCAGAAGATAATGAGATAGAGAAGTCTGGGATAAGGAGGTCTTGCACAAGCTATGTCTTATGCTACGTGAGTTTACTAAGTAATAGGACAGTATCAGCAGGTAGCTATTATACAACAGGATGAAACAGGAAGCTAATCTGTTTCACAATGTTGCACAAAGGGGAACCAGGATTTCTCAAGGGCATCACAGAGGCCTTGGGACTGATAAGCATAGCCCCCTGAGGTGGAAAGAGTTGTGTTCTCCAGATCTGAAGCTGCAGGTCCCCGAAGGCCCTGGACTTAGGCCGTTATTGGCTTTGCCAAACATCCTGATTTTAGAGGAGCTGTGTGCCCTCAACACTTTGACATATTAGTTATTTGGGAGTAGTTGGCTATTATACATAAAGATTATTACTGGAGTTGATAACTATTTGGTGTTTAGGAAAAAAATGGTTAATGCTCCTGCTAGTAAATTTGAGGACTGAGACTTTTTGCATTCTTATTCTGGGAAGAAACTACCTTTATAGAAAGGACAGTTCTAGCTTTAACAAACCACAAAACTGTTTACTGAATGGAAATTACCCATCTCTCCAGCCCCCCACCCAGCCCCCAGAAGAAATTTCAATATGAGTAGAAAGTATGAATGTTGACTAGTCGAAGGAGTAGAATGTGCTAGCTATTAATGTAATGTCTTGCAGTATTACCTCTTGTTTTTAAACAAAAACCCAGACTTTTTATTTTACCAATAAAGACTCAGGAGCCAGATGCTGGGAGCCTGCTAGCTCAGAGAGGCTGAGATGCGCCCAGCTGGCCTTCCTACTCAGCTGACATCCCAGAAGGAAAAAAAAAACCCACTTCTCCACACTGTCTTAAACAAAACAAAACAAAACAAAAACAAAATCTTTCAACAGCCAGGTGTAGCAGCATACGTTTGTGATCCCAGCACTCTTGAGAGGCAGAGGCAGACAGATTTCTGTAAATTCAAGGCCAGCCTGGTCTACAAAGTGAGTCCAGGACAGCCAAGATTACACAGAGAAACACTGTCTCAAAAAAAACAAACCAAACCATACCAAACAAAACAAAGAAACAAAACAAAAAAAACATTCAAACCGAATGTCCCTCTTCTCTACTTCTTGTGTGTCTCTCTATCTGTCCTCTGGGCTTTGTCTTACTCTCTATGGTTTTTTTTTCCATGTTCACTCCCTGTCAACTGGTTGCTTGCTCCACCTACTGACCTACGGTTGACTTTACTTAACCGTGTTTACAGAAAACTCTTGGATTAAATGTGTGCTAGGGCTGAGCCATACCACAATAACCTGTTTACAATAAAAAACAGAAAAGTTCTTGGATTAAAGATGTGTGCATACTACAACTAGAAAACAGGTCTTTCCAGTACACAATCTCAGGGTTTACCATATGATCAAATATCCTGCAACAATTAAATTTTCCTCGCTTTATATTCTGTGATGCAGTGGCTAGAGCCCCACAAAATGCATTTATTTACCACCCACCTTACCCCTTATTTTATAAATAAGAGGAAGGTAGGGACACTTGTTCCCCTCTCTTTTGATTGCTGCAGATTCTTCACATTGAAAACAAGTTTCTTCCAAGTGGTAGCTGATTTTTCATACTTCCTAGACCACCAGGCACCACCAGCACATGGAGGCTGCCAGCTGCTCTTCAGACTTCTGAGTTCCTAGGTCATCAATACCAGTCAAGCAAGGCATCCTTCTTAGACCAAGGAGTCTCATTCCAAGGGACCTGCCCTCTATGCTTCATAGAGGAGAGCTCTATGTCCCAAGCTCTCCTCGTCATGTAACCAGCTCTTGGTTTGTTGGCTCTATCCTGAATTTGATGTCTCTAGTCATACCTCATTACCATTTTGGCCCCCTCAGTTCCTTACTAGCTGACTGCTGATTCTCCACATTAGATTCTACTTGTTTAAAAACAGGTGAGGTTTCTGCTTCCTGAATGGACTCTGATCAATATCTACACATTTAAACCGACACATGTAAATGTTATGGTAAATGTTAATGATTTTTTGAGTCTGGAAACAGCCATGTGAGTGCTTACCATTTCCTGTTCCAAACATATATATTTGTAATATGTAAGAAAATATATATTTGTAATAATAAAGTAGCATATGTATATACTTTATTATATATTTGTAATAAAATATAATTGGTAATAATAAAGTGTTTTACATATACTTTATTATTACAAATTTTTACTATGAACCCTCCAATGTTTTATTATTAAAGATTTCAAATACACATATGATATAGGTATATATGAATATGTTTTATATATTTAATGAATATATAATTATTTATAATTATATAATATATTATCTAACAAGTATATCAATTATATACATAAAGATATCTATATATGTATTTTTGAAGTCTTTAATAATAAAACACTGGACACAGGATGCTGAGGTGACTCAACAGGTAAAAATACTGACTGTACAAGCCTCACCACGCGAGTTCAATCCCAGGAACCCAAGTAAAGGTGGAACTGACTCTACACATGTGCCATGTCACATGTGCATGCACAAACTCACACATCACATATACACACGACAGCAATAAACAAATGTCTTTCTTAGGGTTTTATTGCTTTGGAGGGACACCATGATCACCACAGTCCTTATAAAGGAAAATGTTTAATTGGGTCTGGCTTACAGTTTCAGAAGTTTAGTCCATTATCATCATGGCAGGAAGCATGGCAGCGTGCAGGCAGACATGGTTCTGGAGAAGGAGCTGAGAGTTCTACGTCTGGATCCACAAGCATCAGGGAGAGACTGTGTATCACACTGGATATAGACTGAGCATTGGAGACCTCAAAGCCTGTCCCCACAGTGACACACTTACTCTAACAAGGCCACACCTCCTAATAGTACCACTCTCTATGGGCCAAGGATTCAAACACATGAGTCTGTGGGGGCCATTCCTATTCAAACCACTACAATAAATAAAACTTAAAATATATAAAATAAAACACGAGAGATCAAGTTCTGGAAATGTAGATAGGACTTTTGCTAGAAGGATATAATAAATGGATTTGTTTTTGTTCCAATCAACCTGATGTTCTATCAAAAAATTCTCAAATAGCCAAGCAGTGGTGCCACATGCCCTTCAATCCCAGGGAGACAAAGGCAGGTAATTCTTCAAGTTTAAGGCCATCCTGGTCTATGGAGTGAGTTCCAGCACAGCCAGGACTACACAGAGAAACGCTGTCTCAGAAAAAATATTCCTCTGTTGTTGTAAATAAAAACGAGTGTTGGCTATATATGTTATTTATTATTAGCTCTATATTTATTGCAGTGGTGTTATTCAACCTGCTATCACAATTAATAAGACACAGACACCTGTTAGATTTTATAATTGCCTTATTTACCTTGGGTTTGGCGGATAGTCCACCTATGCTGTCTCAATGACCTCACCATCCATTCCCCAGCCCCTATCCAAAGCCATCCGCATTATCCATTGCTATCTGAGCTACCTTCCAACCATAATCTTATAAATACTTGCTTACATTTTTCATCTTGGTGTTTTCTTTCCATCCAAGCCATCCACAGAGTCCTTCCTTCTGGCCCACATGGTTCCTTCTCCATGCTAACCCATCATGGTGTCTTCCTTCTCCTCTCTTCCCGTCCGGCTGCTTCCCATGATTCTCCTGTCCTCCAGAGCCCAGGAACCTTCACCGTGCCTACTTCCTTCTTCCCTGCCCAGGTATAGGCTTTTTAGTCAGCCAATCAGGTTGGTTTACACAGCAAAGATAGGTGTACCCAGGCAGTAATTATAGCATGAAGGCCAGGAACTTGTATCAATATACAAACATATATACAAACAGAGGCTGAAGATGATGATCCAGTGCTCCAGAGAGTTGTGTGTGGCTGTCTAGGCAGCAAACTGTCTGTCATTTTCTCTATTTTGGAAGCTGCTAACATGCACTTCCTATTTACTCAAGTAATTTTATTTCTTCTCAAGTCTCCAATGGGGTTGAAGACTAGATAATCATAGTTTTACAATTAGCTTAGTTGCTTAGGAAATAAAGAGATGTTTTAAGTCTAGATAGAGGTTTCTAGGTTGATATATACAAACTATAATAGAAATAACTTAGGTACACAACATTAGACCCTCATAGAGAGGATATATATTTTCTTCAAGGTTGCCAAATATAAACTAGACATTATGTATATAAGTCTTATCTATGGGTTTTATAATCATTTCATTATTATTTTTACTGTATATTGTTTTAAAAATGGCCTTTTATTTAGACAGAAAAGGGGAATTGTTGGGGGTTGGCCTGGTGTAATGTTAATTACTGGGCCCCAAGATCTTGTCCCTGTCAGACATTCTCACATTCTCACATAGCCTATCCTTGTGTAAACCTTGTTCCACCTGGCTTAAAATTGATTGGTTAAGAAGAAACGCTGAAGCTGGGGATTCAGCAGAAGAGAAAGGGGTGGAGTTTCGAGGTTGCAAGGCCGGAGGTTTGGGGACCATGAGCAAAGGCAAAACAGGAGGTACAGGAGAGGAGGAGAATGGACCATTCCAGCTAAGATAATAGCACAAGTACCTGAGAGCTTGGATGGGGATAGTGGGATGATAGATTAATTATTATGTTCACCTCTATGTTTAATTTTGAGTGAGTCACAGTCTCAATGTGTGGTTGTTTTGGGGGGGTTATCGATTAATGAATAAAGTTTTACTAATTCTATGACTGAATATGAGTTATTAATATTCATCAACAATACTCAAACACCACCAACCAACTGTCTAGTTCTGATGATAGCTAGGAAAATGTCCTTATACTGCTAGTGCTACAGAATCATCATGATTAAGCAAATAAAATATGACTTCTTTGTGGGGGTGCTAATGAAAAGGTTCTCTAGAGAACAGCTTTCCAAGTGCTTGATTTTATAGAGGAGAAAAACTGAGGCCAGGAACAAGTAAGAGTTGCCCAAAACCACGTAACAAAACTAGAATAGAAACGTTCCCATTACTCACTCATAATGCTGGAAGCCAACCGATGAAGAGCTCTCCGGATGGTTTGTGATGGAGCAGGCAGCCTCCAACACAGAGACTGTGTGGCCTCAAGGAGTTGGGGGGGGGGGCAGGGAGATCTTTTTCCTTTGACTGTTGGCTGCATTTCCTGGCACCTTTTCTGCCCAAGGTAGCAAAAACGTTTAACGGAAGATTTAGACACATCCTGGCAATTTAGCATGTACAACGTCTTCCACGCTTGTTCCAGGGAAAACTCTGGGGCTGAATCTAGTTAGCCAAAAGCAGGTCACGAGGACTGATAGGCTGGAAGGAAAGGGTCTCAAGGAAAATAACGGTGCTGTGACAAAAGCAGGAAGTGAACCAGTGAATGCTGAACAGGTCAAAAGGAGGCATTCAACTGGCCAGTCACCCTTATTCATCATCATCATCATCATCATCATCATCATCATCATCATCACCATCTGGCTTTTTGAGACAGGATTTCTCTCAGTGGTTCCAGCTGTCTTGGAACTCACTCTGTAGACCAGGCTGGCCTCGAACTCAGAGATCTGCCTGCCCAGTGGTAGGGTTAAAGGTGTGTGCCACCCCCGCCCAGAACCAATCACCTTTTTAAAACTTACATTTAGGGGGCTGGAGAGATGGCCCAGAGCACTGGCTGTTCTTCCAAAGGTCCTGAGTTCAATTCCCTTCACCCACATGGTGGCTCACAACCATCTTTAGTGATATTTGATCTCCTCTTCTTGTGTGCAGGCACATATGCGGCAGAATACTATATAAATAATAAAAAATGAATGAAAAAAAAGTACTGGAGAGATGGTTCAGTGGTTAAGAGGATAGTCTGCCCTTCTAAAGGTCCTGAGTTCAATTCCCAGCAACCACATGGTGGCTCACAACCATCTATAATGAGATCTGGTGCCCTCTTCTGGCCTGCAGGCATACATGCAGGAAGAGTTCTCAATAAATAAATAAATAAAGTTATATTTATTTAGTTGGGGGAACACACGCGCTGCAGTGTGCATGTGAAGGTCAGTTTTCTGGAGTCATTTCTCTCCTCCACCACATGGATCGGAGGGATCAAACTCAGGTCATCGGGCTCACTGGCCTTGACCTGTTGAGCCATCTCCCTATCCTCTTCCACTCTTCTCCCCCTCTTCTTTCCTCTCGTTAACATGTTTATACAGCCAGGGAGTCACTGAGCCAATAACTGAATCCATTTGTGATATATCTGTAGAACAAAGGAACGTAAGCTTAGGTCTCTTTATTCTTAGACGCTAAAGTGCAAAAGACAATGAATTACATGGCAGCTTTATGCCGGCCTTCAAATTCACATGGATGTTGGATGCTTCAAATTCACCTTTCTAATTGCTTTGTAAGTATTAAAGTCAAGCTTACCACTGTTTTTCTATAACTTAGGGCTCAAAAGTCTGCAGAATTAGTGTCCAGAGTCTGTGCTCTTTTTTTTTCTGTTCTGCATTATTATTATTGTTGTTATTATTATGTATTCCCTTTGTATCCCAGTTGTGGTCCCCTTCCTCATCTCCTCGTGGTCCCACCCTGCCTCCCTCTTCTTTCCCTCTCCCTCTCCTCTCCCACTCCCTTAGTGCGCTGACAGGGGAAGTCCTCCTTCCCTATTGTCTGGCCCTAGCCTATCAGGACCAATAAGGACTGCCTGGATCCTCTTTCTCTGTGGGCTGGCTAGGTCTCCCCACCAGGGAGAACTGATCAAGAAGCAGGCAACCGAGTTCATGTCAGAGACTGTATCCTCTCCCCTTACTGGGGAACCCACATGGAGACTGAGCTGTCTATGGGCTACATCTGAGCAGGGGGTCTATTTCCTCTCTATGTATGGTCTTTGGTTGATGCATTGGTTTCTGCAGTCCCCACTGGGCCCAACATTTTTTGGCTTTGTTAGTCTCCCTGTGTAGCTCCTGTCCCCTCCGGGTCCTTCTACATCTCCCTTCTTCCATAAGACTCCCTGAGCTCTGTCCAAAGTCAGAGTCTGCGCTCTTAACTGAATTATATAATTCAAGTATTGTGACATTTATACTTTAGAAGTGTATATCTGGTTTTGATTCCCACCGGGTTATGTCTGAATGCATACATGGTCTGGAGCTAACTGGCTCCACCAGAATTCTGTTTGGCAATTTTAAAACATCATAAGTCCAGGGTGGGCATTATAAATTTGAGTTAATACCTTTATCTTAAAAAAAAAAAGATTTATTATTTTAAAATTGTGTGTGTGTGTGTGCCAGAGACCTTTGCTTTACTGGTGGTTGTGAGTCTCCCCCTGTGTGTGCTGGAAACAGAACTGGATCCTCTCTAAGAGCAATACACCCCCTTAAATGCTGACCTACATCTGTAGCCCTAATACCTTTTCTGTGTTTAACGTTTGCCTCCACCCACATCTTCAGACAGCGACACCTACTGGTTATAAACTACCATCATCTGCCTGAACTACCTATGTGAGAAAATTTTCAGAAAAGAACACATATATTATTATGGGAAATTTATTATTTAAAAATTTTTTCTTTTAAATTTGTACGTGTTTTATATATGTGTGAATGTCATATGTATGTAGGCCATTTTATTTATAATTTATACCCTGGCTCTCAAAACAGTTGAAGCTGCCTTAGATAAATATATAAGGAAGGGTGTGGGTGTGGTGTGAGGAATCAGGGTAAAAGAAGAAGTGCATGGGAACAGTTGAGGTCAGTGCACCCTAGTCCATAGCAACTGACTGGAACTCTGGATAAAAATGTGGTTCTCTAATCTCCCCACAGAACTATTTTCAGAATCTCTATGATGAGGCACAGGAAGCTTTCAGCAGCTTGCTGACTTGGAGCACTAAAGGAATTGAAAACACAGGCTGAAGAATGTATAGGATATTTATCAGCATTATTGTATGTACAGCATGGGAGAGACAGGAGGAGACACTTAGTCTAACTCCAAAAGGCAAAATTAGAAGCATGTGTTATGTAAGGCATTCCTCCTTCTGTTGTCTTGCTTCATAATTAATGATGTTATTGGGAATTGATTAACCTCCCAATAACAACCCTCACAGAGAAGAGAGGGGTCACTGTCAGTTTGTCCTTAAGCAAGGGTGATCCTCTCTGCTTGGCTCAGTTCCCAACCTATCAGACCATATTTAGTGTTCTGGTCTTTATTTATTTATTGAATTTGTTTTTTAAAAAGTAATTTAATTCATTTTGATAATATTTATTTCTTTCAGATTTAATAAGCTCACCCTAAAAGGCAATATTAATTATATAGATAGACTTAAAATTTTGTTTTTTACAAGAAAGGGGGAGCTTATTAAGCACTAAGTCTCAGAGGTAGGAACATTCTGGGCCTAGGTTAGACTGTACAGAAGCTAGAAGCTTCCAGGACTAGGCCTAGGTTTAGAAGTCAGAGGCAGCGAGCACCTGAGACATCAAGTGAAGAAGGAAAATAAAAATCCTTTTTACAGAAAACTGATGGATGAAGAAAAAGCCCCAAGTTCGATTCCCAGTACTCCAAATTGAGCATGATGGTGCACACCTGTAACCTCAGCACTCAGAAAGCAGAGGCAGGAAGATCAGGAGTTCAAGGTCATCAACTACATGGTGTGTTTGAAGCCAGCCGGTTTAGATAAAAAGAGTATCACAAAGTGAAATGTTTTGCACCTTTATAAAGCATGTATTGAAGCAAAACAAAACAAAAAACAAAAACAGCAGCTGAATGTGAATGTTCACAGTACAGAAACATCTGTGCACACACACCTCAGGAATATATTCATCAAACTTCACTTGTTTTTTAATATTTTAATTTTTTTCTATGACAGGTCTCATTGTACAGCCTTGGTTGACTACAACTGTCCATAGAGACCTTATCTACCACTGTCCAGTATTGGAGAGGCAGAGGATATAAGCATGACCTTGTCAACAGCCAAGGCAGGAGTGGAAACGCGGGCCCAGGTGACAGCTTCTGAGGCAGCCGCCTGGGAACCTGGCTTTATCACTTGCAGGCTCTTTCCTTTCAGACCCTAGTGGGGATGGCGGTACCTATCTTCCGGGTCTGTTAGGTACCTTAATTAGGAGAACACAGGAACTAACTTAATTGCTTAGGCTTTCAAGTGTTAGCGAACTGGTGCCCTGCAGCCCAGCTCTAGGTGAGGTTGAGGATGCTCAGAAACTGGTTTCAGGGTCCAGTTCTGTTGCAATCAACTTGGAGCCCAGGACCTCAGGATCTGTAGGTCTGCTCTCTAGCAGGAATGTGAGGGCATGGTCTACTCCCAGAAGCCCGAGCCCACACACTACAACCTGGCCAGGGTTCCATCCGGGGCCCAGGGCTTCCCAGTACAGGGTGCGGCTGCTTCCAAACAGGCGCAGTGGCGACGGGCTGAGGGGGCCGCAGTGTTTTAAGGTGCTTGTGCTATGTCCGGCCTGGGTTTTAAAGGTGTGAACTGCAGCTGTCAAAGGGTCTCAGCTTTGGGAGGGGTGAGGCTTTGAACATGGAGATGATAAAGCTCCAGGAATTGGCAAGAAGTCAGCCCATGTTTTCAGCATGTCTATAATCTATTTCTCTACCAAATAGTTGAATGATATTACAGAGAACTCACAGCCTAAATACTCTCAATTAACAAAAGATAGTACACAAAATAGACACCATTAGCTGACTTTGGGTTTTAATGCTAGAACAAGACAATTTTGGCCTTTATGATCAGGAATCTCTTTGCATTATAATTTCCTGTGTGTGTGTGGGTACAAGGTCAGAGAACAACTTGTTCCTCAGGTGCTGCTCTCTGGGCTGGTACTTGCAGACCTGGCTGGCCTTTGAGCTTTAGGTACTGGTATCTGCCTCCCCAGAGATTACAAGCACACACCACTGCATCTGGCTGGCCTGCTTTCTCTCTTTATTGTGGCCCCTGGAGCTGACTCATGTCATGTTTGCAAAGCAAGGCCTTCTCAGACTGAGCTAATCCTCCAAGCCTGCATTACAATTTAATCTCGGTCTGAATACTGACACCATGTATAGACAGGTATTTGGTAATTTGAGTAAGACGCTTTTCTTCTGCTGTGTGAGGTGCTGAGCTCACACAGCATCCTAGAAGTCAGTCTGGAGCACATCTGTTGAGTACTCAGATCATGTTCTCACAATCCTACTGTGTCAGTCTTTGACATGTTTTTGGGTAAGAATGGCTGAAGATCACAGCAGCATCAGCTATGAATATATGAGGAAGCTACCCTTAAGACCATGTTTGAAGGATCTTCAGTTTCAGGTTTTTCTGCTTTTCAAATTTTATCAAGTGGCACCTGCTGGGTACACAGATGTTTCAGATCTTTTTGTAACTGTTACAAAGATCAGAATTAAATGAAATACAGTAGTAAAAACCATATCCTCTACCACAGAAGGGATTTCTAGGTCTAAACGTTCATGTTCAGCAAGTGTGAAGCAGTCAAGGCTGACCATTAAAATCTAAGCATTTTAGATGTAAGATATTAAGGGAACACATAAAATCCAATGTCAAACAACCAAATGAAAAATAGATTTATTATTAGGATTACAGGAGACATAGTTATTTACATGCCCTGTAGATTTCCTTCTGGCAATGCAGATGAAGGTAGAATATTTGTTGTTTAAACCCAAGAAAATCTTAGAAGGCAAAACCAAATACTATAAAATAACTGCAAATCATGGTGTTAAATTACTAGTGATATCACTTCTGAAACCGGTAGTGATTTACGAATGGAGCTTTGGCTTTGAGAGGACCTACATGGGTGCTGCTATATACAAGAGACCAGAAGGCTGACAGCACACAGCTGGAGACCTAGACACGGAACCGATGGCTTCCTCAAACTTGCTGCGTAGCTGAGGGTGGCTCTTGCCTCAGTCTCCCGAGTGCGGGGATGACAGGTGTACACCACCACACACGCTGACTCTTGATCCTCTGCCTCTACCACTCCCAGGTGCTGCCATCACAGGTGTGGGCATGGCAGGCTCCACAAGATTTTCTAAATCACTAATTACAATGGATGTAATCTTTTTTTTTAAAGATGTATTTATTTACTTATATAGCATTCTGCCTGCATGTACACCTGCACACCAGAAGAGGGCGCCAGATCTCACTATAGATGGTTATGAGCTGCCATGGTGATGCTGGGAATTGAACTCAGGACCTTTAGAAGAACAGCTGGTGCTCTTAACCTCTGAGCCATCTCTCCAGCCCTATAATAGATGATTTGAACCTTAACCACAACTGTGTGCTCTTGCTTGCTTGCTTTGTTTTTTGACTGTGGAAAAGAATGATTTTGAGACTCCAGAAAGATTTATTAATGTCTGGCAGCAAAAAGGAGAGATGAGGATTTTCTGTCTACAGTCAGCAAGGAGCTGAAAAGAACATGCTACACATGTGCCGGATCATGACTAGTTACTACTGTCCCAGGAAAGAGGCCATGGGGTCATCTGGCCTCTGCCGTTTCATCCTGTAGGCCTCCATTTCCTCCTCAGTGGGTTCCCGGGTTTCATATATACTATTGTAAGGCCGCTTCCGCTCATCAATCTGCATGATCTCCTTCACATGAAGGAGACGAGCTTCCTCTGCATTCAGTGCCTGTGGTGAGACGTGGAAAATAAGCACATTAAATCTTCATTTTTGTTCAAAGAACAAATGTTCAAAGACCTTATGGAATATAAGTGCTATATCAAACCCCACTATCTGAAAGAATATAGGAGTCAGTTCCTGCACTGTGAAACTGCAACTGGTTACTATTTGGCTCATTTGATAATTTCCATAGAGCACAAAATGTTCTGTAACATTTTTTAATCAGGTAAAGAAATTCTGTTGAGGGGCTGGTGAGATGGCTCAGTGAGTAAAGGCCATTGCTGCCCAGCCTGATGACTCCAGTTCAATCTCCACAATCCACATGACAGAAGAAGAGAACCAACTCTTGCCAGTTGTCTTTTGACCTGTGCATGGGTACACACGCGCACATGTGCGTGTACAGACTCCCCCACCCCACACACACGGTAATGCTCAGACTCATAAAACTGCCACTGATGTGACCTGGGCACACAACCCTCACTCTGGGTTGTTTCCTCATTTTCAAACATTTGCAGGCAAGAATGATTAGCCCCAAGGTTCCTACAGATGAACCCTGCTGCTTGTCACTTTTACTACTTAGATGTCACAAGGTACCTTTTTCAGTTTCTCCTGTTTCCTGTCCTCATCATCACTGTCGGAACTGCTCTTTCGGTGTTTCTTCTTCTTCTTTTTCTTCTTCTTCTCTTCTTTCAGTTTCTCCTGATGCAGCTGACAGGGAGAATTGAAAGGCCATGTGAATACAGGACTCTGGCACAGGTTTCAACATTCCTCCCTCAGGACTTAACAATTCAGAACAGAGAATCACATACTGACCTCCATGAGGGTTTGCGGTTTCTTCACAGACTCTTCTCCAGTTGCATCATTTATAATACATTCCTCTGAATTCTATGGGAAAAGAAATATAACAGGTTGAAAACTATAGTTATGAATCACTTGAAGAACAGGTTAGAATGTGAAACACGAGAAGACATGTTTTGTACAGAGTTTAGCTTTCTTATACTTTAAGAACTAGAGGATAGGGGTTAGCGGTGTGGCTTGGTTGGCAGAATCCTTGCTTAAGCCTGCAAAGCCCCGGGGCTCCATCCCTAGCATCTCCTAAAGCCAGGCCTGAGCACTTCTGGAAGCTCAGCATCTGGGAGGTAGCAGCCAAACTCAGAAGCTCAAGGTCATCCTTGGCCAGAGTGATTTCACAGCTAGCCAAGCCTACACAAGATCCCGGATCATCCCCTTACTGATCTCCGCAAGAAGGAAACTAGAGGGTAATTACTTACACTGCTCTCCTTCCCGGCTTCTCCAGTACAGTAGGAATACTTGAAGAAAGAGTGACAGCATTTATATCCCCAGCGGCCTTCTTTCCAGTAAGACCCCCAGATGTGCTGTGGAGACAGACACAGGGAGTATTTGAGCAGCAGCCTCTTTCCCGTACTGCTGATAGGATATAAAATGATACAGCCACCTTGAATGTATTTTCAGAGAACAATACTCCATTATTGGGAAAATAAAAACAGATGGAGGGCTAACATCAAAACTTGAGAAGTTGGTACTGTAATTTTGATGGTCTAAGTTCTATTCTCAGAAGCCTGAGCCAGGCATGATGGCACATGACTATAATCCCAGCACTTGAGGCGGCAGAAGAGGGAACAATTAAGTTTGAGTCAGCCTGGGGCTATGTGGTTAAGTCTCAATAAACTCTGGTATGTCTTAATAAACTGATTCCTAAGAAAAGTCTACGAAAATATTTAGTATACTTGATTTCACTTAAGTTATGATGTAGGGAATCATAAACCTATGTTTTTACTGTTAGTGATTGGCTCTTGCTGAACAGTGTGTATACCCTTGTTAGACTACATTATGCTGACAATTTGTTAAGTTCTGTCTGGTTCATTCCACTCTTCACAGTACAGCTCTAGGTTATAAGGTTTTTTATTCTTGATGTAAAAACAGTTGGGTTAGTTTAGGCTCACAACAAATGGAGACAAGACTATACCTTAGTGGCAGAGCATGGCCAAGCATATATTAAACCCTGAGTTCAATCCCTAGCACCAGAAAATACATATACACATAAATATGCATTATGATGTAATGCACAAAGAAATACACTATCACCTACCACACATTCTTGCCAAAATATTTAGGTTCTCCTTAATCTAGGCTTTGGATGTAAATTCTTGTTTTAAGCCCTATACGAGGAGGAACAGAGGGAAAGTCATGACACTACTACTAGCAAACAGCCAAATGTAGAATATGAGACAGCTTACATGGTAAGTGGACAGATCTGGTAAATGACCACTGTCTTGAAAACAGATAGGAAAAGAGACAACCACCAGCAAATAAATCATCAACAAAAACTTAACTGGACTTGGCTGAAACATAGCTTTCAAAAGTATTTTTGCGTATAGGTTTTTAAAAAATAAGGAAGGGGCCAGCAAGATGGCTTAAAGGGTAATGTGTTCAGCATACAAGGCTGGTGCACCTGAGTGGAACCCTGGAATGCACATTTAAAAGTGGAAGGAGAAAGCCAACTCCACTAGCTGATGTGTGTATGTGTATAACCTGAGTAAGGCTACATGAACTAAGGAGTTAGTCAGTTTTCTGAGGCACAACAAGGTAGGAGGACTATCTAGAATTCTCATTTTTAGAAGATATGTGATAGAGCGTTTATGTGTGAAATGTCATATGGGCAATTTCTAAGTATTTTTGCCCCAAATTAGTAACTACAGAATGTGTATGTGGATGTGTGTTTATATACACACTAGTGTACATTCAAATCTTGACAAAGTATAAATGGTACAACAGACAAAAATGTTTTGATTCTGGGTGAGCATGCAGGAATAAAAAATTCATAAAGCAAAGCTGAAATGCCAACAACAAAAAAGAAAGCAATGGTTAACCACGACGCTATGTTCAGAAGCAGTAAGGAGCTGAGCACTGACCGTGTGGTTATTGATCTTCACATCCTCCTCATACTTGGAGCAGGCGACAGCCCGCTCCTGGCCTTTAATGACTGTTCCATGCCTGGAGTACTCCACATAGTCTTCTGTCTGGGCTAACAGCAGCTCAGCTGGAGGAGCATCCAAGTGTTCTTGGCCACCATACTAAAAGGACATTGGGCATTATTAAATATATTTTATAACTAAACTTTTATATCAAATCTTTATGGAAGGGCTTATTTTCAATGAGAATAAACTTTTTTTTTTTTTACTAGCCTTCCTGAGAAAATGGTGAAAAAAATATCACCAATTCTTCCCAGGTAAGTAACATGTTTCTGTCGTTAGTTATCTGGTAAGCAAGATAGGTTTCAAGATGGCCTTAAGTTCCTCTTCTTTTAGGTACACATTTGATATCCTACGCCTCATGACTTTACTGGTTCTCCCATCAACAGATGGAGACGATTTCTCCATCCCTGGAGTCTGGATGTGATTATGTTACTTTCTTCCACCAATGGGAAGCTGAAAAGTGATGAAAGCACAGGTGTGTTCTGGGCACTGGGGCATACATTTTGTAGCTATGTGTTGGAACCCTAAGAAGGCATTTTAGAACGCTGGGACAGGATATCAGAAGACAAGACTATGTGGTGCAGACTTGAGCAGTCGTGGATCAGGGGAGCCAGATGCTATAAAGAAGTGTGAGAGAAAAAAAAGACATTTATCTTAAGTACTACATCTTGGGAGAGGCATACATAACTGCTACAAAAGTCTAAACAACTAAGTCAGCAGGAGGACAGGCCTCTGCCTCATGGGCTAAAAGGGACTCTTCGTACTGTGTACCAAGTTAATGCTTCGGGTATGGCAAGTAAAGTTGTTTTTTAGTGGTACCTTTTCCAGGATGCTTTCTTTCTGCTGTTCTTTGAAGTCTTCTTTTTTGACTTTGAAGGACTTATACAGCAGCTCTAGTTTTGTAGGGTCTGCCTGGAGATGTACTTCAGATCCTTTGTCGTAGGCTTCCCAAGCAAACACTAGAGTAATTCAAAGTATTTCACTGAGTTGACAGCTCTCTAGGTTTTCTTTTCCTTTTTCTGTTAGTAAGCTCTCCATGACGGCTAACAGTACCTCTCTCCTCACCGCTCCTCCTTCCTTTTCCCTGTCTGCTTGATTTTCCTGAGACAGTTGCCTCAAACATGTGGCAATCCTCCTGCCTTGGTCTCCCCAATACCAGGGTCATAAATATATGCCATCATGCCTGCTTATAATCCCCAATATCTTTTTTTTTTTTTTTACAATTATTTATCTGCGTGTGCAAATGTGTATGATCACTCATGCCCTATAACACATGAGAGGTCAGAGGACACTTAGTCTTCTTCATTTACCATATAGACATGGGGACAGAACTCAGGTCATCAAGCTTGATGGTGGCGCCCCTAGCCATCTTCTTGGTCCTCATCCCTAAGGCTTATATAAGGCCTTGGTATTGAGGAAATACTTACATTGTGTTTGAGCCATTGAAATAGTATCTCCTGTGTATCGAACAAAGTTATCTCCGGCGTAACTCACTCTGTAAGCACAGATTTTAAAAAGCTGTCTCAGAGATTGCTTTCCTTTAAGAGAAACTCATTCACAAAATGAAAGCACCGTCTCCCCTTCCACGGAAGTGTGTAAAATTTAACTGGATACTTACTCATCTGGATTCTTTCCTGCATTGGCGTAAGGATTCTCTCTCATTGCTCTAGTTTTTGGATCATAGTAGGCAGAATTTGGATCTAAATTTCTCAAATACTAGAAGAAAAAATATTTAAAGACTGAATTAACATTTATTTCTAGCAAGGAAGGGTTCAGCTGGAAGAGGAGAAGTTTCTGATCAACTAAATGTCCATGTACATTTCTGTGAGAAGCGGCTGATGTCGTCCTTTGCAGTGACTTATCACACCAATCAAACCACACACAGACACTGCAGAGCAGAGGAAAGCACAGAAACACTATCGTCAAGGCTGAGGTCGGGCTGACAAGACTTACTTTTGCAATATCTTCACGAATCCTGAGATTCCGAACAGTAATGCGTCTCTTAGAGTCGAAATTCTGCCCTGGCATGTCAATATCGTCTGCATATTTGTCCTCATCCTCATCTTCACTGTTATGATCCTTTTCCTGAAAGAAGAGTGGAGGATGAGAAAACTAAGCAAAAGGCAGCAGGACCCAAGTCTTGTTTTCCTTTCCCTTTAAACAAAGGTTTATTTATGACTACAATTACTATGAGCCACTGAAACTAAAAGGAAGATGCAGCCAGAAAAGCCAAGTATGCATTACCATCTGAGAATTGGGTTCCTCTTCTCCCCACTGGTGTTTTGGAGAATTCTGCATCAGGAAGGAAGGAAAATCATTTGTAAATCCCTTTCACTTAATTTACTGATTACTTAGCATTTTAAAAACATATAAGGAGGTATAGGTGAGTGGTACAGTATGTACCTAGCAAGCACCAGGCCCTGAGTTTGATCCCTAGCACCGAAAAGGAGGGAAGGGAGAGAAAAGGGGGTGGGGGGGGAAAGAGAAGGGAAGAAGAGAGAGAGGAAAGGAAGGATGACTGGTTCATTTCAACTCAGTAAGCTCTCAGACTTTTCGGGTGTACCAAGCACATATATTCTGACATAAGTATGCTATCGTGAACATTTAACTTTATTAGTCTCTACAAAACTAGAAAACAAATAGATTTTATCAATGTAGAATGTCTTTCATGTGTATGTGTGTCTGTGTGTGTGCATGCAGGGGTGTGCATTGCCTTGGAGGTCGGAAGAGAATATTGGATTGCTTGGAGCTGGGGTCACAGACAGCTGTAAGCTGCCTGATGTGGGTGCTGGAAGCTGAACTCATGGGCTCTGCAAGACAAGTACTCTTAACCACTAAGCCACCTCTCCAGCCTCTTGCTATACGATTATAATTATACAAAGTAACAGGAAGATTAAGATGAAAGAACCCAATACATACTCATTTCCATTTGTTTCAGTCTTTAGATGCATCATAATTCTTAACCTGGACTAGTTTTCTTTGTATTTATTTAGTATTGTGTCAGCACATACCACTGACTACATGTGGAGGTCAGAGGACGACTTTGTGAAGTTAATTTTCTCCTTCTGCCTTTAGATGGGTTCTGCAGCTTAAATCCAAGTTGCCAAATTGCATGGCAAGTATCTTTTCCCATTGAGTCATTTCACTGGGCCCAACCTCACTAGTTTTTGTTTTTTTTTGTTTTTTTTTTTACCTCACTAGTTTTTAAAAATCAAGTCCAAACAAAAAATGCTGTCAGAATGTTTGCAACTTAGGTTTAAACCCCACCAACATCACATATGCAAAAAAGTCAGAGAGAGAGAGAAAAAAAAAGATACCCAGCTTTATGGGCCTTTTTCTATGGTGGTCATCTATTTTTTCATATATCGCTAAAATATATGATAGCTAATATTGCTAACGCGGTCTTAATAAATCTGTTTTAGGAATGAAGGTTGGGTGTATGCAGTGCCCTTTTGTGCTTAAGAGATGGAGAGGAAGTTCACTTCCTTCCTAACTGGAGACATAGAAAATGAATTCTTGTTCTAAGCTTCATTTCATTGTTTTAAAGTAGCGGTTCTCAACCTTCCTAATGCTGCGACCTTTAATACAGCTCCTCATGCTGTGGTGAGCCCATCCATAAAATTATTTTTGCTGCTACTTCATAACTGTAATTTTGCAACTGTTATGAATCATAATATAAATATCTGTGTTTTCTACTTGTCTTAGGTGACCCCTATGAAAGGGTTGTTCAACCCCCAAAGGAGCCATGACCCCACAGGTTGAGAGCCACTGTTTTACTTGAGTATCTTTTATCTTTACTTACAGCTTGTTCCACTAATTTTCCAGAAGCTAATTCTTCTTGGAGTTTCTGAGCTTTCAATGTTCGTTTTGCCTAAAAAAAAAAAAAAAAAAAAAGACATTTAAATTTTACTTATAACATTTGAATGGCCATTTGGATTGTATACACTTAAAATGACTGATTTCAGTGGTCATTAGAACTAAGTGTGGCTATAGAAGATTCTGTCTTAAAAAATGAAAGAAGAAAAAAAAGAAAAAGAAATAAAGGAGGACAGAAAAAAGGGCTCAGAGAGAGTTAGACACTTGCATGAACAAGCTTTGATATAAGAGCTAGGAGCAGCAACAATAATTGCAGAGAGTGAGCCCCAGCAACAGCAGCAGATGCTACGGACTCCAGATGACTGGCTAACTAATCTCAAACAGGCTCAGGTTACTATGTATTTCAATGTTCACGAAAATATGAAATTGAGATCTCTGGGTGCTGTCTCATGATCTTGCCAGGCACGGTGGCACATGTCTATAACCCTAGTTACAGAAGGAAGAGACTTAGAACATCCTGGGCTACATAGCTATAGAATTATGGGAAGTTCAAGGTCAGCCAGGGTTACATGTAACCCTTAAAGATGAAAACAAAACAAGACAGAAGCCAACCCCCAAAACAAAAATTCAGAATCTTTAAATATAATCTGTAATTTCTTGAAAAAAAAAAAAGGGCAGAATAGACTACTGTTCTGAATTTGGGTAAGAAGGAAGGTAGAATCATTGTTTAAAAAATAAAAACTGGTTAGAATAAAAGCCAGTTTTCTGAAACAGGCTACCTATCCTTACAAGATATGTTGAGAGCACCATAAAGCTATCTTAGACACAAGCTCTAGCTTAGGGGCAAAGACCTCGGAACTTCAGAAAGCCAAAAGCGGTGGGGTATGGTGATGTACACCTTTCCTTTCTTTAATCCCAGCACTCAGGAGGCAGGTGGGCAGATCTCTGAGGCTTAGGCTAGCCTGATCTGCATAGAGGCCTAGATAAGCAAGGACTACACAATAAGACTGGCATAAGTAAATGAAATGAATGAACAAATGAATGAATGATCTGCATGTCTGTCTGTTCTTATATGTCTAGTACCTTTGGTTACACTGGAACTAAAGAATAAAAGACTCAAGAAACTGCTGCCAGCCATGAGTGGTGGTACTTGCCTTTAATCCCAGCATTTGGGAAACAGAGGCAGGAGGCAGGCATTCAAGGCCAGCCTGCTCTACATAGCAAGGTCCAGGATGGCTAGCACTATACAGAGAGACACTGTTTCAAAAATAAAAATAAAAAAATAAAAATAAAAAATAAAAAAAAAAGAGAAGCTGCTGCCAAGTAGGGCCACTACACTGTTTTCACCATTGAATTAGACACGCTACTATACGAAATGAAATGGCACTGTTTTTTCAGTGCCGTAAGACTAAAAAAGTATTGTCAGAATAGAGACGCAGCAGAACGGATCTTCCCTGGGGAAGAGGAAAGGCAAGGGAGTGGCTCACCAGATCAACCTTGGCGTACTCCTCAACAATTTTCATGTGCTCCTCTGGATTGTAGCCATTCCATCGGTCTCTCTTCCCGTCATAGTCGAACATCAGCTGGGGCTGGATGTGCTCATCGGGGGCGATGTCGGTACCCGTGAATTTAGCTCCAACCCGCCGTGGCCTCTGAAAGACAGCACATATTTTCCTAAAATCTTGCAGCACAAAGAGTTCATGCAACTTTTACAGAGTTGGGGTAGACACACTGTGGCGTTTTTTTAGTCTATAATTACCAGGCTGTCTTTGGGCAAGAAACAATGGTGATGCCAGACTAATTTTATCCAATTAAATTTTATTCTTCTAAAATAATTTTATGAAAACAGAAGTTCTCTAACAAGGGAAAAATAAAAAGTCTTGCTGACAGTTTCCCAACAGGCTCAGAGCTAAGCTTACCTCAAAGCAATCTTTCTTCTTGTGTGTCATGGCCCCACAATTTTCACATGCCCCTTTGCGGTACTTGGTAGTTATAGAATTCTATTAAAGATCAGAGAAAAACAAAACAGACATCTTATTTATCAGTCACTTAAAAATAACTTTGGCTCTCCCTATTCTGTCTACTGAACAACTTTATTAAAAAGAGGATCATGTAGTCTTTCTTTTCTGAGATAAACAAGTTTAAGGATTTCAATCATATAGAGTTGACATAAGAAAAGACTGTCACTAACACTGTATATACAGTGAATTTGAAGCGTCACATAATGGTTTCCTGCTTCAAACAGCATCACATTAAATTCTTAAGTTCCTCACAACATATCCACCCACAAAAGGACACACAGGCGGCCACACACCTCCTTCACGCCTCTCTTGTACCATTCCCCAGATGAGCTGAATTGCTTCTGTTTCTCTGGCTGTGGTCTCTGATGCTTTAAAGTGGGTCTTTTGGATGGGTCAATGTACCACGGAACCGAAGAAATATACTGAGGGATATGAGGGTTGATATCTCTGTAATAAAATTTAAGCGAAATTGTAAGGAAGATAGTTTGAAAATGGCATTTTAACCACAAAGGCAGTGGGCACAGAGGCCGACAACAGAAGTCCTGCAGTGGGATGGGAGGGAAGAGGGCCACTACCTCCATCAGCAGAAGAACTAAAAGTAAGGACGTAAGTTACGGCACATCGAGGAACTTTCTAGTCGAGATGCTGAGACTAAAGGAACAACTGAGAGGAGAGGAGGGATTAAGAGCGCTCCATCTATCAGAGCTGGAAGTTAAACTAGTGCCCACAGGCAACTGACTAACAGAACCACAGACGCACTTTGCAGAGATGTGAAAAATTCAAAATAAAAGGATGTAAAAGGAGCCACTTTCGACTTAGGAGTGAAAAAAGGTAAAAAGGGATAACTGCTACTCATTATGAACTTTTCAGTGTTATTTGGCTACTAAACCACATACATATGAGTTTAATAAGATAAGAAAGAAGAATAAAAATTCTGCAAATAGTTAAGGACAGTTTCCTACCAAAGCAAAGGGTGAGAACCTGATGAAGTGGGTATGGATTTAAACAGAGCATGCAAAAAAAAAAAAAAAAAAAAGACTTACTTTCCTTCCTCATCAACTTCTGCAGGAGCATTGCCCAGTTTTCTCTGTTCTTCTAGCTCCTTCTTCTTCCTCC
Source organism: Pachyuromys duprasi (assembly GCA_028658305.1). NCBI lineage: Eukaryota > Metazoa > Chordata > Mammalia > Rodentia > Muridae > Pachyuromys > Pachyuromys duprasi. The sequence continues at coordinate 31,897,798 of CM053757.1, read as the reverse complement.
AGTCTTCCCTGGTCATCTTCTTTGGCTCCTCCAAACTCATCTCTTTTGACCCTGACAGGGTTGTGGCATTAACCGTATCCACAGCTGCTGCCGACATGATGAACTGGCTTCCTCTAAGAAAAGAAAGAAAGAAAGAATATTTTATAGTAAACGAGGCCTTCAGGAATGTCTGCTGAGACTACTGGACCAGGTCCTAATGATACACACTGTGAGTTTTATCAGAGTTTCTCTTGCCTTCGCTTTTCCCTCTCTCTTACTTTTCAAACTTTTTGTGGTATTGTGGTCAAAACTGGGTCCTTACAGCGCTAAACAGTAGCCTCTCGTCTCATGCATTCGTGTTCTTTCAAAGGGCCTGGAAAGAAGGGTTTCTTCGCACTTTAACATTACATTTTGTTTTGCGTGCATGTGAGTGGAAGGGTAGGGCAGGGATTGAGTGTGTCATGGCTGTATTCGGTGATCAGAGGTCAACTTGTCGGCATTGGTTCTCTCCAGATGTGGGTCCCAGGGATCAAACCCAGGTCATCAGGGTTGGTAGTAAATGCCTTTATCTGCTGAGCCATCTCGTTGGTTCTAAGGGTTTCTTTTACTTCCTTAAAAGGATCTAAAAACTAGGGGCTATAATGTACAACTTTAATCTTGCACATGGAAAGCAGAAGCATGTGGAAATTTGGGAGTTGGAGGCTAGTCTCGTCTACATATAGAATACATGGCTAGCCAAGGCTCTACAATGAAACCTTGTCTCAAAGAGAAAAAACAATGTCCTTCCATATTCTCAGCACCAGTCAACACTGCAATTTACAAACAGAGAACATCATGTATATAACATTTCAAAGACTTTCATACAGATGTTCCTAAATTAGCCCTCCTGTATGTCTCCAACTTTTTTGTCATAGTCAAAAAATATAGAGCCCTCATTGTTCCCTTTGAAGGCCCAATGCCTTAACAATCACCAGAGTTCAGGGGCTGGGGATGAAGCTTCAGGTGATAGAGAATTTGCTTAGCATGCACAGAAGTTTGATTCCCAGTGTGGCAAAACAAAACAAAAACAAAAACAGGCATGGTGGTGCACATCTGTGATCCAGAAATCTGGAGTGAATACAGGATCAGAAGTTCAAGGTCATCCTTGGCTATATACAGAGTTCAAAACCAACCTGTGCTGCTACGAGACCTTGTCAGAAGGAAATATAGATGGGTCAGTCTATATTCGGGGATGCCTAACAAAACACACACACACACACACACACACACACACACACACACACACACACACACACACACAGGGGTGGGGGAGAGATAGCATGTGAGAGAGAGACCTATATTCACAGTGACTCTATTTATACACCTTCTGTATACTCCTCAACCCCATTCACTCTGACTTAGCTTCCATTCCCAACCATGCTAATGAAAACTACTACTACTAAATTAACTAAATTAATGCTAATCAATGTGCTAAACCCATATTTTTCAGTTCCCTTCCTTCCTTTTGTCATAGATTCTTATTCCTTGGTATCTACAACACATTAATGTTTTTTCCTGTACCTCTTCTCCTGTTCTTTACTCCTTTTCAGACTCATCTGTATTCCACATTTATTTAGAGACTGATTTCTTATGGTGCAGCCAGAGCCTCACTCATTGCTATAAACCATACCAGTTTCCAAGATTCAGGAGGAAGAGTATCTCACAACTGGGGTTCCACATTATTTCTCTGCTCCAGAATTTCCATTTGATCTTCAAATCCATACAACCAACTGTGTAAATGACATGTCCACCTAGAAGCCTCAGAGCTACATATCCACAACATACCTTCAACTCCTGGCCTTTCCTGTGAAATTGAGTCTCCTTTCATTGACAGCTCTTCCTTCTATACCTATTTCAGCTTATCCCCCTTATCTACGTCATGACTAACAAGAATTTTTACTTTCTAAATAGCACTATTTACCTACTCCTTTCATATTGAATGCTGCAACAGTTTAGTACAAGTTGTGACTTTTTGAGACTCATGGATCTCTTCTGATCTTGCCCAATTTTTTCCATACTGTTCAAGTTTTCAAAATACAAATCTGATCACATGCCCCACTGCTCGAGCTCAAAAATCTCTCCAAAGCAGTATGCTCCCACAGAAAAGTAGTGACAGCAACTTATGTAATTCTTTGTTTTTGAGTAACAATATTAAAGAGATAAAAAAGGGCAATGGTGGTAACTGCCTGTTACTCAGGAGGACCTTATCTGTAAGGCTGCAGCAGGCTACACAGCAAGATTCTGACAAACACATACACAGAAGGAAACAAACCAGCTTTCAGAGAACACTCTTAACTAAATATTTCCAACACAGCATAAGTCCAATTCTCAATAAATTAAAAAAAAAAAAACAACAAAAAACAAAACCAGCAACAACAACAACAAAAACAACAAAACAAAACAAAACCCAAAAACAAACCCAACAATTTAAAAAGCCATTACAGATTTTTAACTTATTTGGACCAGTCACATTTCCCATCTCAACAGCCATGTGCAGCTAGCATCTATTATACTGGATAGTGCAGAGCCCATGGATGCTAGTACTCCTGCTCTCTAGGCTAACACTTATGATATCATCAGCCAAGGTCTGGTATCTGGTTTCTGGCCTCACATCTTATAGACTGACTCACTCTCACCAAACCCCCACCCCACTTTCTCCCCAGGTTTTCTTTAGTGGTCCTCCTGCAGTCAATGGGCATTTATACAACTCTTTCTCAATGCTAAGTGCTTAGTGACTAGAAGACTATGATGCTGCTCAAAGTGTTCTCTTCTGCGTTTGACCCACAGAAAATATCCATAGGTTTTTGTTGTTGTTTGTTTGTTTGTTCTGAGACGGGATATCCCACAGCCTAGGCTTCCCTTGAACTCACCATATAGCAGAGGGATAAACGTCTGATCCTCCTGCCTCTATCTCCCAAGCACTGGATTTACTGGATTTATAGGCATGTGCCATCACCGTGCCTGGTTCTCTATAAGAAGTTTGTATACGGGGCAGGAGAGATGACTTAGGAAGCACATTCTGCTCCTGTAGAGGACCCTAGATCAGTTCTCAGCACTTACATCAGGTGCCTCACAACTGTAACTCCGGACCGTACATGTTCTTACTGGGGCACATCCCACCCACCACCTACTTATACACATAATTAGAAGAAAATAGGTTTTTAAAAAATATAAGCGTTAGAAATGGTGGTCGCCTAAGTACACTGGGAAGGAAAAAGAGAACATTTATAGATTCAATCATCTTCATCTTAACAATTACCATTTCTTTAGTTTATCTGCACACCGTCACCTAATCTTTACAACCCCATTTTACATCGAGGAAACAAGTTTGGGGAGTTCAACACCTTCAGCCCACAAGACATTGGCAAGAGAGATCTCAAAGCTAAGCCTGACTTTTCTGCTGGTCCTTTCAATCACGCTACACTCCACAGACACTGGAGTGTAGGCCTGCCACACTCCATATCAAGACAGACTTAAGCGTTGTCATTAGATTACACCGCTCTGCGGAGGGTCCTGCTTTCTCCGGGTTAGAAGATACAAACTCCCACTCCCTGAAAGTTAGACCCTCGACCTTTGACCCTCGCATTATCTCCGTAAAGTAAGATCGTCTCCATCTAACGAGAAAACTTAAACAGCAAAAGCATTCTTCCGGGGACCGAGGGATCGGCGCTGCTCAAGACGTCCGGCCCACAGTGACCAGAACTTGAGAACTCAGCCTCCGTCCCGCTGGACGCAAAGGTGGCGCCTAAATCCCGGGCCGCAGTACGACGGCGGCAGGGAACGCCCGCTCCCCGAAGTCCCCTTCGCCTGCTCGGTCTCGGAACCCTAACTTACCCAGTTCTGCCACAGACAACTCCAAAACCATCCGCCAGCAACGCGGCGGTCCAGTAATGTTTACGTCCGGGTTCCTTGTCTTTTTCCGGCAGCCCAGGAAGAACTTCCGGAAGGACGGCGCATGCGCACTCGCAAGCGCTCGGCAAGTCTGGGTAGTAGTTCGCTGTGCGCACCCAGCGGGAAGGTGATGATGGCAGGGCAGCTTTGTGCTCTGCAGGGTGATCATCCCAGCAGAGGTGGGCAGATCTTCTGAGTTCCAGGCTAGTGACATAGTAAGCTTCTTTGTCTCCCTCCCTCTGTCTCTCCCTCTGCTCCCCCTCTTCTCTGTCTCGACAGGGTTTCTCTGTGTAGTCTTGGCTGTCCTGGACTCACGCTGTAGACCAGACTGGCCTTGAACTCACAGAGATCCGCTTGCCTCTGCTGAGTGCCGGGATTAAAGGTGTGTGTCACTGTGCCCGGCTGTAAGATCCTTTCTCAAACAAAAATACTTAAAAAAAAAATCCCCCATACTGGAAAATAGGTGATTTGGGGTTGATTTTTTTTTTTTATGTTTTAAGTTAGGTGTGTGAGTTTGCACATCATCGGTGTCAGATCCTCTGTAACTGGAAATACAGATAGATGACAGTGAACCACCATGAGTACCCAACCCGGGGGCCTCTGCAAGAATACCAAGCTTCCTCACCACTAAGCCATTGCCTGGAAATTTTCCTTTGTGCTGTGTGGTTATTTACCCTTCCTCACATGAATATAGCTACCACCTGCAACTCAGTCAAAGAGCCCAAAGTAATAAATTAAAAAAAAAAATCCCAGCAACCACATGGTGGCTCACAACCATCTATAATGTGATCTGATGCCCTCATCTGGCATGCAGGTATACACGCAGCTAGAGCCCTCATATACACAAAATAAATAAATCTTAAAAAGAAAGAGCGGGCATAAAAGGGACAATAAAGGTAATGGTGTGTCTGTCTGTCTGTCCGTCCCTCTGTTTGTTGTCTTTATTCTTTACCTCCTAGAATTGGACTCTTCCTTTTGATGATTAGCATAGTGTCCAGTAAATACTTGTTGAGTGAAGTTAAAGGAAGCTTGAGTTACATATTCATTAGGAACATCACTTTGCTCAAAAACAGATTTAAGGAAGTGTGCTAAGACAGATCCCAGTCTGGTATGTTGAGGGGAGCTCTGTGAGTAGGGAATCGTTCTCAACGACAATTGTCATAACATGACTTACACATTAAACTGCTGTTTCATCTACCCAGATTATTGTTTCTCTCTCTTTCTTTGTTTCTTTCTTACTTCTATTTATTTATTTATTTATTTATTTATTTATTTACTTATTTATTTATTTATTTATTTATTTATTTATTTTTGAGACAGGCTTTCTCTGTGTAGCCCTGGCTATCTTGGAACTAGAATTGTAGACCAGGCTGGTCTTGAATTCAAAGAGAATCATTTGCTTCTGCCTCCCAAGTGCTGGGATTAAAGGCAAGTGCCACCACCACCTGGCTATTTTATTAATTTCTGATTCTGCTCTCCTCTGAATGTCTGAGCCCAATATTGGTTGTCTGCCCTATCTCACTTTATATGTACTTTTTCATTTCTTTAGTTGAAATCAGATTAGACAATTACTTGCTCATTTTACTCCATTGTTTACTGATGGCTATAAAAGTGTTTCTTCAGATGATTTCTTCCTTTTAAATTTAGATTGGATTCCTTTTTCTCTGGATGAAAAAGGAATGGTTGACATAAGGAAAAATAGTTGGTCACTTTTTACGTTGAGGTTTTAAGTATCTTTTCCACACCTGTGGTTAGGGCCTTCCTTATGTTAAGCAAATATTCTACAGCCCAGCTACATCCTCAGCCCTCAGACAACTGTTTAAGAACATCACAGCCACAAAAGTATCTCTGGAAAAAATGTATTTTCACATAATTCTGGTCATAATTCATTTATTAGAGATTATATCCTTCTCCCCTCTCCTTCTATCTCTGGTATTCCAGGTTGGCCTTGAACTTCTGATCCTCTTATCTGCCCCTTCACCAGATTTGTTCTTCCAGGATGCTAGACAAGTGCTTGATCAGCTGAGCTATACCTCTAGCCCTGTAAATTCTTAATTGTAAATGTGTATATACATATATATATATGAGAAACTTTAAAAATGTTTATTCCTTAAATTTTATCAGCACCATAAATTTTGCCTATATTTTTACATAAAAACAAGATGCATCCTCCACTTCTCTTGGAATATTTCTTTTTTAGTTTCTTTTGGAGATAAGGTTTCAGTTTGTTGTCTTGCCTGGCTACAGGAACTCTAAAACAAGACTGGCCTCAAACTCACAGATACCCTTTTGTGAGTATCATAGTGCAGGGATTAAAGGCGTTGTGCCACCACAGCCCAGCTTCTTCATCTCTTTAGAAGATGAATAGCTGTCTAGCTAGACAGGATTATTTATACAGAGCTTCTGAGGCTAAACAGAATCTATTGGTACTGAGGAAATGAAGGAATCCCTCTGTGTTTAGAGTACGGGGCAGAATCGTAGAGAATGAGATGCAGGATTTGACTAGAGATAGGACATTTTGCTATTTTATCCCTACTGTAATGGAAAGCATTATTGATCCACCACCTACCACTCACACACCAGTGGCTTTTGTGGTTCTGGATGACTGAAGACTTCTTGAGCTGTCACAGCTGTTTTAGATCTCTTAAGTTCAAGGCCAGCCTGGTTTGTGTTGTGAATCCTAGGACAGCCAGAGTCCTCTTCAAGAGCAGTAGGTGCTGCCAAGTCATTTCTCCAGTCCCAGATGGGTCTTTGATGGGAGCCAGACCCAAACCATCTTCTCAGTAGGTTAGTGCCTCTGAATTAGGATTGAAGATTTTTTTTTTCAAATGGGTTATTTACTTATTTATTATGTGTATAACTTGCATGTATGCCTGCCTGCCAGAAGAGGGTACCAGATCTCACTACAGATGAGCCACCTTATAGTTGCTGGGAATTGAACCCAGAACCTCTAGAAGAGTAACCGTTGTTGCCTACGTGTGTCCTGGATGAGGTTTGATTTGCTACCGTTACTTATCCTTTTTAGCCTTCCCCAAACGCCAGAATCTAATGTGTATATATGTCTGTCCCCTAGAGGATCTACTCTGGCTACTCTGATCCTAGCACTCCGGCAGGAGGATCTTATGTCCGAAGCGTGGGCCAGTGAGTTCCAGGCAAGCCTAAGCTGCGTAGTAAGAGACTGTTTCAAAACAGCCAAAAACAAACAAACAAAAAAACTAAGCCTGGAGTGGTGGCACAGCCAGTAATCCAGAGACCCAAAGCAGAATCAGGAGTTTAAAGTCACCATCCATCATCTGCTATGTAGAGTTCAAGGACAGCCTGCCTCACTTTAAAGTAACGAAACAATGTTTTTTGCTTATTGGACCGGTGTCTCCTCCCAGGTCCGTACTACGGAAAACAAAAAGCCTCTCAGGAGTTTTGGACAGCAAACACTCCCACTTTTTTTTTTTTTTTTTTTTTTTAAAACTCCTGGGCATTGTCGGGAGTCGCGCAGCTGAAAACTTCCGTGGCTCTCATTGGTTCTCAGACATCGGGCCCCGCCTCCTCTCGGATGGACCAATTGAGGCGCGAGTTGTGGTTTAAACCGCGCGGTGTGAGGGGTCGTTGGCGGCGCAGGCTTAGGTGAGCTTGTCCGCGACGGTACCTTGGCTGAGGGTGTCGGGGGTGAGCTTTGAGTGGCGGGGGAACCAGACCCAGGACTGGAGGCTGAAGCAGGGTCGGGACCTGAGCTTCGCCCGGTACGGCGGCCCCAGACGCTCTTGACATGCTCGACCCGCGGCGACTTTGGTTTTGTTTTCCTTCTTTGCCCCCTCCTTCCCTCTTCAGGGTCTCAAGCAGCCCCTGGCTGGTCTCGAACTTATTATGTAGTTGAGGTACAGCCTTGAACATCTGAACCTTCTGCCTCTTCCTCCCTAGCGTTGAGAGTATGGACTTGGTACAGTTTCGATGGGTGCCAACTTAAACAGACTTCTCTGTAGGAGTTCAGTGTTTCTGACCTTGGCTTGCAGATTGAAGATCTGGATTAAGCCAACAGGTTACTCCAGTTTACTTCTAAGTTTTTGTGCACAGGTGCCCTGGGTAACATTGATTTCTGTTGCTGCTTAGCCTTCCCCAATGCCAGTATCTAATATTTAGGTGTCTTCCCTAGAGTAATCCAGCATGGCTACTCTAATCTTTGTTGATAAGGATAATGAAGAACCAGGCAGCCGTTTGGCATCTAAGGATGGCTTGAAGCTGGGCTCTGGTGGTAAGTAGTGACTGCCTTCAAATACTCAGGTGTTGTGAATGGATTATGGCTGTGGTCAGGAGCTCCTGGTATTTAGTGTGCTTTGTGGTTGATTAGAGTCAGGTTTGATATATTTTCATGCTTGTTTCTTTATTTTTAGTGAATTTTTGTGCCATGTAGTTCAGACTGGCCTCAAGCTCCTTATGTAACCTTGGGTGGTCTTGAATTTCTGATTCATCTGCCTCCACCTGCCCAGTGCCTGGCTTATGCAGTTCTGGGGATGGAACTTGGAGCTTCTCAAATGCTAGGCAAGCACTCTCCCTACTAAGCTTTGTCTCCAGGCTTCATCTTTTTTTTGTGTGACAGAACTCCCCTGTGGTAGCTTTATTTGGCCTTGAGCTTGCTACTCAGAGATCTACTTGCCTCTGCCTCCTAAGTGCCTGGCTTGATGCTTGCTGTTTTAATGAGGTTATTTAAGAGTGTGCAGCCAGGCGAGGTAGCACACGCCTTTAATCCTGGCACTCAGGGAAGCAGAGACAGGTGGATGAATGTGAGTTCGAGGCCAGCCTGGTCTATAAAGCGAGTCTAGAACAGCCAAGGCTACCCAAAGAAACCCTGTTTTGAAAAACCAAAAAAAAAAAAAAAAAAAGTGTGCTAAATCACTGCTAAAAATGAAACACAGGTTTGTGGGTGAGAATTGTGTCAAGTCAATGAAGTATTATATGGCCTAATCTTCAAGAACAATATTGCCTTTATTTGTGTATGTGTGGGTCATGTTTGTGCGTAGTGTGGCTGTGGAGGTCGGAGGACAACCTGTGGGAATCAGTTTTATTTACACTGTGGGCTTTGGGGATTGAACTCAGGTTGTCAGGTTTGACAGCAAGCCCTTTAGCCCACTGAACCCCTCAGATTCTTTTTTCAACAGCCAAAGCCTTAGATGGGAAATTACAGGTCTCGACACCACGTGTTGGCAAAGTGTTCAATGCTCCAGCCTTGCCTAAGTCCAGCAGAAAGGCTTTGGGAACTGTCAACAGAGTTACGGAAAAGCCAGCGAAGACTAATAGACCCCTCAAACAAAAACAGCCAACCTTGACTGTGAAGAAGGTGAGTGCAGGCCATGAAGAAGATGTATGTGTACATACATTCTCACTTAAAAATGGTTTATTCTTATTTTTATTGATGTATGTGCATCTCTGTCTGCATGTGTGCGGGCACCTGAGGACGCCAGAGAGGGTCCTTTGTAAATGGAGTTTTAGACAGTTGTGAGTTGCCTTACATGGGTGCTAGGAACTGAATCCAGCCCCTTTGGAAGAGCAGCAAATGCTCTTAACCACTGAGCACCCCGCTTTTCTTTTTTTCGAGATAGAGTTTCTTTGTGTAGCCTTAGCTGTCCTGGACTCACTTTGTAGGCCAGGCTGGCCTCCGACTCTCAGAGATCCGCCTGCCTCTGCCTCCCTGAGTGCTAGGATTACAGAAATGTGCCACTGCACCGCTCCTTGGCTCCACTAGCCTTCTTAGGTCCCGGTGTGGTAGAGCACTTCTCAGGTTTACCAATGGACTTCCTAGCCGCCTTTCTTCCTCTGAGGTAGGAGGTAAGTAGAGGTCCACAAGCAAATGAACAGAGGAGAGTCATGCCCAGTTGTTCAGCATATTGAGATTGTAGCTCTTACAAATACCTAATGCTGAATTTTTGCCTCAGCTCTCTTTTACTAGTACCAGGAAGCAGTTGGTTAAAAGCCACTTAACAGAAGTGTGAGGTACTTAGCTGGCTTTGATACACACCTGCAATCCCAGCACTTGGGAGGCTGAAGCTGAGCCACAGTACTCTCCCACCCCTCTCCAGTTCTGGCTTATGTAAGATCAAGAGCAGCCAGGCTTCTGTTTTGGCCTACATGCTATTCTGTTGTCTGCCTGGTAATTCTTCAGATGTTTTATGTTTTGCTGCCGCTTAATCTCATGTTTAAGGAACACAAACTTGTTAATATTAACCAGGTAATTAAGGTAACAGTGGCAGAAAAGTCACACTTTTATAAGGCAAAAATGACTTCCAGGATTAGCTACTATTCTGGGATTCCTCAAACCTATTTTCTCCACTGTTGGGTTTGAACAGTTTAGTTGAATAGCTTTGAATTAACCCTCAGTGTTCTTGGTAGTATATGTGGACGGGTGCTCAAATTTCTGGCCTAACTAAAAAAAAATCAAAGAAACTTACTCTTAGTTTATGTGTATGCATGTTTGCCTATATGATATATAAGTGTACCAGATGCCTGAGGAGGACATAAGGGATAGTTTGTTCTTTGGACTGGAGCTAGAGATAGCCATGAGCCACCGGTGGGTGCTGGGAACTGACCTGGGTCTTCTCTAAGAGCAGTAAGTACTCTTAGCCCCCTGAGCCATTTTTCTATCAAGCCCCTTAGCTTTTGTATGGGAAGGGCAGTGCTGCACATGTGACTTCTGTGCATGTCAAGGTCAGAGGACAACTTCAGGAGTCCGTTCTCTCCTTATCTTTAGACTCTTAGAAGATAGCATGGAATCGACAACATTTTAAAGTGTGGTGGAATCATTTCAGGGGCCCTCCAATCTCACATTACCACGCAGGTGGCAAGACGTCCATTCTCACAGGTGCTTATTCTCTTGGGTTTTTCTAGATCACCGAGAAAGCCGCTAAGACACAAGGCTCTGCTCCTGCTTCTGATGATGCCTACCCAGAAATAGAAAACTTCTTCCCCTTCAATCCTCTAGGTAATGTCTTTGGTAATGGTGGCAAGGCCCTCAGCTTGAGATTCTCTTAGACTGTAACTCCACACGACTGTGTAAGGTGTAGCTCCAGAGTCTGAGACTGCCTGATTCCGGGTTACTTTGAATAAATAGTCTTGTTCAGGTGGAATCACTTGCCCAGGGTATTACCTTCAGTCACGGGGAGAATGGGAGCAAAGATGTTGAGAGGAAAATCAGAAGTTTGAGGTCATGATTGTGTGAGTTCAAGGCCGGCCTAATGTACAGAGTGAGTTCCAGGACAGACAGGGCTATGTAGAGAGTTCCTGTCTCAAAAGATGTAGCTATCCAAATATTGAAACATTTCATTATGTGTCTCATTATGTAACCATGAAGGTGCATTGTTTGACATCACCTCTGATATCATCAGAAAGGGCCAAGTGTAGCTGGGCTTGGGGGACACCTTTAATCCCAGGCAGAGTCAGGCAGTTCTCTAGAGTTCAAGGTCCGACAGGGCTATGTAGAGGCCTTGTATCAAACAAAACGGAAAGGCCAAATATAAAGTAATGTAAGATAAATCTTCAAATTAATGTCATGCTATTATAGGCAAGTGTTCCATAATTCTAAAAATTTTCATATTTCTGAATTCTGTCGTTGGTGACAAAAATTTCCTTGAAGTGTGGTAGACTTCCTTCAATTCCTTGAGAGAGTATGGAACAGATACATCCTCTTGACTATAGTTTGTCTTTCAAAGGAAAACTGTCTTTCAGGGAAAAAAATCGTGGCTTGGCTTGCAACTCAGTTCATTGCAAATCAGCACGGTCATTATATTTTCTGGTGTGCAGAAGTTGGTGTTTCACTATGGAGTCTTTGACAGGGAATGGGCAGTTGCTTTGTAGCTCATGATGGCTTCAAACTCATGGTGCTGTTCCTTTATCAGCCTACCAAATGTTTGGGTTATAGTCACATACCACATACTTGTATCACAGAGCCTGTTAAAGGAACTTCAAGAGCTGGGCTGTTTTAAATCTATACTTCTTGCTGAGTATGCTAAAAGTACTATTTACAATAGGGCAAAAACTTTATTGTCTAACTGGCTATTGTTTTTTTTGTTTTTTTTTTTAATGTACATTGGTGTTTTGACTGCGTGGATGTCTGTGTGGGTGTGTTGGATCCCCTGGAACAGGAGTTACAGGCAGTTGTGAGTTGCCATGTGGGTGCTGGGAATTGAACCCCGGGTCCTCAGGAAGAGCGGTCAGGGCTCTCAAGCATTGACCATTTCTCCAGCCCCTAACTGGGTATTGTTAAATTGACTGTTTAAATTATGGGTAGTGGTGAAGTATATTTTGAGTGTATTTTGTACTTCACTGCCATTGCCTTGACGGGGCAGAAGGAGCAATACCCTGATGCTTGCTTCCCTCTGTGACAGACTTTGAGAGTTTCGACCTGCCTGAGGAGCACCAGATTGCACACCTCCCCTTGAGTGGCGTGCCTCTCATGATCCTGAACGAGGAGAAAGGGCTTGAGAAGCTGCTGCACCTGGACCCCCCTTCACCTCTGAAGACACCCTTTTTACCATGGGAATCTAGTAAGTAAGCCAGCGCCCTCTCACAGGGCTGAGAGCAACTTGTTATACCCCTCTCTGTGCTGTGGCGACAGAGTGGCGGAGGTGAGCCTGTGGGCAGCTCCTGCGCTTTGGAGTACAGGAGCAAAATTTCAGAATAATAAGAACTTTCCTCAGTCATGGTGATGGAGTCCCTAAAGAAGTTACTCGGGAATCCTGGTCAGCCTCTGGTTACAGCAGAGGTGAAGTTGAATGCACAGCTCCTTAGGCTAAGAGTTAAAGCCAAGATCAGATGAGCACTCCAGGCTCCATCCTTGGCTAACGGAGGACCAGGGGCACCTGTGCTGCAGTGTAGAGCCACAGTGCCTTTTCCCTGCCAAAAGCCTCAGGTCTTAGTTGGAACGGGTGGTCAGAAGCCACCATCAAAGGGCCTCCGGCCTGTTTCATGATTTAGTGAGACACTTTTAATCCTCAAAAGGACAAAGTAGCTTCACCTACTTTTAAGACCAGCTTCTTGATGAAGGTCAGTTCTGAGGTTACCACCACATTTAAGAAGTCTGCCTGTGTGTTCAAGACTCATTAGATGAAAGTAGCTTCTGATGTTTGTTATGGATAATGGCTGTAAAGACTTTGCAGAAACTAATGAGAAATTCCTCTTCCTCCAGATCCAATGCAGTCTCCTTCCAGCATTCTCTCCACCCTGGATGTTGAATTGCCACCTGTTTGTTACGATGCAGATATTTAAACTTTTTACTCCTTTATAGTTTATGTACTATATGTTAATAAAGCAATTGTGTGTGTGCAGAATGTTATTCTTACTAAGGAGTGATTGGTATTTCTTAGCATTTGAAGACATCACTGTTTTCCTTTGAAAGTATACCCTTCAACGTGTGCTTTATTGCTTTTTTATGGCTATTAACTAGTGACAGGTATTAGATCTCTTAATTAGAAGAGCTACTTTTAGCTCATTAAGTATTTATTGTTAGGCATTCTTTATCACCAGTTCTGTTTAGTTCTAATGACTTCAGTATTCAGTAACCAGAATTTGAAAGGCTCTAAATCTGAGTACCCAGCCTCCTTGGGACCTCTAGTTAGGTACTTTGATCATTACAGATAATTTATAGTATAGTTTACTCCCCACCTATAGGACTCAGTACTTTATCCAAATGTAAGCGTAAGTATTTGATAAGCATTGATATATTTGATGTGTAAGTCTATATTCTTTTTTTCCCTTATTTTTCCTTTTTTTATTACCATTTATTCAATTTGTATCCTTGCCGTGGCCCCCTCCATTGTCTCCTCCCAATACCACCCTTCCTCCTCCCTCCTCCCTCCCCCCCTCCTCCCCCTATGCCCCTCCCCTAGTCCACTGATAGGGGAGGTCCTCCTCTCCTTCCATTTGACCTTAGTCTATCGGGTCTCAACAGGACTGGTTGCATTGTCTTCCTCTGTGAATTGGCAAGGCTGCACCCCACCACCCCTGGGGGTGGGGGAGGTGATCAGAGAGCCTGCCACTGAGCAGGGTCTTTCATGCCAGAGAAAGCCCCTGCTCCCCTTACTGGGGACCTCACTTGGATACTGAGTCTGGGCTCCTACATCTGAGCTGGGGTTTTTGGTCCTTTCCATGCATTGTCCTTGGTTGGGTATTATTCTCTTCAGGGGCCCCAGGGCTCAGTTTTTATGGCTCTGTTGGTCTCCTTTTGGAGCTCCTGTCCCCTCCAGGTCTATCTCCCGCTTTCATAAGATTCCCTGCACTCTGCCCAAAGTTTGGCTTATGAGTCTCAGCATCTGCTTTGATACCTCTGCTTCAATACCTTGATCAATAGTCTTTCAGAGGCTGTCTGTGGTAGGCGCCTGTACTGTAAACTGAAAAGCTTCTGTAAAGCAAAGGACACTGTCATCAGAACAAAAACGACAGCCTACAGATTGGGAAAGGATCTTCTACCAACCCTATATCTGACAGAGGGCTAATATCCAGAATATATAAAGAACTTAAACACCAACAAACCAAAGTAACCCATTTAAAAAATGGGAGTACAGAGCTAAACAGAGAATCCTTGATTGAGGAATATCGAATGGCAGAGGAACACTTAAATGTTCAACATCCTTAGTCATCAGGGATGTGCAAATCAAAACAACCCTGAGATTTCACCCTACATCTATCAGAATGGCTAAGATCAAAAACTCAAGTGACAACACATGCTGGAGAGGATGTGGAGTTAGTCTATATTCTTAAACAATATGGAGCTGGTACTTTCTTCAAATGTGCTGTTTTGCCCACTGCCACAGTATGCCAGTCTTTTGAAGTGAAATGTTTTACAAAAGATACAGATACCAGTCGTGAGGAGGGAGGAGCCTTCCATCTCAATGTACCTCTTGAGGATATGGTGTAGGATAATTGTGGGAATGGCGAGTCATCAGAAGCCTGGAGAAAGGTGAAGTCTTCTGGTGTGTCTTTGCATCTGCAGCTGGGAAGATGCTTCTCCAGGAAGCCATGTTTTTCAGCAGGGCACCTGGAAGGCTCTTTATCAGGCATGCTCCCTTAAAATGGCTTTCAATTATTGTTCCATGGAGCTCTGGATGGGTGCGGTCTTGCCCTCAAGACACATTTCAAGAGGAAAGTGAGGATTCCCCTTGATGGTAGTGATCTCTACCATCATGTCTGCCTCAGCTCCGTCCTCAGCTTTTCCTGGGTCCAGGCTCCTTGTGAAACAGCACATTTGTTTCTCCTTTCCGCCCTCACTGGACATCTGGGTAAAGCTGTGCGCTGTTAACCAAGTCAGAGTGTGGATTTTTTAAGTCAGTCCACTTTAGAATTCGGCCCCACTCAACCTTTCAGAACGTGTTTGAAATGAAGCTGGAGTCTTTGCCAAATGCGGCACAAGTGTCCTTTAGTTGCCGCTGAGAGTTCTTTGTTCTCTGGAATGAGAGCAGTCCTTGGTCTTCTCTTTCTAGCAGCAGTCTATTCTGACTGCCTACCAGAACGATCCATTAAGCTCTGCTTAAGGAAGCCAAGGCTTCCTCAGCCTGCATCTCCACCCTCTTCCATGTCTTTTCCACTGCCTCGTTCCCCAAAGTCTATGAGACCATATAGGTTTACTACAGCGATGGCTCCATGTCTTGGTCCCACTCTTCAGTATTTTAGTTCACCGTAGTGGGTGGCATGGTGGCCGGAGTGGCTCCTGACTATGGCAGCAGGTTCCATCCCTGTACGAAGAAGCAAAGAAAGAGTGCTTGGCTTTCATTTTTCTCTGTCAATCTAGGACCGCAGCCAATGGGATGAAGCCACCCACATTCAGAGATGGTGGTCTCTGCAAGCTAACCCTCTCTGGAAAGACCCTCAGTTACACTCAGGTGTTCGTTGGGCATTTAATTTCATCAGGTTGATAACCAAAAATAACCATCACAAGGGGCCATCTGTAGTCTGCCCTTCCATGCTATAACCTTGTCCTTTCAATACTCTGAGCACCTCAGAGAACCAGGAGTCTCCCACCACATCAGGATCATTAGGCTCCAAGGCTTAGGCTACCAAAGGAGCAGGTGTCCCACGTTGAAAAATTCCTGGACTTGGAAACAGGTAGCAGCCAGGTAAATCTCCACCTGCCAATGACCGTGTCTCCCCAATACTGTGGTAGCGGGATGGGAGAGGTTGCCACCTTCTCTGCCTTTTCTAGGATGCTCCCCAGCAGCCTTCATTTCTAACCATGCTTTGCTTAGCCAGTGGTGCCAGAGCGAGCCTGCAGTTGCTGCTGGCCGGGCCGTGTGCGTCTGGGGTAAGAGACGGCTTTTAAGATTCCAATCTTCATCCACAGCTTCATGTGAGTGCAGGGAGGGAGGAGCTCTTCTGTAACCACGGGCTCAGCTTTTCTCTGTATGCACCCCAGAAGCTGGCTGACTTCCTTCTGTCCTCTCTCGTGCTTATTGCTCACAGGGCTGGCATCTCAGAGAGCAGAAGCTACCTTACGTTTTTTTTAGTGTGTGTGTTTGTTTAGGTCACTCCAGTTCCAGTGTGGGCACTAGCACTCATGTGCCCAAAATCTTAACAAAGCAGACATAAAAATCACACAACGTGGGCATGCAAACCTGGGGCTGTTGAACTTTATGGGATCTATTCCTGACGTTTAATAATAATCTTGATGGATGCTGGATGGTGCATTCTGTCATTTGTAAAGGAATATACCAGACTGGGTAGCTGAAACCTTGGAGACTTATTCTCACAATTCTGGAGGTTAGAACTTCAACACCCAGATGTGGGTAGGGCTTGTTTCTTTGGCGGCCCTCTCTTGACTTTCAGTTAGAGGAGCCGTATCAGAACAGACCAAGGTGTTCACGGGAGGAAGAGCGTAATGATACTGCATACTGACCTGGCATTTTAGGGCCTCTGGAGGGGGTGTGGTCTGGAACCACAGTGAGGGCCCAGGAAGACACCATTTGCCTCTGGCATGGGCGGGACAGAGATTTTCTCCTCTGATGCTCAAGGAAAGGTGAAGGTTGGTGGTTAAAGAAGCCTGGGCATCAATAGGAAAACCCGCTAAACTGGGTGTGAGGAGTGTCCTGTAGGAAACTGTTTTCTTCAGCTTCCTATTACTGCAATAAAGACTATGACTAAAAGCAACCTGGGGAGGAGAGAGTTTATCTGGTTTACACATCCTGATAGCCCACTACTGAGGAAAGTCAGGGCAGGAACTGAAGCAGTGGCCATGGAAGAATGCTGCTTACTGACTTGTTCAGCGGTTTGCTCAGCCTGTTTTCTTATATGTTTGGCATTATCCTAGCCTTCAGCAGCTGAGTCATCTCCTCAGCCTCAGCCTGTTTTCTTGTACAACTGAGGGCCACCTGCTTAGGGGTTATACTATCCACAGAGTGGGTTTCCCTCGTCACCGTTGGTCAAGAAAATGTTCCACAGACTTGCCCACAGGTCAGTCTGATGGAGGCATTTTCACAATTGAAATTCCCTCTTTTCTCAATTCCCTCTTTGTCTTGTGTAAAGTTAATAAAATAGTAACTAGCACACTGCTGTTAAGGATGGATACACACACACACAGGAGTGCTGCCTCATTTTTACACAGTCTCTTTGTGCATCTGGAGCTAGTCTTGAACTCAAGATCCTTCTGCCTCAGCCTGCTGATGCTAGGATTATAAGCACGCATCACCACCCCTAGCTACATATTTTAATTAACATGCATGGGCGTGTCACTTTTGATACCAAACTTCTTAGTCTACATGTGATTTCATGAAGATTTTTCACAAGTTCTCTTCCTAGAAACAGAATACTAGGAACCAAACAGGTTATTATTCTTGGTCATAACAAACAAGAGTTGTCTAGGATGAAGCCAGAGGCCATTTTCATTGCTTGAAGGATTCTCTGGACTTGACCCAGAACACACAAAGTTGCCGGCGGGGGGGGGGGGGAGAATGGGGTAGGGGAGAGCATGGAGCAGAATTTAGGAAGTAATCGGGAACACGATAGGCGCAGTGGAACTCCCAGGACACGGTGGTACCCGAGGAGTAGAGGCCTTTGTCTATTTGCACATTAGAGTAGTATGTTGTGGGTTATTAATATTTATTATTGATTTATCTTTTACTAAGCCAGCTGTATAACCAAATCACCACACAGAGACTAGGATTTATTTAATTAACCTAGAGCACAACGCTGGGCAATAGTTACTCCATCTTAAACCACCAAGCGTGCATAGTTTTCCAACATTCAGATTTCACCCATTACTCTTGCTTTTAGTCATATCTTAGGTCCGGTTCATCTCCCTCATGGTTCCTTCCTGCCAATCTCTGCTCTCCTATTCACTTTCTTCTCCTCCCCCTCCGGACCAGGATGCCCCATCCTATTCTCTTCATTGCACAGCACTGGCTGGTTGTTTTATTGACAATACAGAGAACAAATGGTGGCATGTGTACACAAACTTGAGGCAGGTGATGCTTAAAATCAGCATCATATACAATGCCTGGATTAAAACTAGATAGTGGGGTAGAGAAATCAACATTTCAATGAGCAAGGGTAAATTGTATACATTCCAAAAGAACATTATACCAACATTTTCTCCTTTAGGTCCAATAAAAGGCTCATTTTCTTTCAGTACAATAATAATTATAAAAGTTATGAAAACTATTAGGTAAGATTTACATGTGCAATGTCCAGTTTACGTGCATTTGGCAACTTAGGAGAAAGTATTTGATTATCTATCCTATCTTGACAAGTTTAGACTTCTATATCTAAATTAACTTTTATCCTTATAGGTATTACCTATATGAAAGTATTTTCCTAAGTTCTAAACAACTTAAGCTTAATTCTGGAACTGTAACTATTTGGTCTTCAACCCCACGAGAGACTTGAGAAGGAATAAAATCAGTTACTGGAGTAAATAGGAAGTGCATGTTAGCAGCTTCCAAAAAATAAAAAATTGACAGAGACATTTTGCTGCCTGAACAGTCACCCATAACTCTCTATAACGTTGGAGCATCATCTTCAGCCTTCTGGCTCATAATATTTGACAGACATATATGTGAAGCAGGAACTATTTAGGACTTGTTTACCCTGTCTTGGCAGAGTTCGGCAGTCAACTTGTCCTGCATTTAACCTTGCCCATTTTTGGCAGAATTCTGTCTGTCATGAAATGAGGGCATTTTCTTTTTGCCTAGTAGGCTCATTTGCCATATTTGAAGCCATCTCCATATGGAGGTTCTTTGATGCTCACCATCTTCTTTGAGGTAGGCGGGGTGCTGCCAGGAGATGACCTGTCTCATTGTCAAAGAATTGTTAAAGAATGTCTTTAGAATAATAAAGACAGTTTAAAGTGCCATATTCTGTAGTTCTCTGAAGTTTTTGAAGACTTACTTATCTTTATGTAATCAACCTGTCTACAAAATCATATCTATCTGTTAAACATAGGATGTATACTCCTGTGATAAATTAGTATCTGACATTACTGAGTTGATTAACAATTAACTTGAATTACCTAATATCCTAAACAGTTTGTAATAACAGTTTAAAAGTATTGAAAGTAACCTTGAATTTGTATCAATATGCTAAAATTTACCAATGTATTAAAAATAGACTTATTTTTGCATCAATATACCAAATCCTATACCAGAGTTAAAAATAGCCTTATTTGAGAATAGCAAATAAAACCTTAAGTTGAGTAGATTTAATAATCTAAATTTTGTCTTATTATTCCTGTAAGAGATCTCTGTATTCCCCTTTCTTTTCAATCCCTTTTCTCCTTATCTAAGAAAGAGAAAAAAAAAGAGAAAAATCCCTGAGTCTAGCCTTGTTTTCTCTCTGAATAAGACCATTAATAATTTATAACCATCTCCCAATGATAATAAACATTCATAGCCACAGAAAACAACCTAAAACCTACCCAACCCTCTTAAAGGAAATTGGACATCATTTTTATGAATTTCTTCTAGCTGACATTTTGGACATGCAGAAGTCCTGTTAGGGGGCCCAAAGGAAATTGGGGAAAATGGTTAATTAAACAAGTATTAACATTAGTGACCCAGTCCTTGAATGTTGAGAAATTTCAGGCTTAATAGAAGCCCTGTTTGGAACAGTCTAAAATGCTGGACCAATTGAGATTAGTAGCTTTCTTCAAAGCTTTCCTGTGAGCAGGCTTTGATGAGTAACAGCAATTGAAGCAGTTGAGGCAGGAATAAGCAGAATGCTGGAACATGCAAGATGCTGGAACAGATGTGTCAACGTCTCAGCATGCTGGAAGGATGAATTTTGTCAGGTTTGATCTAGCATCTCTGGTGTCCATTCTTTTTGTTCTGCAAACATATCACCTCTCACAAGTATTATACAGTTCTAAAATTATAAATGTATGTGATGTTCAGGATGAAACTAAACTGTAAACCAATTGTATCTATGCCAATTACAAGAATTGCATAATAAATTTTGAGGATATTATAGCCAAGGATTTATTGGCCATGTATTGATGGAGTTCTAGCTAGAGACATTTTTTAGGTCTCAGTCAGTTTTAGAGTTGTTCCCATGTAAAGGGACCAGCAATATAGGTTACCATTATTATTGAACATACAATCATTATCATGTTGAAATCAAAACAAGGTTGTATAGATGAAAATATTTTTGGGGGGCTCCTTGGGCCCCTGTTGTATTTGGCCAAGCTGCCAGCTATCTCCCGAGAGAAGGCCTCCCATTAGAGAAACAAGCTGGTTGCCTTGAGCAATAGAAAAGACATGCTCTAAGTAAGCTTTATATAAACTCCTTTTTAATTTAGAGTTCAAGCATGCCTAGGCATCTTGTACCTGTTTAGAGGTTTAGGCCTAGGTTTTTATATATGTTGTAAGCTATTTTTGTCTTATCCCCTTTTCTATACAGAATGGGCAGTTATGCCTTTATAGCCAAACTATATAAACTCCCCTTTGCCTTTGGCATTTAAGCATACCCTAGGCATTTTGTACCTGGGTTTTTACATAGGTTTTGGCTATCTTTGGCTTGCCCGTTTTTAGATATGGGACAGACAGTTCTGCCTTTTAAACATATGGATTATAATTTTTGAGTTTTTTGGACTTAACTAGGCCTTGTTACCTGTAAGCTTCCTGTAGGTTTTTTTGCACCAGGAACGACCAACCTTTGTCCCCCCCTCCCCCCCCCCATGAAAATGTCTCACATTTGAAAGGATAAGTCAGCTTCCAGAGCAGTTTGACACCTTGGTCAGCATTTAAAAGCTTTTTTTTTTTTTTTTGACATGGCAGGCATACAGTTTGTATGTTTGTCTCTCAGCTTAATTTTGTGTCCTTACATTGACCAATAGAACATATTTCTTAAACCCAAAATGCCCTTTTTCTACCAGTTCTGTGAAAGTACAAATTTTGGGGGTTGGCTGGCTTTTTTAGAGCAGTGTGACATCATCATCTCTCTTTCCATAAACCTAAAATTGATGTGAATCCAATCTTTAGAACAGTAAGGACATAACAGCTATTATTAAGAAAAAAAGAACTTACATAGTAACCTTAAGGACAATTTTGTCATTTTGAATCTTAGACTGTCTCTGCCAAGTAGCTAAACAGCAGGAGTGGCCATCCTGGCTTTTATTATGTAAATGAGGCGGATCTGAAATTCAGAGTTTGTGTTGGGATTAAAGGCATGTGCCTTCACCAATTTGTTCAAATATTTTTTCTCAAATCCATATCATTGTAACTCAAAGGCTTTAAATGAAAATCAAGCAAAGAGACCAGAAAAATTTAAGTTTTGGGTCAGCTGTGCCAATTTAGGCTGTAACGTGCAAAGCCCAGTTGGTTATGTTTTGGAATTCAGTTGTTACAGTGAATTGGCAGACTCTTACCAGAAAGAGTTGACAAGAATCTTGTACCCAGATAGCTTTCAATTTTGGCCACTATTAATCTAAGTTTTATTAGGAAGAGTACCCTTTCTAGTGTCTGTAACTTAGTATTCCATTCCTTGGCTTCCCCCCCCCCCCCATTTTTTCCTTGAACTTCTTTGGAGAAATCGTGGAGAAGAGCCATCACCATTAAACACATTGCAGTCAGATTCATGACTATGACAACCAAAACAAAGCCAAAAGGGATTAACACACCCTCTGCCATGGCAATTTTTACTTTAAATGCAGTTTCAGGCCGAGCTCTGTCTAGAGATCTGTCTGCCTCCAGTTCCTCTCTTTCCAGCCATGGCTGCTGTTGTTGCTCTGAGCTGAGCTGAGCCAGCCACAGTGTAAGGAAGCCATGCTTATGTACCCATCCTGTTAGACTGTAGTGACAGCCAGTTTTGTTATAAGTCTGCTCACAGGAGGGTGTCTTTTGCTCTTGGGCCTGTTTAAGAGTCTCTTTCTCTCCTTTTAAGAGTCTCTCTTAAAGAGACAGTAATTCACCTGGGAGTTTTTAGGTTTTAAGTTTGGGTTGTATCACTGAGACTTTATTCCTCCCATCAAATTATGATCAAGTATGATTTAAAGGGTGTGGATATTTACATTAGTTGGGCGCCATTTGTTGTGGGTTATTATTTATTGTTGATTTATCTTTTAGTTAAGCAGCAGTTATGATTAAACCAGATGTATAACCAAATCACCACACAGAGACTAGGATTTATTTAATTAACCGAGAGCACAATGCTGGGCAAAGTTACTCTATCCTAAACCTCCAAGCCCACATAGTTTCCTACCATTCAGATTTCACCCATTACTCTTGCTTTTAGTCATATCTTAGCTCTGGTTCATCTTCTTTGTGGTTCAAAGACCCCTCCAGCTGATCTCTGCTCTCCTACTCCTCCCACTCACTTCGTTCTCCTCCCCTCCAGAGCAGGATATTCCACCCTATTCTCTCCATTGCACAGCACTGGCTGGTTGTTTTACTGACAACACAGAGAACAAATGGTAGCATGTGTACACAAACTTGAGACAAGTGATGCTTAAAATAAGCATCCCCATGCAATGTCTGGATTAAAACCAGATAGTGTGGTAAAAAAAAAAAAATCAACATTTCAATGAGCAAGGGTAAATTGTGTATAGTAAAACAAAACAAAACAAACGTTATACCAACAGTAGCAATTCCAAAGGTTGTCTCAGGAACTTCAAGGGTACTCAAGAGTTTTGTAGGAACATAGGAGGTCAAGTCTATTCAGTTAATAACTAAGATGTCACCTACCTCTTTATCTCTCATCCTTCCAGAGGAACACAGTGGTGTTTTCCAGAAGGGACTTAAGTGTGAGATCACAGCTGAGTGAATGCAGAAGCAGCTCCAAGATCCAGCTGTCATTTATGAGCAAGATATTAAAGAGATCTGCAAACATATGAAGCAATGCCAACCTTCTCACTCACGTTTTTGTTTTGAGAAAAGGTTATTTTTTTTCCCATAGAATACTCGGTGTTAATGTTAACAGGCTTATCACAGTAACATTTAAATGAGTAAATATTTAAAAGATTTCCTCAGATTTATTTTTTAACACTATAACTATTGACAGAATCCTTATAAGTAAAATCGTTTTGTGGTCTTTTAGTACTCTGTGGTGTGCTTTTGTGTGTGTGGGTGTATGTTCACTTTTTGTAGGTTCACGTGTGTGCACAGGTGTGTGTGGGGGGGGGGGGATGGCTGAGGACAATCTCTGGCCTTTGGATCCATGAACTTTGTTTGTTTTGAGACAGGGTTTCTCTGTGTAGCTCCGGCTGTCCTGGATGTCGATGTCGCTGTGTAGGCCAGGCTGGCCTCAAACTCAGAGATCTGCCTGCCTCTGCCTCCCAAGAGCTGAGATTAAAGGTGTATGCCGCCACCACTGGGCTGAAACAGGCTGTTTCACTAGCCTGGATCTGATCAAGGCACTAGAATGGCTGACCAGCAACCCAGCGAGCTTGCTGCCTGCTTCTACAACGCTGGGGTGAAGAGAACACGCTATCATGCCAGGCTTTAAAAAATGATTGTGTCAATTTATTTGGGGTGTGTGTGTGTGTGTTTACAGGGGTGGTACACATGCCATTGTTCCACATTGTATACATGGACAGATCAGAGAACAAAGCTGAGGGAAGCTGCTTGTCTCTTTCTACCTCACAGAGCCCAACTATCAAACTCAGATCAGCAGCTTGGTGGCAAGTGCCTTTGCCCCCTGAGCCACCTTGCCAGCCCCCCTCCCCCTTTATTTGTCTTTCTTTTTGGTTGTGAGCCTCACCTTTAATGACTGAGCCAGCTATCCAGCCTTTTCTTTTTAAATTGAGATTGAACCCTGGTGTAAGGCAAGCACCTCACCGGCTGAACCATCCCACAGCCCTGATCCTTAAAGTTTTTAGATTGTGTAACAGACTCCTGATCACAGCCCAGTTGAGACTTGCTAGTGCAGGGGCTATGTGTCTATAGACTCCGGGACTAATGTGGTTGGCTTCAAACCCTACCGTCGCCATCTTACGTGAGTTGCTAACCTTCTCTGAGACTTGATTTCCTTATCCGTAGACGGCGTTACTTCCCTTATTTACCAAGAGCACCAAACGATAGCGCTGGATGCTGATCATTTAAAGACGCTAATTATTATCATCATGAAGTAAGGTGGGGTGTCTGCTCCGTGGGTAACTGTTAGGAGCCGTGCCGCCATCACAAGATGGCGCTGGCTTCCTGCTTCCTGGTTCTTCTTGCCTGCGACTGCTGAGTCTCTGCACCTGCGCAGACTTATGGTAATTGGGGATTGTGTCGTGCCCCAATCGCAGCCCTTAT
>CM053757.1:31788705-31872696 GCA_028658305.1 Pachyuromys duprasi | reverse complement strand
CTCCCTTCGAAAAGGAAAAGAAAGAGTCCAGAGGCGCAAGCCGCATGATTGATTCTTTAATTTCTCAAAAGGAAAGAAGAAAAATTAAGGCTGCCTTCCCAGTATGGGAAGATAATAATCAACAGAGGCAGCATTCCTCTCTGGACATAAAAACTTTAAAAGGATTAGCAGAGTCTGTTCAGACATATGGTGTTGGTGCTAGGTGCTGTGAAGGCTGTACACCAGCACACGTCACAGCTCCTACTCTAAAGGTTCCTGCTCGGCAGAACAGAGGTGTCCAGATTTTCAGTCTGAACCTTTGGGCTAGATTCCAAACCTGCCTGGGATTTATGATCTGACCTCGCATCAGTCACTTCCTTTGGGAAAAGCCAGGTAATGAAGGCATTTATGAAGAGACAGCAAACTTCCACTCGTCGATTTCACGCATGCTGTCAATTAAATCACTTGGTTTTGCATCGTTTTTTTTTTTTTTTTTCCCCTCGGGAACCACCAAGTCCTCTGCTCCGCCTGTCTCCTTGCTCTAGTGGAATCTCGCCACCAGAGGGCGCCCGCGCTTTGTTCGCTGCTCACCTGCTTTTCTTTCTGCAGTCTCACGATGAGATCGGCCGTGAATGGCGCTCTTTATCAGTTTAATGGCTGGCATAAAGTTTGTTTGGAAAATCCTCTTATTCTGACACGGGGGCTCATGTAGCCCAGGCTGACATTAGACTTGCTGTTGCAGCTGAGGCTGGCCTTGAACTCGGGGATCTTGCCTCCTGCCAAGCACTAAGACAACAGGCATGTATCACCACACCCACCTTGTTTCTTGTTATTTCTACAATCAGCCATGGTCACTGAAATGTCTTTAAATAAACCCGGGGTGGCGGGATGATCGTTGCCGCCACTTTCCAGCCTTTACAGAACATTTGCTTCTCACCAGCTCTTTACGCGCACCCCATGGACTCGCAGGGCCACAGTGTGCGAGCTGTGCTGTACGTGAGTCTTAACATCTGGAAGCTCAGGTTCTAGCTGGCTAAATAATCTTTGGAACATCCATCTTATGAGGACATTTGATATTCTGAACTGCTCTCCCTTGGCCTTGTCCCTCCTCTCCCGTCCCCGCCCTACCCCCCCGTAAGAAAAGCCCGGGATAGGTTTTGAGTTTTGTTCTACAAGAGTTGTTCCCAAGCTTATCACGCAGTGCTTTCTGCAACAAATATTTTGTGCTAAGCGAAATTTGGGCTGGCCGTTTGTTCTGAGCCGAAAAGATCAGACCAAACCAATGTGGAATTCAACCACTAGACCCTGCAGCCAATTAACTAAGTTGCAACCTAGCTCCAGGCTGACGACTAGGGTTAGCCAATTATTTTGTACACCTCACCTACTTTCTCCAGTAAATGCTGTGTGTTCACGCTGTTAACACGAGTTCTCAGAATCCGCTCTTGAGTTGGGAGCTGCCCCACGTGAGAATCCTGGGACCAGGACACAGACCAGTCAGTAAAATGTGAGGACCTGACTTTGAGCCCCCATTCCACCCTTGCTGGGAGTGGCGACACTTCTGGGGAAGAAGGATCATTCCTAACAAGTATCTAACTCGCGACTTGCTGCCAATACCAAAGGAACAGTATGTGGGCGCCAATTCCCAAGTATTCCACCAGGGGGCGGTATACCCCCTTCCACCCTGCGAAATGCTCACTGCCCAATCATTTTCTGTGTGTGAGACCGACCTCTGATAGGGGACTGGAGGTCCCCTGAGTAGGGAAGGGGTGAAGAGGGAAGTGAAGAGAGGAAGTCACAGAGCATAGAAATGACCTCCAAGTTAGTGTGTTAGATTTCTAGTCACATGGTATCCATCATGTGTTCAGTCATGTGCCTGACAGTTTTAGTTTTATTGCTAAGTCATCTGCTCACAAGGTGATTATGAATTAACACATTTCACTCTCATTGAAATAGCTTTTTTTAAGAATGAGAGCCAGTGATCAGTATTCACTTAATATATATATATATATATATATATATATATATATATATCGACTCAACTTTTGTTTAACCAGATACTCCATATGTTTAAATGGAAACATTTAATGTATGAATGATGTATAGGCATAAACTTGAATCACTTGACATAATTAGAGGGTAACAGAGAGAAAAAGATAGAGACAGAGAGAGAGAAAGAGAAGAAGAGAGACTTTTCTCTCTTCTTTGGTCTCTTTCTCACTAAAGCTTTGTCTGGGGAAAGATTCATCTGCATTAAAGACACGTGAGTGCGGAGTCCTGACTGTCGTCAAAGTAGCCAGCAGGATGAACAGAAGTGCGGTAGGAATAGCCTTCCCACCATGTCAGGTGATGTGATCTAAAGCCTTGTGCAGCCCTCCAACCATTTCCCATACCCCATGTCCAAAATGCCATTTATCAGAGAGGCCAAGGGCTGCCTATTAACTAGTCTAGTCAATAGCTGTGTGTCCTTTTCACATGACCTCTCTGGGTCTCTTTACCTCACCCCCAAAATAAGAAGTTGGAGTAGATCTCTGAACTCTTGGATCGAAATAGTTTAGGATTGATTCTTTGAGGTCCTGGTTCTCACTGGAGGAGATGCATCCTCTTGATGACTCAGGAGCTTTGAAGATCTGGCAAAAGCAGCAGAGCCTCGCTCTAGCCGGCGCCTCATCTCCTGGGGCAATTCAATTTCTAAGAAAGCTGGAGGTTCAGCTGAGAATGTAGAGTCTTGCTTTAGCTCCCGCGAGCATTGAGGCTTGAGCGAGCAGCTGGGTGAGCTGCATTCCTATGTGTGAGTTCTGTGAGGACTAGCTCATTGGCATGCAAGCCAATTGCTTGCCCAGGGCCTGGCCCGTTTGATAGCATTATTCCTGCTATGATGCTAATTCCCACAATTTTGTTTTTAAAAACAGAACTGGAAAATCCTGACAGTCCTCAGGGAAGTTATTTGATATCCCAGTTCTTCATAGTTTTGGTTGGGTGAGGTAGAATGAGTTTCATAAGCAAAAAAAAAAAAAAAAAAGGGAGGCCGGACCCAAGGCAGGTGATTGGGAGTGTAGGAGATGATCACGTTCATACAGCCTTGGTAGTAAGGTGAGAGATAAAGGCAGGTTCTAGGATGGACTTACTGGTATATTTAAACATTCATCTATTTGTGTGTTTATGTGTGAATGTGGATGCCACAGCATGCATGTGGCAAACAGGACAACTTGGAGTTGGTTCTCTCCTGCTACATGGGTCCCGGCAGCCAAGCTCAGGTTGTCAGGCTTGGCAGCAACTGCCCTTACCAACTGAGCCATCTCACCAGCCCCAGTATCTGGTAGTTAGACGGCGTCTCCTTATATATGGCAGTCTGGCCTGTGAACTTGCCATATAACTGAGAATGACCTTGGACTCATGTCTTCCCGAGTCTACACTCTACATCCTGAGTGCTGGGATTACAAGTGTGTCACCCAGACTGGTTTATTTGAAGCCGGGGGCTGTGTGTGCCAGCCACACACTCTACCGGCTTTACTACAGCCCCTGAAAAACACAGAGAAACTGGTTGGTAAGCACTGGCTGAGCCACTGCAGGTTTTCTAGCTCACAGCTGCCCCCCCGCCCCGCCCCATGGTCTGTCTACTTCCTACATGCCCATGACTGCAAGCATGTGTCTCTGTGTGTGTTTGGGGGTGGTGGGGATGGTCAGGGAAGAGCAGGAGAAACAGAAAATGTTGTTTTTGCCTTGGGTCTATCCCCATACATTGGCAGGTTTCCTGTGGTCTGTGTGGGCTGAAGCAGGTGTGTAAAAATAAACATGTTTTTTTTTCTATGCCACTCTAGCTCCCAAATAATGACACAGAGACCTATTACATTTATTAATAAGCGTTAAAGCACCATAGCTGGGCTTTAACCCATCTATGCTGGGTTAAAGCCCAGCTATGCTCTAACCCATCTATGCTCTAACCCATCTATGCTGGTCTACACTATTTCTCAGCCATCTAGTTACCTGCCATCGAGTCTCACCCTGGGCTGTTCCTGCTCCATCTTTGTCTTCATGGCTCCTTTCCACCTCCCATTTCTGCTCTACCTTGGAACCCCTCCCTGGGACAAGAACCATAACTCTCCTGCCAAGCTATTGGCTGTTCAGCCTTTATTAACCCATCAGAGGTGATGGAGAACAAATTTTACACAACATTGAGACAAGAGAGGCTTCATAAAAATGGCAATGCCCATGTCCAGACTGCAACCAGATCTCTGGGCCCAGAAATCAGCATCTGAATATACAGTGCGCGAAACCATCCCCCAACATAGGTGGGCAGAGGAAGGCAGTGGTGCTCATGTTCCAGAACTTCCTGAGAGTGGGTTGCAGGGCTGGAAGGCTCCTGGCAGTAGAAGTCTCCTAGTGAGACTGTCCTTTCAGGAGACAGTGTGGGTGCTCCCTGAAGCCCAGAGTGCTCCCCTATGTACGCTGTGGATTTGAACTTACCTCTCATCTCCACCACTCACCATACCTGTGACCTTGGGCTAGCTGTTGAACGCCTCCAGTCTTTTTTTTTTTTTGAATGAGAGAGTAGACCTTTTTAGTAGCTTTTAAATAAAACCTATCCTTGTGTTTGTAATAGATAGATCTTGGAGTCTTTTGACAAGTGATGAGTAATAGATCACTTCTCTAGAAAAATGAGGGTTCCAAGTGATGTAAATAGTTCTTCTTCTTCTTCCTCGACAGGGTTTTATTATAGCCAAGGCTTGCCTAAACTTGCTATATAGTGGAGGCTGGCTTTGAACTCCTCATTCTCTGTCTCCACCTGTTGAAGACAGGGATTATAAACATACTATAAATTACTATACTATACTATACTATACTATACTATACTATACTATACTATACTATATTATACTATAAACTATACTATCTTCCTTTCTCTTTTAGCTAGGTTCTCATGTAGCCCAGGCTGACCTTGAACTTGCTATCTACCCAAGAGTGGCCTTGAATTTACAATCCTTGTACCTCCATCTCCAAAGGGGTGAGATTACCAGGATATGCAAACACATCTAGCTTATGCAATGCTGCGGATAGAAGCTAGGGCTCGGTACCTGCTGGGCAAGCATTCTACCAACTGAGTGGCCTCCCCAGCCCACTGCCGCTCTCAATTTTAGGCAGCAGAAAGTGATTCTGGCTGACTAACACAGAAGAGGGATTTCCCAAGAGCGTGTCAGGCATATGGAGAAACGCCAGAATAGGGGAGAAGAGGTGGCAGAGGAAGGAGAGCAACAGGATGTCTGGCTTAGCCGTCTCAGCAGGCTGAGGGGTGAGCACAGGGCTAGGCTGACATGACACCACCGCTGTTAATGAAAGCAGCCTGCTCCGTGGGCAGGAAGTGTTGGTTAGAACTGTTGTCCTTGAGGTTTTTTTCTACCATTCTTGCCTCCTTCCCATAGCTTAATCACTGATGTGGTTAGATTATATCCCTCTTGCTGAATTTTTTTTTTTTTTATGGCTCTGTGTGTTCAGGTTACTCTTTTCTTCTCTGTCATATTTTGGGTTGAGTATTATTTATTCATAGTTATTAGCTTGTACACATGTGTCTGTGTGCCCATGTGTAAGGAGGTCAGAGGACAACTCTTGGAGTTGGTTCTCTTCTACCTTCGTGAAGTATCAGGGGTCCAACTTAGGCCATTAGGCTTTGGAGGCAAGCTTTTACTTGCTGGGCCATCTGGCTGACCTGATCTGAGTGTTGTTATAATGCTCTTTGCTCAGGAGGCAGATGCAGGTGGACCTCTGTGAATCTGAGACAGGACAGGTCTACGGAGCTAGTTCCAGGACAGCCAACGCTGCACAAAGCAACCCTGTCTTCAAAAACTAGAAAGATAAAAATAACAACAACAACAAAAACCAACCTGTTCTTTGTTATCTTCTTGGCTGTAAATTTTGGTGGATATGTTGCATTTACATTGTATTTTTTTTTAACTATCTCAGTGTACATTTGAATGAAAGTACATCATTTTATGTCTAGCATAGGAAAGTTAAAATCTCTTATTCTTCCCTCCTGGGGCCATTATTGCATGTCTGTGCTTTTTAATATCTTGTAAATCTCTATGTTGTCAATATTTTTTGTTTAGCGATCTCTCTCTCTCTGTCTCAGTATCTCCCCCCACCTCATGTGTGTGTGTATGTGTGTGTGTGAGTGTGTCTGTCTGTCTAAAATAAGTGGAGAAATTACAGGTAAAGTGGAGAGTTCAAGAGGTAAGAGTGGATAAAGGCCAGAGGGAGCATTATACTGACTAGCATTTCCAGGCAGACTGTGTACTCTTTTGAAACATTCTAGAACACACAGCTTTCCAGGAGGCAAAGTTTTCTGTCAATGTAATTGATAGGCCTATTTGGTTGACTTTTACAGGACGGCGTGAGAGTACAATCCTTGTTCTTTCGTGGAAAGCCTTGGTTAGACCTTTTATGGTGTAGATATCTATTTAGCGTTGACTCCCAGACAGTCAGAATGTCATTTCCGGGGCCAGAGATATGACTAGGACCCCATGCTAATAACCAAAAATTAGTATTGTTGTTTCAGTTATTGGCTTTAAAAGGAGTTCTCAACCTGTGGGTTGCGAATCCTTTGGTGTGTGTGGAGTGAAATTTTTATTAATTACAGTTTATTCACTTTTTATCCCCTCTGTACCTCTCTCCCTCTTTCCCTCCCAATCCTACCCTCCATCTTCCCCACCCATGTCCCTCTCCCAGTCCACTGAAAAGGGAGGTCCTCCTTCCCTTCCCTCTGATTCTAGTCTATCAGATCTTATCAGGAGTGGCTGCATTGTCTTCTTCTGTGGCCCGGTAAGGCTGCTCCCCCCTCGGGAGGGGGGTGCTCAAAGAGCAGGCCAATCAGTTCATGTCCGAGACAGTCCCTGTGCCCATTACTATGGAGGCCACTTCGATACTGAACAGCCGTAGGCTACCTCTGTGCAGGGGTTCCAGGTCATCTCCATGAGTGGTCCTTGGTTGCAGTATCAGTTTCAGAAAAGACCCCTGTGCCCAGACTTTTAGGATCTGTCACTGTCCTTGTGGGGCTCCTGTCCTCTTCAGGTCTTACTATCTCTCACTTCTTTCATAAGATTCCCTGTACTTTGCCCAGAGTTTGGCTATGAGCCTCAGCATCTGCCTCGATACCCTGAAGGGTAGAACCTTTCAGAGGCCCTCTGTGGTAGGCTCCTGTCTTGGTAAATGACCTTTTTACAGAGGTCACTTAAGACCATCAGAAAACACAGCTACTTACATTGTGATGTATAACAGCAGCAAAATTACTGTTAAGAACTAGCAACAAATAAACTTCCAGTTGGGGGATACCATAACCTGAGGAGCTATATTAAAGGGTGGCAACACCAGGAAGGTTGAGGACCACTGCTTTAAAACCCGCTGATTATGAGAAACGGGTCCACACTCTGAAAAGACATCCAAGTCTGCTATTTTCCAACTAACTACATAACAGTGCCCCTCAATAGTTGAGTTGATCTGGCCACTTCTGGTCAAAATGGTCTGTGCCCCATTGAGGGTCTCTAATCTTGCTAGCTTTCAGACCTCAGAAAAAGATCAAGGGACCCAGGCATATGGAGTTGGGCTGATACAACACTGTTTGAAGGTGGGATGACTGTAAATGAAAGGAGATAAAATTAACAGAGGAGTTAAGCACAGAGGACCAAAGACTATCAGGATCAGTTTTCAGATTATAACAGGGCATGACCCATTTCTACTAGAAAAACTCAGAGATCCAATTCAAACACTGTTAGCAAGAAGGGATGGCTGGCATGTGACTTGTTTTGAATTTGATTTTTGCAAATCATTTAAAGCAGAGAAGGCACTGGTGGGATTATGGGGAATATGTACACAGTATTTGACCTTGCTAACAATGGCACAAAAGCAACAAGTCCTGGGTGGCTGTGAGATTATCTGAAGCCAGACAGTTTTGCATTCCTGAAGTTACAGGCAGGAGCTAGCCTAATGTATCCTGATCACCCATGGCCAAGCAGTTTTCATAAATGTCCCACAGGCAGATGGTGTGACCTGTTGGTCCAAGGTGTTGGTGGAAATTCTCAGGGCTACTCATTTATACTCAGTTTAAAAGCTCATCAAGATTACAACAATATGTAAGCCTTGTACATATTGTTACAGGGGTTGTAACATATTGTCACAAGAGTTACAATAACCCTAAAGACGGGGTTTTGAGAAAAGTTTTTAACTTACCACAACCTTCTGTTATTTTTGTCTTTATTCCCCTTTTAGGATCCACACGGAAGTTTAGCCATAAGGCCATAGCCAGAATTTGGGAGCCATTAATAACCTATTAGTCCTCCAAAGGCCCTCAAAGACCCTACTTAGGTTATTTTCTAAGTGTTGGGAATTGCAAGGGCCTGGATGGCTCAGATACAATCAGCTAAAAAGCCTTATGCCCTGGGGTAAAATGAATTCTAATTTAGTACCTTTGGGGATAATAATCGGACCTTTGGGTTTTGCCATATCCTCTGTCAACTAGGGAATGTAAAGACTGTAAGTAGGTGGTTTGAAGATTCATTTAAGGAAGGAGGTCAGATATAAGAAGATCATCTACACACTGTAAGACCATTCAATTACCTAAAGTTAAGTCATTTACGTCCAGCTAGAGCTGGACCAAAAAGTGTGAGAGCTGACTCCAAAACCCAGAGAAGAAAAGCATAGGGAAGTTGCCTATTCTGACTTTACGCATTGGTCCATCCAAAGACAAAAATGAACAGAGGCCCCAGTGATATGGAGATATGCAGAAAGAAGGCATCTTTCAGATGCAGGACAGTGATCGCTGGGCATTAAGAAGCAATTTGTGTATGAAGGACTGGTATACGGCTTCACTGCTCAATTGTCTCTGCTAAACTTCTAGCCAACCCCGGCGTGCTAAAGGGTGATTTGTAGGAAGTTAAAAGCCCATAATAGAAAACAAGCAGCAGGACAGGATCATACCAAAGAGGGCCTCTGAAAGAATCAATATAGCAATGTATCAAAGCAGATATTAAGACTCACAGCCAAGCCTTCTGCAGAGGGCTGGGAATAATAATGAAAATAGGGGGAGTTAGTAAGACTTGGGGAGAACAAGAGCTCCACAAAGACCAAATAGATCAGGGCACAGGGGTCTTTTACAAGATGGTTTCTCTAACCAAGGGCCATGTATGGATATAATCTAGAACCCCCACTCAGATGTGGCCCATGGTAGCTCAGTATCCAACTGGAGACCCTAGTAAGGGGAACAGGGACTATTTCTTTCATGAACTCAATGGCTGGCTCTTTGACCCTCCCCCACACACGCCCGGGAGTAACAGCCTAGCTAGACCCCAGAAGAGGACATTGCAGCCAGCCCTGAAGAGACAAAATAAACTAGGGTTGGATGGAAGGGGAGGAGGTCCTCCCCCATCAATGGACTTGGAGGGGGCCAGGGAGGAGATGAGGGAGGGATGGGGAGAGTGGGAGGGATACAAAGTACCTAACCTGTGATTAATATAAAAATAAATAAATTACATTAAAAAAAAAGAAAGCTCACTGAGGAGGGGTTGAAGTCCCTCCCCAGGCTTCAGGCTGCAGAATGAATCATTAACAGGAAAAGCAGGAGAATCTTTCAGCCTTACTAAAGCTTGGGTGGCATGTTAGTAACCAATGTTTTGGGAGTTAATGAAGAGGCTTATAAGAGCTAAATAATTATTTTCCTCTTTTAAAATCAAGACTAGCTCTTTCTACTTTATTGTTACAAATCACTACACTTTTTGGAAAGCGCGATGGGTGTTAAAGACCAAAGAATTGGGCAAAAGTTAACTTTTTTTTTTTTTAAGTTAAGGTCAATTAAAACTTGTAAGAACGTGGGAAAGGTCTCTTACTGATTTTAGTTTTGCTCTATCAGTTTTGTCATCTGCTGTGGTGGGTCAGGGTATCACTGAATGTGGGTACACTTGGAGATACTGAAGACATTTGCCTGTGTATTGCTGCTTTTCGTCAAAGAATCTGGACATATGTTGGAATCCAAACTAACCAAATGCCCATGGCCTTTCTGGTCAAGAGGATCCTTTCTGGCCAAGTTTTAGGATCCTTTTTAATGGATCTTAAAATGTCCAGTCTTCCTGTCATGGGGAGATGACTGACAAGGGGTAGGGGGCTAAAATATTGGCTGTCTTCTTATCCCTTTTGGCATTGACCTATAAGTGTGACTGGTGGAGACTCAGGCCAGTTAACTTAGTTTTTCCGTATTTTTGTCTTCTAAGGCATGGGCTCATGTACTCCAGGCTGGTCTCGGGGCTTGCTATGAAGTTGAGGATGACCTTTAACTACTGATCCTCTTGCCTTTACTTTCAACTACTGAGATTATAGGGACCAGCATACTGGAAAAACAGGTTTGGCGCACCAACAATGGCTTAATATTTTTACTTGTTGTATAGCACTCAGATGAAGTTTGAAAAAAAACAAACAGATTTTAGGTAAGCTCTACTCTATTACAGTGGTTCTCAAACTGTTGTAACCCCTTCGACAAACCTCTGACTCCAGAAATATTCACATTACAATTCATAACAGTAGCAAAGTTATAGTTACAAAGTAGCAACTAAAATAATTTTATGGTTAGGGGTTCACCACAACATGAGGAACTGTATTAAAGAGTTTCAGCATTAGGAAGGTTGAGAATAACTGCTCTGTTGGGACTGATTCCTAAGCAGGTTAAAGCTCTGCAAAGCTAGCAGATAATATAAGCAAATTACCTTGATAGAATGAAAAAAAATTCCTTTTCTCTAAGCTAGTTTTTGGTAACTGTTATAAAGAATAGGTCAACATTTTAAGAAAAACTTTTTCAAAAAATTATTATTATTATTATTATTATTATTATTATTATTATTTAGTTTTAGACAGAGAGTCAGGCTCCAGTTCTGTACCACTATATTCAATTCCGACCCAAGGAAATTTTAATAATTTTGAATTATAGCCAATTTAGTCATGGCCATACCCTCTCTAAGTTGTAACTTCTTGTGACGTGCTTTAACCTTCTGGCTTCTGTTCTACTTTTTTCCTGTTTTCATTTTGAAACAGGCTCTTTCTGAATTTTAAAGGAAAACTATATTTAACAGTATAACTCCTCCTTTATTCTTTTTTTCCTCAGAAATACATTTCTATGCCTGTAACCTTCTATACCACCTTTTCACACTTGCTGGTTTCTGTTTTACTTTCATTTACACAATTCTTCATGTAATTTGAGTTATTTGAGTTTTTCTTTTAAAACCATAAAACTGCACATAAGACATACTTGACATCTTTTTTTTTTTTTTTTTTGTATCTTCCAAAATTCATGTAGCCGGAGGATGGCATTAAAGCTTAAATTGGTTCCCTCCTGGGATCAGGCTCTAAAAGTGATTAAATAAATTAAAAAAAGGAGATAAAGAGCTTAAACTGGTAATTGTTGGTCATTTTACTCTAGCATCTAGCTTAAAATGCTTTATTATATTATTACATAATCCTGGGTCATTAGGCCATTTGCATAGTCACACACACACACACACAAACACATACACTTCCCAGGTCAAGTTCTTTCTTTCATTAAAAAATTTATCTTCATTTTACATGTAGAGGTGTTTTGCCTGCTGTATGCATATGCATTGCTCAGAAGGGGACGATGGACCCTTTGGAATTGGAGGTACCGACATCTGTGATCAGCCATGTGGGTGTTGAGAAGAGAACCCGGGTCCCCGGAAGAGCAGCCAGTGTCCTTAACTGCTGAGCCATCTCTCCAGCCCCAAGTTCTTCTTTTTCAAAGGTCTGAAGATCAGATTTGTTCCAGTTACAAAGGTGCATCAATGGGAACAAGAAAGACTTATCTTTATTGAAAGGGAAAAAAATTATCTGGAGAGCTGGCCCCGCAGTTAAGGGTGTACAGTGCTCCACCAGAATTTCTTAGCAGGTTTATTGGGGAAGCTCACAACTTCCTGTAACTCCAGCTTCAGGGGGTCCTTCTAGTTGTCCTTCATTGACAACCCCCTACACAAATAGAAAGTAAGTATTAAGAGGATGGAGAGACGGCTCTGTGGTTAAGAGTTCCTTCGGCTCTTACGGAAGTTCCTTTTTTTTTTTTTTCTATTCCTACCACCCACATAAGGTGTTCCTCTGGGTGAAACACAAGCCTTTATATAACATAGAGACTGTCAAAGCCTCTTGCCAAAACTGATGAGAATGGGTAAAACCTTTTTCTTACCTGAACATTCCAAGGGTAAATATTTGTTTTTAGTTTTGCAAAATTACATAGTGTCTTCTAAAATGTCTTTGCTGCAGGGATCTTTATTAAGTACGTACATTAAGTGAGCTGGCAACAGGACTTCCTTCTTATCCTTCCTTTCAAGGTGAATTCTGTCCAGGATATAGTGGCTTCCTTAAGAGAATAAAGGCATGAAGCTTGTCAGCCAGTGATGTTGGACTAGGCATCTGGCCACAAACCAGACAGTGAATTCTTAGGGGCCTGTGACGGAATCTGGCATTTAGCTTTTGGAGTCTCCTGTTGCTGAGAATGGTCGTCTGAGAAATACCGAGGCTACTGAACTTGTGAGGCCCCATTGCGAAGAAGAGGAAGTAGGCTTCTCGAGGCCCCATTGGGTCTCTTGAGATGCTTATTTAACAAACTGGTCTCCAGACTTTGGTCCTGAAGGCACCTTGTTTGTCTGGGCTGTAGCGAAGGCGCAGGGACAGCACTCTACCCCAGTCAGCAGAAAAGTCTCAGACATCTTGTCCAAGACCATATTCCTCTCTAAACAAATGAATTAAATTTGTTTTCTTAGTTTCACACATGTACGTAATGCATTCAGATTACCCTCGCTCCCTCCCTCTCTTATCTCCGCCGCGCTCCTGTCAACGCTCCTTTGCCATGTTCATGTCTTTTTGTTTTGTTTTGCCCCCTGAATGACCATGGAATGAACAAATCGGTAGAGCCTTGTGAGCTTACCAGTGGGGCACACATCTGAGGATAATGATGCCCCTCTCCCAGAATACTCCCAGGGAAGGGTGTGGCTGATGTGCCCCCTTCTCACCTCCGCTAGCCGTTGACAGGTCTCCAGCCTCATGCGGGTCCAGCGCCGGCAACCGCAGCTGCTGTGACATCGTGCTCGCAATGACTATATTACACGCAGAGTATATAGCATTTTGAAGTCCTTTTTTTCATCTTATGGCTCTTAAATTGTTTCCGTTCTTATATAATATTCTCTCAGCCTAGAGTGGGGTGATATAAATGTTCTGCTTAGGGCTGAGCATTCAACCACAAGACCGTATTTGTGATCTTTTCAACAACTGGTTGTTTCTTGTTTTCTTGTTTCTTCTTTCTCCTCACTCTAACCCCCCCCCCCTTTCTTTTCTGTTTTAGTACTTTGCTGAGGTCCAGACATAGCACCTTGCACTCACTATGCAAATACTTTACAACTGAGCCCCTTCCCTGGCCCCGGGAATAATGGCTTCTTTATACTTTTTAGCCAGAGTCAACAACTGGAAAAATTTTGCAACATTTGCGTTCTGTCTGTCTGTCTGTCTGTCTGTCTGTTTGTCTCTCACCCTTACACTCCTCCTCATCTCTCTCCACACACACAAATTTTTATTATATACAATTTGAGATTATTTTGCATGTATGGAACTCCTTTGTTTTTAAAGGATTCATATATATGCATATAAACAAACATGTATCCTTGATAACATCTTTTAGTTTATGGCTATTCTCTTATACACACACACACATTTATATATATATATATATATATATGTATACAGACAGACAGACAGACAGACAAAGAGCGAGACAGATAGACAGAGAGATATAGGGAATTCAGATTCAGGAAGTTTACCATTGACCCAGTTTACTATGTTTCTTTAGTTCCTGGTCAGCAGTTATCCTGAAAATGCCTATTATATAGCCCAGGGTCCTAGCTAGGGTTAATTATATATATATATATATATATTTTTTTTTTTTACAAAAATCTAATTTATGTGTATAAACCTCTTCCTCTTCTGTATGGTGTATGTGTACAGGGGCCCTTGGAGGCCAGAAAAGGATAATGGATCCTCTGGAGCTGAAGTTCAAAGTAGTTGTGAGCTACCTGACATGGATGCTGGGAATGTAACTTGGATTCTCTGGACGAGCAGGAAGCTCTTAATTGGTGAGCCACTTCTCCAGCCCTTAGAGTCAATAATAATATATAATAATAATACTCTGTAATTGTCTTTGATGTTCCAAGGACACCAATTTTTTTTCAGATTGGAAATAATACTTTATATATTCTTTTTAATGTAATATTTTATTAATTCTTTGAGAATGTAATATATTCATAAAATATAGATATATTTTACATATTTATATATAAGTAGCTGTCTTTTGCTTCTTCGTGGGTTCTTCTTTCTTCTGAACTTCTCGACCCTTTTTCTTCCATCCTTTCAACCTCCTAAACACTACATAGAAGAGAAAAAAAGGATGGAGGGAAGAGGGGGTGACATTATCATTAGACTACTTTCAGCTGATTAGGGGCATCAAGTTCCTTGGGGCAAGTTTGATCTTCGCCATCAGGATATCTAATTTCTTCTTGTTTCTTTTGGTGTAACTACTTAACAAATGGAAAACAACAGCATCTAACCACCAATCAGCAAATCATTCTGCCTCTGGGGTCCCTAGAATTTATATACCCTCTGTAAAGTCCCCAGAATTCCCAAAGTCACACAATCACAGAAACTATTTGCATCTGGCAAAATCTAGCTCTGCTAGACCACCAGGCAAATCATAGCTACCTGCTGTGAAGATGCCTCTTAACCCCACACCTGGGATTAAAATGAAACCAAAGTCCCATAATATTTCTTTTTTTTTTTAAAGTAACCAAAATTTAAAAATTCTCACTATGCACCAACTCCTCCTCCTTCCTTCCCCTAACGTTTTTTAGAGCCACCCCCAACTTCTCCTTCTCAACTTTGTGTCCCCCTTTTTTAAAAAACAAAACAAAACAACAATATCAAAACACACTGAGTCCAATTTGTGCTGCCTTTATATTCACGGGTGTGGGGTCATCTACTTGATCACTGTCAATCTACTAGGAGTCACAGCCTTGCAGAAAACTGACTCTCCTTCCCCAAGAACCCATCAACTTTCAATAGTCCCTCAGCTAAGGGTGGGGGCGCATGAGCCCTCCTGGCTCCGTGCTGTAATATTGGTTGGCTTGCTCTTGTGCAGGTCTTATGCAGGCAATCGGTCAGAGTGAGTTCAGGAGTGCAGCAGCTCTGTCATATTCTAGAAGACACTGTTTCACTCCAGGACCAGATTTTGAGAAACACTGTTGGACAGCTGGTTGATAGTAGAAAGCATGAAATGGAAACTTTCAGAAACCAGCTGACTCAGGCATGTCAAGAGACTAGAGGGAGGGAACCTCTTACCACGTGTTGCTTGAGGCTTCCTTAGGAGAAGACCAGGATCTTTTGGTGTGTTTTCTGCAATATTTTTGCTTTTTCTAGCTCAAGTCCTCTTGCCTGTCATGTTTTATTCATTCTCTGGCACTTTCTACCCTCTCTTTCTTGAGGTGGTAGGGAAGTCTTTGTTATAGGCAACCAAGAGTGTGAAAGATAAAAATAGCAGAGGGGAGGCAAGTGGGAGAGGTCAGCTAGGACCCCACAGAGTGCTAGGTGACCTCGGTCAGGTTACATAATAATTTAAGGTATCAGATGTAACACCAAATAAAAACAGCTTATTATGTCCTGAGGGTGGAGTGATTGTTATGAGGGCCTTGAAGCTGTTGCTACAGTGCAAAGAAGTTAATTTTCTGCACTAGTAAATGTCCCACTTGTCATATCTGTATATCCACTTTCATATGGATATAGAATGTTTGCATAAGGGTCTATTTTATTTCCTTTTTTTTTTTTCAAAGATGAAATGTGAAAGGAGACGCTTAGTACACATGACACTGACCAGGCTGGAAAAAAAAATCCTAATTTAGAAACCGAATATAAATGTAAGGTCACCATTTCAAATCAAAACTTGGCTCTGCTTCATTGGACTGGCTTGGGCTTCTGCATGGGCTTGGGGGAACACTTCTGGGACTGTGTGCCAGGAACAGTCGTCCTCAGGATGCATAGTGCACCTTTCTGCGGCGTTCAAACACCTCCCACCCACTCCCATCCCACTCAGTGGCTGAGAGTACTCGCTGCTCGTTAGAGGACCTGTGTTTAGTTCACAGCATCCGTATCGTGTTGCCCACACGGCCTGTAACTCTACTCTGGGAGACCTGATGCCATCTTCTGGCCTCCGCAAGCATCCACACACATGTGGCACGCACACACACTCATGCACGCACACACACACACACGTCTTCTTCATGGCTTATTTTTGGTTCACGGAGCAGCAGCTGATGTTGTATTTATTGAAAGAATTTAGAGAACGTTTGCCCAGGGCCCCCCAGATGTTTTGGATGGTGAAGGGTAAACTGCTTGGCAGCACTACGCCTTCTCGAATACTCCATACCCACTCTTTCCTCTTGCTGTCATGGAAAAATTTGGATTTATTGCGTAAACATCTGCTTCCAGGTGTTTAACTTCCCGGCTAAACATTACCCAGCCATCAGAGTTTAGATAGTGACCACGTCCTAGGTCACTGATATTTTGATAACAACATGGAACATAAATCTGGTCAAATAGAGGTTCTGTACGT
Organism: Pachyuromys duprasi; assembly: GCA_028658305.1. Classification (NCBI taxonomy): domain Eukaryota; kingdom Metazoa; phylum Chordata; class Mammalia; order Rodentia; family Muridae; genus Pachyuromys; species Pachyuromys duprasi. The sequence goes on along the minus strand of CM053757.1, from coordinate 31,856,036 downwards.
GGATGATAAAAAGACAGTACCACGCATATACAGAGAAATGAAATTTCCTTCCCCGTACTCGGGCTGCCCAGTCTAACCCCTGGAGGCCACTACTAGGAATGGTTTCTTGTTTAGCCGTCTGGAAAAATTCCATGTATAAATCAGCATATGTGAATACAGATTTCATTGAACAAACTCGCATGGGAGCCTTGTATACATTGCTCTTCGTGTTGCTTCCTCCAACCCCCCACATAGAAATGGATTCCAGAGATGGTTTCACTTAACACATAGCCAATCTACTGCATTTGCTTTAAGGGCAGCCTAGTATTCCATGGAGCTTTTAGGCTTGTGATTAATTTAAGTGAGTGAAGTACTGATGGATAGTATTATTTACTTCCCGTGTGCCCTCATATGTCAATGTGCGCTCTTGAAGGCAGGCCTGAGCAACCACTCCCTTTTAAACAGGGAAGCCAAAGTTTTTAGGAACATTTTCGAGCAAATAAATTGGAGGGTGGTGGTTAGAAGCCTCCATGTTTGCGGGACTAGATTAGAATGTTTAAATATGGAATTATTCTGTCATGCCACTCAGAAATAAAAACCATACATTTAATTGGAGGAAACCCAAATGCTCAGTTATCTCCTCATGCAGACCGATTTGGCATTTTTGTTGAAACAGCTATTTCTTTTCAAACATTCCTTTTCCTTTTCTGGTGCCCTGCTTTTGGGGAACCCCAGCACAAGCTTCACCTGCTAATTGGCCCAGCGAGAAATGTTGACCATATGGAGTAGTGGTCAGGGCCTGAGCTCAGAGAGAAACTGAGCCTGAACTCACAGCCCTTGTTGCAGCTGTGGATTCCAGAGAGAGAGAGAGAGAGAGAGAGAGAGAGATTAGACTCCGAGGTGCCTACACCAGTTCTCAGGATGGTGTCTTTTAAAGCAGAAGAAAGCCTAGGCAGTCACCCATAAAGAGATGCAACCCTGGTTCTTTGTTTTTATTTCCCGAGAGCAATCAGGCAGTGGAGGCACAAAAGGCCTGTTCCGGATCAATGGCAGGTGAAGTGGCAGCTGTCCCGGAAGCATCCATCATCTAAGATGGAACTCTAATTTGTGACCTTCTGACAGGAGATGTAGAGGACAGCAGTAAGTGGGCCTCGGGGGCCTGGTGTATTCTGACATTGACACTTATTCAGACAGCATGATGACCATACTGGTAGCTTTGAGGATGGCCGTTAATGACTGCCTAGATGATGGTCAAGCCTGTTTTCTTGGAGCCCGTTGGCATGTCTGAAAGAGATCCTAACCACTGACTGAGCAAGAAGCTATCCGGACTGCTTCCACTTACTGTCAAAAGCACCTTGTGAGTATGTGTGCTACAAGTCTGCCTGGTGGGTACCTGCTTTGAAGAGCAGAGGATAAAGCTGTAACTTTCCTGCTTCCTTTCCGGATGCAAGATATCTCTCCTTCTTTTTAATTTACTTTGATTGTTAAAACAACGGCTGTGGCTGGGTGGTGGTGGTGCATATCTTTAATCCCAACACTCAGGAGGGAGAGGTGGAGTAATCTCTGAGCTCGTGCCCAGCCTGGTTCTACAGAATGAGATCCAGGACTGCCAGGGTTATCCAGAGAAACCTTGTCTCAACCACCTCCCCCAAATACATACTCTCATGCACATAGGAGATTCAGTCATGCTCACTCCAGTATTTAGTGTCTACTATGTGCTCATTACTATATTCTAGGAACCAGAGACCCATTAGTGAACAAGTCAGATGCAAATCCTGACCTGCAAGAAAGTTACATTTTACTGGGGAAGAGGGCTAGTGGGGAAGAAGGGCAAAGACAAATATAAGGAATAAGCAGTTTAGATAGTATTCTAGAAGATGGTTAGCACTGTCTAAAAATGGTGTGGGCTAGGTTAGCAGCCCTGGAGTGCATGCTGTTTGAAGTGTGGGTAAGCCATTGAGAAGAGCTGGAGTGAGCCCTTGAGGTAGTGATGTGTAGACACAGCTGGGACCTGAGCTCTGAGAACCAGCAGGAAAATCTTTGTCACAAGGTGGGGCTGTCAGGGGGTGGTAGTAGAAAATAAGGTCACAGGGTGGGCGGGGGTGGGGGAGTTCTATTGGAATGGGTGGAGAAATGAGTTTTATTCTTAGTTTGAATAAAACCTTGTTTCCCCTAGAGATTTTGAGTAGACCAATCACTTTGAAAGAACAATTCCAATGGTTATTCTGGAGTGAGTACATAGCTCAGTTGGTACAACACCTATTTAGCATGCATAAGGCCATGCATTTAATGCCCAGCATTGAGTAATGGGAATGTGGCGGCACATGTGTGTAATTCTAACAGTTGGGAATTGGAGGCAGGAGGTTCAAGGTCAAAGTCATTGTTGGCTACATGGTGAGTTCTAGGCTAGCCTGGGCTACATGATAACCGGTCTCAAAACATGGTTATTATTATTTTATTTACTTTCAGCATTGTTTACTTGATAAAAGATCTGAAGCTGCTTAGATGATCATCAGTAAGCCATTGGCTGAACACACACAGCTATAGAGAAGAAAGCATAGCCTGTGTGATGCGCTGGGAACCAAGGACTGAATTTGTGCTCCCCCAACCTCCTCAGATTCACAGTTTACAGCTGAGTCCCCAGTGTGATGGTATCAGAACTCGGGGTCTTTGTGAGGTGATTTAAATCTTCAGATACCTACCCTGTCTCCTCTCTCTCCTTCCCTCCCCACAACCCCAGCTCGGCAAGAAAGCGTTGGTCTCCAGTCCTGGTGGATGCCCTCTCTCTGATTGTAGATGTTAGCCTCAGAAAATGGGAAATACATGTTTTACCGTGTTTATACTATGCAAGACACCTCCCTGGAGTATCCTGTGACAGCAGCCTGAACTGCTAGCATGACATTCAAGGCTTCAAGCTGTCAAAGTGCACAGGAGATGGATGGGTGCTGGGAACTCCAGTGCTTATTCTGGAGTTCAGAGAGAGTAGGATACATTTTACTTCAGAAGTTTTTTGACTTCATTTAAATATTATTTAATTTAAACGTTTTTTTTTTTATGGTGCTAGAGGTTGAACACACTCCAGGCACATACCCTACCACTGAGATGTACCCCAAATGCCGTTACATTTCTTCTGAACTTTGAACCACGTGAATAATATTACCTATCAAAAATAAAGGTTTAAGCAGGTGTGGCGACACCTGCCTGTAATTCCAGCTACATGGGAAGTTGGAACAGGAGGGTTGAAAGTTTGAGGCTAAAAAAGGAGGCAGGGGAGGCAGGGAGAGGCCCTGTGTGTGAGAAGCCCTGAGTTTAATTTTTTTTTGTTTGTAAAACAAGCAAAGAAGCAAGCAAGCAAACAAACAAAAACAGAGAACAAGACAAACGTACATACTTGTCCAAGTCATATGATGTAAGTTGTATCCTAAGAAAAAGTTAAAAACCAGGCATGGTGCTCAACACCTTTAATCCCAGCCCAAAGGAACCAGAGGCAGGCAGATCGCTGTGAGTTCCAGGTTAGCTAGGCTTACAGGGATACCTGTTTTTTTATACTGTCTGAGAAAAGCTATCTTTCATGCCTCTATAACAGCTCTCTTTGTGGTCAAAGATGGGTGTACAAAACATTTAAGCATATCTATATTTTCTTCTAAAAACGAGGATCAAGAGGTGGGACTAATTCATTAATCTGCAGCTTGCTTTCCCCCGATGGTCAACAAAACACCCTCATTATTTTCTGGGCTAAGACAATACATCAAACACTGACTCTCATTTTGTTTTCTGTAGCAAAAACATACATTCTATTGAAGTGCCAAGTTCACTTAACAAGCCCTTCGCTTGGAGCACGCTTCAGCAGTTTCTAGTGCCATTGTGTATGGCCCCCCCCCCCCGACTGCAGGGATGGACAATTTATTCATCACAATGAACCTTCTAAGTTGATTTCAGGTTCCCTGTGTTGGCTATCTGGGCTGGAAAAGGCTGTGACGCCTCCTGTGTCTGAAGCAGCGTGACAAGCCAAATGAAGAACTGACCTTCTCCTTTTCAAAATTTTTATTTATTCTTCTCTCATACAGTTTTCCCTCTGCTCTTCCTCTGTTTCCCTTCAGAAAAGAACAGGCTTCTCAGGGGTAACAACCAAACACGGCATAATGAGTTACAGTAAGACCAGGTACATCCCCTTCTATCAAGGCTGGCTAAGGCAACCTAGTAGGAAGAAAAAGGCAAAAGGGCAGAGTGACACCCACTTGTACTATTAGGAGTCCCACAGAAGCAGCAAGCTACACAATCATTAGGCATATTGCAGAGGACTTAGGCCAGAGACATATAGGCTCTCTGATGGTCGGTTCAGTCTCTGCTAGCCACTATGAATCCTGCTTAGTTGATTCTGTGGACCGGGTTCTTGTTCTTTGACTCCTCTGGCTCCTACAATCCTTCCTCCCTGCCTTCCTCAGGCTTCCCTGAGCTCCACCTAATGTTTGGCTGGAGGTATCTTCATCTGCTCCCATCAGTTGCTGGATGAAGCCTTTCTAATGATGATTACGCTAGGCAGTGATTTATGAGTATAGCAGAATATCATTAATCATTTCATTTTGGGAGGAGGCAGTTGTTCCTGCCTAGGTCTCTGGACTCTCCAGCCTCTGGTTCCTGATGATCCCAGCAGCCTCAGGCATGGGCTCCCTCTGATGGCTTGGACCTCATGTTGAACCAGTCACTGTTTGGCTACTCCGGCAAGTTCTGTACCACCATTACCCCAGTACATCTTGCATGCTGGACAGATTGTAGGTTGAAGGTTTTGTTCTAGACTAATGTCAAGTCCCACTATTGGAAGCCTTGCCTGGTTCAAGAAGATGGCCATTCAGGCTCTGTGTCCCCCGTTGCTAGGAATCTTTACTAGGGTCATCCTCTTAGATTGAAGGGAGTTTCTCTGGCACTTGGTTTCCATACCACCCCCAAGTGCCCCTCCCCCACCCCAATTCCAGCTATCTCTCCCAGTACTCTCCCCCTCCACCCACCTCACCCCTCCTGTTCTCATCCCCACCCTCCTCCTCACACATTGAGCGTGGGAGACTTTAATACCCCGGTCTCACCAATGGAAAGGCCATTCAGACAAAAGCTAAGCAGAGAAATACTGGAGGGAGAGAGAGAGAGAGAGAGAGAGAGAGAGAGAAAACTGGCTTTCAGTCCAGCTCTGCCGCTGAGAGAAACTCACTGTGTGACCCTGCCTCTGGGTCTCACAGCCCATAAAGGGAGATTTAGATGAGATGGTCTCTGTCTCTCAAAGATCCTCGAGGGATTGAAAGTGCCACAAGGAGACCCATGCTTCTTGTACTAACTGTTGTCGACTGAGTGCTCGGAGAGACACTTAATGAGTACACACTGAACTAAAGCCATGCATGGATGCTTTGCTGAGGTCACTGGGCTTGACCACAGCAGAGCTGTGCAAACTCCTGCCTTGCACCACCTCCCATTTCAGAAATATCACTTCCCTTGACCTTTGAATCTTGTAATCACCTGACCTTTAACACATCCTCTGATACTCATGTGATGTGAGTCTCGATGTCAATGGATATTTTACATACTAAGCGAGGGCTCTAATCTTAGTACTATCATTCGTTACCTGCCCAGACTGGGGCAAGTTGCCAGACCCTATTTCTGCCTATGTAAATAGTGGTAAAGGGTCAGTACATAGCATGCATGAGTGCTCCGCGGTACTTGCCCAGGGTCTGGTGGGTAGTGGGTACTTAATAAATGGTTGCAGTTGCGGTTTGAACAGGTGTAGCTTCTGTGGTGGTCATTTCAGGCCTGCGGGCATGCTGGCACCTGTTAGCTGTGACCCCGCCTGCCTGTGGGCGTGAGTCAAAGCTGTGTGATCAATGTGCCTCGGTATTTTAAAAGCTCATCAGGACTCCCAGAAACATTCTTAGTGGAACCTTTTCAAAATGAGTAACTAAATTGTTGCAAGGCATGTTTCTTGGCTTTTCCCTAACACACACACACACCACATGTTATACATGTACACACATATGCACACACATGAATAATCAGAATTCAGAATTTCATGCATTGACTTTGTTCTCATGTTTCTCTTAACTCCAAATGCCTCAACCACCCATGCATCTTACTGTTCATTTTGGAAGGCACTTAGGAAACTGGTGGGTCGAAACAGTTAAGAGAGACAGGAAGCCCTGGAAGGCTGGTTTACTTTCATTTTCTTTTAATTCTTCATATCTAATCCTGTTAACGTAGAGAATGCCTTGAATACGGTCATTGTGCTGAGAAGGAAATGCAAAGAATTATTCACCTCAGAAAAACAAATTGAGTAAAGCCTCTTACTCACAGCTGATAGAAGATTAAACCAAGCAGCTTAAATAACAGCCAACTTATGCTTCATATTAAACGAGATGTCCCACAGGAGATCTGAGCTGGAAGAGGCTGGAGCTAGGGATTTCAGCGATCAGCAAGTGCTTCCTTTTAGCACGGATGTCGTTTTTCCCCATCTCTCGCAAGGGTCCCTCTAGCAGCTCCCTCCTATCACGGCAGCCAAATCTATTCACAGCAACCGTGTTTATTTACATCAGTGTCCCTTCTGGAGATGTTTCCTCAACCCTCAGGACTGATTGCTCCTCTTTTCATGGATTGTCAGGATCATGGACCCTTTCCTGAAACAATCCTCATTGTTTAGAAAATTTGTTTTAAGTCAATCGGTGCTGAGATTTGGAGGTAAGACTAAGATCACTTCCACCCCCCAATAGCAAGGTTACCATTTTATTAAAGCAGTCTGGGATAGTGCTGGGAAAGGCAATAGGGATGAGGGCAGGCAGCATGTTGTGCTACATTTATATGTACCCACTAATTTAATCCTTAGAAGAGCTTCATGAAACATTGCTATTTTAAGAATCCTCAGCATGAAGCAGCATGAAGTGAGCTCAGGTAGATGTCTGGCCTGGCTCCTTTGGCCGTAGACAGTAATGCAGTTCCCCATGGCAACACCAAGTCACAGTGTTTGCCCAACACTGGTGGCGCCTGTAAGAGGTTCTGGTCCATAAAACCATTTTCCTAATGCTCTGTGCTAGAAATGATAAATCCCCACAGATACCGCTGGAAAAAACAAAACCCCCCAAAACAAAAAAAGATGTTGTCCCATCACGGTATGTCATTCCATTTAGTTGAAAGCCTTTGAGTAGTTTGAGAATGTTTTCATGCTTTTAGGAGTCTGTGGAAAAGACAAAGCAATCTGTGTTTAAAATTACCCTTAGATTGCACCTATTTTTTTTATCTATAAATATTTGCTGCTAGTCCACCATCCACACTCTTCCATCAGCAGCTTGGCTCGTGTTGGTGTGCTTTGAAGAGGCGGAGCAGAGTGGTGTGCGGAGGGTGAGCAGCTTGCTGGGTGGTGTCTGTGACCTCTGCCTTCTGATGTGCTTTCTTTCCTTTCCCCCTCCCCCTCTTCCCTCTTTCCTCCTTTATCTCTCAAACTAAAATGTCTTTTTCTGTAAATCATCACACATTTTGTTTATTTATTTATTTAATTTTTAAAAACATTTTTCTCTTATTAAAAGTTTTTTTTTCCATACAATATAGTCTAATCATGGTCCCCAACCCCAACTCCTACCAGCTCCCCTCCCCTCCCCTCCCATCTAGCTTCATACTCTGTGCCTCCTTAGAAAGCAAACAGGCATCTAAGAAATAATAATAAAATAAAATACAATAAGATAAAACAAACAAACAAAAAAGCCAAGCAGATTGGAATAGGACAAAACAACCAAACAAGAAAAAGAGCCAAAGAAAGAGCACAAGAAATGTATATTGATGCAGAAGTATACATGTTTGCACATACAGGACATTCTCAGAAAAATGCCAAACCAGAGCCATAATACATACTCAAAGGACCTATAAGATGGAAAAAAAAAAAAGAGAAAGGAAAGAAAGGAAGGAAGGAAGGAAGAAAGAAAAGCCTTGAGTTAACATTATGAGAGAACCTCCAAAGACGCCATTAAGTTCATTATGTTCGGCCATCTTGCCATTGGGCCTACCTTTAAGAGTGGTTTGTTTCTCCAGTGACAGTCTCTAGGAGAAAACAGATTTTTTTTTCACTTGTATGTGGCTATCAGTTGGAGACTGCTTCTGGGTTAAAGATGTGTCCACTTCTCCTTTTAGCTCTAGGACTCCACCTGGTGCAGACCCGTGCAGGCCTTGGATATGCTGTCATACTCTCTGTGAGTTCACATATGAGTCAGCCCTGATGTGTCTGGATGGCTTTGATTCCTTGGTGTCCTCCATTTCGTCTGGCTCTTAGACTCTTTCAGCCTCCTCTCCCACAGGTTCCCCAAGACCTGAGTGGAGGGATTTGATGTAGATCTCCCTTTTAGAATTTAGTGTGTCATTCTGCATATTGTTTAGCTGAGGGTCTCTGTATTCCCATCTGCTACATGAGAAGGCCTCTCTGTTGATTAATGAGCAAGGCATAGATCTGCGACTATAGAAGAATGTCATTAGGAATCATTTTATTGCTACATTCCTTTATCAGAACAGAGGCATTTGCTTTTCTCCTAGGTCCTTGGCTTATCCACAGACACGGAAGATCTCTCAATCTTCTGATAGCCCTTTCAATTTCTTTCTTTAATGTCTTAAAGTCTTTTTTAAGAAATCATTTCAAATCTTTCTCTTGTTGGTTAGAGTTTTAGACTATTTTGAAAGGTGTGTTTTCATGATCTCTTTCTCAGTCTGTCATTTGTTTGTAGTAAGGCTGCTGGGTTTTTTGTATTAATTTCATATCCCACTACTTTGCTGAAAGTTTTTGTCACTATAGTAGTTTCCTGCTGGAATTTTTAGGGACACTTATATACACTATCATATCGTCTACAAATAATGATACTTTGACTTCTTCCCCTCCCATTTGTACCCCCTTTATCTCCTTCAGTTGTCTTATTGCTAAGACTTCAAGTACTGTAATAGGTATGGAGGAGTGAACATCCTTATCTTGTTCCTAATTTTAGTGGAAATGCTTTGAGTTTCTCTCCATTCAAGTTAATGTTGGCTATGAGCTTGCTGTAAATTACCTTTATTATGTTTAAGTCTGTCCCTTGTGTCCCTACTCTCTTCAGGATTTTTTATTTTATTTTTTTTTTATCATGAAGGGGTGTTAGATCTTGTCACAGGGTATTTCTGTATTTATATGGTTTAGATTACGTTTACTTATTTACACACATTGAAGCATTCCTGCATCTTTTGGATGAAACTTACTTTATCATGGTTGATGATTTTTTGATGTTTTCTTGTATTCTGTTTGCAAGTATTTTTAAAGGTCTGGTAGAATTCTGTACTAAAACCATCTGGCTCCAGGCCTTTTTTTTTTCTGGTTGGTAGAATTTTAATTACTGTTTTTATTTCACGAGGTCTGTTTATATTGCTTATCTGATCTTGATTTAACTTTGGTAGGTGGTACATATCAAGAAAACGATCCATTTCTTTTAGATTTTTTAATTTGGTGCAGTACAGGTTTTTAAAGTTTGTCCTGAGTCTCTGGATATCCTCCATGCCTGTTGCTATGTCCTCCTTTTTGTCCCTAATTTTGTTACTTTGGATCTTCTCTCTCCACCTTTTAGTAATTTGGTTAAGGGCTTCTCAATTTTATTGATTTTCTCAAAGAATTAAGTCTTTGTTTAATTGGTTCTTTGATTTTTTTTATTGTATTGATTTCACCCTCGAGTTTGAGTATTTCTTGGCATCAACTCCTTCTGGGTGTTATTTCTTCTTTTTGTTCTAGGGCTTTCAGATGTGCCATCAAGGTACTGGGATGTCTCCATTTACTTTTTTTCTTATGTAAGGCATTTAAAGCTATGAAGTTGCCTCCTAGATCCACCTTCATTGTGTCCCATAAGTTTGGGTATGTTGTTTTTTCATTTTCATTCAGTTCTAGAAAGTTTTTAATTTCTTTTAATATTTTTTGTCTTGATCCATTTTACGTCAGTAGTGAATGGTTTAGTTTCCGTGAACATGCAGGCTTTCTATTCTTTCTGTGGGGGTTGATATCCAGCTTGAGTTCGTGGTGGTCAGATAGGATGCAGGGTGTTATTTCCATTTTCATGTATCTGCTGAGACTTTCTTTGTGTCCAAGTTTGTACTCGGTTTTGGATTAAGTTCCATGAGGTGCTGAGAAGAAGGTATATTCTTTTGTATTTGGCTGAAATGTTCTGTAAATATCTGTTAGGTCCATTCGGTTTATGATGTCAGTTAGCTCCAGCATTTTTCTGTTTAGTTTTTGCCTCAATGATCTCTCTACTGGTGAGAATGGAGTTTTCAAATCCTCCACTATCACCATGTGAAGGTCAATATGTGATTTTAGCTGTAGAGTGGTTCTTTTATGAACCTGAGTGCCCTTGTATTTGGCACACAGATGTAAAGAATTGTGATATGCTCTTTGGTGAATTTGTCCTTTGATAAGTATGTAGTAAGAGAAAGACTTTTATTAGACTAAAAGGGGAAGATGTAGGCATAAGGTTATTGTGTAATTCAAATACTGATTTCTGTACCCCCCATATGTGGTTACAATCCTTGTTCTGAGAATCCCTTGTCTCAATGTTGTGTAAACACTGCTCCCCAATTGTCCCCTGATATGCCAATAAAGCAGCTTACAGCCAATTGGATGAGCAGGGGAGAGAATAGGGATGGATTTCCTGCCAAATAGGGGAAGAGGAGTTAGAGGAGGAAGTAGGGGATTCAGCCACAGGCAGATGTCCAGGAGGGTCCAGAAGAGAGAGCTCAGCAAGCTACAATGTGCAAGTGTCTCTGGGATGCACACAGGGAGGAAGCCAAATTAGTCAGAGGATTAAGAATGGAGTTACTGTGTTGTGAAGCTTATTATTAAACAAATAGAAAAGAGTCTTAATTATTTGTGTGATAGCCAGGTTAAGAGAGAAACCAAGAAACAAACACAGTTCTATAAAAATAAGTTTAACAATATAGCTTCTGATTAGTTTTGGATTGAAGTCTATTTTGTCTGATACTAAAATGGCTACTACTGCTTGCTTCTCAGGTCTGTTTGGTTAGAATCTCTTTTTCCATCCTTTTGCCCTGAGGTGATGTCTATCTATTGATGCTTATTTGGTGTTGAGACTTATCAGCGAACAGTGTTTGTTGATTCCTGTTACTTTGTTGTTAAGGTGTAGGTTTTTTCCCCCTGCTTCTTTGGATTTGCTAGTCTAATATTTTTCTCCCTTATGTTTTATTGTGTGTGGTAACATCTTTGTGTTAAAATTTTCATCCTAACAGCTTCTTCTATAGGGTTTGATTTATTGATAGATATTGATTAAAATTGGCTTTGTCATGATATGTCTTTCTCCATCTGTTGTGATCGAACATTTTGCTGGATATAATCATTTGGGCTGGTGTCTGTGGTCTCTTAGAGTTTGTGCTTATTGAATCTCTATTGAAAAGTCAGATGTTGCTGGGCATGGTGGCACATAACTGTAATCCCAGCACTTGGGGAGGCAGAGGCGGGGAGATCTCTGTGAATTTCGGGCAGTGTGGTCTCAAAGGGAGTCCAAGACAGCCACAGCTACACACACACACACACACACACACACACACACACACACACACACACACACACACACACACACACACACAAAACCCTGTTTCAAAAACAAACAAAAAACAACAGCAACAAAAATGAAAGAAAAATCAGATATTATCAAATAGGTCTGCTTTTATATGTTATTTAGTTTTTTCCCTTGCAGCTTTTAATATTCTTTCTTTGTTCTGAACATTTAGTGTTTTGATTATTAATTTCTGTGTGGAACAATTTCTTTTCTGGTCCAGTATATGTGGAGTTCTGATTGTTTCTTGTATCTTGATAGGCATCTCATTTAGGTTGGAGAAATTTTCTTTTATGGTTCTTGTCTTTTGCCTGGGATTCTTTTCTTTTCTGCCTTCCTATTATTCATCAACTTTGCCTTTCCATAGTGTCCCAGATTTCCTGGGTGTTTTGTGACCATATTTTTATTATATTTATTTAACATTTTCTTTGACCAAGTTACGTATTTTTTTTCTATATTATCTTCAATGACTGAGATTCTCTCTTCTATTTCTTATGTTCTATTGGTGAGGCTTGCCTTTGAGTTTCCTACTGGAGTTTCAAAAATTTACATTTCCAGTTTCCCCTTAATGTGGTTTTCTTTATTGTTTCTATTTGTGCTTGCAAGTCTTGAACTGTTTTATTCAATGCCTTCCACTGTTTGTGTTTCACAGATTTATTTAATGGGTTAATTAATTTCTTCTTTAAGGATCTCTAACATATTGATAAAGTCTATTTTGGAGTTCTTGTCTTGTGCTTCATTCAGTATTTTACTTCTTAAGGCCTTCTGCAGTTTCCAGCCTTTAATGGAGACATACTGCCCTGGCTTTCATTGATTGTGTTTTTACATTGGCATCTAGGCACCTGAGTTTGAGTTCATTGTAATTCTAGATGCTAATGTTTGGTCATGTCTTTGTTGTATGGTCTTTACTTGATTTCTGTTGCCCCTTCTGGTTCTCAGGAGAGTGTGGTGGGTGGGTGTTGCCAGGGTAGGGAATACTTCTGAGATTCTGCCATGTGTGGCCAACGGGGGGGGGGACAGGGGGTAGTTCCAGACAGAATGTGTTTCTTGGTATTGGGAGCTGATGCTTAGGGGTTGAAAAGGGCTAGAAGGGGTCCACAAGAGGGAGGAAAACAGGGTGTGCCCCAGGGATCTGCTTAGTACCCTGGGAATAGAGGTAGAGAGAGAGGAGAGCCCAAAGCTGGTAACCTGCTACTGAGCTGAGGGTGAGACTGGGGGATTGGATTTGGAGGAGAGGCAACCGAATGAAGATGGCCGACTTGCTTCCATGCCCTGTCTGTTTCCCTGGCCAGCTTGGCAAGTTCCTAGGGAATTGGCTGCTGAGACAAAGGGCTGGGTGGTGAGGGAGCCTGTAGGACACTGTCTAGATCTTGGAGATGGAGTCAGAGAGGAAGGAGATGGCACAGTGAGTGGTCTGCCTCAGAACTGGGAGATTGGATTTGGAGAGAGGACGGAGAGTAAAAGTCTGAAGTTTGCCTACCTGGTCCCCTGGCTGGTGTCCATTTCCTTATTTTTTATTCATTTATTTATTTAGCAAAGAAGATGGAGGAGAAAAGCTAAGAAAGACCTATCTTACTTCCATCTTCTTCCAGTCTACAGATAACTACTTTTTGGTGTGCTTGGTATCTTCAAGTTTTTTTTTTTCCTTCACGAAATTAAACAATAACCACAAGCCTTTTGTAGTTTCTTTAAAATATATGTATAGGGAGGCTGGAGGGTTAGCTCAGCCCATGAAGATCACTTGTTACTCTGACAGAAGACACAGGTTCTTTACCGGAACCCACGTGGAGGATCACATGTAAGACCAGTCCCAGAGGATCTGATGTCCTCTTCTGACCTTCAAGGGCACCAGGCACGCATGCAGTTCATATACACACATGGAAGCAAAATACTCACACACATACAATAATTTTTTTAATTGTATGTGTGTGAGTATTTATGAGCATGTGTCTGAGCTTGCTCAGTGGTTAAGAGCACTCAGTGCTCTTATGGAGTACCTGAGTTTCAGTCGCCTGCGTGCGTATCAAATGGCTAACAAGTGCCTCTGACTCCAGTTTTTGGCTTTGTCTTTTCACAGCATGCTCTGGATCACGTATTGCATCCAGCACTTTGCTGACTTTTAAGATAAATGTAACCTCCAGAGCAACTCTGCTAGGTGGTGGTCTTGATTTTGTTGGCAGAGTCGCTTAAGAGGTCAAGTTAGTTTTTCTCAGCTGAAGTCTAAGGCCTGGCTTTTAGATATGCTCTGCTGCATTTGCACATGTGTAAATGAGTTCATGAGAACAACTGTGCACAGATGAAAAGTCAAGTAGGTTGCATGGAGCCACCAGCAGATCAGGTACCAGCTCTAAGCTCCCAACAGCAGCTGCATATTTAATTTTGTATTTTCTGGGTTCAAGAGCCTGATGTATATCGGCTAGTGAGTGGGCTGGAGACACAAGCTTCACCATGAGTGTTGGTGGTGGTTTTCCTGGTTGTCTGTCTCAGAGTTTCCATGTACCAGATCAATGACTCTAAGGACTCTGGAATGGTGGAGAGATCCCCATGGTACCTGGGGCATGAATGAGAAACGTCTTCCAGTTTTACATTTATATATCTTTGAACCTACATCATGGCACTGCAAGTGTCCTCATGTCTCCTCCTTCCTCAGCACATGGAACAAAATTCTGACTTAAACATGGATCCATGTACTAACATCAGGGCACTATGTGCATGTGCTTTTCAGGGCTCACCAAGGTGGAAAAAAAAAAGTTGCTTCCAAAATTTAAAAGGAAAACTGCAAAATGAAAACTGAATGATGTGTGATCAGATGCTTCTGCACTGTGGCGTCGGAACTCTGCATAGTGCATCAGCTTTTTTTTTTTTTCCTGGTCCTGATAGTTGGCAAGTGTCAGTTGTCTGTGAAATGCTGTGTGAAACTGAGGATGACCAGTGTGCAACGTTGGCTGTGGGATATGTGTGTTTCGAGATGTTTGATACAGTAGAAAACGGGGGTAGAGTAGGAGGAGATATTTAGAAGGAGGTGTGCTGCTTAGAATCCAAACAAAAACCATGCAGGGTTTAAAGGATGTTGAGTAGAATTCATGGGTGGGGCTCAGGCCCAGCCAGACTCAACCTACCAGAACTTTGGTTCTCTGGACAAGCAGTATGAATTCTCTTTCTCTCTCATATGTGTATGCGTGTGTATCCATGTTTGGTTTTTTGCAATAGGGTCCCTTTATGTAGCCCTGGCTGTACTGAAATTCGATCTTTAGACCAGGCTGGCCTCCAACTCATAGGTCTGCCTGCATCTGCCTCTCAATTGCTGGGATTAAAGGCGTATGCCATCACTGCCACACTAGCATGAACTCTTAACTAACATGAGGCCATTTCTGCAGCCCCCATCGTGGCATTTAGTTAGACTGGGGCTCTGAACCAAGGGAGACAGTGAGTGTTCTTGCATAGGTCGATCACTGCCTACTCACTCAACAGTTCTTCCCCCAGCTTTCTGACTCACTGTCTAAGTTGTTAACTTGTCTGAGCTTCTGTCCTCTGTTTACTTCCACGTTAGAAGTAGCCATGTGGTAAGTGCCAAATGACACAGCAGCGGTAAAGCGTGTAGTGAATTGCCTGATATGTATCATAAGTTCCACAAATGATATTTAGGCTTTCCTTCCCCTTGCACTTCCCTCCCTTCCCCCCCCCCCAAAAAAAACCTTAAAAATTTAATTATGAAAGGAAGAGGCTCAATTGACATTTCATCTACGAAAAAGCCTGCCTCTTGCTTTTAGTCTGTGCTTCCCAAGGCAACAGGAAGACAATGGTAAGTGCAGACAGCTGGCAGCAAATAGCTCTGCATCTGGCTCTGAGTGTCCAACTGACTGCTTCTAGAAAATTATGGTGAATGAATCCCAGAGTTGAGACAGAGAACCTGGGATGCAGGAGTTCACAGTTGGGATTTGGGGAGGGAAACTGTCAGCAGGTGCTGGCCTGGCTCGAACCCTCTGAACCCTGTATTAATTCCATTCAAGTCTCTTCCCAGTCAACGGATCCAAATGGTTTCAAATTTCTCCACACAGGGTTGTCACTAACTGGCATGCTCTGGCTTTTGACCTTTTATATAAAGCTTCTCAAATAGGTCATGTATACCTTAATAAGACATGTGACTTTCTGGTTACCAATATGCTTCTTCTCTTCCACGAACCCAGGGTTTCAGTAAATGCTGAACTCATTGTCTGCAGGTCTGCTGAGAATCCACTCAGAGGCCTGGAGCCTCCACCCCAAGGAGGCCCCTTTTCAGAGGGTTGAACTCCCTGGGAGATGATATGAGGTAATATGTGAGGGCCCTAGAGATTTTGAGACAGTGAACATCATTTCTAACCCCAGACCTGCTAATTTCTAGCTATGTGACCATGGGCAACTGTTAAAAACTTTCAGACTCCCATTTTTCTTATTTAAAACACAGGTATTAAGAATAGTTAACTACGGTTTTTTGTTTTTTTTTGGTGTGTGGGTTGTTAGAAGGACTAAATAGAGCATTATATATGTTCAATGTCCGACCTACAGTGATGCTCAACAAAGTTTTGCTTTCCAAAAAGCTAGCTTCAAGAGAAGTTTAAATAAATAGTTGCAGTCCTAGCAAGATAAGCAATGGCTACCATCTGGAGAGTTCAGAGCAGTGACCACCTGTGCCAAGACTAGAATCCTTGAACTGTCTCCTTTCTGGTTGTGGGTAATTTCCCAGGGCGGCTATACTTATTTATCTTGACTGGGAATTTGAACTTTGTCATTGCACATTCCAAAGACCTTGTAAGGGTTTTCTAACTGGGGGACAGAAGCAGAGAAGGGCACCCACGGAGACACTATGTGACTTTAGGTAAGTCCCCTAACTACACCAAAGATTAAAACTGTGGGATCAGGAAAGACCATGTGTGTGAAACACTTGTCAGAGTGTCTGTTGTCTGATGGGACCTCATTAAAATGTAGAGGCTGTTACCACTATTAACAGACAAGGACTGCCTTGAGTTTCTGCATTTCTGCAGGCGGGTGTCTGGGAACGGATTTCTGAGCGTCCTCCTTGCCTGCCAGGTCCACACTCAGCTTTAAGCTGCCAGTTCTCATAGTTGAAAGCATCTCTTTGTTCCATGGCTGAGTCAATCCAGTCCTGTGTGCCTGAAGCTAGGCAGAAATCTTTCCTCTAGATCCTCACCCCAGGGGCCATTTTTTTTTCTCTTTTTGAGCATCCACACACACACAAACACACATACGCTATTTATTTATTTATTTTGGCTGATGTTAAATTGAGGTTTTTGGTCGAAACTAAGTCTACGCCTACTTGAAAAGCCAACAGGCTCGTTGGGCAGCCGATAAAGCTTTTGGGATTTCCCCACAGGCAGGGGAGAGTACAGACAGGAAGCCAGAGACCCAGCGCCTGACCAGCACTTCCTCAGGGGAGGCTGGAGTCTATTGTGCCCTGCAAAGAACTCTCTAGAACGTTCAGGCTGTTATAGCTGTGGGTCAGCAGTCCCTGTGACTGGGAGAGGGTCCCTGCGAGCCATCTGCATGGGTCTAGACCCTGCTGGCTTAAGGTGGGAGCGTCTGGCTCCAGCCCTGAGATGCTGACACAGCCTGGCTCTGCTGGAACCTTCTATTCCGGCCCTGCCGCTTCCTCCCTGGCTGCCACGAGGAGGGAATTGAGAAGGGACTTTCCAGAGAGAGAGTTAGCTCGGGTGTGGAATGGAATAAAAGCATATGCAAATTGGCCTGTGAGTTCCTTCCTCTGCCCAATCGAGCCAAGAGAAAGATGCTCTTCTGCAAGGCTTTTGAAGTCTCTCTTCTCTCTCTGGATGGCGGCAGCAGGGGTCCACTGGAGTGGTAAAACCAGCCAGGCAGCCATGGCAAGGGGGTAGGCAGGATGAATGCGAGGAAGTAGCAAAGTAAGGAGGGGTTGGGGGAGGTGGGAGGCCGAACTGGAAAAGACAGGTAAACTGGAATTTGAGCTCACTGAGAGTGGGAGTTAGGAAAATAATCATTGCAAGTTGATTTACTATGCACTTATCTCCTGTGTGTGAGGCAGCCGGCTTTTGTACAGTGGATTATTGCAGAGCAAATGGCGCATTAAAGATGTAATCAAGATGTTTAAGGCGTAGTGAGTGACAGTAGAGTTAAAGTAGGTGAGACTTTGTCATGGGCTGTATAACTGCAAAAATGACAGCGGTTCAGAAATATTTCCAGTGATGGACTTGAGACATGGGTCCGTCTTTGAAAGGAAAAGAATTTAAACCTTTTGTTACTTTCGGGTAGGATGGAAATATGGGTGATACAGTAACTTGCTTTTTAAAACCCTGGTGTTGGTTCCTATTTGGCAAGCCATCGATTACAGTGACGGCAATCAAAAAAAAAATACTACATTGAAATATGGAGCATGGTGGGCCTTGGGGATTATGACAGCTTGCTTTTGTTTATCGTATGGCTATTCTCAATCTCCTTCAGTCTTGTCTCTAGAAAGAATTTTTTATTTTTCCAATTTTTTTTCTGTAAAGCTTGGCTTGTATTTTAATTGATAATAACGTAACTTTTCTTTCTTTCTTTCATTCTCTTCTTCCTTCTTTTTTGAGACATGTTTTTCTCTGTATAGCTTTGGCTGACCTTGACCTCACAGAGATCCACCTGCCTCTGCCTCCCTTGAGTGTTGAGATTATACGCGGGATCTACTGCACCCGGCTGTTTCTTATCTTTCATAAAGCCCGTGGGCCTCACAATTTTTTATTACAGCATTTTCTTGACATTTGAGATCTTCCAAGTCAGTGTTTTATTTATCTGTTTCTCTCCACTCTGGGTTTGTCTCAGTCCCTTCCGATTACTGATATTATATTCCCAAGCTCTCCTGGTATTGGGATTTTGAGCAGAATCAACATTTATTATTACTATTATTATTATTATTATTATTATTTATTCTCAGTGTTGTTCTTACTCATTGCTTTGGTAGGATAAACAGCAAGAATCTTTTGGGGAGAACTCAGAGGAGGCAAAAAGGGTTGAATCTCAGGCTGGATTTGCTTGTATTGTTAGTGTGTGGACAATTAGCCTCTGGTCCTTACTTTCAGATGCTAGAAGGCCCAGGCATGGCATGGGGTGAGGAGTCACTGGGGCTTCTGGTGATGTGTGTATCTTTGGTCCCCTCATCTCTGGTTTCCTTCAGTGCCACTTTCTCAAAGCACTTAGGATGTCAGGAATTCACTTATGAAGCTGGACGAAGTATTGTTTTCTCTGACTGTCAGCAATTTGTGTCATTGGGTGTGGCTCCTCAGAGCCAGCTTTGGGCACTTTTTGAACTGTGATAATGATCACCCTCTTAGATTGTTCTAGAATCTGGCAAAAACTTTATATTTTGGCCTCCGCTTCAATCCCACTTAATTAGAAATCTGTTTTAATAACATATGGCACATGTTTATAATTTACAATTTGTAAGGCATTTCTATGTGTGTTTTCATATAACCCTTCATAAAATCCGGAAGGTTAAGAGTGGTGGTAAAATTGTCACATTATTAAATATTTTGTTGCTTGAATGAATGACACCCATTTGATTGCTAAGGAAATGGAGACTCAAGTAGATCAAGCCGTATATCCAAGGCCTCATTTTGTCCTAGGGACTCTAACTCAAGCTTGACTTTACCATGTCACACTGGCTCTAAAGTATCTAATATATATATATATATAATAATTATATATATATAATATATATAATATATATAATATATATTATATATTAGATATATAATATCTATCTATATATACACACACATACATACACACACATATATATATATATACACATAATAATTTTTTTGAGATGGTGCCTTACCCTGTAGCCTAGGCTGTCCTGGAACTCACTGTATAGACGAGGCTGGTCTCAAACTCATGGCAGTTCTTCTGCTTCAGCTCCTCAGTTCTGTGGCTGCCTAGTTTTCTGATTACTATTTGCTATTCATTGTGCAGAAAGGTGTCTTCTGATTCTGTCTAGCCATCTGGCTGTTATGCTCCAACAAGCCAGTTAAGTCAAGAGATAGGGCATTAAGGCAAAGGAAATAAATTAGAGCAATGTTAGTTTAGTGAGAAGAAAGGCAGACCTGTAAGTCAGCTTTCTTAGGGGTGAGGGACTCAGAGACATAACAGCTTTCGTATGGAAAGAAGCTTCCTCATCTCTTTCTCATTCTCTCTCTCCCTCCTTCTCTCTCCAGAGTTTCACTATGTAGTCCAGGCTGTCCTTGAACTCACAAAGATCTGCCTGCTGCTGCTTCCTGAGCATAGAAATTAAAGGCATGCACGACCACACCTGAGTAGATATATTGAAACTCCCAAAATTAACCTATAAGGCCCACATGCCCAGAAATCAGGTAACTTCCTGGAATTGTAGTTCTTGGGAAATAAGGATGCCTCATGGGAAAATACAGTAGCCTGTAAGTTTATCCTTATTAGGCCCTATAATATGTGGCTCAAGGCCATTCCTGCTGGGAAATTCTGGGAGAGTCCATCTCTTGGTCGGTATTTACTATTTAATAAATGCTTGCTTTATTTTGGTTCAAAAGGGTAAAGTTGGTTTTTCTGGCGAATTACAGGATTAAGAATTTCTCTTTTATTTTTATTTTTTTGATCATCGAATTGGTCCCTATTCTCCTAGGGTTAGCTCCTACATGTCTTTCTGTAGGCATTTCTAGGGAGTGGACTCATAGCTTTCCACATTTATAAACGCTAAGCAAGCACTCTACCACTGAGCTATGTCCTTAATCTTTTCCATACTTTATTTGAGAAAAAGTCTTGTTAATTGCCTACGCTGGCATTAAACTTGCTCAGTAGCTCAGGTAGTCCTTGGATTTGTGATTGCTTGCTTCAAGCCTCCCAAGAAATGGGAATTACAGATTATTCAGCATTAGTGATTGAACCCAGGACTTCAAGAATGCTAGTCAAGTATTCTACCACTGAGCCATCTCCCTGGCTTTTGCTTTTGCTTTAGACAGGCACCCTGCTTTCTGGGAAGCTAATTCACATGCTTACATTAAATTGACAAGCTAATTCACATGCTTACATTAAATTGACAACACAATAAAATCCACTTATTTTAGGCCGAGGAGAGCATTGTAAAGTCTCTAGGCATTCTGTGTTCTTTAAATCCAAAGAAAGATTATTTGAAGTGAATGTCTTGATCATCTAGGTGGGTCTTCTCTAGCAATGGGATCGTGGGTTTTGGCTTCAAATAGTTATAAATAAGCAGTCCTCAAACGGGGGGGGGGTACACCATCGGAGGGGTGGCAAAGGACCTTGTCTTCTACTCTGTATGGAACAGTCTTAGGTTTTTTTTTACTGTGCTAACAACCCCATGTCCTTAGGCATATAGCTACTTAGATCTGCTCCTCGGCAGAATGAAGCCACATATTCATGGTAAAAAAAAGATGTATATATGTAGATATACATATATATATGGCTGTCTCAAACTTGTAATATTTCTTAGAGGTTTGAGCATGAGCTTTGGAGAGCTGGGGGCTGAGGGGGGAGCTAATTGCAGAGAAGTAGCAATGGAAGTGTGTAATCTTGTTTCTTTGGGCTGTTGAGTGGCTCTAGAAGTGTTACTATTTTGGGGGCAGCCTAGTATTCAGGGGTCAGCAGTATTTGGCCTTTGAACAATGTTGCTAGTTGTTCCCACTGTTGGAGAAAATGTCTCTCATTAGCTCAGACATTAATAGCAAAGAGTAGCAAAATTAGTCTCTTAGGTTGTATGTGTGTGCTCACATTCAGTTCCTCTCGCCAGAGACTCTCTTCAAAAGGCACACCAGCAGCAGAAAGGAGGAGAATTTCCCACCTAACTCTAAGCTAATTAGAGAGAAGTGTCAGTGGGATTCCGCCACCGGCTTTTCTTTTTGACTTCTGTAACCTGAGATTCAAAGTTTTGCCTGTGACATTTCTCCTAGAGAAAAGTTGCACAAACAGTTGCAAGGATTTCTTCACTGAGCTTACCCAGCTTGTGACTGTGTTGCTACAAAGGGCATCTCGAGCCTGTCCTGGTGTTCCTGATGATTCTTTTGCGCCTTGCTGAAAAAAAAGGCTTCTTTAAGGGATAGTTATAAAGAGCTCATCTTATGTTTACTTTGGAAACCCTTCCAGGCTTTTTGTCGTGTTGTTTATTTGCTTTGTGTGTGTGTGTGCCTGCACCTTCATGTATGTGCACATGCATGTGTGTTCCTCAGGAGCCATTGGCTATTTTTTCTCTCTTTTGTATTAAAGTAAACCTTTAATTTTAGTTGTTGTTATTATTATTTTATGTATGTGGATGTTTTGTCTGCATGTGCATCATGTACATGTCCACAGAGGCCGGAAGAGGATGTTGGATTCCCTGGAACTAGAGTTGCAGACAGCTGTGAACTACCACGTGGGTATTGAGACTCAAACATGGGTCCTGTAGAAAGACAGCCAGTGCTCTTAACTGTTGAGCCATCCTTCTAGCCTTTGACTATATTTGGAAGTAGGATCTCTTATTGGTCTGGAGCTTGCCAAGTAGAATAGACTGGCCAATGAGCCACAATGACCTGCCTGTCTCCAACTGGGTCCCCGTGCTGTGATATAAGTACACCGCTCCCGGGTTCCTCGTGTTGTAATGACCACCTCAACCATAAAATTATTCTCTTTGCTACTTCCCAACTGTAATTTTGCTACTGTTGTGAACTGTAATGTGGATATCTGATATGCAGGGTATCTGATATGTGACCCCTGGGAAAGGATCATGACCCACAGGTTGAGAACCACTGCTTTAATCCCAGTGCTCAGGAGATCTTTGTGAGTTGCCGGCTACCCAGAGTTACATCGTGAGACCATGTCACAGCCATAGAAACGTGGGCTCTAGGCATCTAGCTCAAGTCTTCCTGTTTGTAAGGCACCTCACCAACCGAGCCACCTCTCCAGCCTTGAAGTTTATTTCCCATATATTATGACACAGATCTGATGTTTGCTTTTCTGTTAGTGCCAGGTTTTCATTCTGCCTTTGTAAATTAACATTTAACTTGAGGAAAGTTTTAGATTTATAGAGTTTGTATACAGAGAATGGAAAGTAAAGTTTTTCTCTTCTTTAGTGGTTTTTCCTTGTAATCATTTTATTGGTTGTGCATTTGACTAGTTCTTCAGCTTTGAAAGGGTATTCTTGCATGGTCCTAAATTGTAACCTACGCAGAGAAAATTTTCCTAGACCTCACTTTTTTTTTAATTTCACCCCCACCATCTTTAATTATTATTTGTAGAGATTTTTTTACCTTTGTGTAAGGAACCTGTGATATCATTTGATTTTTAGAGAGAAAATTCAGGATCTAAGAAAGAGCAGTAGTACTAACCCTATATGTGCCAGTCAGTACTGAGACTAATGTATGGGAAAAGAGTGATCACGAGCCGCTGGCTTTTTTGTGGTCCCCTTCTCTGGTTCAGGCCCTGGTCACAGTGCAGAAAACCAGGCTTTGTAGCAGAGAATATTTTCGGAGACTATTAATATTTAGAAGTTGGTCATCTGTTTGTTGCTCTGGGAGCTGTCTGGAGTCTTCTAGGCTGCTCAGTCACGTCCCTGGCCTCTTCTCATTAGATACACATAGGTTCAAGAAACACTTATATGGCTGTCAAAACCCCTTACTGTCATTGCCAGGGTCTTCAGTTGAAAATTTCAGGAGGCAACTTGTGGGAACCTTCACCCTGGCTCTACTGTTTGCTAAGCACAGGCCTCCATTTTCTCTCAAGGCAAACAGTAGTATTGCCAATCTCCTGCGATGACCTTGAAGAGCTGAGCTAATGTACACATCAGGTGTGCAGAGGAGACGTGGCAGGCTAGACCAGGGTATTAGAGTGTCATCTCTTATAGTGGCTCTTGCCCCTCATACATAGGCTTTCCTTTTCTCGTCTCTCCCACCCCCCTTCTCCATAATGGAGTGAATGTGTTTAAATCACAATATTGGCCTAAAATTAAAAGTCTCTGTTAATGAAATGTGGCTCTATTTCTCAGAGCTCCACCCACAAGTGCCAATTAATCAGCCCCCATGATAAACTCATCAGAACTGAGTGTGGATTTTATCTGTGGCAATTCCAGTTAGTTAATGCAGGCCTTTAAGCGACAAGGCAGCTCTGTGGAATAGCAGAAAGGCCCAGAAATGACTCTGTAAGCAAATGGTAATGACAGCGGGGGGGGGGGGGTACGGGGGTGTGTGAGACAGAAACCTGAGATATGAAACCCCAGGATTTACTTGATGGTTGGGGGATATACTCCTTGTTCACTTGCTGTTAAAATCCGATGTCCTATTGGTGTGTGGGAATGTGTGTGTAGAGGGAAGCCTCATTTCCCAGCACTCACATTACTTAGTCACCCATATATATATATATATATATATCCTCTTTATAACACCAGTTTTTTTGTGAATCAGTGTTTGTGGCTAAGATTGAGAATGAGCCCCCTATTCAGAGGATCAGGCAAGGGATGGCACCCTCTAGACCTTTGCCCCTAGGGATCAGTTCCTGCGCTGGTTGGAACTGGGGATGTGGTTTGGAAAGGGGAGCTGGGAGCTCTGGTGTCTGGGATGCTAATGCTGTAGGGAAGCCGGACTCACCACTGACTACTCAGCTGTGCTCAGTTTATCCGTCTATTGATCATCTAGGTGAGTCTTCTCTAGCAATGGGATCGTGGGTTTTGGGTGATAGAGTAGCTGTGCGTGCGGGTTCCAGACTTGGAACAGTTAAGCTGTAGGAGGCTGCCGAACTCCCCTAAGCCTTGTTTTCCTCACATATAATATGACACTGATAAGGCAGCCTGCCTCAGAGCTTTGTCGTGAAATATGTTATAATCCATGCAGCCCAGTGGCTGGGGCATAAAAGGTGCTTGGTGGTTGTTAGTTATGATGGTCCTGTTATTATATGCTTCGTGTGCCTGTGAGCCAGATGTTGTAGGAGGAATTTGCTCATAGTCCAGTATGATATTTTTTATGCTTACAAATTTTCTACTGTCTAGAGATCAGAATGAAAGTATTTCCACTGAATCAAAGGCTGGGGAAGAGGCGAGAGGGCAAGAGAAACCCTTTGAGAGGCGGCAACCTGAGCCTGAACAGAAGTAAGTTGCTCCAGGG
Source organism: Pachyuromys duprasi (assembly GCA_028658305.1). Taxonomy (NCBI): domain Eukaryota; kingdom Metazoa; phylum Chordata; class Mammalia; order Rodentia; family Muridae; genus Pachyuromys; species Pachyuromys duprasi. The sequence continues at coordinate 31,831,342 of CM053757.1, read as the reverse complement.
ACTGAGCCTTAATAACCACAAAAGGTTAGAGACACGGGGAACCCTTCACATGGGAGTAAATCAGCACAACAGTGGAAAGAATAGAACTTAGCTCTTTCTTCCCCAATAGCAGTCACTTATAAACTGTCCACTTGGAAGTGGACAGGCTGGAGGATCAGGGAGAAAAGCTTCAGCCACTTTTGTGAGTGAGCTCAGCCTTTAGATACTGTCTATGACTTTGAGCACGTTTTGAGCCAGGCTCTGCTGCATCCCAGCCAACGAGGCCTCGGATCTAGAGGTACCCAAGGCACATAGGCTAGAATCTTCTGGTTGGTGAGTTATGCTTTCCAAAGTCTCTCTCTGTTTCAAGAACCCATCTATGGTTGTAGTGGGGGGCTGTCCTTCACAGAAAGGATTAGTGAGGTATGGACTACCAGAGGATGGCCTTGCTGTTTCTTCTCGGTGGCAGAGATTTATAGTCTGTGTCATTTTAAGTATTTCTTGGTCTGTTCCAGCCTTCCTCCTAAGGCTGTATGCAGAGATGTAATGAGATATTTATGCACACCATTTAAATTTTTTTGAAAGTAAAATGCTATGTAACTAACTTTTTTCCTCCTTCCTTCCTTTCTCTCTCACTGTCTTTATTTTTTAAAGAGAAAGTGCATACCATAGTTTGGATCCATCTCCTTTACACCATAGGGAAATGAACAGGAAGGAAGATCAGCATTAATTTAGCTTTGAGGGGTTATTAAATGTGTAGCTAAGTACCAAGAAGTTATCTCTCCGGGAAGCATCACATATGTGGCAGGCCATTTGTTTTTCTAGTTATTTAGGGGGAAACAAAGAATCATGCCTGTATTTTGGGTGGGAGGTTGGCAAACTCATATTTATAACAACTTTCAGGTTTGTGTTTAATTTCCCCCCCAGGTGCTAGAAAGAATACATATAAGAAAAAGCAATGAGTTCTTGAAATAGAAAGGACTAGCCTCTTTGTCATGACAGGCGATGGCCAAACGAGTTCTTTTTACAAGGCAAGCTGTGCATTTATACATTCTACGAACCACACATATACAGTAGGGATTCCATCTGAAGAGAGAGGTCAGAGTGTTCATAATTGGGTTAACACAACTTCAGCTTTCCCGGGCTTGGCACCGGGGAAGTGCTCACAATTCACAGAGCAGCTGTATTGGTAAATTTAAATGACTGACCGGTGTGGCTAAAGGACCTGTCACTGTTCTTTGGTTTTCCTGGGCTGTCACTACAAATCTCTTGGAATTTTCACGTGCTCACGGCTTAGAGCATGCTCTAGAAAATGGGCGACAATGGCTTTGTCTGGTGGCTGACTGTGTATGGAGACTGGGGATCTGGAGACTGGAGGGTCCGGCGAGCATGTGTGCAAATTGAAGGGGTCCAGGGACGGGCCAAGAAAAGGTGCACCATTCAGAACCTCTCTGCTCCCGGTCATGCAGGGACTATTACAGGGACCTTGTAAGGACATCATTTGATTGTGCTTTTCAAAACCAAGTTATGCTCATGTAGTCAGATTGTGGGAAAATGACTGAGGGCGGGAGCAGGACCCGTTAGAGGGCAGAGAGGATGACTTATTGATTGTAATAAAAATGTAGGTTACCAGGCCCTGGTGGCATAGGCCTGTAATTCTATTAACTGCAGGGGTTGAGGCTGGAGGGTTCTTAGCTTAAGGTCAACTCTGACAACCTGGTGATATTCGGTCTCAAAATAGTTTGTAAAAGGTGGGAGGCTAGGCATGTAGCACAGTGGGAGGGCAGGAGGCTCTGGGTTCGAACCCTAGCCTGTGGGGAGGAGGGGAGTAAAGGGCAAAAATCTTAGTCTCACTGTTCGAGATTCTGTAGGAGCCCTTGTTAAGTTGTAGGATCAGTTGATGGCTATTTAGGACTATTTAGTATTTTCCAGCTGTTCATCAAACAGAGCCGGAATATTTGAATAATGCAGTCAGATCACACTTCTCCCCGCATTCTGTAGAGCAGCCCTGAGTTCCCAAGCAAGGCTGGTCTGAACGAGTTTCCTTGAGCCTCCCTCAGTCCGATCCCTCCCCAGGAGTGTGTGGGCCACACCCTGCCAGGCTTTACACATTGTGTTTTGTACAGTATACTTACCTCTGTCTGTCTCTTCCGATGTTGTTCTTTGGAAGCACTGACTCTTCAGACCATCATGAGACTTTCATTGGAGCCACTCACCACGATTGAACTTGGTTGTTGGCACGGGCACTCAGTGAGATCTTACGAGGGTGGGGGCGAAGGCTGAGGCGGCTGTGATCTTGCTGCATCCCCAGTATCTGGCCTCACCCACTAGGTGCTCTGTGAGTGAATGATAAGTAGGTGGAGGTGGACGAGGGATGGCACATGATCGATGCCATTGGCCTTTCAAAGCATGTCCTTGGTCGGCCTCTTAGCAAGCACGGCATGCTGTCGGAGGCATCCTACTTGTTTACTCTCATATGCTCATAAAGCTTCCAGAGAGTAGGGATCAGATATCATCTTTCATCTCTGGAGTCCGGCTCACACAGGAAACTTGTAAAGGCACGTAGGCTGAAGAAAACTGTGCACTGGGCACAAATGGAAAAGACTTATCTCATTTTAATGCACACCATGGAAGTGAGGGTGTAGAAAAGTGAATTTAAGGACCACAAACAGCATTTACTTTTCCTGTTTTTGGAAAATCCCTGGACTGTTTTCTATGATCTTGGTGTGTTATAGAAGCTGGAAATAATATTACAGAATTAATACCTACTCCCATCCTCAGATGGTTAAAAAAAAGTTAAAAGTCAGTTTATATAATCAGAAAAAACTAGAAATATGAATATATGATGTATTTAGGATATATGATTAATTCTTACAATTTAATAATAAAAGACAATCAGCCTAGTTCAGAAATGGCAAAAGATGTGAACAGATTTTTTTTTCTCATCAAAGTGGCTGTACAAATGCAGTAAATACATGAAAAGATGTTCAACCTCATTAGCCGCCAGGGAGATGCAAATCAAAACCACAGTGAGGTACCACTTTGCACCTACTGGGAGAACTGCAATCAAAAAGTCAGGCAATCACAAGGATGTGGAGAGAAGAAACCCCAGACCCTGCTGGCGGAAATGTCAGATGGTGTAGCTGCTTTGGCAAAGACTTTTGAGAGTTCTTTAAAGGTGCAGCATGGATTCAATGTAACCCCACAATTCTACTCTTATATGTATAATCAAGAGAAATGACAATTGTCTTGACACAGAGCTGGGGAAGGTCATAGAAACATTTGTAGCAGTCAAGGAGTAGAAACGGGCTGGAGAGATGGCTCTGTGTTTAAGAACATGTACTGTTCTTGCAGAGGACCCAAGTTTGATTCCCAGTACCCATGTTAGTGGCTCACAACCACTTGTAAATCCAGCTCTAGGGGACTTTGATGCCTCTGGCCTCCTTTGGCTCCTCCATTCACATGCAAGTATCTATACACAGACACATACATGCACACATATTTTTAAAAAACAATAAGAAACAAAATTTAAGAAGAATAGAAACAATATGAATGCCCCAAAACTCTGGATGGATAAAGAAAATGTGGTCTATCCATATAGTGAAGTATTATTTTCCCATAAAATGAATTAAACACTGATACGTACACTAAGCCACAAATGAATTTTGAGAACATTAAGTGAAAGAACAAGTCACAAGAGACCACAAGTGACTTGACTTTATTCATTAAAATATTCTCTTAATAGACACACACACAGACAGACATGTACGCATGCGCGTACACACACACACACACACACACACACAGGAAGTAGATTATTGATTGCTCAGAGGTAAGGAGTAGAAACCAGGAGTAAATGCGATTAGTGTGTAGTTTAGCGATGATTAAAACATTCTTAGATTAACTATAATGATCATCAAACAACCTCATGAAAATATCAAAAGCCATTGTGTTTAATCCTTTATGAACAGTTGAGTTATATACTTGTGAGTTCAGTTCCATTTCAATAAAGCTGTTATACTTATTTAAAATAATTATATTTTTGTTGTTGTTGTGGGGTTCTTTTTATTTTTCTTCAGAGTCTTGCTCAATAACCTTAGTTGTTGTGGAACCCATAACGCCACTCATGCTGGCTTTGAACGCACAGAAATCCTCCTGCCTCAGCCTCATGAGTTGCTAGGGTTACAGGAGTGTGCCAGCCTGCCTAGCTTCTGTTTATAAACTTTTGAAAGGGCACTAGCATGTGAAAACATAATCTTGTTGGGGAGATGATATTTATCAAACCACTATGTCAAACGATCTACCAGTTACTTACAAATTATGGTCAGCCCTATGAAGGGAAGGATTGGCTGTGACACAGGAGAATGGCAGGCATGAGTGGGGGATGGAGAAGAGATGTTAGTGAGGTTGTCACATTCAAGGATTCTAACAGAGACCCCTAAATATCAGTGGCTTGATCTGGGGAAGGTCCTGTTCTTGCTGATGTGAAGAAGTGGTACAGTTTCAAAGATCCAGTATGGTATCCTGCCCTACCCTGGGTGGTGTGTGACCCTCACTTGCACGGTGTGGGTCCAAGTGTGCTGGGCCCCCAGAGCAGGGAGGAGAGCCGGTAACTCATCACCTCTGTTTCCCTGCAGACCTGAGTTATTTGAGGCTAGGAAATAGAGTCTTTGTGCCAGGAGTGTGTGTACCCTGGGGGTTCTGTGAACACAGAAGAGACAACAAGGTGACCGTTCAGTCATCTCTGCCACTGGTGGTCCTGCTGGAGAGGTGATAGAGACAGTGAGAGCCTCAGGAAGCAAGTGCATCAAGAACAGTCTTCCAGGTCAGCGGCACATGTGCAAGGGCACAATGGGGACAGGAAAGACCATTTGTCATGTTTCCAATCACCTTTCAGACAATCTTACTATATGCTTCGGGCTGGCTTTGGACTCACAATCCTCTTGTCGCTCTTCCTAAGTGCCGGGATTACAGGATGGCCTCAAAGTGACAGTCCCCCTGCCTCGGCTCTTAAGCGTTGGGATTATGGGCTTGCACCACAGGCCCAGCATGTTTAATGATTACTTATGAGCTTGCCTATCTTGCGTCCCAGATGTTTAGGAACCACACACATCCAGCTTGCCGAGGCAGTGGCTCTGGGTTTACCTGGGCTTTCTCTGTGTCTTTACAGGGCTGGCAGGACCTGGTCTGTGAGGAAGGACCGCGCCTCCTCTGGAGAGCCTGTGTGTATCCTCAGCTCTGAGAACTGAATTCCATGGGTTGTGTCAATGTCAGACCTGTGAAGTTCAGTTCTTCAGCTGGGACAGCTCTACCATCGTGGACCCGAGGAACACTGGCTGGGACAAACTCTGAGGGCCTTCTTCAGTCTACCAAGGAACTTGAAGAGTGGAGAGAACAGAGTGACCGGTGGAACGCCTACCCGTGAGCACCCATGTATTGGCATGATGTGTGTTCCAGTTTCATATCTGTTGCTCTGATAAAATATCCCGACAAAAGCAATTTAGGGAAGAAAGAGTTTATTTAGATCTTAATTCCAGGTTGCAGTCTGCCACTGTAGGGAAGGCAAAGCAAGAACTTGAAGCAGCTTGCCACAGCCACAGCTTGTCACAGAGCCGGGCATTGTGGTACATATCTTTACTCCCAGAATTTGGGAAAGCAGAGGCAGGTAGCTCTTTGAGTTCAATGCCAGCCTAATCTACAGGGCAAGTTCCAAGGCCAGCCAGAGCTGCATAGTGTGATTGTGTCTCAACAAAGAAAAAGAAGCAGAAAAAAAGAAAAAAAACCCCAATATATATAGAAAAAAAATCATACATGCTTACTGGTGCTCAGCCCCTCTCTATACTGAAATAGTCAAGGATCACCTGCCTAGAGAATGGTGCTGCCTACAGTGGGCTGAATTATCCCATGGCAGTTGGTATATTCACTCACAGTCATATACAAATCAACCTATGTCTCTTTCTAGAGGATCCTAGATTGTGTCAGGTGCTAACTGATATAATGTAGAAAATCCTCCTCTGGTTGGGAAAAGCCTGGCATCATATGAACAGCTTCAGTGAGTGGTTCTTGCTGCTGTGGTTCTTGCTCACAAACTGATGATTTAGAATGAGTCAGGTATGAAGGGGACTAAATGCTGTGCATGCTGTTATAGGGGACTCATGGGAAACACCACTTTAATGGATCTTGAGACACACAGCATTGCCAAGCAGTTATTTTTCCCAGTCTCTTTATGGGACCAGATGGAATTAACTGCATGTTACAATTATCCTTTAGCATAGACTGCTGAGGTATCTAGCTGCTTTTTCAGACGTGTATCAAAAACAATAATAAAAAGATGAACTAAGGCACATCTTCCTTCCTACAGTCCCTCATTTCTTTGTTTGAACTCGTGCCTTCTTGCCCAAGTAAACAAGGGCTATAGTATCCTTTTCCACTCCAAACAAGATGAAAGAAATTATAATTAGACTTCACTGTAACCCCCAGTTTCTTCCAGGGATAAGGACTAGAAGGCTTAGAAAGTCTATTTGGACACATAGTCAGCTGAACATTAGGGCTCAGGCCTTTTTAGAAAGGCGGTAGAGATCTCTGTCACCAAGCTTCTGTTCTGAAGCTTGGGCATGGTTTTTTTTTTTAATTTTTATTTTATGTGCATTAGTGTGAAGGTGTCAGGTCCCTTGGAATTGAGGTTACAGACAGTTGTGAGCTGCCATGTGGTTGCTGGGAATTGAACCTGGTTTCATTTGGAAGAGTAGATTGTGCTCTTAACCACTCAGCCATCTCTCCAGCCTACTTGGGCATGGTTTGATGATGATTTCCACTGTTAGGCAGGGGTTTTGAGTGCTCTGAAAGTATCATCTGGAGCATCTAGTATTTCATTAAGCTTTTGACTTGGTGGAGGATTAGGACCGTGACCTGTCCTTTGGGAACTCATCTTTGAATCATCACTTTGCCTTGGTGTCCTGAGCTTTTCTTCTCACCCTTGTCTCTGAATGATGCAGCATGAGGCAGGAGACCCTACAGTATGCACATGCTCAGTCTTTCTTCCCAGAGGCATTGGTGTTTACTGAGCGCCTACCATGCACCAGTGAATCTTACCAAGCTTCCTCTCCACAATGTAGACAAATCAACAAAAGGATGTGTTAATCTTTTTTTTTTTTTCTTTTCTTTTTTTTTCTGTAGCCATGGTAAAATAGCCTGGCAAAAATATCTTAAGAAAAAAAAAAGGTTGATTTAGTCTCACAGTTCAAGGGTACAGTCTGTCATGTTGGGGGAAATCATGGCATCAGAAGCTTGAGAGCTGCTGGTCGCAAGCTTCCAGACCAGAAGGGGAGAACAGAAGATGCTCACAGCTCACTTTCTTTTTTATATAGCCCAGGACGCCACCCCGAGAAGGCTGGCCCCCTCCTTTAGGGTGGGTCATCTCACCTCAACTAACTCCATCAAGATAATCCCTCACAGGCCTCCTCCACGGCTAACCTAATCTAAATAACTCCTCATGGAGATAACCAGAGCTGTGTCTCCTAGAGCGTTTCAGATCTTGTCAAGATGATACCGGAAACTGCGGCTGTCAAATTAAAAAATCCAGACCAGACTCCATGGGAACTCATCAGCCACGTTAGCCTGGAGAGTAAATCCGTGCCTTGCTCAGCCATCATCTCAGAAGCCTCCTCCAGCAGATGGGAACGAACACAGAGGTCCAAAGCCTACCATAAAGAAGGTTCTTTGTGGAAATAAAGAGAAAAAAAAATATGTTGTTTCAGGATAGGTGTGTGTCAAGATTTCGTTATGTGATCCATTTGCTAAGGATTTTTTGAGGTTCTATTTGCTTTATCAAAACTTATTGCAGGGGCTGGAGAGATAGCTCGGTGGTTAAGAGTGATACCTGCTCTTGCAGGTTCAGTTCCCAGTAAGCTGCTTGTAGCTCTGAGGGATCCAGTGCTCTCTTCTGGACTCTGGGCACCTGCACTCATGTGTTCATACCTACACACAAAACAAAAAGAGGCTTCTTGTATGTAAGTGGCAAAATCAGGTTACTCCATAGCTCAGATTCTGTTGGAAATGATGTAGGATTATAAATTATGAATATTATAAATTGTAGGCATAAGCACACTGAAAGATGATTATCCATTTATTAACAGGGACTTTTTCTCTAGGAGAAGAGTTGAGATTCATTTTTCTTTGTAATTTTTTTATTGTTTGACGTTTACTCTGGGCATTTGTAATTAAAATAAATTATTTGAGAAGACTTAATGCACAGTTGTACTGATTCCAGACAGTATTGGCAGCTCAAAGGTGCCTGGAGAGGGGTTCCCGGTCTGTTGTTTGATGAAAGAAATTAACAGGTGATATGTAGTACTTCTTCATGGGTATGTGTGTGTGGCGTGTATTTGTGTGTGTGTGCACAAACATATGCAGGCCTGAAGTTGATGCTATGAATCTTCCTCCACCATTCTCTACTTTACTTAGTGAGGTAAGGTCTCTTGTTGAAATCAGTTCTGCCTAGTGTAGGCAGCTTGCCTCAGGGATCCCGTTTCTGCCTCTCAACTTAGGGATTTACAGGCAGTGGCTATAAAAGGATCCAGATTTTTATGTTGAGTTCTGGGGACCAGAACATTGGCATCAGTCCTTACATTTTTATGACAAGGGCCTTATTTACTGAGCCAGCTCCTCCATGCTCTGATGTGATTTTAAACTAATCTCTTTCTCCTAGAGGTTGTGACTAGAGGCTGAAGAGATGGCTCAGCAGTTAAGAGCACTTACTGCGCTTACAGAGCACCTGGGTTCAGTTCACAGCACCACAGCACGCCTAGGGCAGCTCACAGCTGCCTGGAAATGAGCCCCAGGGAATCTGATGCCCTCCTCTGGCTTCTTTAAGCACGTGCACTCATGTGCACTTCCCATGACATATGCACATAAAATAAAAATAAATAAATCTTTAAAAAATATGTTATATATATCTATATATCTATATATATATCCATCCATCCACCCATACGTACATACACACACGCCACACATACATACATACATATTTGTGTGTGTCCAGTGTTTGGTTGCAAGTAATTGTTTGCTTTATGTTTTTGTTTGTTTGTTTTTGCCTAACTTCCCCCAAAACAAAAAACAAAACAAAAAACAAAACACAAAACCATCATCACCACCACCACCAAAACAAAACAAAACAAAACAAAAACCACTGCATGCGTCTTCTGCTTCCTATGTGTGCGTGTGGCCTTTCAACATATTTCTTGGACCAGTAGCATCACTGAATCTGGAAACTGGTTAGTATTGTATCTTACCCAAGTCCTACTGGGGAAGAAGGAAAGACCCATTGAAATAGAAACAGGGTAGGGCTGAGCAATTTGATGCACCCAGCTCGTTGTGTGACTCTTATATTTGCAGCCATTGATGCCAGTCAATAGATACCCTTATTTGACAGAACCGAACAGTCGCTCACAGACCTGGAAGACTGTGTCCCACACAAGCATATGAAAGCTCTGAGAACTGAAGAGCCAGGCCACAGAACTTCCAGATTGCTGTTAATACTTCTATCAGAGGATAGTCTATCTCCAAATTGGTTTAAAAAATGTTCAAATATGTTTCTGTACAGTTTCATACTTACATTTAATGAATTCTGTTTACTCTTATCCCTTATCCTGCCTTAGCTTCCTCTCACTCCTGTCATCCCCCTCTCTTCCCTACATGCCTCATTCATGCCCTTTTGGCCAATGACCTGCTGGCTTTAGTCAGTACTGGGGTTTGTGGCCACTGGGTTTGGAACTGTCTGCTGCAAACTGCCGGGTTCACTGATGCACAGCTCCAGATAGTAACTGTCCGTCCCAAGGATCCAACCGTAGCCAATAGTGCATCATGGAGGAGGGACTTATGCGCTCCTCCGTGTTCTGTGATTGGCTGTTGACCCGCTCAGTCTTGTGTAGGACATTTGCAGCCAACCTCAGTTATATTGGTTCTCTGGGTTCTAAAGAATTTTCACTATATTGAATCACCTAAAAGAGCTATTATTGAAGGCAGATCCTAGGTCACTTCCCAGCCCAGCGGCTCAGCATCCTCAGGGACCTGTCATTTTAACTGCCACCCAAGATGGATTCCGTCAAGCAGTTTCTAGGACAACACTATAGCCATATGTTCCTTCCCAGTTCTTTTTCCCCTTTTCTCCAGTGATCGATGGAGTCTCTGAAGCAAATTCATCATCCTCAGCTCCTCAGGGAGAACAGCTCAGATGCAGCTGGAGACGAGTCTTGGGAGTAATGGTAATCATAATTGAAGTATTGATTAGCCATCTTCAGATAACAAGGAAGGGCATGATTTATCAGTTCACACTGATGAGCTGTTCGGGAAGTCGGACAGTCAGAGTGACCATTGCTCTGCCAGGTTGCTACGATCTAATGATTCCAGACACAACAACTTTTGATGATTCTCCCAGCGGCCAAATTCTTATTAATCAGGAAAATTTCCCTTTTATGCTTTTTACATGGGAACTATCTTGTTCTCTTTTCTGTTAGTATTACAGGGAGGCCCAGGCTGGGCTATCCATGTCGTCTGGGAGTCTAGAAAAAACATTCTGGGGTAGGAGTTAGGGAACCTGGCATCTTGCCCAGTTCCTCTTTGCTCTTCTTCAAACTAAGCTGATTTTTATAACTGTTTTGGAAGGAAGTTCTGCTCCTGTGTCTTGGGGAAACCCTTCCAAATAGAAGAGTTAACTGCGCTTCCCCCTCCACCCAGCATACCGTATTTATTCATTGGCAATTTCACATACGTGTATAAGGTCTCTTGATCACACCCACCCACAACTCTCCTCTCCAACTCCCCTTAGCTCTCCCAGCAGGACCCCTCCCACCGTCAAGTCCTCTCTCTGTTTTAATTATCCACTGAGTCCACTTAGCGTTGCCCACATGGGCATGGGCATGGGGCCAAGAATGAGCAACCCACCTGCAGCCACACTCCCCAAGAAAAATCATTCCTCCAGGCAACCAACGACTATCAATAGCCTCTCGGCAAGGGGTGGAGCCTTGCTGGTTTTATCTTGTGCAAGTCTTGTGCAGGTAACCACAGCTGTGGTGAATTCAAGAGTGCAGGGGCCATGTCATGCCCAGAAGGCAGCGTTTTGTAGCATTCCTTCCATCCTCTGGCTCCTACGTTCTTCCCACCTACTTCCATCATGCTCCCCGAGGCTTGATGGGGTCTCGCTGGGATTCTTGAGAAGATATAAGCAACGTAGCAATTTCCTCTATTGGGTGTGTATAGCCCCTCACTTGTCTTGATATTATGTCCTTTTCTAGATCTGCACTTAAAGTCCACACGGGAAGTGCCTGCCATGATGGTAACCGAACTGTCTGGTAGAAGCCAGTGTCCTCCCAGGACACCCCCTGAGGGGATTCTTATTTTCCTGAAGCACTTTAACACATTTCATTACATTTGCTGAATGTAGCATGCCCATCACGAATAGAATAGGTCTTCTAATGTTGATTTTAGAGAGGAGAACATGGAGTTTCCAACATGATTTTTCCTCGTGATATGAAGCTGGGTTTCAACACTTTGGCTGGCGTGTTAAATAGAGACATTTAAATCTAAGCATTCATAGGAAGACATGTGACTTTGAAAAAAGAAACCTACATCAGCTTCTTCACTGTGAGGTCACCGCTGTGCCTTTGGCAAGCAGTACAGGGGCTTACGTGTGCCCCTTTGCACTTGGGGGCATTGGCATGCTTGAACCTGGACTGGAATGTCACTGTTGGTGCCTTAGAAGAAACCATCGTGGCCCTATGTTCTGGGGCTGGAACACAGCCTTCTTGAGGCTGGACACAGCAAATCTCTCTGATCTGTCTAGGAAGTAAATGTTTCTTCTTTTGCTCCCTCCCTCCTTCTCTCCCTCCCTTTTTTCTTCTTCCCGCCCTCTCACCCTTCAGCCTTTCCTTCCTACCATACCCTTTTCTTTCTTTCTTTCTTTCTTTCTTTCTTTCTTTCTTTCTTTCTTTCTTTCTTTCTTTCTTTCTTTCTTTCTTTCTTTCTTTCTTTCTTTCTTTCTTTCTTCCTGCGTGTGTGTGGATGTGTGTGAGGGAGAGATGTGAGTGTTCAAAGGTATGGGCATGAATGTATTCTACCATAGGACAAGTTTAAATGTTGCGCCTCACCTTTCTACTCTGTTTTAAGACAGGTTTTCTTTGTCACTGTGCTGGTTGGACTTGCTGGCTTCGAGTTTCCAGAAAGCCATGGTGTCTGGTGCCTATGTGCCATGACACCCATGTGGAGGTCAGATTACAACTTGCAGGAGTTGGTTCTCTCTTTCTACTACATGGGACCTTGTGATTGAACTTAGGTTGTCAGGCTTGGCAGCATGGGTCACCTGTGCCATCTTGACAGCCCAAGTGTGTTAGCTTTTAAGTGGGCCTGGGGATTGGAACTTTTACCCACTGAACCATCTTACCAACCATTTCTGTTTATTGAGACAGTCTCAAAATGTAGACCTGGTTGGTTTTGAACTTGAATTTGCAGTGATCCTTCTACACCAGCCCCCTGAGTGGATGGAATTATAGACATACTCTGCCACACCTTGCTATGTTTTATTTTAAACTGAACCTACTTTTTGTATATAAGTAGTAAACGGTTAAATAATAAATATAGGTATCAGGAGCTTATTGCAATTAATTTTAGAAATGTGGCAGCACATAAAAGAAAATAGTTGCAATTATTAAAATTTAAAATTATAGACTGAGCATATATTTTATTACTGGGAATATGGGCAATTTAGAAAATCATGAAGGAGAAAATTATTCACAAACAGCTCATAGATTGCCATTTTAAGCTCATTCTTTTTTTTTTCCTTCAAGGTAATTTGTGTGTGTGCTTGCTCTGTTTTCATTATTTAACAATTTATCATAAGCATATCCTTATGTTATGTGACCTGATTTTGCAATTTAAATGTCCATGTCTATTGTGTGTGGCTGTGGAGTGCCTACACATTTCAAACTGGGCTTCTGACTTCCAAGTTTGTCTGTCTATCATCTATCTATCTATCTATCTATCTATCTATCTATCTATCTATCTATCTTTCTATCTGTCTGTCTGTAGGTACAGTGGATGGTAGTTAACACAGGAACTCACAGCCAGTTAAGGTCCAAAGAATGTGTCTGTGGAGTGATCATCCATAAGTGGGACATCTATATCACATCCATTTCCCTCCAAGGCTCAGAGACAGTCTTCAAAGACAGATACAAAGACTGTAAGAGCTGAAGGTCAGGGAAGACCAGAGCAAAAACGTCCCCTCTGGACATGCACTCATCAACTTATAGCATCTATGGCTGCCTGCAAAAAGCCTTCATACTGTCTAGCCAATCAATATCTCAGCAAGGAATGGCAGGGACTCATGAGCCCTCACCCAGAGCTGCTGATAGCTGCCAGGGGATGGAGAGTCAGTTCTCTTTAAAGTTGGGGTGCCTGGTAGGTAGACCATGCCCTAGCAGGAGGCTTCATGATTAGGAGTACATGGCCAGCACAAACTGGACTTGGTGGATTTATTTTTTTAAAGAGGACATGAAATTAAGAGGAAGAATAGCAGTTAGGGGTGGGTCTTAAAAGAGTTAGGAGTAGGAGTGGGGGTGAATATGACCCAAATACCTTATATGGAGGTATGAAATGCTCAAAGAATTAATAAACATTACACTAAAATGATACATTCCAACTTGTACAGTCATTATGGGAATCAGTTTAGTTGTTCCTCTGCTAGCTAGGAATCAATCTGCCTCAAGATCTGACTAGACCACTTCTGGGCCTGTACCAAGATACTCTACACCCTCCCACAGAGACACTTGCTCATCTATGTTCAATTGCTGCTCTATTCATAATTGGAAAAGCCAGAAACTGGAAGCAGCCTAGATTTCTGTTAAGAGATGAATGGAAAAGGAAACTGTGGTACATTTACACAATGGAATATTACTCAGCTCAAAACAAAACAAAACAAAACAATGCCCAAGCATACAACTGAAAAGATGAAACTTGCAGCTTAATTGGTGGAAAGAAAAATCATTCCGAGTGAGACAATCCAGACCCCAAAAGACAAATATATATATATATTCACATATATGTTTAACTGTTAAGTCTTCAATAAACAGGTCATAATCCATATATAATCCATAGAGGTTAGGTATAGAGTAAGGGGTTGGGGGGAGAGAAGGGCCCTGCAAGGAAGGGGCAATAGAATATATTAGTTATGGATGTTCAGGGTTGGATGGGAGACTGGAATGGGAGGCTTAAACAGAGGAGGAGGGAAGAAGAGGGTAAGAGAGGGAATACCAGGAGGGACAGCTAATACTAAGGGCCATTTGAGAGGTAATATGGAAACCTACTACAGTAGAAGCTTCTAAAATATATATGTGACATATATAGTATATATGTGAAAGTAATCTAAACGGAGTCAGCAAATAATGGGGAGATCAAGCCTCAACTGGACATCTCTTGCCACCAAATAAAACCTCCAGTGCCAGGAATAAGGTATATCTAGTCGAGTTATTGGCTAAACGGGCCCCATGGAAACCCTCCAAACAACCCAAGCTATTGCCAAAGCTCTTGGTTTCTCTTCGCAAAAGGACAGAAAGGCCTCACCGACAACACTTACATAACTCACTGATTATGGAGAAAGAGAACTGATGCCCACTTAGAGACTTCACTCCTGACAGCCAGATACTCTGTACTCTACCAGAGAAGAAAGATAAACACAAATCCAGCTACAAAACCTTCCATCTACAATGGTGATCTGTCTGCAGGAAATACAATAAAAAAACGACACAAAAATTACGAGAGTAATCAACCATTTTCTGATTGGATTTAAGGTCCAGTCCATGAAATGGAACCCAGGCTTGACATTTCTGGGTAGCTAAGAACCTGAGGCTAGACAGGCCATGAACTCACAGGAAAACCAAATTAAAGGAACATAGCAATAAAAGAACTTATTGGCATTCTGCTGTATTCATAGGTCTTGCTCAGCCGCCATCCGAGAGGCTTCCTCTTGAAGCAGATGGAAACAAGTACAGAGACCCACAACTGAATATTGTACAGAGAGTGAGAGAACTTGCAACATTCAGACCCAAATGAGTTATCGTCATCATCAAATCTCTCCCCTCAGGGCTCAGTGGACTCTTTGGAAGAAGAGGCAGAAAGACCCTAGCGGGGATGGATGATGACAAAACAAAACAACCTCCCCCCCCCCCCCCCAGGAAAATCCAGTGTCTTTCAGATACAAGAGGACAGACATACATATGAACTCAGAAACCGTGGCAGCATTCAGAGGGCGTGCACCGGTCTAAGCCAGAGGGGTTCCCAGCACTGAGACGGGAAGTGGATACAAATCTCCATTAGAATTTACCTCCAACTGATAAATGTTTGCAAAGGAGAAATTAGTTTTCTCCAATAAAGTCTCATTGGGAATACAAACCATACTTAAGGTCAAGCCAACAGTGCCCAGCGGTAAATGGCCAACACAAAATGAACGGTGCCTCTCAGAGTGCTGGGATTACAGGTGCGCGCCAGTGCATCTGGCATTTAAAAATTTTTTAAACGGTATTGTCGTGTGTTTGAATGTGTATTTCTGCATGTGTGTTTCTAATGCTTTATTCTTTGGCTCTTTTTTAAAAAAAAGTAATTTATTTATTTTTATATTAATCACAGGTTAGGTACTTTGCATCCCAGGCATAGCCCCCTCCCTCATTCCCTCCCACTCTCCCCATCCCTCCCTCATCTCCTCCCCGCCCCCTCCAAGTCCACCGACGGGGGAGGACCTCCTCCCCTTCCATCCGACCCCAGTTTATCTTGTCTCCTCAGGGCTGGCTGCAATGTCCTCCCCTGGGATCTAGTCAGGCTGGTACTCCCTGGCGTGTATGGGGGAGGGTCAAAGAGCCAGCCATCGAGTTCATGACTGAAACAGTCCCTGTTCCCCTTGCTAGGGTCTTCAGTTGGACACCGAGCTACCATGGGCCACATCTGAGCGGGGGTTCTAGGCCATATCCATACATGGTCCTTGGTTGGAGAAACTGTCTCGTACAAGTTGTTTTTTTTTTTTTTTTTTTTTTTGAGGCAGGGTTTCTCTGTGTGGAGCTTTGGCTGTCCTCTGTCCTAGTCTTGTTTTGTAGACCAGACTGGCCTCTAACTCACAGAGATCTGCCTGCCTCTGCCTCCCAAGTGCTGGGATTAAAGACATGTGCCATCACTGCCTGGCTTTTCTGTTTGTTTTGAACTAGTCTTTCTTTCTTTCTTTCCTTTTCCTTCCTTCCTTCCTTTCTTTTCTAGATGCCTATTTGTTTTCTAAAGTGAGAGAGAAAAAGAAAGTGTGTGGATTTGGGTGGTTGGGGCAGTGGGAGAATCTGGGAGGGGAAACTATGATCAGAATATATTGTATAAAGAAAATCTATTTTTGATACAAAAAAAGTGTGAAAAGAAACAAAAGAAAATACCCGCCCCCCCCCCCCCCAAGTGAATTCCTTTGTTTAGAAAAAGAATCTGAACCTGGCAACGACTCACACTGGTTCAGAAGCTTGGTGAAGTTTCTGTTTGTAGTCTCCTTCTGTTGTGCCTCCGGTTTTAAGGTAGCTGCAGCAGTCCAAGACTCTCACATTCTGATTTAGGAAGGAAAAACAGGAAAACAGAAGGCCCCAACTGACCATGTCTGTCTCCTTTACCAGGAAAGCTCCTCGAAGCTGCCCTCTTCCCCCTGGCACAATTCCAAATGTGAATCACCATGTTTTACTGATCATGGCCAACTGCAGGAAAGGCTGGGAAAATGATTACAGATGTTTGGAGTTGACTTAGATCAGTCAGCCAGCAGCGGTGGCATGGAGGAAATTGTGCTTCCCACAAATTTGTATGTTCAAGGCTTAAGTCCACCATGAATATACCGGAGATGGGTCCTTCAAAGGTTATTATGGTTGATGAGATCATAAGGGTGGAACTCTGATTTCTGTCTAGGCTCTATGGTCATAGATAGGTTCAGCTAGTATGCTGATACATGCCTGAAATCCCAGCACTTATGAAGGAGAGGCAGGGGGATTGTTAGAAGCCAGCCTGGGCTATAGAATTGTAGAGTAAGAGCCCCTCTCTCTTTCTCTCTCTATGTACACACACACACACATGTATATATATATATATTTCATAAATTTGGTATATATTTATCTCAAATATATATCTATACAAATACACACGCATATTGAGGATACTGCATGGTCACTGTCTGTAGCCATGGGGACCCTCACTGGATTCTGGCTACCCTGGCACCATGATCTCAGACTACAACCCCAAGACTGTGTGCTTGTTCTCTTATCCTGGTAGCTGAGCTGTCTTGAGGTAACTGGTTACCACGAGACATTCAGGCGTTGGCCATGTTTGAGTCTCACATTCTTCTTTACACCGGGGCCAAGAATCAATAGGGATTTGCTGTCTTTTCGTTTCTCTGGCTTAGGTAAGAGCTGGCCCAGAGCCTCTCAAACCTGTAAATGTAGCACTGGCTCACAAATGCCAATGCTTTCTACTATATTAGCAAGTGTCACACAGCACTATTGGATCAGAGTGGCTTCGTACGTTATTTATCTGCAGTGTATCTATTCAGTCATTTTCTTTCTTTCTTTCTTTCTTTCTTTCTTTCTTTCTTTCTTTCTTTCTTTCTTTCTTTCTTTCTTTCTTTCTTTCTTTCTTTCTTCAGAGAGCCATTTCCCTGGCTTTCATAAATTTGATAAGAAACCAGAAGTGGGCAAGATTTGGATACCCAGGCTGGGACCCAGGATTGAAGGATCCACCAACCGGGAAATGAAGCCAGCTGTTGCTCCTCTTTGTGAAGTTCAGTAGTCTTGAAGTGCTTCCCTGTAGGTGACAGGAGCAAGAGACTACACAGCAGAGTTGCAGGAAATGATGGTGATACCCACTCCAGCATAAAAAGTGAGGCTCCAAAAAGGGTCCATCATTTACTAATGCTCTTCAGTTATGGATGGTTTTTGAAAGGTTCAGACTGGCAATTCTTCTCACTAGGGATACATTGATGCATAAAATTGCTGTGAATGTCCTTATGGAATGGCATTTTAGAAAGTGGGGATTTTGTATGTAAAGTTGTCTTTTTTTGCCTTTTTTTAAAAAGAGTGTTGATATAGCCCAGGCTAACCTCAAATTGATAACCACCCTGCCTCAGCTTTCACAGTTCTGGGATTACTGACTAGCACACCACCATGCCTGCTTAGAGTTCTGGCCTTTAAAAAGTATGCATGATGATTCCGCACGGCTTTTCTTCCTCATAACTTTCACCTGCATCCAGGGAGCCACCACCTATATAGATGTAGATGAGGTCTGTAGTTTGTCACACTCCCTGCATCCAGGCAGCCACCACCTATATAGATGTAGATGAGGTCTGTAGTTTGTCACACTCCCTGCATCCAGGGAGCCACCACCTATATAGATGTAGATGAGGTCTGTAGTTTGTCACACTCCCTGCATCCAGGCAGCCACCACCTATATAGATGTAGATGAGGTCTGTAGTTTGTCACACTCCCTGCATCCAGGGAGCCACCACCTATATAGATGTAGATGAGGTCTGTAGTTTGTCACACTCCCTGCCACTCTCATTTGGCCTCCATGGAGTCTTCATTAGGGTTAGGGTTATGGTTAGGTAGGGGTTAGGGCCAGATACCAATATTGTTATTACTATTATTGTTATTTTTATTATTAATCATCATTTTCAAGCAAAGAAACTGAAGCTCAAACCTCTGCAGTGAGCTGCCCAAGGACGTCCAGACCAGCAAATGGAACGGTCTATGAGCAAAACTCCACGTAGCCCCAGAGGCTATGGTCAGGAGGCAGAAACACTGCCAAATGAACACATCTAACCCATAAAATACCAAGCTAAAGGGGTGTCTTGGCAGGAAACAGATGGCACCCTTGAATGAGGATTAACTCTAGCTGAGTTTCATATAGAAACTACTTACAAAGGTGTGGGCAGAGTGGAGGGAAACCACAAGGCACGGTGGTGGGACTTCCGATTAGTAACGGTTGTCTCCTTACAGCAACCCTAGTCTCTTGGAGGGCTTACGAGGGGGCGAGTTCCCGGAACTAGGGAGGTTGACAAGACTTAGGGCATGGATGCCTCATTGGAGCTCAAGCGTTTCACAGGGGTCCTCAAGGAGGGAGCACTCCAACTTTACCCATCTGAGTTCTCTTTGCTTTTTCTAGCTACTGCCAAACACATTTGGCAGTCAGGGGCGCAAAGGGCCGACGCATGTGTTCTCACAGAGCAGTCTGGCAGCACGCAGTGGAGAGAAGAAGAGTGAATAGTGGCTCAGGAGGGGTGGATGACATCAGAGGGGGATGTCCCAGCAAAGAACATTGCTGGGTGAAGGTCACCCACAAAACATGTGACTCTGAAAGACGGGGTTATTTTGCCCTGCCGGCATTTGAGGCTCGTGAGATGTAGGAAACAGCTTTTCTTGACCCTGATGTGACTAAAAGCAGGAACTGTCTGAGGATGCAGGACTGGGGGGGGCGGGCAGAGGGGTTGCCACGAATCCCTCTTCCCTACAGAGCTAGGTCTGTGCAAACAGATGGATAAGATGGCTAGCCCTCATCTTATGACTTTCCCCCTTTACCTAGCCTTCCGTGTTCTACCTGGAAGCATAAAGCCCCCATTCCTTTGCACTACTCTCACTCTCTCTTTTTTCACATATTTTGTCTCATGTGGAAATGACTTCAAATTCTCAAACCTAGCACTTTGGAGGTGGTGGGGATTTTCTCCTCATCTATGAACTCCTGTTCCACAGACACACAACAGAGGATGCATCTTGTCTGCTTCCTCCTCCCACTCTCGTTAATCTGCCTTTTTGATGGTGCCTTTTGCAAGGCTGTCAGTGTCATCAGAGAGATGTGGTCTAGCACTCCCGGCTGGTAGCAAAGGAGCATCCCTTCCCTTTCAGGGACCTCTGCCTTACTCAGGTAAAGCTGGGTCCTTGACCATGTTTCAGGGAAAACATCAGGACAGGTCAGAGTGCGGCAAAGTTAATGAGTTTTTTAAGTAGATAAAAACATGGTATATGCTTTAAATCTAAGCGGGGGGGTGGGGGGGTGGGTGTTGGGGAGAAAGAGCTTAAGAAAAAAGCTCTAGTCATAGGGTACATGGGAGCAAGCTTCTCAAGGGAGTGACCCTCTAGTCTCTCAGTCTCTTCTTTGTTTTGTTTTGCTCAAGGCAGGGTCTCATAGCTCTGGCTGTTCTGGAACTCACTCTGTAGACCAGGCTGGCCTTGAACACACAGAGATCCACCTGCTTCTGTCCCCCAAGTGCTGGGTTAGAGGTGTGCACCCTCATGCCCAGCTTAAGTCTCTTAAAGGAGATATATTCATATATATGTGCATATATATATATCCCCATTTACCCTCTGAACCATCTCTCTGACCGCTATTTGTTGCTTCTAACATCCTTTTCTGATATATCTCTTAGAAAAGGGAGTATTTTCCTTGTAGGCAACAGCAATCTTGATTGTATCATTTGTGTTGAAGTTTGGGACTCGCAGCTAGCAGGAAATATAATCGTGTTTCTGAGTGAGGAGCTTCTTTCCCTTCTCATGTTCCCTTCATTTCCCATCTTTCTAGATGGACTCAACTTAGCTACTGAACAAAAAGGAAAAAAGGAAACATCCTCTCCTGTGACAGTGAGGAGGAACAGGTGACGAGATGAATTCAAAGTCGGCTTACTCAGTCCTGGGAAGAACTGACTCCCTGTCTCCCAGACACTGATTGCACATCCTAGAGCCCCCACTTTGTAACACAGGGCCGCAGACTCCTTCTCAGGGACTATCTAACGAACCACTGGCTGATCTAACTAGGATGGTTTCTTCTACATTTTTTTTTTCAGATGAGTGACAGTGTGTGTAGATAACCCTTTTAAAAGCTCCATCTTAACATACTCATGACAGGCCGACTTGCTTTTCAAATGCTCTCAAATCTCTTCTGCTTAATCCTTGTCAAATGCCATATATCCTGGTAAATGGAGCCATATATGACTACCACTAAAAGCCACTTTTAGAATTCAGTTTCTGAAATCCACAGCCCATGGCTTGAGATCTTTAGCAAAGTAGACTCTCACGGGTGTATTTCAATCATCTTCATGGTGACATTTTCCAGCATCCACCCTAGAGACGTTTATGAATGTCGCTGCCAGTCTATGTAACAGGAACAAATCCAGGAGCACTTCACTGACATTTAACAGCCAAATAGTCTATACGCTTGACACACCTGGCTCAGAAATGGAGTGCTTTTGAGAATACACAGGGCAGGAGGAGGGCAGTCTGCTGCAGGCCTTTCTTGTATAGGTTGCTGCTAAGAGGAGTTCTAAGGGAAGAAATAGTGTCTTTTCTTCTTTGGACTGCACCATCAAGATGATGATATGCACGAAACACTTCTCATGTTGAGGATGGGACAGGATGAAGATGTTTAACCGAGTCCACTGACCCAGACCTGTGATACCTCCTATCTTACCGTGGATGCTTGAAGACACAGGAGGCTTGTGGCTATTGTACATATACATGAAATTCCAGAGTTGGAGTAGATAGAGTAGGATAGTTGGTGATTTTAACACTTTTTTTTGATGGGAGAATAATAATCATGCAAAAATTTAAACAAAATGGGGAGGTTATGGTAGAAACTGGAAGTTTATAATCTTTACCTTTTAAGTAATGTGTCAATGTTATATTAAAAAATGAAGAGGCCTGGCATGGTTGTGCCTGCCATTGATCCCAGCACTTGGTTGGCAGGGGTCCATGAATCTGAATTTGAGGCCAGCCTGGTCTATGTGGTGAGTTCCAGGACGGCCAGAGCTATAATAGAGAACTTGTCTCAAAACAGACAGGCAGGCTGGCAGGCAGACAGGCAGACAAACAATTTACCACCACCACTACCAGCAGCAGTCAATCAACCAACCAAAAGGAAAAACAAAACAAAAAATAAAGGGCCAGGCTAGAGAACCTAGTGTAAGCTGTGGTCTTTGATATAAACACATGTGGATCTTAATGTAAATATCCCATGTATGGCTATATCATGATTGTTTAACCCAACATACATCTTATTTTTAAAAACTGTGACTCCTAAATTACTATGCTTAAGAGACCATGATTTCTACCTTCAGTCAGTTTCATCCTGAAAGCCATTCTCAGGAAACCTTTGTGGCACAGTGAAGGGACACGTGGTTTGGGGTCAGGAGACAGGCTTTGAAAGGTCTTGAGAAGTCAATAAAGCCTTTATGAATGCAGTTGTTTCAACTCTATAAAAAACAGACAATAAAATCTGCCTTTAGTTGGGCCAGGTGCTATATACCCATAATTCTAGTATCTGAGAGGCTGTATATATTCCTCATATATACATATATATATGTATATACACACAATATATATACATATATAAATATATATATGTAAACACACACCTATATACATATACATATGTACACATATGTATCTATTCAGCGTGTATATTGAAACCCTATTTACAAAGAAACAAGCAAACAGGCTAGGTGTGGCGGTACATGTGTGTAACCCTGACACTTAGGTAGCTGAGTTAGAAGGATTACAGTGAGTTCATAGCCAGCCTGGGTAACTTAGTGAAGTCACAGCTAACCTCAAAAGCAGTGAGGTTAAAAAGTCAAACGAAATCAAGAAATACCAACCAAGCAATCAAGCAACCAACCAACCATATGTCCTTAAGTTATAATACTGTATTAAATGATTGTTCATTAAGCAGCAGCTAATGTTGGAGGAAAGGAACTACCTCTATGACATGCCTATCTGGTTTTCCTTGCTGTGGAGACAATGGATCAATATAGATGTATAAGATCAATATCTTTGTCTAAGATGATGTCTTGAAATTATGAAATGATTGTTCCCCAAGTGCTGCAAAGAAGCCCCTGGCAAGGAGCCGTCTGAATCCACCTTCATGTCAGCTCTGAAAAGAAGATAACTTACACATTTACCTCCTTTTCATGGGCAGATGGCCGCTGATGGAGTTTGAACAATTTATCAAACAAGCTGGAAAAAGACATCATTCATATTCAGAAGATCTCAACAGACTGGAGTGATAGGCTAAATTAAATAAGATGAACTGTTTTATGGAAAATGGTAAAATCTACTTATTGGGTTCCATTTTCCCCCCACAACACAGAAAGGGAGAAGTAACAGGCTTAGGTTTGGTTTTTTTTTTTTTTTTCCTGTGGCTGAAGGTCAGTGTGAAGCCATTGTGGGATCCAGCTGTCTACACAAAGTGATAGTCCTCTCTCATAAGGAGAAGTAGGAAAGTCAAGAGGAGGAAGATGATGATTGCTTAGCTTATCTCCACAGACCACACACATACAGCGGTAGGATGGGCTCCTAGGACACAGGCTGAGCAAATGCCACAAGCCAACTGCATGACACTGGGCACAGCTGTAGCGTCTGAACCCTTTAGTGCACAGTGTTTAAAGCAGTCAGGTCAGGTGGGTTTTTGTTTTTTTGTTTTTTAGTAGAGTTGCCATGAAAGGTGTTGGAGCCCAGCAGATTCAAGGCCTCTCCCATCATCTTCATTAAAAGGGGACACTGTTAGGCTTGTGTAGCCAAGTTACATGTCGGGTTCATAAGTCACGCCAAGCGACTGGTTCCACGTGGGAGGTTTATTAAGGGAAGGGGGAGATGGATCCCAACACATACCATGCTTACTCTATAAGGTCCAACCTTGTACTGGCCACAAAAGCTTAACTAACACCTAATCTGGAGGCTGCTTTGAAGAGCTTTCTCTAAATGGAAACAGGGCAAACACCCGGATTCTCTCTTTGGGGAATTTGAACTGGGAAAACGATTACAAATCAGGTTGTGCACAGCAGATCTATAAGCTGAATTGTTCTCCACAGGAGGCTGTGCTGTAAAGGACTAAAGAAACATAAGACAAACAGGAATAGGAATGAGGAAGCAGGAACCCTTAGCCACAGCAGAAACAATAAAGGAGGCGGAGTGAGCTGAAAGTCAACCAACTCCAGCTGCGGAGGAAATGGCGGCAGCTCCTGTCAGCCCAGCAGAGAAACAGTTGCTTTGCCGTCTCTCCCTTCCCCAGGAAGCTTCCAAAGGCTTTGATTTGCAGTTCATCTTATGTCCACCACTGAAGTAGCTCCTGCTACGTGAGGTAGTCTGAGGGAATACTTGTTCTTTGTATAGAGTCGATACTCAAAGTTTCAGGTTGATGAGCTGTGTGTATGTGTGGGTGTGGGTGTCTTCAGGAGACTGATTACGAGGGCAGGGTCACATGCGGTTCTCACACTGAAAGAGTGTTCAAATTTGGAGTGAGGGTGTCCATGTGGAGCAGTGATTCTCACAGAGAGATCCCCAGACAGCAGCAAGGGCATCTGGAGTCCACCTTGGACTCACCGGATCAGAAATTCTGGGGGTGAGTCCAACACGGTGGGGTTCCACAGGATCCTCCCATCTGATGCCTGCTTGAGTTTGAGAATGACTATCCTAGAGATGAGATGACAATGGTGTGGCAAATATGAGTGTGAGCGAAGGCCATTAGGTAGAGAGCAGACAATGGAGCTGGTTCCCATTAGGAAGTCACAGGAGGGTGGTCCTGTGAGCCTGGGGTGGTGTAACCTGACAGCATGGAACTGCGGCCCAGTACCCTAGGACCAGGACTAAACTTCAGCCAACCTGGTTGGCACAGCAACCACACACCAGGGATTGATGTACGCAGCAGCTCGCACTGGCCACTCGGAACTGTAAGCCAGCCAATCTGATCACAGCATGGTTTCAGAATGTGATAATATATGTGTTAGGAAACTGCACCCAAAGAAACCCACCCTGTAACATACTTCTTCCAAAGGAAGATTCCTTTTTATTGCCCTATGTGGCCTGTGGTGCTCTAGCTACTGCCCATACCCTCTGCTTCCAGTCTGATTTAAGGAACAAATTCCTTCAGCACATGTGGCTCAGCCTGCTTCAATGAGTCGTCTTTCAAAATACTTGAAGAAGTCAGAGCAGGTAAAGAAACGTGACCTGAAGGCAACACTAGATTTAGAGGCTGGGAAAAGGGAGAGAGAATGAATGCACCGAAAGCAGTTATGGCTGCTTTGAGGAGGGCCTGGGCTGTGTGCCCCTGCTTGTTCAAGAAGGGGCTCATGACCTCCAGATACCGTAAAAAATGGGGAAGTTCCTGAGCTGAAGAAGAGACTAAAAGAGGAAGTGAGAAATAGGCGACAGGCATTGCAAATCAGGAACAGGGAGATGGGTAGCAGAGACTCCTTTACCATGGAAACACTGGGGTTAGGATAATGACAAACTAATTGTGTCCTTATGAGCCTTTCCTGGGGTTTCTTGTGATGTTCCTTCCCTAGTTAGGGGTCAATCCTGGATTCTACTTTCTGCCATGCAATTAAAAACTTCTGGGAGTGAGATCTACCTTGTCACTTGCTCATGGGCACCTCTAGATTTAGCTCCTTATTAAACTGTCTTCAGCAACGGCAGGGACTCCAACATTGGAACATACAGGTGCAGGACCCCTAAACATTGATTCGAACACTTGGGGGTGGGAAGCCACCTCTAGACACTGACATCAAACACACATTTTGTGTCTCAAGGGTATGAGCAAGCTGCTTTTCTAACTTACAGGAATTTTTTTTTTTTTTTTTTGGACTGACACTGAACTCGGTCCATGCTATTATCATTCACGCTATTATCACTGTTCTTGTTTTGGTATCCCAAATATTCCCTAACTGTTATGTTGTGCAGGCAATTCAACTGGCTTTCCCTTAGGGACCTTTAGGGTCCTGACAACGTCCTATGTCAGTTCCTGTGTCCTATGATACCATCTGGGCCAGGTATAGTGACCAGACCACCATTCCCTCTCTCCCTTACTCTCTTGCTCTTTCTATCTCCTCCTCTTCTGCTCTCTCTTCTCTCTGTCAGGGCACACCCTTGTCCCCACTATCTCTCTCCCTCTTTCTCCATCTCCATCCAGTAAACCTCTTTCATATAAGATCTGTTGTGTGCCTGGCATTTTTAGATAAATGCTAACACTAAGTTCTAGTGAAGCAGGTTGGGTGGATTGCACCAAACCTTCTCTACAGCTCCAGAAACGGAGGCAAGGCATCTTATGACTCCCTGTGTGAGTTCCTGGCATCTATGGGGACAAGAGAGCCAAAGTAGCCAATGAGACCAACTCCTGCCCCAGCTGATTGCCATCAGTGTTTGAGTGTCTGAAGCAGGTTTTGTATCTGCTATTTTTCTCTGGCCTTGTTCATTCTGTTTTTCTCTCTCCTCGGCATGAAATTTGGCTGGGCTTTGGGGAAGGAACATCTCTCAGCAACTCCTTTCCTCTCTTGTCAGTCATGCCTCTGACCCGGCACTGACTGACAGTGTTCCACAGGGAACCGTACCCTCTGGAAGACTCTGTGTTTTCATTCTTAGATGGTTTTGAAGAGAACAGGACAGGAATGCGATGCAAAGACTGTTTGAGTGGATAATGACAGGGCTAGTAATCTCACATTCCCTTTTATTTAAAGTTCTGGGGGATGGGGAGTGCTCTTTCGTCTGGTAGCTTCAGCTTTTTATGACTTCTCTTTGGGCCAGGGTTTTCGGTGGACTCCCAAAACCTTGGTGGCTTGAAAGTGGGAGGGGTATAAAGAGTAGAAGTCTTTTGTCACAAGAAGGACCGTGGAAGGGAAGGTTAAGATGTCTTAGTCTTCTACACGCATTTGGCCTCTGCTTCCTGTATCCTATGAGGCAGCTGGGTCTTGACTGTCATCCTAATGTCACAGAACAAGTTGGAGAAGTTACAGTGCACCCTGGGAAAAGCCCCACATCTTTCTTCCTTTTCTCTTTCAGCCGCTATTCACCCTCCCTCCCCCACCTTCCCACCCTATTTCCTGCCTGGGGTTGGTACAGCCAATAGCCAGAGCTCCTGAGCCCTGTTATTTAAAAAAAAAAAGAAGAAGAAGAAGAAGAAGAAGAAGAAGAAAAAAAAAAAGATCAGCCGTCACCATGGTAACCTACATCCTCCATTTCAACCAGGGATACAAAGAAACAGCAAAAGAGAAAGTTTAATAAGATTTTTTTTTTAAGGAATCTTACTGACAGTGCCCATCTTTTTGGGCAATAGAAATGTTCCATTTTAGTGGTGTTATCGAATGCCAATCATTTTATGTCCTGTGGCTTGCAGAGGGTCAAAGTCATTGCTTGCTTTCTAGGGCTGTTGATTCTTCTCCACAATGGGTTGAAGGCTCTTTTTGGATATTTAGGCTTTTTATTCCTTGTTTGCTTTTAGACAGGGTCTCATGTAACCCAGTCTGGCCCCAAACTTGCCATGTAGCTGAGGCTGCTTTCACTTCCCAAGTGCTGGGGTTTCAGGCATTCTGGGTGTTGCCTTACCTGGCTTCTGTTTATGCTTTTTGGAAGGAGTTAGGGTGGGACTCACTCTAGGGAACGTTCCAGGCTTTTCCCACCTCCTTCTCCCTGACATACCAGTCCTTGCATTGTAACAGAATGAAAAAAAAAAATAGCTCTGGCATCCTTGAAGGTCACTTACTCCACAGTGCCACTCTTGTTTTCATATCTAGTGACCATCCCCACACACTCACACCCAGAGAATGCTTCTGGATCTTCCTCAGGGGAGCATGGCCTCTGGTCTCATCCATCTCCATGGTTCACTCAGATCTGGGAATTCATCTGGGCCATGCTGGTTAGTTTTTTGTTTTTGTTTTTCTTCCAGCTTGACAGTAACTATAGTCATGTGGAAAGGAGGAACTCCAATTGAGTCCAGCTGATGAAACTTTTCCATACTGTCCCACGGACATGACTGTGTGGCATCTTTGTTGACATAGAGAGGGCCCAGCTCACTCTGGGTGGCACCATCCCTAAGCAGGTAGTCCTGGGAGGTATAAGAAGAGTAGATGGACTAACAGTGTTCCTTCAGCTCTCTGCCTGAGTTCCTGTCTTTAGGTTTCTGTTCTGACCTCCTTCCAAGACGGGCTGTGACGTGGAAATGTGAGCCACATAGTCCCCATCCTCCCCAAGTTGCTTTTGGTCATTGTTTTGTCGTAGCAATAGAATGAAAACTAGCACATCAGCTCTCTGACAGACATAGGGATGAGCCTCTGGCTGACGCCAGTGTAGACAGTTCTGGACTTCGGTCTGACAGGACTGAGAGGGTCCTGCTGTTTTTCTGCAGTGAGGATGAAAGCCTAGAGATGCTGGAGATCCCCTGAAGAAGGAAGCTGCCCACATGTGGAGCCTGCACAGGAAGAAGCAGAATAAGAGGGGAAGAGTGGTTCCCATGCTTTGGTATCCTGGTGAATCCTAAACTCACTTCGTAGCCCTCCCAATCTCTTCTCTGAAGCTGGAAGCTGAGGCTTCTGACACTATCTCACCGTCCAAGGTTTCTTCTCTAAACGGAAGCGGGGGCAATAGAGGCCAGTGGCGTGGGGGTGCCACCCTCGACCACAAAGTGAGATGGCACTGAAGGTCAGGTTGTCTAGGTGCTGGCAGCCTCCCAATCTGCTTGCCCCTCAGGTCTTAGGTCTTGGGCAATAAAAGATGGGCTTGTGTGTGCTGCCCGTTACAATATGTGGCTGCAGAAAAGACTCTCCCTCCCCCCTCTCAGCTCCACGGTCCTGGGAGCAATTGGGGTGACCCTCAATGAGGTTGTCATTTCTGAAGTTTATGTGGCCCTTGTCATCTGTGGGGAGCCAAGACAGCTCAGGAGCCAACTTCAGCCAAGTGACACCAGGTTGGGGCTGGAGGCAAAGATGCAAAGATGGGCAGGGAGGCAGGGAGGCAGGGAGGCAGGGCTTTGAGTGTGTTTCTGTTGTGTTAATTGGAATACACTCTGACACTGCCCTCCTCTGATATTTTTAAGTAATCCTAGTTACCTCAGCACAACTTCCCAGAACCCCCTTATTCCCACCATCCTTGAAGCAGGTATGTTCTCTTTCAAACTAGAATCCTTGGTACCCAGCTTCAGCTCTGTTCCCAGCTAAAATCTGCGGACTGTGTTTTTGTGCATCACAATGAGGTTTGTTTTTATAGACAAAGTTACAGGTTGGATTTAATGGTGGCCCTTGCAAGGTCTTGTCTCTTCCGCCTAATGTGCAGGCTACAAAGGCTGGTGCAGTACAGTTACCTGACACTAGAGGGCAGGCGCATCAAGGCAAAAGACTAAAATAAGCCTGCAAACGAAGCCAGCAGGTCTTAGGACAACAGGGTTTGTGATGATGGGGGCACAGTTCAAGTTCTGAATCCCAGCTCTCTGCGTCTCATCTTAGACACACTGCGTGCCTACTTGCTCTGGTGATGTCATGCAGCAGAGTGCGGTGGCTACAGATATTAGGACCTGAAACGAAATTTTATAGGACTTTTGATGTAGGATCCTACTACCCACGAGACAAAGCAGAGGCATCTAGGACAAGAATTAACATTTCATAGTTCTTAAAGAAGTTCTTACGAATTGTAAGACCCTAGCCTCTGCTTCCAACACAGAATGTGGCATTTTGTAAGCAGCCTAACACACTGCCTCTCCCTGGGCCTAAATAGCTCCTTCACAAAAGGCTACTCTGTAAGAATTCCTTTCTGATTCCTAGAGGGCAAATGGCAAAGGTTGCAGATGTGGTGGTGGGCTTCCATAGAGTCCTTCTCATGCAGCCTCTAAATCCATGGCTCCTTCAGGCCCATGCGGTTTGATTTCTTGCCTCTGGCATCTCTACGCTGCTGAAGACGACTGCACTTTAGACACAACATCAAAAACCTTGGGGTGGGGAAGTTTGACAAGAGATGAGAAGGCTCTTTCCATCACACCTGTCTGCACCTTTTGATGATGGAGAGGTCTGATAGAGGATGCTAGTGAGCATCTGTGACACTTGAAGCTGTCTTGAAATCCTCATTAACCCCTTCTTTCCCCTGAACCAGCCCAGGATGCCCTCCTGGAATGTTGTAAACACAAGGCTATTCTGGGAGCAAGACATGCTCTAGAAGAGTGGTCCTCAACCTTCCTGATGCTGGGACCCTTTAATACAGTTCCTCATGTAGTGGTGACCCTCTACCATACAGTTATTTTCGTTGCTACTTCATATCTGTAATCTTGCTAGTTATGTAATATAATTCTCAACATGCAGGGTATTTGATATGCAATCCCTGTGAAAGGGTCATTTGACTCAAAGGTTGAGAAACGCTGGTCTAGAAGGTTCTTTTCTTTATTGCCATAGATGTTATTTATGGCCAGGTGAGACAAATTCCAAGTGATACCAGGTGGTAGAGCTTCTGCTCAAAGCTGTGACATTTTATCCTAAAAGGAACTCCAAGATAGACACAAAAGCCCAAGGTCCTGTGTGGCTATCTTGTACTTCCTGCTGTCCCACATGGGGTTAAGATGGCAAATTGGCCTTGTCTTCATATACCCATCCATAAAACACCATGAAGTTAAAAAACCAAAGCAAATCAAAGCAAGTGATGTAAAATTTTTTTATTTTTTTATAAAAAGCCTTTAATTCCAGCAATTGGGAGGCAGGGGCAGGCAGATCTCAGAGTTTAAGGCCAGCCTGATTCTATGTGAATTTCAAGACAGCCAGAACTACATAGTGAGACCGTGTCTCAAACACACAAACAACCAAACAACAAGAAAAGCAACCAGCCAACCCATCAAACCAACCAACCAAAATGAAAATAAAACAAACAACATCCCCCCAAACTTAAGGAAAGCTTTCTATATCTGGCAGCCCCTGTATCTGGGACTCACCTCCCCAGAAAGCAGAGGACAGGTGTCGGCAGTGGGAGATGGGCCTTTTCCTAGCTTATTTGTGCAGTGCTCTGAGTGACCAATATTCACGCTTCTCAGCTGCCTGGTTGACAGTGAGTGGCCGCCTCTTTCCCCATCACTGTCTTACTTAGCAGGATATTATAAATACCTTCAGTCTCCATTAACAGAGATTAGCACCATTTTCTCCCTTTAAAAATTACTTCCACAAAAGTAAGTCCTTATGGTTGAAGGCATCATGCACGTCAAAAACAGGGCCCAGAGACCCCTGAGCTGCAATTACCTGAATGCTCCTCCCTGAGGACTAGCTTTCATGGAATCAGAAGGTACCATGCAAGTGTCCAAAGGAGGGAGGCAACCAATAGTCCTATTCAACTATGACACCAATGAACCACATCAGTGCCCAGCATGGCATGATAACTCTGAGGGTACAGTAGTGGCTCACACATCTTGGCAATGACCATCAGATCTCTAATTGGACTTAAGACCTGCTTGACAAGAAGGAACCCATGCCTGGTACTAGAAACCTAGCTAACTACTCAGGGCTAGTGAAGTCATGGTTATTGGAGGAGACTCTACAACCACTAATTTAGTAAACCAGCATAAGCCCTAAAATCTATAAACATCTGTCCTTATGCCCCCAGATAAGGGCAGCCTTTACCTCATCATCCAGGAAAGTTCTCTCTTTGCAATGCATGGAGACCACTACAGAAAACCACAACCAATAAAGAGGCCGGTTTGTGGGACCCAGTCCCAGTGGATACAGCTATAAAATACTCTCACATCTAAGGCTACGGGAGCATTGTGGGAGACAGGGCAGGATTGTAAGAGCTGTGAGATTGTGTCTCCAAGTAATATCAGAAGCTATACCCATGGTATCTCACCAATATGACTGCCCAAATATGAGCTGAACAAGAATGATACCAATAAAAAACACACTTTAAACAGGGAAAAGCCCATGAGGCCCCAGCCCCACACAAAGAGCTATAGGCATCTGAATAAAGCTGAGAGTAGAAGAGGTGGTCCTCTCAAGGGAAGAGAAATAAATATTACTTAATATATTTCTAAATCACCTATTATCTATCTATCCATCCATCCACCCATCCCCATGCAATGATAATTAATGAAAAAGGGAGCCATGGATCTGAGGGAGAGTGGGGCTGTGTATATAGGGGCAAAGGGAGGGGTGAAATCTTGCAATTAAATGGTTTTTTGTTTGTTTGTTTGTTTTTTGAGACAGAATTAATGGCTGACTTGGACTGGGTTTTGTAGACCAGCCTGGCTTTGAACTCACAGAGATCTGCCTGCCTTGCTTTTCTGAGTATCAGGACTACAGGCATGCCCTACTGTGCCTTGCTTTTAATCTCAAAAACTATTAAAAAAAACACTTCCACAGATGATCACTTTTTTGTTGGATGGCATCCTCTGGGGACTTTTAACAATTGCAGAGGGTCCTTCGATGGCTGCCCCCAGGCGTCTATATTGGTTAGGTTCCTGCGGATGCCACCTGTGGCAAGTCCTACCAGTCACTCTCCTTGACCTTGCCAGGGAGGCATGGCAATGTCTTTCAGATTACCTTTCCCAGCATTTCCATTGTTCAGCAAAGAGAGATGGCTTCGGAGCTCATTTGGGATCTGCATGAGAATACAGGCTTTTGGAATTCCACCTGCTCTCTATATGCATTATAGAGCATGTAGTCTGGAGGGGAAGACAAAGGGACCTCACATTTCTATGTACTAGGCAATTTACAGAGAGAGAGAACATTGGGGAAAATGCCTTTTGTTCACCATTTTGTATTCTCTGTGTCTGTATTCTATGCTTCAAGTGTCCAAAATACTGTCCCCAGATGATTGCTTATATGGTACATTTGGTCTGGTCCTTTTTCCCATGTCCCTAAGCAGTAGTTTAAACTCTCCATATGCTCTTTGTCCCGTTCCTGTCCCACCTCTGTGTTCCCCCAGGACCGTGTTTCTCAAGGACAATTGCTACTTACCGACAGCAGCAGCTTGGTCACAAGACACCTAAATATAAACCCTGCAGACAGCCAGTAAACCCCCGTGGTTATCTGTGCCTTTGTTTAGCTTATTATCCTTCCAGATCAAACTCCGGAGGAGGCTCACAGATATCCATGCTGGGCAGGAGCGGTGGGGTGTGTGTGTCTGACAGGGCAAACCAAACAAACAAGAGTGCTCTGAGTCAGCCACACCCTTCTAGCAGTGCACAGGGCCTGCACTTCAGATAAGCTCTACAATCCCCAGACTTTGAATCTCAAAGCACATTGCTGCATGCAATGGGCACTGGGAACAGATGTAATAGTCTGGTGAGCTGGCTGCATGCAGCCAGGTCCAGGGACATGGAATCAAGGGCAGAGAGTAGCTGGCACACTAAGACTTGTGCTATCTATACTGCTCTGCATCCCTTACAGGGTGATGTGAAATGGAGACATGGTGGGCAGAGGACCCCGGGTCTCTGGAGGCCCTCAGAATGGGGAAGCGGCCGTCACTGAGATTACAATCCCAGGGAATACATCTTTTTAAGTGAGTCTTGGATGAGGTCAGATGCTGCATATTGCCTTCTGGCTGTGGGGATTCTTAACACAGAGGGTAAAATGGGATCTCCAGGGAGCTATACGCTTAGTCAAGGCCAAGAGCTGTCATGCTGAAATAGCCATGGTGTCCAAGGCCTGAAGGAAGACCAATTTTTTTTTTTTCAGAAATTGGTGGTCTGTTTTGATTCTTGTATGCAAATGGTCAAGAAATAGGATCAAGGGAGGAAGAATCAGTTTTTGGAAAGGCCTTGGGGGCCGATCTCTGTGGAGGGTTTGCAAAATTTCAGCTTTCTCGGCACTGATAGCTAGATCTTCCTTTTCCTGACAAGAAGAAACCATTCTGCATTTCTTCTGTGTCTGGGTTTCCCCCATGTTTCTCTAGAGGTTCATCTTCTCTGCCACTACATATGGTCTACTTTCTCTTCTCACATTCTCTTCCCTAATGGCATAACCCTAGCCCACCCAAGCCAATAACTTTAGTGCCTACCTCTTTCTTTCTTTCTTTCTTTCTTTCTTTCTTTCTTTCTTTCTTTCTTTCTTTCTTTCTTTCTTTCTTTCTTTCTTTCTTTCTTTCTTTCTTTCTTTCTTTCTTTCTTTCCTGAGACAAGATCTCACTGTGTGATATCTAACTGGCCTGGGGAATTCACTACATAAACCAGGCTGGCCTGGAACTGATAGAGATCCTTCTGCCTCTGCTTCCTAAGTGCTGCGATTAAAAAGAGTGTGCCTCGCTGGAGAGATGGCTCAGTGCTTAAGAGCACTGACTGTTCCTTCAAAGATCCAGGGTTCAATTCCCAGCATCCACATGTCAGCTAACCACTATGTGTAAATCCAGTTCAAGGGGATCTGGAACCCTCACATAGACAAACCAGCAGACAGAACATCAGTGCACATAAAATAAAAAAATAAATAAATCATTAAAAGAAAGTGTGCCTCCCCCAGCTCCATGGAATACCTGACTTCACCATTTGGATGTCTCGAAAGTTAGCACGCATATTTTTAACCTGCCCATTTTTTTCCTTTTATGACTACGACTCCTTCTGAAACTACTTCCATGTCCTGCTTGGACTAACATATCAACCCAAACTCCCAATTCACTGTAGCTCCCAATTAACCAAAAATACCTTCCTCAAAAAGTGAGTTGGGTGGGTTCTTCATTCCCCTTTCTTCCAGTGTCCCAATTTGATGTTTACCTCTAGCTGACTGTGATTTTGAGGATAGCGAGATTCCAATATTTCTATGCTCTCACTTTCAAAGAAGCTTTGTGTTTTTTTCATTTTCTTCCTCCTCTTCTTTTCTTCTTATTTGTTTTTAGCTTGCTTTTATTGGGTTTCTTTGTGACACACACACACACACACACACGCACGCACGCACGCACGCACGCAGATACTCTTATACATTTTTCTTATTTGACATCTCTTATCCCCATGTCCTCCTGTGAGTGTAACTTGATCTTTTCATTTTAAGGATCTTACCTGCTTTTCTTGGAAATAGCATCTGAGAAATGAATTAGCTCTTCTAATATTGACCAGTTGGATAGAGCAAAAGACCATCTACTGGCTCTTCAAACTCACCTTTGGATGAGACTGATGTTCCTTAGGGGCCATTCTACCTCAACAACCTGTGAGTCTGGATCTGCAGGGTTTAAGTAGAGGTTGTAGAAATGTTTCAAAGGGCATTAGAGGAAGTGGGGAGAAGGTCTACAGTATTGTCTACCTTTCTCTGTGGTATTTACTCTCTTTTTCTTTCTTGTCCTCTCTGTGGTGGTCACTTAGAAGTCAGAGCTCAGCTCGCTGGTCATCAGGGAAAGCTTAACTGATTTTGACTTCCTTGAAGAAAATAATAAAAGTGGGAGGAGTGAAAAATCTCATTATTTGACAGATGGTAATGAAAAGCAAAATGATCTAACACGAAAATAGCCTTGGAACTACATCTAGCAAATGCAGGTAAGCACAGGAATGGAGGTAGATGGAAAGGCAAATCAACCAACCAGCCAATCAGCCAATAACCAACAAACCAACCAACCAATCAACTAAACAGCCAACCAACCAACCAACCAACCAAGCCATCAAGTAACCAGCCAGCTAAAACTAATCAGCCAACCAACCAACAACCAACCCAACTGACCAGCCAAGCAGTCAACCAACAAGCTGTCCTGCCAGCCAACCAACCAACACCCAGCTAACCAACCACCCAGCCAACCAACTAACTAGTTAGCCAACCAACCAACCAACTAACCAGCAAGCTAGCCAACCAACCAATTAACCAGCCAACCAGCCAACAAACCAACCACCAATCAACCAACCAACCAACTGATCAATAGACCAGTCATCTAGCCAGCCAGCCAGCCAACCAACCAACCAAGCAACCAGATAACCAATCTACAACCAACCAACCCAAAATAAATGGCCAGCCAGGACAGCTTCCCAAATCTGAGTCACATAATTACATCAGAGGACACGTGCGCGCGCGCGCACACACACACACACACACACACACACGCATATATATATATAGGTCACTGGATTTTCTTCTGGTATGTATGAATTAAAAATTTATATTGAAGAACGTTGCAACTGGACTAAATGAACAGGAAGAATTCACCTGGAGATGACCTTTCTCTGCTCCTTAGACTGGAAATAAAAACACAGACATTTCTTTATCATTGGCATGAATATGGCAAACAGCCAATCTATGGGCCATGTAGGGCAGAAGTGGTTAAATAAGGTACTCCTGACTGCCTGGTACCCCTGAGTGCATGCCTGTGGCTCACCTGTACACTGGTAGCAGCAGGATTTAAAAGCCAAGTATGGTTTTGGTGAGGAACTGTGACAAATGATTAATAGTGTCTGCTGCGGCTGGAGAATGGGGCAGTGGGAACAAGCATCCATCTCAAAATGTGGTCTGCTGTAAACAGGATATCCAGAAGCCAGAGAGACGTAGGGGCTCAAGCTTTCTGTTTTTATAGTGGTCTTCTCTCACTGGAACTCACCCTGGTCCTGTGAGAACTGCAGTGATCCTTTCTAGGGCCAGTGCCTCCAACATAGTAACCTTGAATTAAATCTTACCATTTCAGCACACCAGACAGATGCTGAAGCTTACAGTACACGAAACTGTAGGAGATTCACTCAGACCATATCTGAACCACAGCAGGACTGATAGTGCAAAGCATGCAGGCTGCAAAAGGAATTTGTACTTGATTCGGGAGCAACAGAGAGCCTAATGGAGTTACAAATATGATTAAGCATGGCTCCCGCTTTCATCTGGCCACCACTACAGTGAGGAAGAAAGACACGGCAGCTGCTGGCTGCAGCCTAATGGGGTATGGGTTATGCAGAGGGGATGCAATGGGATTAAGAGACTAACACGACTTAATGAAATGTGACCTTGGTATTCTCCTGCTGTAAATGCTCCTGTTCTTAGACTAAAGAAGGCTCCTAAAAGTAGCTTACTGCCTTCCATTCCAGATCCTTCCATCAAACCCTCTATGTTCCCTGTGTCTTGAATCATCTTTCTTTAGGTCTCTAGATAGCCCAAATTTTCTGCCTAGCACATGATCTTTCAGCATTTATTTATTTATTTATTTATTTCTATTTATTTATTTATTGAGGTACTTACTTAATGGCCCCACCTGACTCCTACCTGCTCTACCAATTGCCATTTCCCCGCCCCACCCCCCCCAGGTCTCAGTAGATGTTCCTGGATCGAGAGAGGACCTTGTTCTTCTCCCTCAATGCTTATTTGTATGATTGGTTGCTTAATATCTTTCTCTCTTGATGCAGGAAGCACCAAACAAATATTGACTGAATTAGTGAGTAAATAAGGAGACGGTTGCCTGGCTTGGAGGAATAAGCGATACTAATATAAGGAACGGCGGATATGACGTGTACGTGCAGTCGAGGCTGAGTGTAGAGGATTGGGCACAGCCACCTCCTTTCTGTTGGCTTCCCTTCCCTCCTAAACATGTGTGAAATGAGCCATGACACGATGGGACTTGCTGAAAGGCCACTTCCAAGGGATTATCAATGCCAATCCTTAGCTCTTTAGGGAAAGCAAACATTCTAGGTTGATAAATGGTGTTTAGCCCTATCTGTGAATTATAAGAAAATCCTTCAACCTTAAAATTGCTCAGAGCTAAAAAGCTTTTTGAGTAGTTTCTTTGTGGGGGTGATGCAGCTTGTTGGAGGACTGATGGCTAGCACAAAAGTAAGGTCCAGCCAGCCCCTTCTGCGTTCCATGTCCTACATTGACAAGGTCTGCTTTGTTTTAGGGTGTTTATTTAAGAATCAGGAGGACCACTGTCTGTAAACATTCCTGTATTATTGTTCTGTTGTTGTGTAATGACTTATTCTAAAGTTTAGTGGCATGATGTAGTAATTGTTATCTATTACAGGTTTCTGTGGATAAGAAAGACAGAGCATGAGAAGAGAGACTGGACTTGTTTTCTCTCCCTTCATGTCTTAAGTCTCAGCTAGGATGGTTTGAACTCTGGATGCTGGAATCTTAGACACATTCACATAGGATTTTGGCAGTTTCTGCTGTTGTTGGCAGGGGGCCTGGCTAGAACACCCAAGTGTGGATTTTCCACATGTCTGGACATCCTCACAATGTGGTGGCTGGTGTCCAAGGGTAAGAGTCCAACAAGGGACACCCAGAGGTATATGAATATATACTTCCATATAGGGGTATGAGGATGGATGAACACACACACACACACACACACACACACACACAGGTTAAGGGCAGATGAAAGACATAGCCACACAGCATCACTCTTTTCTCATTTTATTTGTTCCAGGAGAATTGCTGAATACTTCCCATACTCATGGGAAAGGAAGTAGATGATGCCATTTATTGGCATGTTTTAAAACTACCTCACTTCTTTGAGGTAGTCTTTAAGAGGACCCTGAAATGGGGGTATAAGTTTAAACATTAGAGAATAGACATAACAAAAGTTTCATCCCTGAGATCTAGTAAGACCTTCCACAAAGCCAGGCATTGTAGTCGATGCCCGTATTTCCAGTGCTTGGGATCTGGAGGAAGGAGGATCCATTTGAAGTGATTCTTGGCTATGCAGTGAGTTTGAGGCCAGTCTGGGCTGCATGAGACCCTGTCACTATCTATCTATCTATCTATCTATCTATCTATCTATCTATCTATCTATCTATCTATCTATCTATCTATCTATCTATCTATCATATAACTAACCAACTTTTCTCTGGACATAAATTTCAAAGATGCCCTCAGCCTTATCACCCTTTAAGGAGATGCACTGGCTCTGTAGAAGCAAGCACTCTCTACCCTCAATTAAATAAACCCATGCCAATACAATCCTTGTGTATGTGTGTGTGTTTGTGTGTGTGTTGGCATGATGGCTCTCCTGTCATCTGTAGCTCCCCTGAAACACCAGAGACCCTGCCTGCATTGTCCTGGGGAGAGTCTAAAAGCTACATTTGTGTTGCTTTACAGTTGCCAAAGAGCACATGTATAAATAAACCACCCTAATAGTGAAGAGCTATGTGTAAGAGAGGGTTCTTTGACTGAACTAGTTTCAGTGTTAATTTTATTACTCAAGAGGGCACTTTGGAACTCCCTGCCATTATGGAATAATTACACTGTAGTTCCTTATTAATTTTTACTGCCTTCCTCGAGTAATTAGTGGGATCATGTGAATGGTGTCTCATTAATGAGTGGAGTTTTGAATGCGAGTGGGCAGTCCTTCATCTGTCTGCACAACAAGACAAGGCCTGTGAAGGGAATTAAGGTGGGCGCTTCCAGGATAGAGGACCCCAGGAGTACTCCCCCTACACAGAGTTAATGGTGATGAAGCCCTCCACAGTTTTTAGAAATGCACCAGGGCTCTGGCTCCCTCCTTTGCCACGAATGATGCTACAACTAGGAAATGGAC
Organism: Pachyuromys duprasi; assembly: GCA_028658305.1. Taxonomy (NCBI): domain Eukaryota; kingdom Metazoa; phylum Chordata; class Mammalia; order Rodentia; family Muridae; genus Pachyuromys; species Pachyuromys duprasi. The sequence continues at coordinate 31,792,124 of CM053757.1, read as the reverse complement.
AGTTATTTTGCAACAGTGGTTTAGAAATTAAAACAGGACAATGGATTCCTGAAGCCCCAGAGGCAGACAGTCTCTGCAGGGTTCATCATTTTGGTTTAACGATGTAGCATTTAGTAAATGCTAGTAGCAGCTAATGTATCACTGGTACTTACCAGGCAACAGTGATACACCTGCTCTTGTCATCTATTCTGTTGCAGCAACAAGACAAGCAACTGAGACAATTCCTTTCTTGTTCATAAATTCACACAGGTGTGGAAAGATCCTAGAGACTGTGACCCTCTTTTCCTGTAACTGAAAACACTAAGGCCCAGGGAGGAGAAGAGACCATTCAAACCAGCTGATCCCTCTACAGCCTCCTGACAGTATTGGAGGCGATACTGCCAAGCAATGTTGCCGGCTTAAGAGGGAACGAGGGGTGACCCTCTGTAGGCTTAGATTTTTCAAACACCTATTTTATTTAGGGTTCTTGAATGCTTCTAACTCCCTTCCAACCCACTGACCAGAGGTAGGGGAGAAAGAAGGTTATAGGAAAAGTTGGTTTTGGACCTTTTTAGATGTAGTTCCTTGGAGTGATTTCACTCTCAGTTGCTTGGATGCCAGCAGTCCAGTGTGAAGCCCTGATCCTGGCATGGTTCGGGGTTGTGGAAGACTCAGATGGTAGTGGCCTTCTTCATTCCATCTCTGTGGGCCCACCGCTCATATCCCTACAGTGAAGTCTAAGCACAGCTTCTTGGGCAGGCTTCCCTTTTGGCTATGGCAACTGCTCTGATAATCTTGTCAGCCAGTGTTTTCCAGTGTCAGGAAGCTAGATCCTCTGGTTTGCCCACTTGCAAGTTGAATGTCACCAGCCTGTGAAAAGCAGGTGATGCTGGCTTGGGCCCCTGCCCGCTTGATGGACAGCCAGCATTTGTGCCCTTCAACTATTCCTTGGACTTTTGAGTATTATCTCAGGTATCAACAGCTGGCCTCTACACTGGCCTCTTGTCTTCCCCACTGGCCCCCTGCCTATCTTAGTGAGTGTATGCCTGGCCAGACACCTGCATGGGGATGTTATAGGCTTTCTATGCCCAAAGCACTCTTTGTGGATGGTCCCAAAGTTTGCAGTCCCACACAAGCAGGGCACTGCTGAGGAAAGAATCCCACCAGCATCATGCTTCATTGTCACTGTGCTCTTGTGAGCAGGGTCACAAGCTCCTAGCTATCTCCTTTGTACCTGGAATACCATGAGAGTGCTCTTGAGTTATGTCGCCATCAGTTTCTGGCATTAATTCTTGTAACTAATCTTAAATCCACTCCAAAGACATGAAAGCTATTCTATTCATCCAGGATCTTCTTTTCCCTTCTTTGGCTCTGATTCCCAATCTATATTTCCCTGTCCATCCTTATAGAGCTAGGGTGTTCACTGGCTCATCTAGTCAGCTTTCACTGAGTAATTGTTATGTATCAGCCCTTCTGCTCTGGGCTGACTTTTTCTTCTTTTTCAGAGCGCACATGATAGACATGCACATGCCAGGAAAACTGGGCGCTGACTGTGCAGGTATGGTTCTTTCTTTCCCTTTCTGTAGAATATTTATTATATTTTGGGTATAAAATATTTCCCCCGTGTGTGTGTGTGTGAGAGAGAGAGAGAGAGAGAGAAAGAGAAAGAGAGAGAGAGAGAAAGAATTTTGTACATGTGTGGGCTCTTTGCTTCAATCACCAAGACAGTATCTTTTAATCAAATCCAGGTATCAATATGGTTAGTCTTGCTAGCTAGCTTGCTCTATCTGGATCTCTCCATCTCCACCTCCCAAAGTTGAAATTACAGGCAGGCTGTGAAACCTACCCAGCATTTATGTCTGTTTTGGGAATCCCAACGCTGGTCCTCATGCTTGGGTGCAAATCACTTTAATTGCTGAGCCATCTCTCTAGCTCCTTGGCCACAGTAAAGACACAAGGAACTTCTACAATGAATCAGTGTGGTACCTCATTTCCTTCTTATCTAGTGGACATGCAATCCTAAAGTGGAAGACATGATAGGTGCTTCCAGTAAAAGGTGCAGACATGAGCAGGAAAGCTCTGTTCTTTTACCCATCTGTGTGCCTTGAAGAAGGAGTGGTTTGTCAACCTATGGAGGAGAGGTCAATTCGAGGGTGGTGGAACGGAAACGGAATGGGACTTAAATCAGTTGTGAGACCAACTGTGAGGCTGCCTTCCTCAGAACTCCTCATGCAGAAAAACAACAGATACAGAATGATTTAACGTGACCTCTCCATCAGTCACTTTCCTAACAGATGGCAACATGGTGAGTGACAGACGCGGCCTCTGTCCTAGTGGAGTTCATATGCACAATAGATCACAGAGATGCAGGAGAATGTGTGAACTCTCCAGATGCCCGGAGGCCAGTCCCCGGCAGGCTTTTATATTCTTTACGCACTCTGCCTTTGCTCAATTTAATTAAGGTCCATCTCTATCTACTATTACTTTAGCAATTTCCCAACGTAAACATGAAACAGAAGGAGCTGATCAAGAAGGCCACTGATACACAGGGCAGCCTGGGCTTGGGTCATGGTGGATCAGAGCCACTGTAGAGAATAGCCTGGATCAATAACAATTTCTGTTTCAGTGGAGGCATGTGATTGAAGCCAGGGAGGAGTGACTTGGGATGCATGGGCCAAGGGAACAGGATCTTTCCAGTCCTCTTATCAGTATATGGAGAAATCATTACTTTTTTTTTTTAGCTCTGGGTTTGGCAGGTCTGTCAGCTTTGGTGATGACTGATTCATAGCTCAGGTTTTTCTCTCCTGAAGAAGGAAGTTTTGCTGTGTGGTTTTGGGCAAGTTATTAGGCAGGGCTGATTCTGGATGACACCGTAAGGCAGTGAGTTGGTGGGATGCGTAGGGGCGAATACATCCCAAACAACTGGGAGTGGAATGTAAGTAAACGCACTGAGCTCAGCAAAGACAAACACCCATGATGTACTGGAGATGAGGGCCCGAGGAAAGCAGGGAAAACTCACTTCTGCCTCTTTGCCTGATTCTTTGTCCCCAGATATTTGCCTGTGAGAAATACCCATTGCCAAACAATAACTGAAGCTCTACCCCCAAATTTGCCAGGCACTGGCACATATTTTTGTAGACAATTAACATTTCTACATTTTTTTTAATGGGGCACAAAGCTACCCTTCTGTTGCTGGTAGATGTACCTTACTCAAATATTTTAGGGGCTACTGGAGCCCTAATAATGTTCATATGCTTTGACCTAGCAATTTCATTTTTAGGAAATGATCCTGAGAAGATTATGGGAAAATTTTTTGGCATGCTTATTATACAGTATTGTATAATTAGAGGAAAGTAACCTGGTAATTATCTCCCCCCCTCTCTCCCTTCCTTCTTTCTTTCCTTTCTTCCTTCCTTTCAAGACATGGTCTCATTATTTAG
>CM053757.1:31752078-31788205 GCA_028658305.1 Pachyuromys duprasi | reverse complement strand
TGGTTTATGGTGTGTGTTTTGTCTCAGTTGAACTCTGTTGTGGGCTCTGTGTGCCCAGCTTCGTGCTCTGTGCTAGAAGCTGTGAGCTCTGCAGGCTGGTCACCCCTCTGGTCTGGAGTCTTTACTCCTCACTCTGTGCTAGAGTTTGAGTGTCCAGTTTTGAGATGTCAGCTAGGGGCTGTGCATTCCGCCCTGGGCTTGCTGCTAAGGGCTCTCCCCTGGAATGGAGATTTGGCACCTCCTTCTGTGCCAGGGGCTGTGCACCACGGTCTGAGATGATATTTGGGGCACACACAGTGGGTTTGGGTTGGTGTGCATCTGCTGTATGCAGGGCTGCCTGAAATGGTGCCAGAGGCCTTCGCTGTCTGGCCCGTGGACAGACACCTGAACTGGGGTTTTTGCTGGCGGATGCGTGCAGCTTTCACCCTCAGTGTGCGGTCTGGTCAAGATGGTACCAGGATCCTCTCAGCCGTGGGTTGAGACAGAACTCGGGTTCCTCCCAGATCCGCCGGTGGATTCACACACTGACTGAGTTTTTGCTGGCGGAAGCGTTCGGCGGGCGCCCCCACAGTGTGTGGACTGGTCAAAAAGGTCCCCCAATCCACTCAGTCTGTGGTGGCTCCAGAGATCGGTTCGCGCCCGCCGCACACCCGTGGGTTCAGGCAGAACTCGGGTTCCTCCCAGACAAGCTGGCGGACTCACACACTGACTGAGTTTTTGCTGGCGGAAGCGTGTGGCTCGCGCCCCCGCAGTGTGCGGACTGGTCAAAACGGTCCCCCAATCCACTCAGTCTGGGGTGGTTCTGATGATAGGATCGTGCCAGCCGCACACCCGCGGGTTGAAGCAGAACCCAGGTGCAGTGTGCGCTCGCAGGGCGCAGTTCAGTGAAAACGGTACCGGGTTCCTCCTGAGACTGCCCGGGAGACTGTGTGATCCAGTCTATAATGGCGGGTGCGGGCGCCCAGTGCAGCAGCTCGTCCAGATCAGAGCTGTGCGCTGCTGGTCACTGGGAAATTTCTCCAGGTAATAACTGGGTGTCTCTAGGGTTTTCCCACTTGATTTTCTCACCGTAGGAGTTCCGCTCACCTGGCACTCACAATGCTGGCGTTTTAGGTCCCAGAGTTCAGTCTCCTGGTCGCTGCGTTGTTTCTGCTCTCCTACTCCTCAGACACAGTGTTCTCTCCTGGCAGCCATCTTGGATCCTCTGACAAGGTGCCATTTTTATTACAGAGTAAACCACTTATATAGGTTTCCAAGTAAACATATCCAAGCAAAACAGGAAATTAACCAAGCAGAACAGGAGGCTTAACTACGAAAACAGGAGGTGTCTGCTGAAAACAAGAATAGCAAGCCAGCATGACTTGCATACACGTGACCATCTCAGATCCAATGGAATGGCTACCTCACCACTGCCTGTTGGCTTTAAGGGTTTCTAGTCTCGTGTATGTGCTGGATTTCTCTGCTTCCTACGTGCAGTTAAATTTGATCAGCTGTTTTCCTGATCCAGCTCCTGTCTGTCATGCCTTCTCCATCATTAAGGACTCTCTCTCTCCAGAACTGTAAGCCAAAATAAGTCTTCTATAAGTTACTTTGATCATGGTGTTTTATTACAGGAACAAAAAAGTAACTAATATAGTAACTTACATTTATTCCCTGCCTTAAATTTGCTACATGGATTATAGTCCATTTGTTTCTCAAAATAGCTTTCAAAGGTAGATTCTTTTAAAAAAATGCTTATTTTATTTATGTGTAAATGTGTGTGCCTGTGTTATTTTATGTACATCACTGACGTACAGGTGCTCACAGATGCCAGAGGAGGGTGTTGGATTCCCTGGAACTAAAGTTACAGGCAGTTGTCAATCGCCTGATGTGTGTGCTGGGAACTGAACCAGGCCCTCTGCAAGAGCAGTAAGCGCGCTCTTAACTTCTGAATCATCTCTTCACCTCCAAGGTAAATTCTCTTTAGAGAAAAAAAATTGGACCCATCAGATTTTTTTTTTTTTCTTTTGTGAGGACGAAGTTTACACGGGGGAGAAAAACTCACTATTTTTCTAGAGGGAGGGCACTGTGCTGCTTTTTACCTGGAGACAATGGAGTTTTTTTTTTTTTTTCTTTTCTTTTTTCCTTGAGACAGGGTTTCTCTGTGTAGCTTTGGCTGACCTGGATTCATTTTGTAGACCAGGGTGGCCTCTGCCTCCCTGAGTGCTGGGATTACAGGCTTGTGCCACTGCGCCTGGCTAACACTGGAATTTTTTAATTTGTATTTTTATATTAATTATAGTTTATTCAATTTGTGTCCCAGCTGTAGCCCCATTCTCATTCCTTCCCAATCCTACCCTCCCTCCCTCATCTCCTCCCATGCTCCTCCCCAAGTCCATTGATAGGGGAAGTCCTCCTCCCCTTCCCTCTGACCCTAGCTTACCAGGTCTCATCAGGACTGGCTGCATTGTCTTTCTCTGTGGCCTGGTAAGGCTGTTCTTCTCTCAGGGGTTGGAGATCAAAGAGCCAGCCACTGAGTTCGTGACACTGGAATTTTTAAGCAACTTGAGTAGGGTACTCTGTTAGAAAGTGAAACTATTCTGGAATGCATATTTTAAGATGTATATTTAAATTTATTATTTGACATTTTTGTGTGTATACACAATGTATTTTGATTACACCAACCCACATTATTATCTCTTCCTCTGAACCTCTTCTTCCTTTAAACAAATTTCCCCCCATTTTCATTAAAACACAGTCCACTGAGTTTAACTAGTGCTGTTGGTATGATCACGGTATGGGTTGGAGGTTATTTACTGGAGCATGAGCACTTACCAGGGGCTACACCACTGAAGAAAAATGACTCCCCCTTCCCAGCAGCCACTAACTGCCAACAGCTCCTCACTACTCTGATATTCTAAAATTAGTTACAAAGAATCACATTCAGATTTCACCCTTCCCCAAACCAAAGTGCATGTGGCTTCTCCATTAGTTCTCTAGTGTTATGACATCCAATAGTTCCTAAGCCTCCTGAATTAAAGTTTTAAGTGGTCTAGAAAAAAATAACTAGAAAAAGATTTTCCTCTATCTGTGTTCTTTAGGCTGCATTTACCTTATCAAGGGCAGCGGGCTAGGTGAAATGACCTTGTCAAATTGCTCTCCAGGTTCCTTATTCTAGTTCCTATACAGTCTATAGCATACACTGATGACCAAGATTTCTACAGAACATAGGACCATGTTTCTGAGTTGGTTTCCCTCCACAGAATCCAGAAAGAATTTACCGTGAAGAGACTCCATGCTGGAAACAAAGACTCATACCAGTGCCTAGATGGTTTTAGATGGGAATTCCAGAGCTAGGTGGTCAGTCTGGATTGAAGACATCAGATCCGAGTTTCTCTCCACTGTGGCAAAGCATCGTTTAACTAATGCTTCTGATATGTTTAATGGGAGTGTGAAAAATCAAAAGACAACATTAGGGTTCCCCGGATGCTCAGGAAAGAACTTTGTATAAATGCTCTTATGGAGTGTAGGACATTAGTATCTTAGAGTACATTCTCAGGAGAGGATCTCTGGGCAGTGGTAGCGTAAGTTATCACCTGTCCTCCGACAGTGTAGGGTGGCTGCAGAGTAAACAGCAACAGGATATCCTCCAGAATTATCTTAAGTTCATGTTTCAATGTCATATAGTCTCACCAATAAATAAATTTAAAAAATCTTATAGGTCCAAAGAATTTTCTCATGCTTGCTTTAATTTGGATTTCTTTCATTATTAAAGATGCTGAACAGGTTGTTATTTTTTTCTCATCTGAAACTCTGAATACCTCAAAAGTCATGGTATAATACTCTCTGTGTCCCTCCCTGGCTTCAATCAAGCTAGAACCACATTAAATGTCTATGGAATTGAATGTAGCTGAAATTAGTGCCAGGCTCTTCCCTCCACAGAGAATTCAGGTGTTCTGGAAAGAAACTCAATCTTGAAAATTTTTAGAAGTAGAAAGCAGCTGTGTCCAGCCAGTGTCTGCCAGAATAGAAATTGCCAGAATCAAAATCAGAGCAATGATCAGGCTATTTGTTTGCTATTGTGAAATTGAGGAGTTGATAAGATTTCAGAAATCAAAGAGGGGTGTGATACATAGATACATAGATCTTGTATCAGCAGATGAGAGAGGTCATGTGATTTGGATTTCCTCTCTTGCTTTTGTTGACAGTAATATGCTGGTCACTATTATTTAACATAGATGAACTATTTGCTAGACTCCACCTGCAGGAAATTTAGTCCTACCCTTTCCTGTCTGAGCCTCTACAGCAGTGTTTTATGCTCTTTGAGTTTGTTGTGTTTCATTGAGAATGTCTAGGAAACTCATGAAGGCACAAAATTTGCCCCAAATCCCTGTAGATACTTGTTCTAGTTTCATAATATTGTTGGGATAAAAAACTCTGATCAAAAGCATCTTGAAGAGGAAAGGACTCACTTGGTTTAAACTTCCAGGTTGAGGGAAGTCAAGGCAGGAACCATAGAGGAGTGACACTCTGTCTAAGGAATAGTGTCATCCACAGTTGGCTGGGCACTCTTACATCAATTAATAATCAGCACAGCTCCTCATAGATCAATCTGATGTAGGCAATTCCTCAGCTGAGGATTCTCCTCACAGATGATTCTAGGCCATGCCAGTTTGGCAAGTAAGGCTAGCCAGAACAGTTGTAGACCACCTGAAGACATGTCAATCATTTGTTTGTGTATGTCTTTATTTGTTTACCTTCTTACCTTTCACTTAACACAGGTTCGTATATTTGTTATTCACTGCTGCCCTCATAGAGCTTATAGTCTATGTGGTAAACAAACCTTGAACATCCTGTTGTATGATGTTGAAGAGGTGGGTAGAGGTGTCCAGGTTGTACAAAGCAAGCAGCTTAATCTGGGGCTGGTGTGTGTGTTAGAAATCAAGAAAGGTTTCATTGGCAAGAGGAAGTACTTTTGACAGAACAACTTGATTGCTGTGTAAGTGTTATATGTTTATGTGTGTGTGTCTGTGAGTAAATGTACAATGCATGTGTGCACATATATGTGATACTAAAGATAGAAGAACCCCGGGCCTTCTGAATTGCTGGCAAATGTTCAACCTTTGAACTATAGTCCTAATCTTGTGTTGTGGTCTGAATGAGAACTGTCCCCATAGGCTCATTTACACAGGCCAGTGGCTGCCCCAAATGTGGAATGACCATCTTTCCTTATATATTCTTCATATTTCTATTGACTGTCATGAAGATATGCTCATTACAAATACTTTTAAAGAATCTATGTATCTATATAATGCAATACAACTTTCGGTAGCTGGGGTAATCTTTCAGTCAGAGTGTGAGGGCTTGAGTTTGAGCCTTAAAACCCGAACTAAAACCCTCAAACAAGTTCCCTAGTGTTACTGTTCTTAGAGGCATATTTTGGGGGCCACTGACTTGTATGCAGAAAGTCCCCGTGAAAATGTATTTTACCTTCTCCTTTAAAATATAATAAAGATTATGGATAGTACAATTAAATATTGGTAAAGTGTACACCACATTATTCTATACAACATTTATTGGTTGCAAAGTTTGTATATTTTATAATCAATAACTGTCTAGTTTTGTAATATTTATATGATCCCTCCAACTCCCAAACCTAATCTTTTCTTTTCCTTTTTTTTTTTTTTTTTAAGAAAAGCATACCGGACAATATTCTAACTGTGTATCTGAACTAGAATTTAATCAGTCACAACCAACCAGTAAGACATTAAGTTGTTAGCTTTGTTCCTCCCCTTCCCATTCTCTTCCTCCCTCCCTCTCTTCCTTTTTACAGATTTATTGAGACTCTTGCTATGTTTTAGCCCAGGTTACTATCAAATTTACCATCATCAGCCTTCTGAGTGCTGGGATTATAGGTATGAGCCAGCCCAACCTGGCTTGTATCAGTTTTTTATTTTATTTTATTTATTTGTTTATTTATTTATTTATTCATTCATTTATTTATTTATTTATTGCACAAGACTTTGGTGAACATTTCTCTGTACTGGAATTCAGACTTCTGGCTGAATTTTAGTATTCCTGGAGATTTTCCTCAGTTTCAGTCTTATGAGAGCTTCTGGTTTTACTGGTTGTAGCGCAGCCCAAACACAGAATTAAAAAAATAAGTGAAAAAAGTGATTCAAATGAGTAGCCCAGGGTACGAATAATGGCTTTGCATGAATCTGTGGCCTCTTGAGTGGTTGCTGGACTAGCCCAAAACATTGCCTTGAGACCTGACGGCTGAGAAGGCTTATCATTGTCTTTTTGCAAGAGTTGTATGGAAATGCCTCTCCTAGAAGTGTAGGTGTGCTCTGCCGATAGCTTGTTAGCAGTGGCAAGGAGCCCGTTTGCTTCCTTTGCTCTAAAATGCAGAGGCACACATCCTTCTCTGCCAACGATTCTTGTCTGTTGTTGCCAGGGAGGCGGGAAATAGAACACTCAAAAGATAAGTAGTTTTGGGAGGATTAGGATAGAGGCTCAGTCCTTATCCTTCACACGGGCTCTGCATTCGCTGTTTTCATTATTGAACTTCTGGCATTGAAAAAAAAAATCAGCGTTGAAATATTAGTTGAGATTAATAAGAGAAAAGAAAAACACATCAAGCATCTATTTTCAATTAAATGAACAATAATGAGAATCCAGTCTAATCATTTTAATCAACAGTAGTGTTCAAGTGCCGATAGTACACTCTAGACTTGAAAATGACTGACAAGCTGCAGGAGCAGAGGCTTTGTCAGTGTTGAGGAGAGCCTCAGACCCAAGCTGAAGACATTAGGGTGATGATGTGTAGGATATGAAACAGCTCATATAGCCCTGGCACACTGGGTCTGGCAATACTTTGCTCCAACCCAATCTGCCAAACATATATGTTTTTTTAAAACACAATCTCATGTGGCCCAGGCTGACCTCAGACTCACTACACAGCCAAGATGACCTTGAACTTCTGGTCTTCCTGTCTTTCACCTTCTAAAACCCGGAGTTGGAAGCCTGTGCCACCAGCATGCCAACACATGGGGCACAGGGTTATTAAGATCTTCACAATGCTATCCTGTCATTTGGCTGGTAATCTGTCACTTTCCTCCTGGAAAGTGAATTGAGACATTATTTATGGGGGGAGGATTACAAACACTTTTATCCACAGCATCGACAACCTACAGTTTGTAACCTAAGTAGAGTCCTTATTAGAAAGTTTCGGCATTAATGGGAAGATGACACACAGGACTGTGGACTTAGCCTGGGAGGAAAAGGCTTTGTCTGTGAAGTCTCATTACTATTAAAGTGAGAGTGAAATGGGAAGTGAGAAATCTAGATTGTTTTCATTATTATTATTATTTTTCTCTAAATAATTGACTTTGCTAGAGAATATTCCCTGAATATGGAAGGGACTGTAGCCATCCAAGATTCCACTCACCCCAATTTACATCCTAGGAAAGCCAAACACAGCCAGAGATAATGACTTGCCAGTCGCTATATAGATACCCAGATGTTATAATTGAGAGCTTAGGAAAAAAATTAGGGCGGGACTAGCTTTGAGGCCTTCCTGCCTCTCTGATGAAGCATGGCTCTGCTCTCCTTGAGTCTTAGATTTCCTCATCTGCAAAACGGGGAGCAAGTTAAGTTAGAATGCCATTTATACCTACCTGTGCTGGATAGTTTAATGTCAACCTGACACAGGCTAGAGTTATCTGAGAGGCGGGAACCTCAATTAAGAAAATGCCTCCTTAAGATGTGGCTACAGACAAGCCTGTAGGCCATTTTTTTAAATTAGTGATTGGTGGGGGAGGGCACAGTCCGTTGTGGGTGGTGCAATCCCTGTGCTCCTGGTCCTCGATTCTGGGAGGAATTAGGCTGAGCAAGCCATGGAGAGCAAGCCAGTAAGCAGCACCCCTCCAATAGCCTATGCCTCGGCTCCTGCCTCCACGTTCCAGCCCTGTTTGAGTTCCTATCCTGACTTCCATGGATAAGGAACAGGGAACAGTGGACACATAAGCAAAATTAACCCTTTACTCCCCAACTCACAGCAACAGAAACCCTAACGAAGACAATACAGAAGAAAATGAATATTTACTAGTGACTTTATTCAAATCCTGAGTTACTAACGAGGCACATTTGGCTCAGGAAGAATTTGAGGAGTGAAGATTTATTTAGGGAATTGCTCAAAGGAATATGGTGTTAAAATTGTTTAAATATATATCACCAGCTAAGGTCTTAACAGGGCAAAAAAGTTGTAATCTTTGGGATAGAAAATTGCAAGTTAACATTATTTTCAATCTGTTCTCTGATCAAATAGTAAATGGCAAAAAAAAAAAAAATCAATCAAAGTCCTGGGAAATTAAATAATGTCCCAGTGAATCTGTTGAACAATGATCTAGGAAGGGTATGCATCTGTCACCTTGTTTTATCACAAGCTTTAGACAATCTTTCTTAATAAGTGTTAGTATGATAATGAAAAATTCTGTCTTTGGTGTTCTTCAGATGTTGCTATTTTGCAGGATGATATACTTCTGGATTTTTGGGGGGTGCGTGTGTGGTGGTGTGACTTAATTGTTTGAGTATCCATCTCATGTGCCAGTCCGATGTGCTCATCACAGGAGAAACATATCCCAGGAGGACATTCCTGTCTAATCCTTTAGTGCCAACTAGACAAATTGAAGAGCATCTGAAAGCAGAGGTTCAGGAAGAGCCAAGGTAGACAAATTCTTATTATTTTGTCCAAGAAAGTATAGGCACCAGTCAATATTTAGGGTTTTCAAAGCAGAAGGCTTAGTGAACTGATGGCAGAGCTAGTCAATGCAGATGTCTTCCTTTTGAGGAAAGAAGGGACAGCACCTAGAATCACACCACTTTCTTTTTTTCTCACCTCACCCCCCACCCACCCCCACACAAACCAATGACTTTCTAATTTCAGGCATTGACCATGAAGTCTGATCGGGACTGAACCAGTCCCAGGCATAGTTATGTTGAATCTTTCTGAATTTGCCTCTTTTTGCATTTCAAACTGTTCGGTGATTTGTTTAAGAAATAGGCTGTAGGGACTGTTTTGACAGTGTTTAGAAACACTGAACTTACTGTATTTTCCACAGTTTATGCTGCTGAGCTGAACTCTTGTCCACTGTCTCATAAGAAACTCAGGGGCAGTGGAGGAGAAAGTGCTGCAAGCTGTCCCTGGTCTGTCAGTGAGGGGGTCTTCAGTCATGTTGCAAAGCATTTGGGCAATACTTCCATGCTTTTGACCTTGCTAAGTAGCATTCTCCCCAGGTCAAACAAGTGCTTTACTGCATTAAGGAGCCACATGTTCATGCCAATGGATATATGACTGACAGATTTTAATTGATTGGCCATACCAGAAACGATTTTAAAGGAGTATTTTTTTAATAAGAAAAGTTCATATTCATTATTAAAGGCTTAGAAATGACAGAAATTTATTAAGAAGAAAAATAAAATCACCTATAACACCATTGTCTAGAGATTACAAATATTGTTAACATTTTCCTATGTTTGTTTTCAGATATACTTAAAAATATTAAGATTCTACTGTTTTATTAACTTTTTAATTGTGGTTGAAGCCAGCTTCAGTGGTAAGAGTTTATACATCAGGTAGGGAACTGGAAAGATGTTGCTGGAAATTGGGGGTGTTGGGACCACTCAGTACATGGATAGAAATGCTGCCAGAGCCCATGAACGAAGTCCACTAGTTTCATCCAAGGAAACAATCCTGTTTTAAAGAGAGAAAGTCTCAATCATTTCATTTTACCGATACTCAGGAGTCAGATGCTAAGGTGGAAGCCTGCTAGCTCAGAGAGGCAGAAAAACACTTAGCTGACCTTACTACTCAGCTCAGGTCCCAGAGAGAAAAAAATGAAAAGCTGAAAACCCTTTCTTCTTCTCCGAGTTGTCTTAAATATCTACCTCTCAACAGCCTTCCTTTCTGTTTACTCTCTGTCAGCTGGTTTCTTGCTCCGTCTCTTGACCTAAAGTTAACTTCATTGAAATCCTATGTGCCAAAAGCTCTTGGATTAAAGGTGTGTGCTACTTCGGAGCCACACCACAACCACATATTTACAATAAACAGAAAGTTCTTGGATTAAAGGTATGTGCTAGGGCTGAGCCACTCAACATCTAGAAATAGATTTTTATAGTTCCCAATCTCGGGGTTCCCAATGGGGTCAAATATCCTGCAACAAGTTCCCTAGATGAATGCTAGGTGAGTTGATATGATCTTTTAAGAGACAGGGTTTTGGGGAATTACTACTATGTGTGGCAGGGAATCAGGTGGGTGTGAGGCATGGAAGTGAATCATTTCCAGCCTTCCCCGACCACACATACCTTCACTGCCTGCCTATTATCCAACCTGTGTTGCTCTCCTTGTCTCTTCCTTCAAAACCATTATGAGTTTGATGCTAAGAGATAGATGAGGTGGTAAAGTACATGCCTTACAAGCATAGGGATCTGAGTTTAATCCCCCAAGACCAAATAATAAAGTAGGTGTGGTAGCCGACACATGTGATCCTAACCCTAGAGTGTCCTGGGGTACCTGGTCAATGAAAGACCCCATTTCAAAAAAAAATGGTAGACAGTGACTGACAAATAACAGCAGAGGTTGTCCTTTGGTCTCTGATGGCGTGATTGCACACACACACACAAACCGAAACACAAACCATCCTGTCCCTAATCACATGTTGTCTGTACAGTTAAAGCCTGTAGCAAAGAAACTGGCCATCGTTGTTGGAGTCAGGCAGACACTCAAAGGCAGATGAGGAAGCTGAAGCTTCAGGATGGAGGGAAGGAAAGGCTTCTGGGATACCCCGGCTGGAGGCCGATTCACTGGGAGCAGCACTCTGAAATGATTGGCTGAAGCTGCTTATTCAGCTTCCCCTCTTGGTTCTAAGGTATATCTGTCAGCTTACCAGTCCTATGCATCGTGTTTTGGTGCACTGTTACAAGGCTTTTATTTGCCTTGTGGGCTAGTCCCCTGTCTAGCACCTAAAGGTCCCATAGTCTTACTTTTTGCAAGTTTAAATTTCTGGACTGAAGATAATAAGTTGGTTTTCTTGGCTCTCTATGGACTGTACATTAGAATTCTATTTTCTTTAAAATATGGGCTGGATTTACGTATCCAGCCTCTCATGCTGCATTTGAAGTTTAATAGTGTCTTTTGGTGAGCACAGGTGCCGATATGATCTTGAAGTGGCTGCTATTGTAGTCATTCCCATCCAACATGCAGAGATCTGAAGACGAGCGAGCATGTGCATCAGCAAGGATCATACAGCAAGGAGAGTCTGGCTTCAAATCTTGGCAGCTACGTTTTAGAAATCACTGCATTATACTGCCTCTCTCAGTTACTTAGAGACAGAGACCAACCAGTTTTTGTTCATAGATAGTCTTTGTTAGAAGCTAAGACTTAAAACTGGTACATCACTGGTGTCCTGCCAAAGCCCTGCTTTGGGTCAAGCCATTGAGCATTCCTGCACTGAGGTGGACGGGGCTCATGGGTCCCATATCTAAGAGCAGCAACTGAGAGTAGATGGCTGTTGGTGGAAGGAGTCAGTTGTCTTTAAGCATGAGGTCCCTGGTAGGTTGACTATGCTCCAATGGATAGCCGCACATCTGTGTGTATACGGGCAGCACAAAACTCACCGAGTGGGTTGTAAAAACAGAAAGAGAGCTTGGAGTTGGGAGGGTGTGTGTGAGTGGATGGGTAGATCTGAGAGGTGTTGGGAGAATGTCTTAGCTAGAGTTTCTATTGCTGAGATGAAACACCATCACCAACGTAGCCTGGGGAGAAAAGGGGTTTTTGGCTCATACTTCCATATTATTGTTCATCATTGAAAGAAGTCAAGGCAGGAACTCAAACATGGTGAGAACCTGGAGGTAAGAGCTCATGTAGAAGCCGTGGAGGGGTGCTGTTTGCTGGCTTGCTTCCCATGGCCTTCTCAGCCTGCTTTCTTATAGAACCCAAGCCCCAACCACAATGGGCCAGACCCTCCCCCATCACTCACTAATGTAAAAAAAATGCCCCACAGGCTTGCCTACAGCCTGATCATATGGAGGCATATTTCCTCTCTCCCTTTTTAAAGTTAAATAAAAGTGATATCTTTTATTCATCAATCCCCATTAAACATTGAAATGCTTTCATTTTTCTTATATTACTTCCCAATGCCTCTTCTATCCTTTTTTCCCTTGCTCCCCTAAATTAGTCTGATGAGTTCATCTTTAAACTCAAGATTTTTTTTCCTTTTTTTTCATGCTACGTATATTTTATTGTCTCATATCAAAGCCAATCTAGAATTTTTTTTTCTCCTGCATGTAAAATGGATGTTAATACCGGAGACTTTTGTTAGTACATGTTGGGGATGACATCAAAGTTAGGCCCTAAGCAAGTATTTCAAGGCAATTAACGTGCCACTACGGTACAGACTCTAAGTATCGCCAATGGTTCTAAAAAGTAGAACTCAGTTTACCATGGACATTACTCATGATGTCTAACATCGTTTATTTCCACAGTCATGATTTCAGATACACAGTTTTCTGCTTTCCTGAGCATTCAGTCTGACTGCCTCAGATTTAATTCCTAAATGTCAATGAGTAGAGTCAAGAGTAGACTGGGAAGCAAACATTGTTTCAAAAGGATCAACGACAGCAAAGAGAGACTCTTGGCATTTTAAAAGAGATAGACAGAATATAGTAAAGGGTAAAAGTAAGTCAAGATATACAACTTTACGCACAATACAAATATCCGATGTGACACCAACATAATTCCCCTAAAACACAAGAAGTCCCAGCAATTGGAGCCACACCCTACAATTGAATTATTAACTGTGTATTTTCCTCACATCCTGCCATTCATTAAGGCATTTTCTGCCAGAATTTTTGGCAATATGCTTTTTTTTTCCTTTTCAAGCACAACAAGCCATACAAAAGCACTACCATTAATGTAAACTGGTTGTATGGGGCCATCTGAAATATGTGTGATCTTTAAAAGATTCTCCAGAAATAATTTGCTGTAGCTTTAACTTTTGAACTCTTCGCATTTTTTCTTTGTTGTATGAGAGCAGATGTTTCACTGACTTGCCGGTAGTCATTGATTCAGCGAGGCCTTTGACGAGTCATGCCAATTTAACCATTATCTGTTTTGCTCAGTTTTGGAAAGTCTCATTTCCTTCTTTTCCATCATATATTCTTCCTGGAGCCATGACACATTATCTGAGACTAAACTTCCATGCAAATATATTTGTTTATATATTTTCTGTTTCTTCTGCTTCTCAATAATTTTGTTCAACCTTTGAATGTGGTAACATTCAAAAACATTGATCTGTTTTCTATCTGTGATAATGCCATAATATTATTGATTCCAAAGAACTAGTTTTCATACAATATCTTTGTTACTATGAGCTTTAAAAAATGTTGTAACATGATTTCAAATAAACTCAATGTAACCAAGAAAAAAAATAAAAGATTCTCCGTCCTCCCTTGATGAACCAGCAGTGCTCCATCTCACGTACATTGCTGCTGGTCACAATCTCATTTCACAAACTCACATGTCCTCTTCATCCAACACGGTGTTGATACCATCGCAATGCTTCTGTAACTGAGGTTTACAGTTTTCAAAGAGATTATATAGGGTAGTCAAAAAAAATATCACCATCTGAAAAATGATCAAAGACATTATTAACTGGTCCATGAGACTTGGCGGTGAGGTGGCGCTGAATGATGTCATGCAGCAGCCCTAGGCACTGGTTTAGAATCCTGGACAGAACATTGCAGTCGAAGGTGTAGTCCACCTGCTGGAAACTGACAACCATCATGGCAAGCTGGAGAACCTTCTTCTTGAACTTCTCCATCAACGCCAGCTTGTCTTGATCGAACTGAGTCCTGTGGAGGACGGCCAGCTTGATGACCAGACTTGATGAGGTTCTTGACAACCTTCTCAGCCTCCTCCTTGTTCTGGGTGTGCGCCTTGGCCACCCTGTAGAGCTTATCCAGCACTTTGTTGCCATCAATCAGGGTGGTGGCAATAGATTTGGATACCATTTTAACCAGGATATTTTAATTTAATTTAATTTTATTTCATTTTATTTTTTGTGCTTGAATGGCTAGGTTTTTGGGATTAAAGACATCCGTGGCCTCTGCGCCAGAGAGAAGAGCCAGTGGTCCGGCAACGCTGTTCCTCAGAGGCTGGACCACTCACCGCTAGGGGCTCCAGGACTCCTAACGACAGCCCCAGGCCAGCCTGAGTGAGGGAGAGGTGGGCGCTTGTGCCTGGGGCGGGGGCAGGTTGGAAGCATTTGATCAGGAAGCCTTTTTCCCAGTGACTTTAGAGTCTGTCAAGTTGACATGAAACTAGCCAGCACAAGGAGGAAGAGGGGGTGAGAAAAATCAAAATACATTATATGCATGTATGAAATTCTCAAACATTAAAGAATGGTCTCCTTTTCTTCCTATTGAGTTGCCTCATCCAGCTTTGGTATGAGGGTTTGTGCCAAGTCTTGTTGTAACTTGCTATGCAGTGTTTGGTTGATACCCCTAGGATACTTGCTCTTTTCTGAAGGGAAATGGAGGAGGAGTGGATCTGGGGGAGATGGGAGGTGGTGAGGGAACAGGGAGGAGCAGAGGGAGAAGAAACTGCAGTAAGGATGTAATGTATGAGAGTTGTTTTTTTTTTTTCAAATGAGCCTTCTCTACCAGCCAAATTTGCCCCAGCTGAGTCTCTTCCTGAAGAAGTTGGTCCCTTCTATATGACTTAACCCATTCAAAAAATCGTCTCAGTGAAACCTTGAGTCCACTTGATTCTGTTCATCTCACTTTCCCTTTAAATTCCCCAAAGGGCAGAAAGACACTGAGGACGGAGTCTGGGAGAGGGGAACAGATGGTGCCAGGACATTCTTAGATACTTGCTCAAGAGTCAGGCTGCCCAGGCCTGGCTGGTAGCTGCCCTGCTTGGTGGGTTAGACATTGAGCTGATTTCTCATGTCACCTCAGTGTCAATTTCCACTGCTTCCTCAGTGTGCCCCAATGATGCTAAAATACTGCCTAACCCGTGAGCAGGGTGATTGCAGATAGAAATCATTTATGTGCGTCTGGGGCAGATGGTAAGTGCTCTATGTAAATTAGAATGCAAATTCCTTCCAAGTCCCCCCGCCCCCTTTGTGGCTTCCGCAATATGGAAAGGGGGAATTTGAATTGTTTAAAGTTTGAACTGGAAAAAAAAAAACAAACTATGCTTAGTCCCCCTTTTCAAACTTCACGTGAAGACTTAAAGTTGATAAAAAGTGGCCTTCTTCATTCCCTCCCACCTCCATGCATACTTCCCACCCACATTGTTCACTCAGATTGTCTAATGATCACGGGAGAAAAAGACTGAGTATCTTTTTTTCCCCTACGGATTCGGTCGAACAATTGTTCTTTGTGAATCCAAATAAACACACAATACATTAAGGGCTTCAAATCCCATTTATTTTGCTTCTCTGGGTCACTGTACTTGGAATCAGTAAAATCGGATGAATAGGCTGTAGAGGAACAGAGTGGGGATGCCTAGCCTTTTGTGGGCTGAAATAATAGCATATTATTTATTTAAGCATATTCAGGCTTATCCTTCTTGGGCAGAGAGCACAATGGAATATTTTAATAGTCAATTTGACAAAAGAAAAGAGATTCACATCCCCAACAGTTCATTTTCTGTCTCTATGGTATCATCCCATAACCAGGGAAGCTAGAGAATTCGGCACAAAGGTGGCAGAACAGTGGCTTAGTGGTGCCACAGAGGCTGGAACCTTTGAGTGGCCAGAGAGGACGGTCTCAAGCATCCTGCAGGATGGCGGGGATGAAAGTGCTCACCAGAGAGAAGGGCAGGTTCTCTCGATGATGTGGTGAAAGAGGCAAAGTTGATGGCTGAGGTGGGGCTCAGGGCTTGAGGTCTGAAGACTGAGGAAAAGGTGTGGAATAAGACGTGAAGAATTCATATTAGGATCTACTTAAGGTTTTGGTCAGCACTGAAATGACTGGACTGGCCTGTTTATGCACTTCCTCAGCCACTTCTAGCTCTTGGTGCAAGTGCAGAATAAAGGGAGTCTTGGTTTTAACTAAAAAAAAAAGTGTGGATTAGCCAGGCAAATTGGACAAGGTAAGAAGTGAGAGAATGACAAATGTGGGCCAGGGAATCTGAACGATTACAGATTCAGATTATATACAGCCAGCGAGGACCCGGTTTTGGGGGAAATGAGGTAGAGTAAAGAGAAGTAGAATCCAAGAATCACAATTTCCTGTGGGGTTGAAGAATCACAGGAAGATATTTGAAATTGAGATTTCAGAGGACCTAGACAAATGACACTGTCTGGGGTGAAGTCATGGGAATGAGTGGCTGAAGAGGGACGGAAGATAAGGTTGTCGTAGATAAAACAGGTAATCGGATGAGCAAGTTATAGGAAGGGTCAACAAAGCAATTCTTGTAGTCACTAATAATGGAGACAAAAATGGGCTGGAGACAGTGATGGTGAGCCAAAAACGGACTGGTCCAGGATGGAAGGTTCAGCCTTGAGAGGCTGATGAAGAGTATGGTGGACTGTGCCATTGGAGACCTGGAGACTCAAAAGTGCAGAAGGAGAAGGAAGATGGTGATCTGGGAGAAGGATGTTAGGTCATCTCTCAGCTGGTTGCTAGGAAGGAACACAGCCTTCACTTGAAGGATCATCTCAGAGGGGCATTTGGTGCCTCTTCAATAGCTCCTTTGTAACTGTCATAGATTAGGCTTAATGATGGGAATGATAAACAACATCGTCAAAATGAGTAGTGAATGCACACATTGCTAGAGAAGGCCTACTGGGAGGCAACTGTGGGAAGGAGGTGAAAGATGGCCTGATTTTTGTTTTGTTTTGTTTTTTTGAGACAGGGTTTCTCTGTGTAGCCTTGACTGTCCTGGACTCACTTTGTAGGCCAGGCTGGCCTCGAACTCACAGAGATCCGTATGCTGCCTCTGCCTCCCAAGTCCTGGGATTAGTGACCTGTACCACCACACCCAGGACACCAGCTGTTTGTATCTATCTTAGCATTGTGTTTCTTGCTGATGGCAGCCTCAAACTCACAGAGATCCACATGCCTCTTGCCTCCCCAAGTGCTGGGATTATAGGCGTGTGCCACCGAGCAGGGCTTCTGGCCTGAATTTCAACAAATGGGTGGAAGCCATCCTGGGAGACAGGGAGGAAGGGGAGAAGTTTTGGGCAAACATGTAGCCATGCAGCTGGACTTGGAGTACCAGAAGAGGAAGTGTTTTCATCATGGATGACCTTTTGGTGTCACATTTAAAATATTAAGTTTTCTTGGAGTGATTGAGTCATTGAAGGAGCACGAGCAGAAAGTGAATAGGCTAAAATGACTATTACTTGTGTTTCCTTATTCATGTGCCTGTGACAGCACATATCTGTGCTGGTTTGTATGATGCCATGTGTTAGGATGGTTCATGTGGTTCTATCTCTGAGAGCTTCGGAGATTACATCTTTAGGAATATAGTTCTGTGGTCTGCATGTAGGTCCCCTAGCAAGTGGAGTGGAGGCTGGTTCCGACATGGACTATGTTGCCCGCTTTTGGATCACTTCCCTTTAGTGGTTCTGCCTTGCCTGGCCTCAGTGGAAGAGGATGCACTCAGTCCTGAAGAGACTTGACATGCTGGAGTAGGTTGATGCAGGGGTGGGTAAGCCTCCCTTTTCTGAGGAGGGGCAGAGGGAAAGGTGGAGCCAGGATGAGAGGAGGGAAGGGCTGCAGTTGGGATGTAAAGTGAATAAATAAATAAATAAATAAACTTAAATTAAAAAGAAAAAGAGTAGAGATCTGAATTTGACTTCCCATTGTCACTTAGAAATTTATGGCAGCTGTGGGTGGTGGCACACACATGTAACCCCAGTACTCAGGGAGGCAGAGGCAAGTGAATCTCTGTGAGTTCAAGGCCAGCCTGGTCTACAAAGAGAGTCCAGATAGCCAAGGCTACACAGAGAAACCCTGTCTCGAAAAAACAAACAAAAAGTTTATGACAAATGACTTGAGCTTTCTGATTTATCAGTAAAATGGGAATAATAGTCCCTGGGTGTAGTTTTCCTCAAGGATTGCTTGATCATTAGTTGTGTTTTGTGGAATGACTCATAGGCACACAGTAACTGTCTACTGTAGTCTCTCTGGTGTGTTCAGTGTTGGCTTGCTTCCCTGTAAACTGTTGTTTATTTATTTAATATATATGGCTGTTTCATCTGCACGTCTGTGTGTGCACCACATGTGTGCAGTGCCTGAGGAGGCTAGGGATCCTTGGTTGTGAGCCATTTTGTGGGTGAGAATTGAACCCTGGTCTTTCAGAAGAACAGCCAGTGTTCTTAATCAGAGAACTACCCCTCCCACCCCAAGGCTGTTTGCATTATTTCCTGTGGCTTGGCTGTATATTGAAATCACCTGATTCCACTTTAATATTTGGGGATAAGCTTTTGCTATGTAACCCAGCCTGTCTCCAATTGAGATCCTCCTGCCTCAGCCTTCTGAGTGCTGGCTGATAGACCTGCACCCCTTTGTTTAATTTCTTGCCCTAGTTTTGAAAATCACGCCCACAGGAATTCTTGTGAACTTGATTAGGGGCATGCCTAGGTGTTTCTATGTGGTGATTCTTACGTGTAATGAGACTCAGGCAGGCACTGAGCCTCAGGGTGGTAGGGAGTGGCCAGCCGCATTGGCATCAGCTGGGATCTTGTTAAAATGCAAAACCTCCCTGATCTGCTGAGTCAGAAGCTCCAGGGCTTGGGACCATCAGCACATGCTTTAAGGACCTTCCTGGTTGCTGTAGTTTATATCAACTTTAAAACAACTAATGTAGGGTAAGGAGTTAACAGCAGTCATCTTGGCCTTTGGTGTCTCTTTCTTCAGTCCTGGTTTCTTACATGCTGCTGCCCTTTTTTCAATCCCCAAGAGAACAGTACTAATTGAGCCTTGTTTCAGTTGTCTTTGTAGTTGATCAGGCTCTTTCTTGTAGTCCCAGCACTCAGAAGGCTGAGTTCAGGGCTAGTCTGGGCTATCAAGTAAGTTTTAGGTTAATGTGGATGAGAGTGAGATCCTGCTTCAAAAACAAATCCTCTGGCATATATGTACTGTATTTTTTTTTTTTGATCCATTTATCTGCTGGTGAACATCTAGGCTGGTTCCATTTCTTACCTATTTGTTGTGAGTAGGACAGTAATAAAAACAGGTATGTGAGCTTCTCTGTGACATGTTGACTTAAATGCCATCTCCTGAAGAGCCTTATCTGAGATATATGATAGTTCTGCTTTTAATTTTTGAGAAACTTCTATACCTGCATGCTTTTATAGTTTCAGATGGTTCTTTTGTGTGTGTGGTGTGTGTATATACTTAGTGTTTACTCCCCTTGCAGATTTGAATACTGTTTTGCTGCATTGCTCTTTTGCTGTCTTTTACTATGACATGTTATGAAGTGGCTCTTATCTGATAACATCTATTTATCTCTAAATGCCTCTTGTGTCTGGATGCTGATATCTTTATATTTGAGATATTGTTCAACTGAATAATAGATTCATTGAATAACAAATCCTCTTTGCTTCTACTTCCTTTTTCTTTTCCTTGTGGTTTTTTTTTTTTAAATCTCAGCTCTGTCTGTCTTTTGGATTCTTTGCTTTTGTCTTTTGATTGAATCTCAGAATTCTTGGACATTGTAAATAAAAAAAATTATATTTATTTATTTAGTTTTATTTATCAGTGTTTGAGTGTAGTATTTCCTCAGTCTTGTCCTCTTTCCTTGATATTTTTCTCTCATGTCTGGCTGAGTCTATTTGTTATGGTTTGGTATTTTCATTTGACTTAGGGGATTATTTTTTATTTCCAACATACAATTTTTTTCCCTGTCTGTACTGACAATAAGCCAAATACAATTTAACAGAAACCCCAGCAGCAGGCATGAGAAGACTTTTCTTTTTTTTTATTTTGAGTAGTTGGTAAGGGTTGTTCAAGAGATGTCCAAATCATTACAGGCTATGGCTATTGGTTTTGGTTTTCCCCGAGAGGTGGAAGTTAAGTCCTTATTGCTGAAGACACCATGCAGTTAGGCTGCTGGGCTGAAACTGACCTGAAAGCGTCCTCTGTGAGAACTAGTTTTCACAAAGCCAGAGGACACATGGGAGCTTCCAAAGAAGTGACCCGATACCCTCTTCTGGTATCTAAGGGCACACATGTGCGTTCTCCCCCCCCCCCCACACACTGCATGCTTACACGCACACACTTACACACTCACACACTCACACACTCATCAAATAGAACACTCACTGTCATGCCTTACCTTTGCTTTCTCATGGTTCCACCAATGCTGGTGCTGAGGTTGCCTTGAATTAGTCCTAAATCTCCATAGAATGTAATATCTTTGGAGAAGCCCAAGACCATTTTAATTAAATGACCTCATTCAGTGCCAGGCTTTAGGAGTAACCTGTATGATCTTAGCTCTGAATGAATTGCTTAAAAATAAAAAATCAGACAGCATGTATTGTGGTCTAATCCTCAATGGATATATAAATGGAATTTCTCTCTGATTCCTTTTTATTTTCCTGTATTAGTTGGTAAACACGCCTTTATAGCATCTGTCTTTCCTCACCTAATGCTTTTTAGTTGCATTAAAAGGAAAATAAAAGTTTAACAAGACCTTGAAAATGTTCATGCTTGGTTTGAAATTTTACTTTCTTGGATGTTTGGCTGGAAGGGATTATAGACATGATCTCATCTAGGCCTTCATAGGGTTCACCTGGTGTGGGCCAAAGTCCAGGGAAGGAGAAATCCTGGCTAAGGTTACACAACTTAGAGCTAAGTTTGGAAAAGACACTCCCTATCTGGACAAGAGTTGAGAACTACACAGGTATGTATCATGAAAAGGTTCATGCAAGCAGATCAGGGTGGTAAGAGTGGAGTTCTGTGCTCCAACTAGGATAGTGTTAAGGGAAGTGCTGGATATTCCACCTAGGATAGTGTTAAGGGAGGCACTACATATTCTAACTAGGGTAGTGTTAAAGGAGATGCTATGTACTGTATCTAGGGTCCTGTTAAGGAAGGTAGTATGCATTCCAAATAGGGTACATCTGGTGGAAGGAAAGGATGAAGTCTGGAGATACCCAAAGGGAGGATTTGGATCCTAAGAAGAGATTTTCCACAACAACCTGTCAAATCACTAGACTAGAATGCTGATGGGTCAATGATGGGCAGAGCCATACCTTGACCAGTATTGCAAAGTTATCAATGCCTCTTACCCTGTGTTTGAATGTAAACCTTGCACTAGTATTGGAAAGATGGGCCTGGATGCAGTCACTGGACCTCATTTGTTCCTCTTCTGAATGAAGCCACACTGAATACTAGCACTAATGTGATTTGTGGTGTGGACTGTATGCTCCTGGTTATAGGTGAACTTCTGGCCATGTAGGGAGTTCTCCATGATGTATACTCAGGGGCACAGCTGACTGTTTTGAAAATTAGATGGTCCAGTGTCAATAGATCAGGTCCATCAAACAATACTCTCTAATCTTTTGACAAGATCTTTCACAGAATAAACTTAAATGGTTAAAAACATGGAACATCAATGGTAGAAGGTGCTTATTAACAGCACTAAAAGTAACTTTCAGAATATTAGCATCCATTATGTCAGTTGATTCTCAAACTGTATATGAACATTATTATATAGACACAGTGTAGTTGATGTTAAATTCACTGGTAGTTGGATAGGAATCATCCCTCTTGAAAGAGCAAACGGACTCGGGCTTTGCTGTGTATCAAGCTAGCTTAATTTCATCAAGGGCTCTCTTCCATCATTCTGTAGTGATGGCGGGGTGGCTCCTCTGCTGATTTTGTTTGGGCTCACTCATGTAGATGCTGGAGAGCTGTTGAGCTGGAGAGACCAGACAACCTCATGTTCATATTTGGCAGCTGACATTGCTCGTGGGCTGTACCTTGTTTCTGGATCAGGTGGCTTCCCATCTTGCAGCAGGTTGACAGCGTTCTCAGAAAAGCATTCCCACAGACTGGACACAGAGTTGCAGGCTCGGGGACTTGAGTGTCATTAATTTATCCCGAGTACTTACAAATCAAAGCAAAGATTTAAAGATTTGTGTGTGTGTGTATGTGTGTGGGGGGGCAGAGGGCCATCTCTCCTCCATAGCAGAGTTTGCAAAGAATTTGTAGGCATACTAATCTACTGAGATACCTATGAGAAAAATTTTATTAGCCTTTGGGTTGTGAACCACAGTCTCTACAGCACATCTGCATTTGCTCCCAAGAGCAACTAAGGGAGGCTTTGGGCACCTGGTACATCTGTTGAATAATACCCTAATTCTGAGCCTCTGTGGTTTGGAGATAGCATTGTCCATGCTTTGTATATAAAAATAGCTGTGTAAACTGAACCCAGCAGCTTATCTTTTCCTTCTTAGAGAACTGATGTGCCCACCTGTGGCTTAATTTTAGAGATCTGTTTAGATTTCACTCTCTGAGTTGTTTACAGAAATCCAGGGCTAGGACCAGTTTTCTGTAAAGGTCATGTGTCTCTCAAGCATTTGACTGAGACTTGGGGAGATAAAACAAAGGTGACTGAAGGCCAAACGATTAAATTTCCAGTCAACAAGGGGACATCTGAAACCTGAGAAAGAAGCGTAGAGCAGGCTGTGAAACCTAACACCTCTGTGAGCATCTCCCCAAATCCCCAAACTGTTCTGTTTTCCTAAACAATAGGAGAAAGTGATTCAGAGAACTGGTAATTGAGTTTCCGTCTTCATGATGATGACCTTTAGAACTTTCCATGTAGGCTAAAATGTACACAATGACAATGGCCGATTAAGGAAGAAAGCAGTGATGAATAGTACTTGCCTGCTAGGGAGGAGAGTTCTTGCTCAGCCACTGGGCTCTGCAGAGCTCACCTGGACTGTGGTCAAGGTGGGGCCATTTGGCATACTCTGCAAGGAAAGCATTGTGACCATGACAAACAAGGCTTTGGAGTGGAACCCAGCCTAGTGGGCTGCGAAGGAGAATAGCTGTGGTGCACATGAGGGCATCTCTGGGACAAGGAAATTGTGGTCCACATATAAAATGAAATGTTAATAATTCTTTTTACTGCATCATAACATGGTGAGATGGAGCAAGCATAGCTCTTAAATAGCCACAGAGTTCATCATGGGTCCTTACTCACAGGACCTCATCTCATGCTAATTATCTCCCAAAGGCCATGACTCCAGATAAATACTCAATCTGGGTATTGAGATTCTAACATATGAACTTTGTGGACACAATCCAGAGTGAGGTAGGCAAACAGTGGTAGTTTGGCAAACCATGATCCTGCTTGAATTGAGCTACACACATAGCCCATTCCAAACAGTGCATTTAACAATCTGGGTCATTACCTGCATTGAGTTCCACACTTTTCTTAAAAAAAAAATCATCACTTCAATGTTTGGCTCTTTAACAACTCTTAGTGACTCTTCTTTTGTGGCCATGGGAAGAAGTAACTACCTTGGGCCATTTCATGTTCTTATAGTATCTTATAATAATAGTATCTAAAACTCACAATGAATAGGAATGTATTTGGTTGAAAAATCCAAGATCTCACTTTCTCTCCATACGCTCGCCTCTAACCACTCCACCCTTCTCCTGTTCCCCTCCCCAACCCAGTTCCCTCCCTCCATCTTCCCTTGATGTCTATACTATTGCCCCTTCTCAGTGAGATTCAAGAGACCCTCATTGGGCCCTTTTTGTTATTTAGCTTTTTTGGGTCATTAAATTATAGCATGGTTATCTTGTACTTTATGGCTAATATCCGCTTAAAAGTGACCAAATTTGTCTTTTTGGATATGGGTTACCTCACTCAGAATGATCTTTTCTAGTTCCATCTATTTGCCTGAAATTTTCATGATGTCCTTTTTAAATAGCTGAGTGCTATTTTGTGTGTGTGTGTGTGTGTGTGTGTATGTGTGTGTAAATGTACCACAATTTTCTTTATCCATTCTTCCGTTGAGGGACATCTAGTTTGTTTCCACTTTCTGGCTACTACAAAGAAAGTTGCTATAAACATGAACTGAGATTCGTAGAGGATGCATCTCGGGTACAAGCCAGAAACCTGGAACAATGGAAACTCTCAGGAATCTATGAGAGTGACCCTAGCTAAGACTCCTAGCTATGGGGGATATGGAACCTGAACCGGCCATCTCCTGTAACCAGAAACAACTTCTGATGGAGGGACAGGGACATCAACCCAGCCACAAAACCTTAGACCCACAATTTGTTCTGCCTACAAGGTGTGTAGGGGTAAAAATGGAGTAGATATTGAGGGAATGGCCAGCCAATGACTGGCCCAGTTTGAGACCCATACCATGAGAGGGGGCCCATCCCTGACACTATTAATGATACTCTGCTATACTTGCAAACAGGTGCCTAGCATAACCCTCATCTGAGAGACGTCACCCAGTAACTGATAGAAACAGGTGCAGAAACCCACAGACAAACATTAGGCAGAACTTGGGAAATCCTATAGAAAAAGGGGGGAGGGAGAGGGATTGAAGGAACCAGAGAGGTCAAGGACACTGTAAGAAAGCATACAGAATCACCCACCCTGGGCCCATAGGGGACCACAGAGACTGAACCACCAACCAGAGAGCATGCATGGGATGGACCTAGTCCTCTGTACATATGTAACAGTTATGTAGCTCAGCCTTCATATAGGACTCCTAACTGTAGGGGCAGGGGCTGTCTCTGATTCTGTTGTATGCCTTTGGATCCTTTTTAGCTAACTAGGCTGCCTTGTCTAGCCACAACAGGAGAAGATGCACCTAGTCCTATTGCAACTTGGTATGTCAAGACAGGTTGATGTCCAGGAGAGGCCTCCCCTTTTCTGAGGAGGAAGGGAGGACAGGAGGATTGTGAGGATTGAGAGTGAGGGATTGGGAGGAGAAGAGGGAGGGGAAGAAGTGATAGAGATGTAAAGTAAATTTAAAAAATAAAATAAAAGAAACATCCAAGATCCACTTCAATGAGTGTTAACCATGGCAGAAAGTGGGTGGGCCAAAAAGTACATGCTGAGTGAGAATGAGCAAGGCAGTGGGAAGGAAGGACAAAATGGAGGGAAGGGTGGAAAGAGAGAAATAGAAACAGAGAGGCTGAGCTCCTGAACCCACTCTGAACCCACTCTGGAGTCAGAGCTCTCATGATCTCACCAAGGCCTAAAAAGTCCCACCTCTCAAGGCTGCTGTACTGAGGTTCAATTTCCAACCTATGAACTTTGGAGGAGAGAGTCAGACCAGGACGGCTGCTAGGCAGGTGGATATAGATTACACTGTGTGAACTTAATACGTGTACTCAGTGTATATGGATCAAAGCAGGATCATTAATGTTTCCATCTCATTTTAGGTTTCAGGGCTTTGATGTCTTTTATTCTAGCTATCCATCAGATACATAACAGGCCACTATGAACTGCTGCCGTTCCACTGTGCTATTGAACATGAAGACATTCCTATTTCCTATCTCGCTGTGTCTGATACTCCCTCTGCCTACTTTCTAAGGCTTCCCAAAATATGATTTTAAAAATAGCTGAACAATATTTCATTGTTGGTTAGTACTGTATTCTCACCCATTCATCCCTGGATTGATATCTAGGTCAGTTACATATCTATTGTGACTAGTTGGGTGACATTTTGACATGCTGACATCGCTATCTTTATGTGTGTACCAGAAATAGGGTTGAGTCAGATGGTGGATCTAATTTCAGTGTGTTGAGGAAATGCCACATGGTTCTTTTCCACGGTTGGGTGAATTTACATTTTACCAACATTGTATAAGAATTTCACTTTCTGCAATTCTTTCTAGCACATATTATATTTTGTATCTTTAAAATAATATTTATATTTTAATTATGTATTTGTATATATTTCTGACTGTGTTTTTTTTTTTGTACATGCATGCTGCATGCAGAGGCAGGAGGGGCAATGGCTCCTGTAGAGCTGGTGTTATAGGTGGTTGTGAGCAGCCCAGTGTGGGTGCTGGGAACAGAACTTGGGTCTTTTTACAGCAGCCATTCTAATCGGTATGAGATAATAGCTCACTGTGGCTTTTATTCGCATCTTTCTGAAACTAATGCTGTTGAGCATTTGTTCTTAAGTTTGTTGCCTGCTTCCTTAGTATTTATCCATTTTAAATATTTGTCCATTTTAAATTAGGCTGCCTTTTTTTTTTTTTTTTTGCGTTTTAAATGTTTGTGTTGCTCCAGACAGTAACCCTGAATCAGATGAAAACCTAACAACTTTTTCATTTCATAGGTTGTCTCTCCATTCTGATTCTTTCCTGTACAGTGGAGAAGCGTCTTAATTTTAATTTCATATAATCTTATTTGTTTTTTTTTGTTGTTGTTGTCTGTACTATTTGGGTCTCCTTTAAAAACTTCTCAAAAACACTGATGTTCTGAAAAAGTATTTCCCTTTCATTCGTCTCTAGTAGTTTCAGAGTTTCAGCTTTTAACTTAGGTTAGATCCATTTTGACTTGGTTTTTACAAAGGCAAAATGATAAGGATCAAGTTTTAATCTTCTTATATGCATATACAGGGTTTGCAATGCCATCTATTGAGGACATTATATTGTTTTTTCTCTGATGTATGTTTTTGGTGTCTTTGTAAAAAAGTACTTCAGTTAATTGTAAATATATGGAGTTACATCTAGGCAATCCATTGTTTTTTATTAGTCTATATGTCTGTGTTTATAACAACATCATGCTATTCGGAGCACTATAACTTTGAGGTATTTTGACATCAGGTAGAATAATGTCTCCAGCTTTGTTCTTTTTCCTTTGTGTTTCCATATAACTTTATGACTGGTTTTTCTAGTTTTTTAAAGAATCTCTTTGGTTTTTTTGATGGGGATTTCACCAAATCTATAAGTCATTTTGTATGGTATGCACATTTAAAATATAAATTCTTCCAATCCATGAATATGGGAAGTCTATTCATTCATCTTTGCACTCTCTTCAAATTATTTAATCAGAGATTGAAGCATCATATTTTTGTATTGCATGTAATTATAGGTAACAGTATTCATTGTGCATTGGAGATTTTAACTACAGAATATTGTATATGCTGCATATACACATATGTGAAGACAACCCCATTAGTCAGGGTTTTTCTTGGCTAGTGAGTTTTATATCCTTAAGAGAAATACTTTGCTGAGGGTGGCATGAAGCCTAAGTAACAATAACAATAACAGCTGCCTGTAGTCCTGGAAGAGTTGTTCACCACTCTTTCATCATTATTTCCTCACTGATCAACGAATTTAAAGTGTTAATAGAGATATATTTTGGGCACAAATGTGAATTTGTCAAATTGCAAGCCTTATTCCTTCAAGTACCCATTCTGTTTCTTTCCTCCTGTTTCTTGCTTAGAAGTAAAGAGGAGTGCTTAGTCGACATTTTTTCCCAAAGATATAACTGACAAATAAAAGTTATGTGCAATGGGTATGCATTACTTTCACTTCCTACGGATGTGACTAGGTACCTAATAAAAAGCAGCTAATGGAAGGAAGGGTTATTTTGGCTTGAGGTTTGAGCAGGTGGTGTTCATTGCGGCAGGGAAGGCATGGCAGAGTTCGTGGCCGTGGGGAGATATAGCTCTTCATATCTCAGCAGAACAGGAAGTAGAGAAAGAAGAATGCTTGTCCTCACCTGGCTTTCTACTCTCCCTTTTTATTCACTCTGAGCCCCTCCCAACCTTTAAGATGGAACCACTCACAATGCAGGTCTTCTGCCTCACTCAATTCTCTCTGGAAAGGACTTCATAGATAGAACCAAAACGTTGTCTCCTGGATGATTCTAAATCTAGCCAAACTGACAGTGAAGATGAACTCATTGTACAATATTTTCATATACATTTGGATTGTGATGTAATTACCGTAGTCAAGGTAATGAACATATCTATCACCTCTCATAGTTACATTTGTCGTGGTTGTGTTGAGAACACAAACAATTCTGAAAAACAAAACAAAACAAAACCCTTGACTGTCATTTGAAATTGAGATTTGTTACCACATACTTTATTTTAGTTTTTGTTTTTTAAAATATATTTTTCAATTTATTTACCTTGCATCCTGATCATAGCCCCTTCCCTCATCTTCTCCTGTTCCTGTCCTCCCTCTCCTTTTCTTCCGTGATCAGCTATTTTAAAGGGATGAGCTTTTGTTTAAAAATAACATTATGCAAAAACTACCCAAGAGGGAAGCAAGTAGAAAGGTTGGTCTCCTCCTACCACAAAACTTGTCTTTGGCAAGAAAAAAGTCTGAGACCCTGTAGTTAAAGTTGACTGTGATACTTACATTGGTGAATTTTATTTTCAGTGTGTTTTCTTCATCAACATTGGGCTAGTTAGAGAAACAATGGGAGATGTTTAATGCAAGAAATAAGTTACAGTATGAGTTATCTGCGGAGTATAACAAAATATCCTAAGACTAGTAGCTTAAAACATCAACCTTTTATTATGAGTTGTGAGTTCTCCAGGCAGCAGGTTTTTTGTTTTTTATTTTTTTATTTTATTGTTTCCCTTCATACTGGTCTTGACTTGACCTCTAACGTAAATCTCATATGCCTGTTCTGGATGGCAGGTCAGCTAGAGGGCTTTGATTCTGAGGCCTGGGTGATTATCCACAATTTGGCTCTTCTTATAGCTCTCATCTTTCAGTAGGCAAGCCTGTCCTTAATCATTTGTTAGGGAGGTCAGTGGGTTTCCAAAGCAGGACTAGAAACATGAAATGTATTTAACTCTATAATCAGAACTAATGCAAAATTGTGTTTACTATGGCTTATGAGCTAAACAAAGTAGTAAGGCCAGTCCATGCTTAAGATGTAGAGAAATGGACTTCATCTTTAATTTTACATTTCAGAAATCTATAGAATGAGATATATTAATTGTGACCACTCTCTACTGCTATAGTAGTCCCTGATCCACAACTTTATTTTTCCATGGTTTCAGTAACCTGTGATCAAGAGTGGTCTAAAAATGCTATATGGAAAATCCCAGAAATAAAGGCTTTTTACAACTTCATAGCACTCTGAGTAGCATGACGAAAATCTTGCACAACATCACCCTGTTACCATCTCTGCTATTAGGCTGACCATCACAGCTTAGCTATGTTTGGGTTCAATAACCCTGGCTCTACTTTCACGGCTTTAAGGCACAAGAACAGTGATGCCTGCAGTTCAGACAGGCTCAGAAGAAGCTATAGCATGCTTCCTTTATGTGAAAAGGAAAATTTTTAATAAGAAATGAAAAAAAGGAAAAAATCCAATAAGGAGGTGCACTATGTAAGAAGCAGGAACAAATGAATTTGTGTCTTTCAACAATGTCAAAATTTATTGAACATCAAAGTCACAGGATACAGTGGTTTTATTGAAAGCAACCTGTCAAATAGTCCCAACTCCTTAGATAACTGGCTGAGGCAAACACAGCTTCTTTTTATTTCAATCTTTACTGCTGATATTAACTGTGAGACACATTAGACACTGCCCAGTGAACTTGTCACATATGTATGTATGTGTATATATATATATGTGTGTGTGTGTGTGTGTACACACACACATTTATGTTGCTTACTGGAACATAGCTGGAAGGGATAAAGAGGTCTCAACAGAGTGTAGGAGTTCCACAGAGGTACAACTTAGAGGCAGAGGTAGGCAGTTAGGGATGTGGAGAAAGTCCTTGTGGGAATAAGATAATGAACCCTGTTGGAGGTCTTTTGGAAGTACCTGTGGCAGATCAATGCACTGGGACCCAGGTTCTATCTGAGCCACAGATTCAAGTCAAACTGGAACTGGGGGGCTGTAGACGTGAAGGGGCCAGGTAGACAAAAGGGCTGACGAATAGATGATAAGTCTAGATGGATGAACAGGAAAATGCTGGGAAGCAGGTCAAGATGGACAAATGGACAGATGGATGGACAACGATTTGAGTAGTTTGTATCAACAATGGGGACCAAGTAGAACTGAAGCCTCTAGGGTTGGTAGGAGTTTTCTGCCTTTCAGTCATGTGATCACACAGTGGCTGGCCTGATGACAGGTTGGTGGGACCTGTCATTACCATAGTGTAAGATGCCCTTCTCTTTATGGGGTTCAGGTGAAGGTGATGTATCCTTCCTCAGCCTGGAGTGCTTGGTAAGTACTTGGATCTGGTTTTCTTGATAATTTACTCTGATAAATTATAGGGAGATGCCCTTCTCACACCTCATATAAATAGTTATCAGTCTGTTGGGGGTGCTGGAAGGCAGTGCTAAGTGTCCACAGAGGTACAGAGTCATTTTGCCTCTACATATGCACTCAAAATTGAGTCAAATGCTTTTGTGAGATACAGTTTTTTTAGAGTAAGGCATAGCCAGAGAAGACACTGTTTTATACAACATGGAATAATTTAGAACGAGACATTGCCTGATCTCAGCATCTAAGATCTATAGGAAAACTGATAGTCTACTGGTGAAATATGATTTCAAAATGAAATGTGTGTCAGTTTTGCTGTGCATTCTAAGCCGCGCAAGTTACAGCCACAGCGAGCGATGAATTTGTGGGTGGATGTCATTAACAGAAAACATATTTCAACTGTGTGGTGGTTTGATAGGAATGGCCCCCATAGATTCCTGTTTGAATGCTTGGTCCATACAGAGTGGCACTATTAGGAGGTATGGCCTTGTTGGAGGAGGTGTGTCACTGTGGAGGTGGGCTTTAAGGTGTTCTCATAGATGCTCAGACCACTCCCAGACTGTCTTCTGCTGCTGCCCGTGGATCAAAGTGTAGAACTCTTGGCTGCCTGTCCAGCACCATGTCTGCCTGCATGATGCTATGCTTCCCGCCATGATCACAATGTGCTAAACCTCTGAAACTGTAAGCCAGCCTCCATGAAATGTTGTCCTTTATAAACATGATCCTGGGGTCTCTTCACAGCAACAAAACCCTAACTAGGACAAATTGAAAGCCATGTGTTGCACCAGAATGATGACTTGGGCAGGGGAAATCCTCTGATATGAGTGACACTGGCTGTTTACTGCAAGAAATGGGTGTTCCCTTGAGAAGGGCTAGGAAGATGGCTCAGTGGTAAAATGCTTGCTGCATAAGCATGAACACCTACCTTTATATCCTGACCACCTATGTAATATGCACATGGGGCAACTCCAGCACTGTGGGGCAGAGTCCTTGCTGGCTAGCCGGTATAGTCAAAATGATGAGCCCCAAGTTCAGTGAGGAGAGGCCGTGTCTCAAAAAATCAGGTGGGGAGTGATAGAGGAAGGCACACAACATGACCCTCTTGTCTCTGAGCATAAGCACACACTTAGCCACACATGTATGCATTATGCACATGTATATACACACTCATATACATACATTGAGAATTATAAAAAAAATATAGCTGGGCACAGTGGTACATGCCTGTAATCCTAGCACTCAGGGAGGCAGAGGCAGGCAGATCTCTGTGAGTTCTAGGCCAGGCTGGTCTACAAAGTGAGTCCAGGATAGCCAAGTCTACACAGAGAAATCCTGTCTCGAAAAACCAAGAGTGGGGGGGAAAGAGATATAAAACCTATTGGAGACACTACCTTCTGGTAGCAAAGAAGTTGCTGCCTCATTCTCAACAGAACTAAACCTGATGAAGGAAAAGGCATATCATTCAAAGTAAGCCCTTCAAGGGGCTGCACTGGCTGTTCTGCCAGAGGACCGGAGTTTGGTTCACTAGGTTTTCTGTAACTTCACTCTCAGTGTGTCAATAATGTTTTATGGCCTTTCTGGGCACTAGGCACACTTGTGATGCTCACATAGACATGTAGGTAAAATACCTATACACATAAAATACATACATATATAAAAATATTTGAAAAGTAAGCCCTTCAATTTGTTACTGGTAATCTTTTTGTTTTTGTTTGGGACAGGGTTTCTCTCTGTAGCCCTGGCTATCCTGGAATTTGCTCTGTAGATCAGGCTGGCCTCGAACTCAGAGATAAGTCTGCCTCTGGCTCCCGAGTGCTGGCACTAAAGGCATGTGCTACCATGACTAGCAATTATTGGTTAATCTTACCCTGTGTCCAATTTACAAATTAAATGTTGTTATAGGTACACTCCTGGGAAGAAACACAGTAGATGTGGTGGTTGGACAATTTTACTATTTCAGGTATCCTCTGTGGTCTTGGCCTTGCCCATGAGTAAGAGGGGACTATTATCTGACTTAGTGATAAAAGTGTATGGCTGGAGGGATAGAAGGAAGAATGGAGTGTGCTTACAGACTAGTAAAAAAGAATGGTCTATTAATAAAGAGAAAGCTGCTGATCATGTGTCCATGTATTTGGTGCCTTGGAGAACAAGGTCTCAGTTTTTGCTGGATTGCTAAAGAGACTGCCATTTCTATGGACAGGATGGACTCTTTCATCCTTATGATGGTTTATATCAGTTTAGTGGAACCAAAAGCCTCACCATGAGGATTGGGGAAATCCAGTCCAGGGACTTCCAGATGGGGCAGATAGCACAGAAGTGGGAGAGTAAACCTCTGTGAGGTTCTTATAGAGGTCTGAGACCCATGGATGTAACATGCTGCGATTCTGGGGAGTGGGAGAAATGTAAGTCCCTTTTCAAAGGCAAACACTGGCTGAGTCAACTCAATTGCTGAATTCCCTGCCCTCTCCCTGGAGTTACCAATGACTCCTTTAGCCACTGTCTTGGCTCCATACTTAGTCTGAATGTGCAAGAAAACCAGATTCTACTCCCTGACCAGTCTTTCAAAGGACAGCTTTATGGAAAGGTGGTAGACACAAAAGTGTTCATGTCACCTGTCTTGTTTGGTGAAGGATCTTAGCCATTACCACTGAGAGCGCTTGTGTGCAAGTGCGTGTGAGTGCTATGTAGAGAGACAGGCTTTCAGAAGAGCACAAGTCCGTTAATTAAGTGGAAATGGTTAAGTAAACATCTGTCAAAAGACCAGAGGAAAGTCACAGCCTCAGATTCTTTAATGAGAAGAAAAGTAGAGATGTTGGAGAAATTTAGAGTCCTTTATTGCTAACCGCCAGAGGTTGGGGAGATGGTGGGGAGCAGGAAGCAGGATAGTAAGTAGCCAAGGCTGAGGTCAGGAAGCATTTATAGAAAAATTCTGCTCTGAATGTCTCAGAAGCTTCATTATGGATCCCGAAGCCATGTAAATAGGTTGAAGGCTGGTCTGGCAGGCCAGTGTGTGTTAAATATGCAGCACTTTCTTGTAAGAGCTATTTTACACTGGTAAGTTAACCTGGGAATTAACCATTGCCTGAAAGTGGCTGACAAGTGTAAAACAAAAACAAACAGAAAAAAACCCCAAACACCAGGGTCATATCATCTTAGTTCTTTAAGGCACATTAGCACATAATATGAAAGTGGGCCTCAGCAAGCTGGAAGTGGTGAGTCTGAAGTTGTGAAGCCACGTGGCTAGTTCACAACAAAGTCAAGATAAGAATTCAGAATACATGATTTTTAACTCAATGGCTCTATAATCTGACCCCACCACACCCCAACTCAGCCAAAGTTTGTGTCTCTCATTTTGGCTGAGGCTTAGTCTTTATTGATGCCATGGGAATCACCCATGGACACTTTTGCAAACAGATCAACCTAGATCTGATCCAGAACTCAAGAGGCAGGGCTTTGGGGCAAGGGGACATTCACCTAGGGGGTACTCATGCCCAAACCAAACCAAAGTATCAAAGCAAAACAGTTTTGCTGTGTCAATCTGATACCAGATTCCTGAAGAGGCAGCAGTTCTGCTGGTGTTAGCATCTTCCAGGTGTCTGCCCACCTGTCTCAGGTGCTTAGCCCAAACACAGTGATTGCCTGAGGGGCTAATGTAAAAGACCTTGCATGAGAGATCTCTTCAGGCTTTTGCTTTGTACCAAGGATAAGAGTTATAGTCATGATAAAGGGGTTAGCTGTAACTAGGATGTCTTCTTTTAGTCTCTGCAGTCTATAAATCTGTGGGATGATGTCCATTTAGGGCCACCAGGTACTAGGCTGCTGGTGCTTGCCCAATAGTGAGAATAAATTGTGATCAGGGAAGGGAGCCAGTTTTCTCTAAGGGCAAGTGGCTCCAAAGACAGTGGGTTCTTCTTGGCCAATGCTGCATCTGTAGATGCTGGAATGCTACCTGGCATGTGCTATGTGTTCAGTTAATACTTGCAGGTTGAACAAATGAAGAATGCATTATGGAAAGTCAAGTGTGAAAGCTTTAGAGTTAACATATCTGGGATCACTAAGATTTTCCTTTCTAGGAGGTAGGAACTGAGTATAGTTGGGATTCACTCAGGAGCACTCTACTAGGCCTAATGTGTGATGATAAATCAGAGCCCTCCTAGGGTTCAGAATCAATTTCACACCTCATCTGTTATCATGCACAGTATGTGTAAGAAAGTTCCTCATCATGGTAATACATCAGCTCTCAAAGATCAAAAGTGCCTGAAGACCAGAAAAGAGAACACGGTTCTAGTCCATTGTGCTTAATCAGCTACCCGGACATTGATGGATTTCAGAAGATACTTGTATTTAAATCCTGACATCTAGAATGTCTCAAGGAGAGCCCACCATTTAGAGCCTGATGGAACAGTTTTACAAAATCATTTCTCATCATTTGTAGTCAGAATCACAGTCTCTCTTTGTAGAAACATTCCAAGAAAAGCCAGAAGAGGACTGGAGATAAAATCCTACCTAGCATAGTGAAAGCACTAGGTTACCAAAATCCTCACTGTGTCCATGACAGATATCATTTACAGAACAATGTATGTTCTTTCTCGGCCTGGATGCAGCTCTGTTGCTTCTTAATCCAAGACTCATCTAAGTCATAGCTACTGGCTCATCCCAGGTGGCACATTGAAGGGGAAGTCATTGGCCATTGCAATCTAGAGTTTGTCTTTGATGATTGCTTCTCTGGAAAGGTAATATGAGCAGGTAATAAGACAAGAAAGAAAAGGCAAATGAAGTGCTCTGTACTGAGAAAGGATATCAAAGTAAGTTATCCGACTCTCTGTCAGATATTGCTTCTGGCCAGAAAACTATTCAAAGTCAAGGGCTTAAGACTGTCATCATAGCATGGTGGTATTTCACTAAAGGAAGTTTTGCGGCCATGTTTATCAGAATCACCTTGGTTTTAATGAACATCTTTGTACTCAGGACTTCCTTAGCCTCTGGGTCTGAAGCTGCATTAGAACACAATCCCTGTGGACCTCAGTCACCATGTAGTTGGACCTACTGCCCCAGAGAGATCTGGATTCTAGTCCCAGTTCTGCCTTGTGCTTGTAGTGTGAACTTGGTGTTTTGGTTACTTTTTGTATTGCTGCAACCAATTGACCAAGGCAACTTGAAAAAAAAAAAACAACATTTTTTTTACAATACTATTTTTTTGAATTTATTTATTTTTATATCAATCACAGGTTAGGTACTTTGCATCCCAGGTGAAGCCCCTTCCCTCATTCCCTCCCACCCTCCCCATCCCTCCCTCATCTCCTCCCACCTTCCCCATCCCTCCCTCATCTCCTCCCCGGCCCCTCCAAGTCCACCAACTGGGGAGGACCTCCTCCCCTTCCATTCAACCCCAGCTCATCTTGTCTCCTCAGGGCTGGCTGCAATGTCCTCCCCTGGGATCTAGCCAGGCTGTTACTCCCTGGCATGTATGGGGGAGGGTCAAAGAGTCAGCCATCAAGTCCAAGACTGAAACAGTCCCTGGTTCCCTTACTAGGGTCTTCAGTTTGACAATGAGCTATCATGGGCCGCATCTAAGCACGGGTTCCAGGCCATATCCATATATGGTCCTTGGTTGGAGAAACTGTCTCATATAAGACCCCTGTGCCCTGCTCAGTTTGGTCTTTGTGGAGCTCTTGTTCTCCCCAAGTCTTACTAACTTCCCCTATTTTTATTATTATTTCCTGCCCTCTGCCAAAGGCTTGATTGTGAGTCTTAATATCTGCTTTGATACATTGCTATATTGGTTCTTTCAGAGGTCCTCTTTGGTATGCTCCTGTCCTGTTGCTGGTTTTCTCCTCCATTCAATGTCCATCTCATTTGTTCATCTAAATGAGCATTGATCATACCAACCTGGGT
>CM053757.1:31717276-31751578 GCA_028658305.1 Pachyuromys duprasi | reverse complement strand
CCTTTGTGGTTCCTGATCTTTTCTCTAAGTTCTCCAGTTCCAGGTTCTTCTCCCTTTGTGTCTTCTTTATAGATTCTAATTCTGTTTTCATGCTTTGTACCGTTTCCTTCAACTGATTGACTGTGTCTCCTATATTGGTTGTTTCCTCTCTGTTTATCTTTAATTGTTCCTCTATGTGGGCAGTTAAATTCTCTCAATTTCTTTGAGGGCCTTGTTCATTTCCTCTTTTTGTCTCTCTTTTCATTGCTCCAATATCTGCATAATCATAGCTTTAACATAATTTTCGTGTGTCTCCGCTGAATTAAAATCTCCACTGCTTTTGGGTGTTTCTGGTGGGGCCATGGTGTCCTGATTTTTGTTGGGTGAGTTCTTTCTCTGATTTCTGGGCATTTGTTTATATATAATCAAGGAGCTGTTTGTGCTTTAAGGCTGAACCAGACTGGAACTGTCAATCTCTTGTGTCAGGAGTATTCTTCAAGAAGATCAGGGAGTTCCAGTGGTTTATTATTGTTTGTTGTTGTCTCAGTTGAACTCTGTTGTGGGCTCTGTGTGCCCGGCTTTGTGCTCTGTGCTAGAAGCTGTGAGCACTGCAGGCTGGTCACCCCTCTGGTCTGGAGGTTTGGCTCCTCACTCTGTGCTAGAGGCTGAGTGTCCCGGTTTGAGATGTCATCTGGGTGCTTGCGCTCCGCCCTGGGCTTGCTGCTAAGGGCTCTCTCCTGGACTGGAGACTTGGTGCCCCCTTCTGGCCAGGGGCTGTGCACCATGGTCTGAGATGATATTTGAGGCACACACAGTGGGTCTGGAGTGGTTGTGGGCGTTGCTGAGCAATGTGCATCTGCTGTATGCAGGCTTGTCTGAAACGGTGCCCGAGGCCTTCTCAGTCTGGCCCGTGGACACACACCCTGACTGAGGTGGTTGCTGGCGGACCTGAGCAGTGTGCACCCACAGTGTGCAGGCCAGTCAAAACGGTCCCCTAGGCCCTCTCAGTTTGCAGTGGTTCCAGCGGAGGTGATCGGTGTGTGCCTGCTACATGCCTGGCAATCACAAATGCTGGTGTTTTAAGGTCCCAGAGTTCAGTGTCCTGGTCGCTGCGTTGTTTTTGCTGTCCTACTCCTCAGACAGTGTCCTCTCATGGCAGCCATCTTGGATCTCTCTTGTAACAAGAAAAAAAAATCCATTTAATTAGAGGCCTTAATTACAGTTTCAGAGGCTGAATCCATGACCATTATGGCAGGAAGAATGGTGGCAGGCAGGCATGGTGCTGGAACACTCTAAGAGCTTACATACTGATCTGCAAATTGGAGGCAGAGAGAGAAAGAGATGGGCTTTTGAAAACTCGAAGCCCACTTTGAGTGACAACACATTCTCCAACAAGGCTATACCTCCTCCAACAAGGCCTTACCTCCAGTCCTTCCTAAACAGTCCACCAACTGGGAACCAAACAGTTATGTTTAGGTATATCCATACCTGAGCCTCAGTTTCCCTAACTTTTGGAGCAACAAGTAATAATCACCTGTGCCACGTGTCTCCTCATAGGGTAATCCTGAGTGCCATTTGAGATAAAGATACCTGTGATTCTTTGGAAAGAAAAAGATGCCCCAAACATGGAACATAAAGCTGTCTACCTGTTACAGTCTGTAGCGGGTTGGAGAATGGAGATACTTTTCATCAGGTGTCAGTGGCCTACTAAAAACCAGAGTGACCAAGAGGAAAAGTAGAAGCCCTCTTCCAAAGAGATCACAGCAATGCTTATCAACCATAGCTGATAAAATTTGGAGATATTTGAGAACTATTTGCTTCAGAGTCTTGCCCAAGATGGAGGGAAGAAATTTCCCAGGCATGAGAAATGTGGCTTACCTAGTCTCACGTCTATTTGTTTTTGTTTTTATCCTTCCCCCTTCCCCCAAAAGTGGCTGACCTGTTTGTCTTTTAAGTTGAATTCACATTCCAGTGTTTTCCTAATACATTTTACTTTATTTTTATTAGTAAGTTATCCTCTGGTAATTTCATGTGTATATACATTTATATATAAAATGAATATATACTTTTATATTAATACATATGCTAATATATATGAATGATAATGCATTCAGATTGCTTTCACTTCCTACC
The DNA here is from genome assembly GCA_028658305.1 of Pachyuromys duprasi. Taxonomy (NCBI): domain Eukaryota; kingdom Metazoa; phylum Chordata; class Mammalia; order Rodentia; family Muridae; genus Pachyuromys; species Pachyuromys duprasi. The sequence goes on along the minus strand of CM053757.1, from coordinate 31,749,466 downwards.
TCCTCTTATCTCCTTTCCAGCACTGTCATTCTTAACAGGAGATTTATACCCCTTTTCTTTTTACGTTACTTGTGCTCATTCCATTGCTGGCAGCCAGAAAACTTCCACACACACCTTCTCATTAGCAGATCAGCTCTTCAAAGCTGGGGAACGGTGGATATTTAGTTCACCTCAGGACCCTGAGTAACTAGCATGCTTCCCAGAACAAGGTAGACATGAAAATTTTGCTTAATGACTAAACTGAGAGCTGCCCGGGGTCTAATCCTAATGGAAAGAGATCAAAGCTAGGTCCTCTCAAAGCAAGGAGAAAATGGGCATCAAATTCCTGGCTTTCATATACAGATACTCTATGAATGGTTTGGGGGAGCATTTTTGAAAGGTAGGCGAAGCTTAGATGAGTTCACAGGACACACATTTGCAACATGAATGCTCTGTGCTATAACAGCAGGATTGCTCTGTGGCTATTGCTTGACTGAAAAATGGGCTTATAGCCAGCCACAGTTATTATAAGTTGGAAAAAAAAAACCATAAGTGGAAAATGTAATCAATATTCCAATCAAACATTGTGGTGTAACAACACAGCACAGTGAGGGTCCGTTGTTTGTGCTGGTGATTGGGCGGTTAACTTGTGGCCCATAAAACAGACTGTGTAGCTTATCACTGAGAAAGAATGAGAACTCCAGACTGTGTGGCTTATCACTAGTCCGAGAAAGAATGAGAATTCCAAGTATGGCATCCGATGAATTAAAGTACCCTTTGAGCCATTAGACAGTTGAAGCATCATATGTAGATATTCAACAATAATCACAGAGATAGTAAGAATAGAAAAACTGACTTTACCATATGGCCCCCTTGCTCTGCTTGCCATCATCCCTCCACCCTTCCACTCCCTTTCACACCCTAGAAGCGAGGCCCATTTGGTTGAGTGGATATCTGTGGATGCTCCTTAGGGTCTGCTAGTGACATCAGCATCTTACTGGCACCTGTGATACTGTGGGAACTTCCTGAGTGTCACTGCAGACCAACTTTATCAGAAGCCCTGGGGATGGGAACCGTGGCCTTCAACAGCCGTTGGCTTGATAGCGATGCTTATTCAGGTCTGAGAACCGTAAGTTTATGGCAACGAGTTCCTTCCGCTGTAGCTTCTGGGTGAAGCCTACGCAGAGGGAAGGAGTTAAGAGGGTGAGCTGGGGCATCTCCTTCTTCTCTCCACCTAGGGGTTACTTGTTCCTCAGCTGAGCATCTCAGCTCCTGTAAGGTATTCTCAGAGCATCTTTGTTCTGTGACACACTGTACACCATCGCCCTCACGCTCACCACTTCAGATTTAGGGATGTTAGAGGACCCTTCAGTGTCAGATCTGGGGTTCCTACAACCTGCCTTTGTTGAAAGACATCTCATTGCTTCAGTGTTTTGGTTATGATAGATCTGCTTAAGTTGTTCATATCTTGATAGGTCACGTATGCCTTAACAATTTATCAGAAATTTTCTATATTTTGCACTGTCTTGGAATATAAGTTTTCAAAAGATTTCTTGATTATTTTTATATGTTTCTCTGAAATCTATAATGACCTCCATATATATGTATATATATGTATATATATATATGTGTGTGTGTGTTTATCTGTCTATCTATCTATTATTTTCTATCTTTTTGAGTCAGAGTTTTTCTCTGTAGCCTTAGCTGTCCTGGAACTTGCTCTGTAGACCAGGCTGGCCTTGAACTTACAGAGATCTGCTTGCCTCTGCCTCCCAAGTGCAGGGATTAAAGGCCTGCATTACCACTGCCTGGCTGAGCTCCAAATAATTAATCACTGATTTTCTAGAAGATTGTTTAGTTCTTTTTCATCCTTTAATTTTTTTAAGATTGTAAGTTAATTATAACATTTCTACCTTTGTTTCCCTCTCAACCATCTCATATATGCCTACTTACTCCCCCTCAAGTCTGTGGCCTTTTTTTTTTTCCTAATTCTTGTTTTGAATGCATATATGTATTTGTTTATACATATGAGTTCCTCCAAATAACCTGTTTAAGGCATATAATTTTAATTGCATGTATGTTTTCAAGGCTGTTTGGCATTAGACAACCATTAATCTTGTTTATCATTTCAAGAACCATTTTTTGTTTGACTTTATGTATTGTTCTTCAGTCTCTCTTAATTTCCACCATGATCTCTATTATTATTATTATTATTTTGCTGTCTGCTAAGTTTGGGTTGTTCTTATTTAGGACCTTGAAGTATATCATTAAGTTGTTTATTTGATTTCTCTCTCTCTTTTAGTATAGGCAGTTATCAATATGTACTTTCTTCTTAGATATTGCCTTAGCAGTATCCCACAAGTTTCAGTAAATTATTCATTTGTTTTCATTTGGTTATAGGATACTTTTAATTTCCTCTCTGATTTCTTCAATGACCCAATCTTCATTCAAGATTGGTCCAGTCTCTGTGTGACTTTTTTTTTTTCCTCTTAACTGCTGAGCTAGCTTTCTAGTCCCTATGACATAGTTTAATTCTGAGATTTCTTTGTTTTTGGTTTGTATAGTATATCTCAGGATGGAGAGGAATATTGGACTCATCCATTATTATTATATCAGGACCTATCTGACATTTTATTTCCATTAATGTTTCCTTTATGAAATTGGGAACCTCAATGTTTGGTGCTTACTTTGAAACTGCTTCTTTTAAGAAGTTTTTTTTTTCTCTCAAAAACCTATGTATGTATGTATGTATGTATGTATGATTATCTATCTATCTATTATTCATTCATTTACTTATCTGTCTGTCTATCTGCCTGCCTATCTATCCATCTATCCATCCATCTATCTGTGTGTGAGTGTGTGCATGTGTGTGTCTGTGTGTGTACGCGCACATGTGTGCACATGTGAAGACAGATGTGCATGGCATGCTGTAAACTTTCAGGAATCAGTTCTCGCTTTCCATTTTGTGGGCTCTGGGGTTGAGCTCAGGTCATCAGGTTTGGCAATTAAGTGTCTTCACCTGAGCCTGCTCACTAGTCCTACAATTGTTTCTTGATTGTTCTCTTTATTGTTCCATAGTGATCTTTGTTACTGAGTTTGAATAATTCTGGCTTAAAGTCTCCTTTAACAATCGTTTATTTCTATTCACCTGACAAGTTGTTTTCCATCCTTTGATTCACAGTCTGTGGTTTTTACTCTTGGGATTATATTTCTTGGAACAAATACTTAGATTTAATTTTTAAGCCAGTCAGCTAGCATACATCTCTTTATTGGTAAGGTAAGGCAATTTATACATGTTAATTATTGGGAGATGTTTTCAAATTACAGAACTTATTTGGGGCTGGTGTTATTCCTCTGGCTCCTTGGATTATTGTCTGTTCTTTACTTTCTCTCCTACAGTACCAGGAAGCTGTTGTATTAGATGTGGTAGATTTTACCCAACTCTCCTTTGTTTAACATTTCTCTCATGAACGTTATTCTTTTCTGTGACCCCCTCACACTGCCCCTGTACTTCTTTGGTGCAGACTGTCTTCCTTTCTTTCCTATGTTTAGTATCTCAAAAATATCTTGCTGGCTTGGTGGTCATGAGCTGCCTTGGTCTGTGCTGGTCTTGAAGTGCCTTTATTTCTTGGTTAGTTTTCAAAGATAGCTTTGCTGATGTGATGGTCTGAATGAGGTCATCAGTGGGCTCATGTATTTGAATATTTGTTTCCCTAGTTGATGGTGCTGTTTAAAGAGGTCTAGAAGGCGTGGCCTTGCTGGAGAAAGTGTGTCACTGGGGGCAGGCTTTGGGGTTTCAAAGCCCTGCAACTGTTTCCAGGCCCCTTTGACTGCTTTCTGCTTATTGTTCAAGATGTAAACTTTCAGCATCCTGTTCACGCCGGTGACTGCTGCTTGCTGCCATGCTTCCCTAACATGATAGACTCATCCATCTGGAACCATAAGCCAAATAATCCTTTCCTTCTGTAAGTTGGCTTGGTTGTGGTGGTTTATCACAGGAACAGAAAAGTTAGGAATGCAGCTGGATGTAGCAATCTTTGTCAGAAGTTATTTACTTTCAGGGATTGAAAATATATAATTTCTTTCCTAGGCATGTGTAAGTAATGTTTTGGCTTGTGAAATTTGTACCCATAGTCCTGAAGGTATAGGCCATGGAGGAGGTTTTCTGAGGTCCTAAGGGAGTATGGGACTCATGAATTTGTCAGTGTGGGGCTGGCAATGTTATATGTGAATGGCGATGCTCCTAGGTTATGTGAGGCAAGCTCTGGTGGGGAAGCTTAAAATCACAGTAACAATACTCTTAGAGCTGTCGAACATGAGTGGAACTTTCCTCTGTTCTCTAGGGCTAAGTTTGAGTGATATTAAAACTTTTTCACCAGTACCTCTACTTCTAAGTCCTTTTTTTGGGCTGGAAAGACATTCCCATAGTTCTTGATATTTGACTCCATTTGGTGACAGAGGTTTGGGCTGCTGGTTTCTATATTTCTGGAGCTCACAGTGTTCCTGGAGTTCTCCTTTCAGGGATCATTCCTGAATTCTGGGACTCAACTGAGGATTTTCCCCACTCCTAACAGGTATGTGCAGATGAAAGCAGGACTTTCTCACAGTCGCTAAGATTGTGGCTGGGAAGCAGATTTTCCTTAGTTCTTGCCGAAGCTTGGGACTCAGCACTGGTCTTCAAGTTGCAGGATGCTGGAGGGATGTCGTCTTACCTGCGAATGATCTGTCAGCCTAAGGCTTCAAGTTGTCCTAGGGAAGCAATAGCAAATCTCTAAGGCAAAGTGGTATATAACCTGACTATTGTAATAGCTTGGGTTTAGGGGGCTGGGTGAGACTCAAAGCACATTCTTTCTTTGAAACACAATGGCCACTCTTACTTAGATTATCCAACTTCCTAAACTGGATTTAAAGGCTAAAAGGAAATTCTGTTGCAGTTGTAACTTCCACTCAATGCGCTCCGATTTGCTGTCACTTTTCTCCTGTCCCCTAGCTCCTTAATTCTTTATCTCTCACAGGGAGCCAGAGTTGAAATCACAACCAGGTTGGCTTTCCTTCTTGCTGTCTAGGGTTCTAATGATTTACTTACTCATCTCCAGGTTTTTCTCTTTATCACTGTCTTCAAAAACTGCTTTTCCCCCCGCCTTGGTTGGCTTGGTTCTTTTCAGTGACACAGCCATATGCAGGGCACTTCCATTCAGCCATCTTGGTGCTTCCCCTCCAGCCTGACAGCCTCCTGGGCCTGTCTGCTTGGACCAAGGGACTTGATTTGGCCGAGGAAATGCGCTGTAGGTTACTGCTGCGATGCCATGTTTTTCCTGTCATCCATACACTCTGCACTGCCACACCCATCAGCCCCACCTCTGGATGACCTCTAGGCTGAGGTTCCATGCTCATCTGCAGCTTCTGGCTCATTCTAGTATCTCTTGGGCCACTCAAGATAAACCCCTAAAGCTGTTTTAATGTGGACATGGTGGATGCCTTTCACCATCCATGTGCTCAGCACTGCACCAGGTCTATGGCTATAGCAGATTTTAGAGACCAGCTCTGACTCCTAACATTTGTGCATCACAGATTAAGATGAAATGATATAAGGAGACCTATAATGTGAAGCTGTAGGAGAGCCTCTTAGGGTGAAGTGAGGAAGGAGACCTGATCCTCCATTCTGATTGCATCTTCCCGGATGTTTTGAGGAACACCGTTTAAGCATACCGACTGATTTTGTTAGCTTCTCAGTTTGGAGATGAGCAGAGTCCTGTAGGAGATAGAGTAATTTGCTCAAGGTCACCCACTGGATTAGTTCAGGATTTGAATCAAGGCTTCCTTAGCTTTACCATTTTCTGTAGCTCCACAAATAAGGAAGAACTACAGGGGGCTTTCAGGCGAGTGATCAAAGAGTGGCTGCCTCCTATTAACCCATCATCCCTTCAAAGCCTCACAGCCCATCAATAAGTCCCTGTGAAAATCATCAATAACATTTCCCCCCAGAAATGCCTCCTTCCTGCCCCAATATAAACGCCCTGCTGGCTTGTTAATTTTAGTTTGAAAATCAGAGACCCAGTGACAACCACCAACGTGCAGGGCTCCTGTTCTGTTCAATACATGCTAATAAACGGCAATCTGCAATCCAGACTATTGCTGCTGCCTGAACCCAAATGCAAGGGCAAAGATTACTTTGGTCTGAATTGGATTTGAAAAGGCTGAAAGAACAGCCTTTGAGTCCGCAGTGGAAATGCCAGTTGAATATTAATTACAGCCGAGCTGCCGGCTCTGTGGACGGCGCAACTGGTTCAGCTCAGAGCCGAGAGGGACCAGCAAATGCAGACGAAACGCTGGTGTTCGTGCAATCCACGAGTATGGCTTCAAACAGAGTCTTGGGAGCCTGGGGGTGGCTTTCCACAGCTCTCTCAGTGTTCGGAGAGGCCTTTCTGCTCTTCTAATTTGCTCATTTTATTTACTCTTCAGAATTATCACAGTGACTCAGCCAGGAGCTGTCTTACAGGCAGGTTTTAATTAGTGGCCTGGGAATTCAAAAAGTAGCGGGGAGGTACGTAGGGGTTCCAGAAGCTACTTGTCCCACTAATTACTTCCCACATTCCAAGAATGGAAGGCTCAGGCCTCCAGTGATCCCAACATACAGTTATGGTCGCCTTGCCCAGCTGTCCCCGCACCCTAGCGACAGCCATGTGTTGGATGTGAAGGGTAGAGATTGCTTAGGAACACACTGAGATGATTTCCATGTAGTCCCCACCCCCGGCAATCTTTTAAATTATGAATTCTAAATCATGTCGTACAGATCCCGCTGCCCAATAGACGCATCACTAATTGTTTCTTTCCATTTGAAACAGGAGCCTCCTGGTGGGCTGTATGTTTTGGCGCAATTATGTCGGCCCTAGGTCAGAGCTGGACCATTTTAGCCACCTGAAGAGTGTGCTAATTGTCTGGAAGTACACTCCCTGGTGTGTGTCTCAGTGCTGCAGCGGTTTTAATGGGAATTTCTAATTAAAAATAAGAAGAGAGTCAGGGTTGGATGCCTTTCTTCTGCATTATAGTTTAGGCAGAGCCCCTAGAGCATGCCCACATGAGCAAGCCCGTGAGGGGAGCCAGCTGGGGCAGAGATTAACGTGTGTCTGGTTGGTGTAGTAGGCACGGCTTGGGCTGTTGGGGCTCTCCTTAGAGCTGGGCCAATGTCAACACGTTCCCCACGTGCCACTTCTTCTGGGCTCTGTGTCAGTGTCTGGAGTGTGTGTCAGTGGGGTCTCTGGGAAGAAACAAGGCAGGGATTTTAATCAGCTGGAGTTTCCGACTGACACCCGGAGGGAGTTCATGACACAAGCTTGTTCTAGAAAATCATAGGCACACCCCGCTGCTTCCAAAAGACCAGCTTCCCTGGTGGTTCAGTAAGCAGTCTGAGAGCCTTACTGGATCAGGATATCGGCTCTGTTCCTATTGACAGTGCATCCTTGGAAAAGCCACTTAACTCCTTTGAGACTTGTACTTCCTTGTAAAGTGGGGATAAGTGGCAGTAGAAACGATGGCCTATTGGTGGACATTTGCCTCAGACATTTCTGTATTGTCAACAGTGAGTCACATCTCTCCATGCAATAACCCCATAACCCTGCATCCTGTCCACAGTCTAATAACAGAGGACAGGAGAAGAAGGAGAACAAGTTAACCATTTATGGCTGAGGCTATTAGTTATAAGTAGAGACTGGAAAGAAAAGGCAACAAAGAATAAAATGGCTTTTCCTGTGGGATAAGGCTCAGACCATTTGTGCTAGCTGACTCAGAGAAGTTTTTGAGAGAGAGAGAGAGAGAGAGAGAGAGAGAGAGAGAGAGAGAGAGAGAGAGAGAGAGAGAGAGAGAAAGGGATTTTTTTATAAAGAGGTGTATTGTAGGGGGGAAAGAGAAAAAATGAAAGGAGGAAGGAAAGTTCAGAGAGTGAGAATTTGAGAGAGAGCCCACTGTGTCCTGAGCCCTTTGAATACATAAGGCTACAAGGAACTAATGCTTTTCCCAAAAATTTGACCATTAGATCGTCATCTGATCTTTGCATATGGAAAGAGAAAGGCGGGCCAAGTCACAGGAAATATGTCTCCTATTTCTGCCTTGGATGTGTATCTAGGCCTAGATATGAGAACATGTGTGAGCTCTTCCACTGTCATCATTGGCCAAAGCCTGGGAAGACATGCAAGGAACTAAAGTTGAATCTTTGATGGGCCATTACTGTGGCAAACACATACAAGAGGCAGGGGTCTGTGTGCAAAGAGATGTACAAAGGCTTTAGGACAGAAGTGACTTTACGCACCAAAGTAGCTGTATGCAGGTCTGAACAGTTGCTCTGGGTAGAGGCCACGAGGGGAACAGCTGAGGCACGGGGACTGGAAGGTACAGAGTGTGCTCACAATAGTGAGCAGTACTCTATTAAAGCTCCTAACAGCCTAGGCTCCAAGCCTGGCAAGGTCAGGCAAGGTGAGGGGATGAAAGGCAAAGTGAGCACCTGGCTTAGGGTCTGGGAATGTAAACGAAGCCCTGGTGACTTTTTCCTCACTTATGTAAGAGTTATCTTAATATCTGACAGGTTCATTTCCTGCCAATTACTTCCACCTTCCTCCTGCAGTCTATATTTGCAATTTGCTAATGCTCAGCTGGCCAGCAGGTTTTCAGTTGACCTCCTAGTACATTTAATTTTCCTTTCAAAGAGTTAGGTCTGGTTTCTAACACTGTCACTAAAAAAAAAAAAAAAAAAAAAAAAGATTTCTTAGTAAGATCTCTTGAATAGAAGTTTCAAGGGCTTCTATGAAGGACCTCATAAATGTTTTCAAGGGTGAGAAGGCTGAGCTCAGAAAAGTGTCACTCTCAGGAGTCTTTTAGACCAACCTCCTTATTTTAAATAGATGAGAAAGAAAAGCCTTGCAATAAGAAATTGCAAGAATGACAAATGATCTCCCGATTCCTAGATCCAGTTCGAACTTTTACAAACCTCCTTCTGGCAGGAGGGTCGTCATTTAATATTTTATGTTTTAGATCCTGAAGTTAATCAACACAGGGTTGACTCTTGACTCGGCCATATACTTGCCCGAATAAGAGTAGAAATTTCACTCCCCTGTGAATCCTGTTGTATCAGGGACAGGCTTGGATGTAGGCAATCCCATCCATGGAATCTCCTGGATGAAGGAGCCTGTCTCCCCCTCCTCACTCACCACCTTAGGTCTACTTCTTTGGGATAAAGCAACTAAGCGCTGTTGACAAGGATAGCTTGCCAAGGTGGGAATCTCCCATGGTTAGGTCATGATGTTCATGAAGATGGTGGCCACAGTGACACCCTCTGTCTTGATTGAGTTGATAGTAACCCAGGAGGGTGGTATAAAAATCTTATTTTAGAAGGCTCCAGAGGGCCACTGCGGGGAAAGTGCATGGAGTAACTGTGAGGATCAGAGGTGACTCTTCTGCATCTTCTTTGGGACTTTGCTCTTTAAAAGGAGGCAGGCTTGGTTAGAGTCCCATTGACTGTTATGTAGCTAGGACTCTTGATTTTCCTTGTTGAAAGTCTTGCATAAATGGGAGAACAAAAAACATGCTTATTTTCACATATCCAGTCAAAGGACAAGTGTGTGTGTGTGTGTGTGTGTGACAGAGAGAGAGAGAGAGAGAGAGAGAGAGAGAGAGAGAGAGAGAGAGAGAGAGAGAGAGATTTCATCTGAAGGCAGGAATTGGGGCTCAACAACAGTACTTGATAGGACTTTAAAATTTACTTCTGCCTTTGCCCATCTCCCCTTTCCCCCAGGCTATTCCTCTGCAAAAGAGTAACATGGGGAGTTCTAAAAGGACCCTGTATTACTTATCTTTCTGTTTGTGTGATAAAATACTATGACCAAAGCAAGTTACAGAAGAAAGACCTTGTTTGGGCTTATAGTTCCAGAGAAAAGAGTTTATCACAGTAGCAGGGCATGGTAGCAGGTATGCATCACGGTTGGTGGTGAGGCTTGGTAGTGGGCAGTCATGGTGATTGGTGGTAAGGCTTGGTAGTGGGCTGTCATGGTGGTTGGTGGAGAGGCATGGTAGCAGGCAAGCATGGTGGTTGGAGCAAGATGCTGAGGGATCACATCTTCAACTGCAGGCACAAAGGCCATAGAGTGAACTAGAAGTAGGCCAGGCCATAAGCTCTCAAGGTCCACCCCCGATGAATACTTCCTCCAGCAAGTCTGTACCTCCTCAATCAGTGCCACTAACTGGGGACCAAGTATTCAAATACATGAGCCTATGGGGGATATTCTTATTCAAAGCACTACATACCCCATGGTCGGATAGATTTCTCATCTATCAGGTGGTCTCATGTTTTATCATTACACCCATTTGGTATAACAATCTCTCTCTCTCCCTTTTTTAATGTGCATTGGTGTTTTGCCTGCATTCATGTCTATGTGAGAGGGTCCTTTAAAACATACAAATGGCTATGGAAAGCATTGGTGTTTTCTCTCTCTTTGGCTGATGAAATGGCGGAGGATGAGAGTCATGGGAGCACACTTCTGATCTTAACCTTGCTTCCACATTGCTAAATGACCCTGGGCACAGCTACTTAACTCTCACGGGTTTCAGCATCCACATTTAATAGCAACTTTTCATCTCTGGGAATACACAGGTAAGCTGCGATAAAAATGGCCATTGACCCTAAAGAAAAATCATCTTCCATTACCTGCCTAATACCTGAGCAAGACTGGGCCCCTTAACATTAGGAGCCAGAGGAGCTCATAAGGCTTGTGGTAGCTTGAACAAGAATGGCCCCCATAGGCTCATATTTTTAAGTCCTGAGTCATCAGGGAATAATACTATTTGAAAAGGATTAGGTGGTGTGACCTTGTTGGAGGAGAGTGTCACTGCGGCCCAGAATCTCTCTCTCTGCCTATGATCAGAACGCAGCGCTCAGCTACCACTTCTCTGCACTGTGTGCTGTCACTCTCCCACCACACTAAGGATGGACTAAACCTCTGACATGTTAAGCAAGCCCCCAATTAAATGTCTTTTGTAAGAGCTGCCTTGGACATATGCCTCTTTAGAGCACTAGAACTGTGACTCAGACAAGGCCCCCCACCCCTCTCTGAAGATGTCGGTAATCATGGCTGCTGAGTAAGGGAGAGACGGTCAGTGTTGTTGGTACTGCCAAGGTGACACCTTGAGGAGGTGAAAAAAAACACTTGCTCACCCATTCACCTATAACTAACCCTAATTAAAATCATTGGTTCAAAAAAAATGCAGGAAAATATTTTCTTTAAACTTCAGTCAAGTGTTCGGTTGGCTGGCGTCTCTCCAATTGTGTCAGAGGATTCTTTAGTCCCTGGGATACCTCCCCCAGGCTTCCCTGGGAGGAGTGAGCCTCTCCTACAGACTGCTGTAGAGACAGTGTATGCTCGTCTCTCCACAGAGGTATGACTTTGAGATAGTGCTGGGCTGGGAGGAGCACAGGAATTTTGGCTCTGTGCTTTATTTACGCAGTAAGCAGTCATGTTTATTGGGGTGGATGGAAGTGTCGACATGGGTGCCTGGTCCTTCGTGTGCCTGGGGGCCTACGTAAGGGAAAGCTGTGCATTTGCTCTGGCTTCGCTCTTGCCAGTTGACGGCCTTGTCCCTTCATTATGAGTCTACCTACATACCAGGTTCTTAACATCTGCGGACCTGAAAAAGTCAGCCTAAGTTCGCCAAAGGATATGGAGCTTTGTTACCTTCCCTCAAAGGACTGATGCCTTCCCAGCTTCACTCAACCCCTGAAAACCAATCCCACTCATGATTTCCCCAATGACAGCAACACCGTGTTGTCATGTGATGCCCTATTCCAAGCACGAGAAGCAGAGCAGGAATCTAGTGTCGTTATGGGCTTTTCCATTCTTTGTGTTTATGTGTGCACAAGACACAGATTCATATGCTGCGCAAATAGTAGACCACAGGCTTGGGATTTGTCAGAGGACACTGCTACACCATAACCAGCTCTCCCAAATAGCTTCTAGAACTAACAGAGGTCACAACTTGAGAGTTTGGGGAAACTGAGATGAATAGTTTCAGGGGAAATTAAAAAACAAAAACAAACCATGAAAGATTTGTTTAGAGTCGCCATGGAAACCTCAACACCAAGAGTTGAAATCTGACCTCCAGTTAGCTCCAGCCAGACTCGACAGGATTCCAGAGCCCGAATCTCCCTCGGGTGCAGTAACACATTCTATCCTGCTAGGTGGCGCCAGAAGGCTTCCAGAAGAAAGAGTTCCACATGGCTCAGCCTCTCTAGGCGCCCTCAGGTTTTTGTTTTTTTTTTTTTTTTTTGTGGGGTTGGCTGGGTGCAGAGGAGATATTCTATGGCGGTGCAAGGAGTAGCTCAGGTTCCCCTAAATGCTGGTATTATAGTTGACATGGTGTGGAAAGGTCTTTTCTTACGTCACATTGCTAGGCTGTGCCAGATTTGGGATGAAATTCAGTCACCCTCACCATGGTGAAACCCTGCCTTTCAAATATGCCATCTGATTTTGGTCCCCACCTGCTCTCTGGTCTTACCTTGAGACGTGTACCTCTGAATAAGCACACAGCCTCTGCTTTTAGACTCTCAGGGTTAGAATACCACCTGAGTACTTGCTAACTGTGGGACCGCTGTGTCTTTATGTGACTTCTCTTTTTTTCCCTGCCTTCCTCTACTAGGTGAGGATGGATGGCTGCAGATGGCATTCAGTTTCTATGCGGTGCCCCTCACGAAAAAGCAAGGGCATTCTTGAAACAAGGCCGACTTTGTGACTTGCTTCCATGGAACCTGGTGGTGAGCAAGTGTACAAGCTCCCAGCATAGACCCTGTGAAGCCATGCAGCTCTGCGCCACCCTTTACAATTCTAAAACCATATGACAACGCTTATCTGGTCTCCTTCGGGTGAGAGACCATGCAGGATGGAAGACACCAGTTCTTCAGCTGGAGGTGGGGTTCCCAGATACATGTGAGCTTCAATGACATTAGGTAGAGTAAGGATGAGGTCAATGCATGGAACTTTGAGGTAGCGGTGGTACAGTTGAAGCTACTGGGCCAAGCTAGATAAGTTTTACCCCGCAGGGCTGCTGTGGGCTTAGGTGGTAATATATGATATCTAGCACACAGTACAGTAACCCAACAGAGTTATTAGGACAACTCTGGGAATATAACCCCAGGAATATTTCCGTTTGATGTTGTGTGTCTGATGTCTGGTATTTGCGTGCATGGAGGATGGAGAAGATTGGATATCCATCTTTTATTCCTCTTTGCCTTAAAACAAGTGCTCTCACTGAACCTAGCTTTGCAACTGTCAAGTCTCAGAGATCCTCTCCTTTCTGCCCACCTCACCCCTCTGCCACAGAACTGGAGTTAGAAGTACATTTCAGTAATATGGGTTCTTATGGAGGGACTGGGGATTCGAACTCGCCTCCTCATGCTTGTGCCCTACGCACTCACATTGACAATGAATGGTGAAGAGAGATGCCTAACTCAGCCTAGGTTTTGGTTAAGAGAGAAGCAGCTGAGCGAGGTTTCCTGAATGTACGTGCCGTATGTGCGGCTTCCAATTCTTACAGCCCACAGATGTAGTTTGTATTCCACTCTCATGCTGGGTCAAATATTCCTAATGCCCTGAGCCCTGGGAAGGTAGGTGTAAGCGAGGTATTGAGTTCTTCACAGCCCAAGTTGTACTGCAAGTTATCTAGTGGGGACTTACTGAAATTTCTTGGATAGATAAATGAGTAAGTGCAAAGAAGGATGAATGAACGAATATTCAGGATTAGTAAGGGTAATATATCCAAAGAATAGGAATTTCAGATTGGTAGGGAACTATGGAAAAACCGAGTTTATTTTCTCTTTCTAAAAAATGATGACATGTTTCCAGTCAATCAGTAAAAAGATTATGCACACATAATATATACTACACACAATCAATACCATTACATTATAGAGGGAACACCAGAGCTTCCCTCTGAGTGAGGTGGCATGTTAGACAACCACACAGTTGGTCTGGTTCATGAGGAATGGCCAGAGTAAGTGACCACTTGTGACCACATTGGTCCAGGCTCCCCAGCATGTGAGAAACTAAAAATGGGACCAGCCCAGGCAAACTGAGAGGGTCAGTCAGGCAAGAAAAAGAGCAGCATCAGCAGCTGGGAAGAGCATGGATTTCAGTAAGGGGTGGAGTGTTGTTTTCTTTCAGTTTTCCTGTTTCTTCTTCTCCTTTTGAAATGAGACTCCCTCTGTTCCTACTTAGGACTGCCCCTGCTTTTTCAAAGTCTCATCAGTGTACTTCATGCAATTTGGACTCCTTACGCCAGGAGGTAGAGCTGCTTAAACCTAATTTGCAAGCATGGTGGCCTGCTTCAAGGTCCTTTAAAGATTACAGGGAAAGAGCAAACACTTAAACTCCAATCTGCTGGAGCACTGTTATTTTCTAGAATATACTACTGGGATTTCTGACTGCTGGCAGCAGGCAGGAGTCTCATAGAAAAAGAGGGGGTGAGATCCAACTTCTGATGAATCTCTCTATTTGAAACAACGTATGCCTGCCTGATAGGATTATCCCTCACCCTCCTACCTATTACATGACCATATCACTTTTTTTTTTTTCTTTCTGTCTGATACTTGAGTCCCCACCTTCTGGCTAATGCTGTCATCAGTATAGGGCAGAACTTTAGGATGATGTTCCAAGTGGCATCTCCAGTCTTTGCTTTCCCCAAGGATGGACAGGGAGTCAGCTCACTCTGCCATTGTCATCTTGGCAGTTGAGCTCTTTCTGAGTATCTTTGCTGAGGAATTACTTAAGTGAAAGGACATCTCATGACGGGTGATGCCGACCTGGGTACAAATGTACTGGCTTGGCTATCCTTGGACTTCTTCCTCCAGTGTGGAGGCACTGTCTTAGGGAGCCTGGGGCAAAGAATACTGCTTGACTTAACTTTGAAAAGTCGGAGTAGGGCATAGTGGACCTAGATTCTCTTGACAGCCTCTTATAGAAACACTTTGAGTTCTTTAACATTTTTAACATTTACAATTTCTAGGGATGTGATGTAATTTTTTCCCCCATGACTGCTTAACTTAGCTGAATCATGGGTCAGTGATGGCCATGACGTTCTGGAATAAGCTGATTAGTGTAGGTTTTAAGCTCGAAGATGTCTATTTGCATTCATAGTTGCTCTGTCATGTGGGTCTCTTCCTGAGGGAGGCTGTGCTAAGCTCTCCTCTCTGATTTTTTTTCCCATTGTAAGTGTTGAACAAGGATGGTGAATTTTATTTCACAATAAAGTAGTTTGATGAGGAAAATGCCGTGTCCTTTGGAATATTCCTTAGAAGGTGGGGCATGTGGTCCATTAGTGAAAAACCTTTAGTGTGCGTATTCTTCTTGTTTCTTACATGAGCTGTAACCCCACAGCCTTCAGAAATATCTGTTGTACTTCTTATAAATCCCATTTTCATCTTTAGATGTCTTTGGCTTAGAGCAGTGGTTTTCAATCTGTGGGTCACTACCTCCTTGGGGGTTGCATAACCAATATTTATGATTCATAACAGCAGCAAAATTACAGGTATGAAGGAGCGACAAAATAATTTTATGGTTGGGGGTTACCACAACACAAGGAACCGCACGAAGGGCACAGCGTTAGGATGGTTGGGAACCACTGGACTAGAGGAAAGAAGCAGACTCAACTCTGTGCATAGAAGGGATGGTATTGTCATCATCGTGAAATGAAGCCCTCGTGTGGAAACTTGAACTCCTGAGGTGGTGATGGTTTGATAAACCTAGTAACTTCCATGTCTGATAGATTCCCAAGGTTTATATAATACTGGTTGGAGCTGTGGATACTTGCCGTCTGCTTACACCGGGTCACAGTCTTTACTTACTTAGAAAGGCATAATGCAATAAAATCATAATATCTCTATCCAGGCTGTTGTTTTGAAGGTGTGCTTCCTGGCAACAGAAGAAAGCAAGTAGTCAGCTGGCCTGACAGTTTTCCTCATATCCTTTGGGGGCAGCATTTCCTGAAGGAAGTCAACCCTGTGAGAAGAATCGATAAAAACTGGCAGGCATTCCCTTATAGAGAGCAAAGGGGACTTGGTCCCTTGCTCAGTGATTGGGCTTGAGTTTGTATCCATCTCTGATTTCTATAGCCCCCTCATATGGTCAGTGAACTCTGAGACCGGCGATGGCTGCCTTTGCTTGAGTGGCGAGACACATCCTTCTGACCCCTGGCATAGGCTGCGGGAGCCATTGTCCTGTTTGGGCCCAGAAGGCATTCCCCAGACGAGAGTTTAGCCAAGGTGTCTCCTGAGCATGCGTCATCTCTCGAGTGCTCTTTGCTGCACCTTGGACCCTGGAGAATCCAGTCTTCCACATGTTTCTGCCTGGGAGGGCTAGTGTTCTTTGAGGCGCTGGTTCCGAAGTCCTGTTGTGCTTCCGGTGGTACTGCGCGGCGTGGCGGCTGAGTGTGGACAGTGCCAGGAGCAGGAGCAGAGGTAGAAGCAGAGGCAGGTGCAGGCTTCTGTCTGCTTCTCCAGTTCTGGATCTCAAGGTTTCTTTTGTCTATGGGCAGCTTGTCAATTTTCTGAGCTTTCGAGATTAGAGACTTTCCACACGTCCCTTGTAGAGACAGGAGAAAGTACCTAGTTAAAAAAAAAAAATCAGTTTTTGGATTGTTGTTGAAGGGATTCTGGTCAGCTTGAGTGTGGCAAGCCTGGCTCTGGCTGGCCTTCATTAAAAACCATTAGATTACATTCCTAGAGCTGGCCACCAAGGTCTATTCCCTTATTTGGCCACTTCCTCCTCCCTGATTACGAAGGCCCTGCTATCAAAGGATTGAAGTCCAGCAATCAAAAGCCTCCTCTAGCTGCCCTTATTAACATGCACAATTAAAATTAAACACCTCATAGTAACACAGGACAAACAACCTTCCCCTTCTCCTTTGTCTTCTCTCTCCTATCTTTGTGTCCTATTTCTTGCCCTCTGTCCCTCTGTCCCTCTTAGGTAAATAAATCTCCTTTGTTCTGAGAGTGTGGTTTTGGGGGTCCTGAGCTGATACTTTTAACGGTTGTTGACTTCTTAAAGTTTCAGCACTGAACGGAATCTCGGAATCTAACTTTTCAGAGATCATCTTTAGTGGACTTTCTGTGATCTTTCTCAAACCCACACGTGGCTGCCTCTGGTGGTGGGGAGGAAGCAGGATAACACCATCAAAATATAACAGTTAATGCTCATTCTGTGTCGGGACGTTCGAGGCGCTGTGCTGATTACTGAGACATTCTTCCAAAAAGAAATCCATGTGCCTGCTACAGTCAAGGACCATGAGGCTGTCTAGCACATAATGCTTTGATCACCTGAGGACATTGTCACCTTAGGTACCTGGGTGAGACACAAAACTCAGGCTGAAGTGTGACAGTGACATAGACCCTTAGTTAACGTGAGTGTATTTTGTGATGTTTGTAGTCTAATGAATTTGTCTGATGCTGTGTTTCTTATTTCTTAGCATGCCTGAGAAACATACTATACTTTTATAGTATAGTATAGTATAGTATAGTATAGTATAGTATAGTATAGTATAGTATAGGTATATACTTCATAACTATCCTTTTTTTTCCTATTGTGTACAGAGGTGGAAACTAATCCAGGGGTTTGTCCAATGTCAAGCTATGGTTAGACCCAAGTGCTCTAGAACTACAGAGATCTACTAGATCTAGTCTCTAATGTACTGTGCAGATGTCAAGATTTTTTTTTTTAACTTTATATAATGAGTCTTTGCCCAAAGGAAACTGACACCCCCAGGTATTGAGGTGAGATCTCTAAGGTGTCTTGAAAAGGCTTGAGATCTGTATCTCAGTTTCCCTGGCCTTCTTCCTGCCAAGCTGCATATAGCCTGCAGGAAACTCTAAATTCATCTTCTGGATCCAAATTTAGCCAGGTGGAAGGGTGAGAAGGTCAAGTAAATGGTTATCTGGTATCACAGGCCACCCAGTTCTTTTTTCTGCTGTTATTTAAAAAGTAGTTCACCTGGCCTGGAGGACATTTACAATGCTAATTTTAAAGCCTCCTAAGAGAGAGTCTCTGATTCTATTGTATTTGAAAGTTGCATAATGAACCCACAGGGGCTGAGGGTTTTCTGAAGACTAGTAGATCCTACCAGCTCACATAAATTTTGCCTTATTTTAACCTCACCAGTGAGTGAATAGGGCCATGTATATTCTTCAGGAAAGATTGGACTCCTTGTCTGGAAACTGAAATTTCCCTAGTCTAAAATCTCTCCTCCAGGACACGACCTTTCTTCCCCATCCTCCAGTCAACAAATCTGTGTCAAGTTCCCATACTAGTCAGTCTTATAGGATTAAACTTGGAACAAGAAAAACTTCTACTCTCCTACTGCAGGAGAACACGGTTGCTGATAGAAAGAAGGTTGGTCTCATCTGAAGACCATCCTTGAAGCATTTGGGCTGAGAACTGATGACGTTTTGCACAGTCAGGTACCTGGGTGAGACACAAAACTCAGGCTGAAGTGTGACAGTGACATAGACCCTAGATGGGGAAAGAAGGACCAGAGTAGAGAGGGACTGTGGGTCATAGTTTGGGTTTTGTACTTTATTATAGAGACCCAGGGAAGATTTTTTTTTTTTGGTTGACTCACAAATGCATGTCCAGATCAGACTTTGATGAGTTAGTAACTGATAGTGCAAAAAGCCCCAATAGGAGACAAACAGTATAATTTGGAGTGTGAGGTGAGCAGCCTGTTTATGATGTCAGCTGTAGAAATGGAAATTGCAGATCTGAGAAAGATACCACAGGCAGAGGTGGTGACTTGTTGCTGTGCAAAATATAGATATGTAGCCCCAGGGGATAGCAAGGATAATGGCCAGTGGGTGATCTGGGCCCTGGCACTAGCTGAAGGGAACTCTAAAGGTTTGGATGGTGAACCATAAACGCTATAGCTGCTCTCTCTTTTCTCTAGACTAAATACGCACAGTGCAGTTGAGGAATGAGCTAGAGGAATGCAGCTGGAATCAAGGAGGGGCTTGTGGTGGGAAGCATCTGTTAAAAAAGATTTTCAATTCAGAACAGTGGTTTCTGTGGCCATGGAGAAAAACTTAAAATTAGGAGACCAGAGAACCTGGGATGAAGGCTTGCTGCTCACTCTGTGTATCCAGCGTGTGAGTGGCAAAGAAAGAAAGAGAAGTGGGAAGAGTCTAAGCATATTCATAGAAGTCAAGGGAAGAGGCCCAAACACTGTTACTATTTACTACAACTAGTGAAAAAGATTGAGAGGTTGCTCTAGGACTTAGGCTTGGTGTATTGTTCTGTTTTTAAATCTGTAAGAGAGTTTTCATAAATCTCTGTTCTAGGTGAAGGAAATTTGTAATGTCCTTTTGACCTGGGTGACTTAAATAGACTAAGATTAGTTGTCTACTTATCACAAGAGTGGGGAGTAAGATCAATTTGCATTATGAGGAATGTGACTTTAACGTGAAGCCAGGAAAAGTTTTCTACGCCCAACATTCTATCATGTGGATCTCTATAAACAAACAAGAATTATGCCAAGGCTGTAAGTCAGGAGTCTTTACAACTATTAGAATAATCCCTCCATTATCAAAACAAATCCCTTTGACCTCAGTAAATAGAATTAAATGAGAATTCAACTTTGTGGTGATAACATAGAATAAGCAAAAATTTGGCCCGTATACCATGGTCACTAGCAAGTACATATTTGCTAACATTTCCCTAACTCATCTGTTCAGCACGCCATCAGGCTGATGCCCATCTGTTCATTCTACGTGTGTCAACAGTTCTTGCTCATGTTTCAATGGCCTTTCTTAAGCTGCTGCTGTAGCCCTGTAAGACTCTGGCTCCCGCCAATTTACTAATGAAGAACACTGGACTTGTGAATTTCCTTCTAGTCTCCAAATAGGATATGGAATAGAGAAGCCCTCTGGCTGTGATGACCACAATTGCTTAACCTCAAAATCAGGGGGACAGAAAAATCTAATTATGAGGCTGGAGAGGTAGTTCAGTGGTTAAGAGTACTCTATGCCTTTCTTGAGGACCCGAGTTTAGTTCCTAGCATCGATACTAGGTGGCCCACAACCACCTGTAACTCTATCTTCAGGCATCTGACACCCCTCTTCTGGCTTTCACAGGAACTTGCATACAGGTGGCACACATACATACAAAACAACAACAACAACAACAAAACAACATCCCTCTAGATCCCCTGCAAACCCCTCACATTCCTGATGGAATTTTCCCAACAAGGATGTGATCCTTCCTGACCTTCTCACGCTTTTTGACCCCAGGGTTATATGGAAGAAGGGGTGGGTGGGAACTGAATTCTTGAGGCTTGTACTTGTTCTTAATTTTTGCCTACTCTACACTCTGAGGAGCCTGTACAGATCAGACACTTTCACCTGCATGACAGACTTTTGTACAGTGCATCTGCTGGATGACGACTTATAAGAAGCAGGAATCCTGTTCTTTCCATCTTTCTGATTGTCTAGTAATCCACTGCTCGTTCATTTCAGAGCACAGATCACGTGACAACAACTGCTACATGACAAAGACAAAGAGGTCTTCTCATCCTGCCTTCAGGAGGAGTCTGCCATCAGAAGAGATGAACATAATTTGAACGACGGGAAAATTGTCAGTAACAGATCTTCACACAATTGGTGGGAATGGCAGATATTTGCTATACTCCAAGGAAGGCAGGGGCCATCATAGAACTTCTAAAAATGGTTGTGCTGTCATGAGGTCAAAGGGTAAAGAGCTTTGGTGGAGGAAGAAGCAACCTATAAGTGAGAGGGTATGGGGCCATTAGTGTGTCTAAGCACATTAATGATCCCCAAATTTGAAGCAGGCAGTGTGGAGGTAAGTTGTAAAGCTGTAGGAGTCAAGGTGGGAGGCCCCATTCAGAACTCAAGTCTGTGACGTTTGCTAACCTCTATACCATTTGCCAGGGTAGTATTTTCACTCTCCGACTCCGTGCCAGAAGTCATGGATCTGAGATGTCTTAGGAAGGTGACAAAGGCAGATGAAGCAAGGCTGCTAATGGCCCTCCGCCTACTGCAGGGCAGAAACAGTTCTGCACAGTGTTGCCAGTGCTCACTTACTAACCTGCAGTGACAAATGGCTCGATTCTGTGATGAGATCACGAGGCAAGCCAAAGTCTAAATTTGGCCTACAAAAAAATTTATTATGAACTGTACCCATTTTTTCTGACTGGAGTGCGGGGGGCTGGAGAGTGGAACCCTGGCTTTTGCATTAGGGGAATCTTGCTCCCACTGTGGTTTGTATTGGAAATACGGGCCATCTGGGTTCTTTCCTGAGGATTCAGCTGTTTCAGGGACTAGAACCTTTGCCTAATACTTAGCTGATAGAAGGAAGAGGCTTTGAGCTTACATAGTGTGCATCAAACATGAGATGAGTACCACAGAGAAGCACTATTACTGCTGGTATTTTCTTTGAAAACATGAAAGCTGAAGTTTTTAGGTGGCAAGTGTCAGAAAATAGCATGTGAGCATGAATGATTTATCTGGATAACAGAGCTTTTAAAAAATGCTTCGCATGTGTTTTAAACTTAAGTTAATATTAACTTTATTATTAATTTAAACTTAACTTAATATTAAAATGTTGGGTATTTTGTGAAAAGTTATAAACTTCTGAGAGAAATCTGAAGTTCTGCTTCACAGAACTTTTCTGTGGTGACAGGAAGTTCTTTCTGTGTGCACTGGGTGGGGCTTGTTGGGACTGTTGCCTTTCTTGCAGGCACAGAGGCACAAGACTTCGCAACTAATAGGAAAAGATTATGGAGCTTTAAAAAGAACTGCTCCCTTACCACACAACAAAATTTACAAGCCAGGGAGGTAGAATGACTGCTCACACATTACATGACACAACAGAGGCCATTTTGCTTTTCTATGGCAGACCTGGGACCAGGGTCCATAATATTTACCCTCTGCCTTATTGTTCTTTTATCCTAGCACTTTCTCTCTGACAACAATCTCAAGGCTCCAGTCAACTTGAATGATTTTGAGTTTTTATGGAAACACACCTCTGGGTCTATCTGAATGGGTGTTTCTAGAAAGGTTTAGGAGAAGAGGGAAGAGCCACCTTGGATGTGGGCTGGGGTCCTGGGGTATGCAAAGAAAGTGAGCTGAGCTAAAGCATTCATGTACCTGTGCTTTCTGAGCATGGGTACAATGCCATGGGCTGTCAGGATCGACTTTATCTTCAAACTGGGAGCTGAAACAAACCCCTGCTTTCTTAAGTTGATTTCGTCATGAATTTCTTCACAGCAGTGAGAGGTGTGGCTTATATACTTGGGCTATGGGGACTTAGGGAAGACTGGGGATTTTGAAGAACATTGCGCAAGAACTCAAACCTTGGTAGAAGAGCCACAGCTGGCGTGAGGAGGCAGATGAGGTAGAACGTGGGATCCGAGAGCTGCCTTTCCATCACCCAGTAGGGATTGGTGGGGCTGTTGCAGGTGACGCAGGTAGCGTTGTATATTAGGGAAACCACAAAGTACATCAAGAAGCTGCCGAGGAGGACGAGGCCATGGGGGACAGTCTGTGGAGAAGACAAAGAAGATGCTGTGGGAGGTTCTCCTCAGGTTATGGGGCAGCAAAATGCACACAGCTTAGTCAACGTTTGTTTCAAACCATTATGAAGAGGCACACACATATGAAATGCAAAATGAGCAACTTAATGGATCAAATGTGGATGTTGCTCTACCTAGCTGGGTTGTGCAAACTGACTCAGCTTTTAAAGTTCTCTTCAAAAAGTGTAATGGTTAAGGGCATCCTAGATAGTAGAATTTATTTGAGATGAGCATTTCAAGCATACTAAGCTTTTTTTTTTTATACTAAGCCTTATAAATACAATTAAACCATGTATTTCTTGTAAATGGCCTGACTATTCTTATTCTTGAGTTTAATTTTAGCATTCATCATTTTTAGGAAAGTTTTATTCATGTTTACGGATGTAGCCTTACTTTATCTTTATCTATCTACCTACCTACCTGCCTATCTATATGCCTGTTGTTTGTTTGATTTGATGTTTCTGTCTACTCCTCAATCTATATGGTGAAGCTTTATTTCTCAGCTGATAGTACTTGGGAATAGGCTTCATGCTCTCATAAGAAGAGACACAAAAGAAAAGATACCTTTCTCTCTCTTCCTTTCAGGGATGTGCAATAAAAGACATACCTCTCTTCCTTCTTGAGCTGTGCAATAAAAGACAGTTGCCTACAACCTGGAATGAAGGCTTTCCCCAGACAATGCCTGGGCCAGGATGCTGACTTTGGACTTTTAACTGTAAGAACGGTATCACACAATGTTTCTCTGCGTATTAGCCACAGAATCTACAGCATTGGTTATGAGCCCCCTTCCCCTCCCTCACAGACTAAGGTAACTGCATTTTCCTTCACTCAGCATTCTATTTGGGAGCTATGTCTACACAGATAATATATTTCTAGCTTGTTCATTTTTAAGTGTAGAAGCACCTTGACTTATAAAAGAGTTATGCCTTATAAACCAGTTGTAAGTAGGAAACCGTGTAAGCTACAAATGCTTCGGACTATACCTAACCCCCAAGTGCTGTGGTTGGCAGGGTAGTACAGCGAACGGGTTGCTTGCCATTGTGATTGGCATGGAGAATGCTGAACTTAACCCTGCATCTGCCTTGGGAGAATATCCCATGTTGAGGGTACTTTAAGGTCTTCCAATTGTTTTAACTCACCCTCTTACAGCAGCGGTTCTCAACTTTCCCAATGCTGCGACCCTTTAACACAGTTCCTCATGTTGTGGCGTCCTCCAACCAGAAAATTATTTTTGTTGCTACTACATAACTGGAATTCTGCTACTGTTATGGATTGTAATATAAATATGTGTTTTTCCAATGGTCTTAGGTGATCCCTGAGAAAAAGTCATTCAGCCCCCAATGCAGTCATGACACACAGGTTGAGAACTGTTGCTTGGGAGTCTCTCATCAGTTTATAGTCTGCTAATAGGATAAGAAAGTTCCGTGCTTGTACTTCTTCACCATTGACATTCGGTTGAGAAGATTTACCAAAACAGAATGTTTCAGTTACATGATTTTCTATCCTTGGATTGCCTGTGCTCATGGGGCACCAAAATTACTCTAGTCATGGAATACAGATAATTGTCATCTGAATGTATGTGTTCCTTCAAGGTTCCTATGTAGGCATTTAAGGTTCTATGTGAGACCAGAGGAGGTAGGAAGTTTTGGGAAAGCGATTGAGTCCCAAGGGTTTTGGGCAAAGAATGGGTTTATAAAAGATGCTAGAGGGAGAATCTTCTGCCATTATAATGTGAGCACATAGTGTCCACTTTTGGTTCCCTCCCCTATAGATATCTCTCCACAAAGTAAGTCATCTTGGAAATAGAGGAGTTAGACCATAGTCCCTCCCCAACTTCCTGTCCTCAATGCCAACTATCTGTGCCTTCATCTCGGACTTCCAGAAACCTGAGAAAGTCCTACTGTTTATAAGTTTTGCAGGTAAACAGATATTTTGTTATAGTGTCCCAAATAGTCTAAGAAAAGTCTCCAAAAACTTATTTTGGAACTTATTTTCTAGTCCATGAAAAAAAATAGTAAAAGATAGAAATGATGTGTTAAGTTTGATCAAACTCACTATATAATCCTGTGGAGCTGGTGTTGCTGTGGTCAGGATTTAGGTTATTTTTATTTGTTGAGTTGTCTTGATAAACTTTACGCTTAAACACCAATCATCATCTTCATTCCTACTGTGGTTTTGTGTCTTTCCCTCAGGCAGCTTTGCTGGAGTGTAGTTTTACTGGAATTCTGAGGAGCTCACATTTGTTCTCATACAGATTTTTTTAACCTTAAAGAAAACCTTATGCCATGTTTTTTGTTTTGTTTTGTCACTTAGCAAGAGGTTATTGTTCATTACGATTTTTTTTTTTACTTCATGTGTTATTTAGTGATTAAGCTAAAGTTAAAGATACTGAAAAATGAGGATAACCATGGAAAAAATACAGTGAAACATTTCTCTTTTCTTGGGCAAATCAATTACCTATTGCTTTAGAATATTCTTGTAAAATTTATTATGTTCCTTTTATTTAGAGAATGGTAAACCTCATAGTTTATTTGAAAATGCCATTAATTTTAAAAAGCAAAATAAATACGGGTTAATTATATACATTAATAGGCCATGCATACTCATTGCTGCTTCAATTGTTTCCCTTCAGGTCTTTGAAGATAATTAAGACTTTGTTTTTGAGAAGCTTTTGCTTTGGTCCTCTAGGCAAGTTCCAAGAGGTTTATACTGGAATTTCCCATAATCTCTAGAAGATCTTAAGACTATCTCTGCGTCTTTTTTGGTCTTGTGTAGTTTTACTATTCACATTAAGTGGTGTAGCCATATCTATTTTGATTAATTTTAATCCTGAATGTTGAGTTCTTCAAATATTGCTTATTTACTTTTCCCCTCTTCTTTTTACATTTTACATTGTGACTCCTTTGGTATGAACACCAGAGCTATTTTTCCCAATCACCATTCATTTTAATAACTTTTTATTACATGTGTGACATTCTAGATGAGTCTCCAATTTTATTTCCCAATTTGGTTCTCTCACGCTCTCTCTCTCTTCCTTCCTTCCTTCCCTCCTTCCTTCCTTCTTTTTCTCTCTCTCTTTTTTTCATGCTTTCTGGTCTAAAATGCGTTCCACAGATTGTACTTTCAATTTCAATAACATGTTTTCATTTCGGGAAGTTCTGAAAGTTTCCTGAACTGGGCTCCATTATTAATATCAAAGTCATGTCTTTGACTCTTACATCCTTCACTCACTGTTTCTGATGTAACTATTCCCCAGAAGCTTGGTTTTTACCATATTTTCCACAGCTTGTTTTGTAGGGGAAACACAATTGAATTAGCAATAAATGGAGCCCTCAACTCCCCTAATATAAAAGAGCCAGACTCCCTTCTGTGTCCTGCCTCCTAGAAAGCACGCTATACCTGACCTCTTTTCCGTTGCTTTGTAGCCTCTTCTGGTACTGGTGACCCATCAAGAAACTTACTATAAACGTACACCAAAAGAGGCACAGCCAGGCTTTGTTGTCACTAGCAAACATTAAAGAATAAGATTTCCACGATGAAACCTCTCTTGGTACCTCTTTTTGGCCTCTGTAGCCGGTGATGGTGGTAGGGGGCGAGGTGGAAAGTTTCATTGCAGAATGTACACATGCATTGAGCCTACTTGGGAGCATTTTTAAATTTCTAGTGCATGTGCTCTCAGAAACAGTCATTTCAACATGACTACGGGAAGATCTCTCTCTGTGCTGTGAGCTCAGCATGCCACTAAATCTTATGTCTTTGTATGGTTTGCAAAGTAGTTAAAAGCACAGGGATTAGTGTGCTAGGCTCAGAACTCACTTCTGTGAGCTGCTTGGAGCCAGTTTCTTAATCTTGCTATATCTGTTCCTAAATCTGTAAAATGGGAATATAAAAAAAAATCCAACACCAAGGGCAATGTATGTAAATAATGTATATCAAAACTTGGAATATAATTTTGAGCTCCTTAGAGTTATTGATGAGCAAAACTCAGAAAGATGGTTCTTTCTGTGTGTGTGTGTGTGTGTATGTATAAAGTTAGAGGTTGATTTTGGTGTCTGTTTTCCTCAGACTCCATTTTATATTTTGGAACAGGGTCTTTCATTGAACATGGGACTCACTGATTCAGCTAGACTGCATAGCCAACCATCCCCAGGGCTCCTCCTCTCTCCACTTTCCTGGCACTGGGACTGCAGGTACACACCACCACGTTTGGCTTTTATTCGGGTGCTAGGTATGAAATTCAGGACCTCACTTTACTGATGAGCCTGCCTTTTATAATTAAGATACCAAAACCGGATATTTGAAAATGCTTGATATGTGGTAATTAAGTTAAGTAGATAACAGTTTCATGTATACACCTTCAGCTGTATTCAGGCTACCCTTTCCTTGCTCTGTAGTGCTCCTGAATTTTTCATCAGCATATATCTGGTTTTGGAACTATCTCATTGATTTGTGTGTTAATGTTGTCCATCATAGCTGGATACCGAGGCCAACACAATGAGAAGTGCATGAATTTACTGAGCTACATCAACTATATATAGTAAAAGAACTCAGAAATTTAAGTGCACCCAATGAATAAGAACATGATTTTAAAGCTCACTGGCCTGCGGGGTCCTTACCCATGTCTTCATTTCCATTGCCTGGTGCAAAAGGATGGTTGTGAGGGCGACGGTGTTGACTGGTGTTCCGAAAGTAAAGACATCTACATCAGAACCTCTATAGGTCTAAGGAAGAAGAACAAACAGGTACTGTCAAGAAGGCATTCCTGGTCATGCACAGATTTAAGGGTATACATTCGATACAATGAAGCCAGTAGTTGAGGGATGGGGGGAAACATGGTGAAGGGAGATGGGGTTGATTCAAGAAACTGACAAGATAAGAAATGAATGGGTTGGATTCAATTGCTTAGGGACATGTTTGCTCTGATAAAGGCTGGGAAATGACTGTGCAACAGGTAAACAAAGGCTTTCTTGAGCCTTTCCCAGGCGCTGCACTCATTGCTGAGGGTTATGTGTGTCTACTTTTAAGGAGTCTGCGGTCTATGAGGCAGGGCAGGTGATGGAATACTGGAAGAGGATGAGTGAGTGTTGTAAGGACCAGACACCATGGGAGCAGAGAAGAGGCATTCTCAGCTGAGACTGGATTATGAAAGGAAATTGTAGACCAGACAGAGGGTGAGTCTAGGAGTGGGCAGTGTGATGGTTTTGTCAGAATGAAGTGAACCTAGACATATCTGGGAAGACATAATCCTAATTGAGAAAATGCCTTGATAAGACTGGCCTGTAGGCAAGTCTGCGGGGTATTGTCTTGACTAATGGTTGATGTGGGAGGGTGCTACTCCTGGGCTGGTGGTACCGGGTGCCAGCAGGCTGACAAAGCAATGAGGAGCAAGCCAGTGAGCAGCGTGCCTCTGTCTCCGCTTCCCTTCCTTCCTTTATGTTTCTGCCGCAAGTTCCTACCTGACTTTCCTTAGAGACGGACTATGATGTTGAACTGTCAAGCTGAACAAACCCTTTCTTCTCTAAGTTAATTTTGGTCATTTTTTCTCCCACAGCAATGGGAAGCTTAAGTAAAATAAATGCTTTCAGTTCTAGGTCAGGAACTTTAGAGAATAAGACTCATATGATGTCATCTTGCCCATTGTGCCTCCTTCCTTCAGAAAGCTGGGCCAAATCCATTGTAGTTCACTTCAAAAGACAGGAGAATCGCAAACATGACCTAATTTAATGATGACAGTACACAGCACGTGACATGCACAGAGAAGGGGCCACTGCTATAAGATGAGAAGGCAGAAGCCAGACAACATGATTTCTGACAACATAACCCCATCTCTAAGCAAGGCCATAAAACAACTTCAGATTGTTTTCCCTTGAGGAAGAATAGCCCAGTGTAATGACATCTTTTGGTTTTTCTTTTTTTTTTTTTTTGGTTTTTCAAGAGCTATTAGAAATGAAGTTTTGCACAACTCAGTTGGATGCACCCAGCTACTAATTTTGTAATCTCTGCCATGATGATGTATGTAAAAAAGACACCATTAGTCTTGATTTTGCATAACGAAGATGAGTTTCCCATTGTGACTTGTTTTTCTAGGATGGGACTCTATGACTTACCAGGTAAGGAACAAAGAAGCAGACGAGACTCTGGTAGAATGCATCAGCCATGGAAATCCAGAACATCGGTAGGTTGTAGCACTGTAGGGAAGAACATACCAGTAGCTCAGCATCCTGGCAAGCCTCTGGTCTTTGCAAGTACCTTCCTTGTGTGGCTGGGCTTGACAATAGGATACTTTGCATACCTTAGCAATGAACAGTGTTACAGCTTTGTCTCACTCTCTCTCTCTCACACACACACACAAGCACACATTATTTTGTGGATGAATTGTCTCTGAGAAATGCTTTCTTTTCCCATAAAATATGGAGTTCAAGGGAACTAAATGCAACTGTGCTTTGGTATGTGAGAAGTGCTGTCCATGCCGCTGACAATGCCACGCATTAGCTCTGTCACTCCTACTGCTATTCTGGATTCGCTAAGTGTCATCTGAGGAGGAGAGCTCATTCATAGACAGGATCAATGCTCCCAGGAGTCAGAGATCAACCCTTTCATTTTTCATCCATGCTTCGCTTTTTTCCCTTCTTGAGGGAAAGGCGACATAATTTATTATACATCAAAAAAAAAAAAAAAAAAGACAGACACTCAAGGACTATACTATGTAGTCAGCATGGCTGTGGGGAGAGTAAAATTAGAAGAGCCTAAGATGGGCTGTGCCACTTCCCTTCTTTTTGGCTGCTTGGGCTGCTGTATTTCTTTCTCCTCTGACTCTGGGTTAGGGCTTGGTTTGATTCTTTGGCTGTCCACAAAGTAACCAATGGCTCTGAAACACCACGTATTGCTTTGCTCTTCTTTACATCAGGTGCCAAGGCACGTACTGTACTCTTGGGTGTTTCAAGCTCTTTTTCTTACAACTCCCCAGAAGCAGCCAATGTTATGCCCATCTCTTCCATCCGGCTTTCTCGTCTGTGCCTTGCCACCACTTGGGTTGTTAACGGTTCAGAGGCTTCAGTACAGCCTTTCTAGAAACCTACCTGGTGACTTTCTAGGCTTCCTTAAGTTTACCTGATAAGACTGGTTCTAGACTCTGTTATAAGCTTGAGGTCTAGTTCTGCCTTCCTTAGAGTGAAGTAGAAGCATTCACCGAATGCCTTACTAATGAGAAGAAAAATAGCTGTTAGTCCTAGGGAGCCCCCAAACCAGGAGCTATGATTTGGATGTCATTTGAGTGTATCCTCAAGGGATCATATTTTGGAAGCTTAGTCCTTAGGGTGGTCATGTTCAACACCTAGAGGTATCTCGAGGAAGGAGGTTTGGTCATTCAGGGGGACGCTTTTCTGGCTGGTGTCACAGAGTGAGTTAGCTCCCACGCAAATGGACTGTTAAAATGATCTGGACCTATGAACCTCACCAGCTTCCTGTCATGCCATGTGATCTCTCCTTATCCCATACGCTCCCACCATGACGCCACCTCCATGTTGTGATGGAGACAAGGAGGCCATCACCTAGCAGGCTGAGCAGACAGAGCTGCCTGCTCCCAGACTTTTAGCATCAAAACTATGAGCTAAATAAAATCTCTGTGGCATTACCCAGCCCTTTGTTTTGTTAGAGGAACAGAAAATGGACTTGTAAACTGGTCTTGGAGGTTTAATTTGCTGTATTTCATATCCTGGAGGGATGGGATCTTACCACATGTACTCTCACTTCAGCTATGGCATTTGACGTGTGATATAATTAAGATGTTATTAAAAATACTTAGTAGGCTTATTTAGCATTCTTGGCAGCAAGTTTGAAACAGGTCAGCATCACCTAAAGTCACACAGGAGGTTAAGAGACAGAATTGTAGCTGGACAGTAGAGTTCCCGACTAGTAGCCCATATGTGTTCTCTGACCTGCAGGGAACTGTCAGAGGTCAGGGAGAATCTGGAGCTGTGTCCCCATGGCTTTTGGAGTTCCTCACCTCAGAGTTCTGGCCACTCTTGTATAATTCGGGCAATGCCAGGAGTGTTTCTGCAGAGACATCTTTATCGAGAATTCCAAAGATGATGGGAGGCAAGGACGTGAAGAAGAGATTGAAGAATATCATCTGCCAGTAATCGATCATGGTGGAGCCAGAGAAACCACAGAAGAACTGGTACCAGAATAGCAGGTTGACATAGCACTGCAGGCAGGGAACATGCCATCATGAGTCACATTTCTGAATGTCTTGTGATGGACATGTTAAGAGTACATGCTTGGGAAGTAGAGAGCCCAGATTTTACACCTCTGGGTATATCAACTACTAGCTCTGCAACCTGGGGCAACCTGTGTCATCTTTCTGAACATCATTTTGTCATTTATCATGGCACATAATATACAAATAGTATCCCAGTGGAAATAGAAAGTGGGGGGGGGGCGGGATTAATGAAAGCTGAGCTGTGGACTTCTAGATGTGATGGCAGGCTACAGGCTGTCTTTGTATGACTCTGTGAAGGAGAGAGTAAAAGTAAGAATAAAGAGACTTTATCCTAAAGAGAAACAGAAGAAAAGCTTAGGAAATCCATGAAGTGAAAGGAACAAAGTTGTGTGATACAGGAGAAACAGGTGACACAGAGCCTGGTGGATGGGAGGAGACTCAGTTGCAGCTTCCAAAAGGTGAGACAGATGAAGGCTGAGAGTGATTCCCCCCAGGACAAGCCCACAACATTCATGAGTCAAACCCAGTGGATTTTGGTGAGACAGAAAATTCGTCTAGCACCTGGGTCAGCAGTGGAGATGAATCCCAGCTTGCCATACTGTAACTAGGATGACAGCAGCTGAATGTCATATTGAGAGTGAATTTAGTGTTAAAGACTGAGCTATATCCTTGGGCTCCTGAGTGTAGGGAACATTTAAATATCATGGAGCTTTAGTGTGACTTGCCTTGGGGCTTGGGGAAGGAAGGCTCAGCTGCTGATCAGGGGGCTGTCTCCGGGGGGGCGGGGGGAGTGCATGAAGGGAAGGAGATGCTCACCCACTCAGGCTTACCCTTAGATTTCATGATAACTGTGTCTGAAGTCAGGGGTTAGATCAAATTCTGAAGCCACCTGTTTTGTAGAGCCCCAACCGTTGAACTTCAAAAAGTATACAAACAGGTCCCTTGTGTTCTGGTTGCTTCTGAATAAATCTGGGCAACCCTCCCTTCCCCAGATGGTAGAGCATACCTAGCTCATATCCTACAAACCCAAATGTGGCCGGCAGACATCCTCACATGCATGGAAGGAGAGTGCCTCCCTCTGAAGAAAGCTCAGACGCATGTCCACATAAACCAGAGGACAGGTGAGAGGTCACAGTTTTATCGGCTCCTCTGTGCATGCTCGCAGTTCCCAGTTTGAGGGCCCAGAAAGGAGATAAATGATACCCACCTCTTCTCTCTCTCCCTCCATACTTAGCACATGTTCTTTTTTTTTTTCTTTTTCTTTTTTTTTTTTTAATTTATTTATTTTTATCTCAATCACAGGTTAGGTACTTTGAATCCCAGGCGTAGCCCCCTCCCCCATTCCCTCCCACCCTCCCACTCCCTCCCTCATCTCCTTCTTCCCC
>CM053757.1:31549142-31716776 GCA_028658305.1 Pachyuromys duprasi | reverse complement strand
CGGGAAATTTCTCCAGGTAATAACTGGGTGTCCCTAGGGTTTTCCCACTTGATTTTCTCACTGTAGGAGTTCCGCTCACCTGGCATTCACAATGCTGGCGTTTTAGGTCCCAGAGTTCAGTCTCCTGGTCGCTGCGTTGTTTCTGCTCTCCTACTCCTCAGACACAGTGTTCTCTCGTGGCAGCCATCTTGGATCTCCCAGCACATGTTCTTATTTACTATATTGTACTAATTTACATCCATAAAATTTTTATTTATGTATCTTTCTTATCCATTTTCCTTTCTGTCCCTCCCCATGTTTTCTCCCTCCACCATTCCTTTATATTGAGTAACATTTCGATTTTACCTTATTGGCCTTTACAAAGTTATGTGTTTAAATTTTATTTTTTGTTTCACCTCTTACAGCACTTATCTAATTTCAGACTTTTTCACTATTGGGAGAAGTTTTGAAAAAATGCTTTCTTTTTGAGTCACAATTCACGTTGTTTTGCTACTTATAACATTCTTTTCCACTTCTCCCCCTTTCCATCTATTTAACTAGGCTTCTCCTTTCTCTCCTCTTTCCCCATCTCTTTTCTTTATCACATTCATTATTTTTTCATACCTTGAATAATTTTTTTACTTTATAGCTCATGCTACAGTACTTTGCCATTTTCAGCTGTGGTCACTGATGTACTATAAAAGTATGTTTCTTTTCTTTCTTTATTTTTATGTTTAAAGATTTATTATTTATACAACATGCTGCTTGCACACCAGATCTTAGTATAGATGGTTATGAGCCACCATGTGCTTGCTGGGAATTGAACTCAAGACATTTGGAAGAACAGTGAGAGTTCTTAACCTCTGAGCCATCTTGCCAGGCCCCTAAGTATGTGTCCAGATCCTGTGTGGTGAGACTGTTGCTGCTGCATTCTCTTCTCCTGGCTGCGTGGTGCTGGAAACTGAGCCTTCAAGACCCCAGTACGAAGGTTCCCTGACCCAACTGTAAAGAGATAGGCCCAAATTGCTAGACAGAAACCCCAAAAACATGACAACAGAACTCCTGCACAACTACACAATTCTTTATCCATGGGACTCAAAGATAAGCAAATAGATAAAATGCTTTTATAGATAAAACTATAAAAGAGTGTACAAATAGGCAGCTAAATTCAACATGGACCTTAGAAATGAAAGTCATAACACAGGAGAAAAATTCAAGAAAATTAATACTCAGATAAGGGGGGGGGGGGAGGGAATGAAGAAATTTTAAAGAGTTGGAAATGAAAACTCAATGAACCAAATAGAAAAGCCTGGCAGAAGGCATTACCTGAAGGCTCAAGTGAGCAGGAAAAAAAAATGCCTGGGATGGAAGAGAGGAGTGTTGAAACCCTTTATTCAAATTTCGGTAAGAGAAGTAAATAAGTATGATCACAATGTCCTCAAGCTGTGGGGTATGACGAAGAGTTCACTTAACATATGGGATTGAAGAATAACTGACATAAACTAAAGGAACAGGTAATCTGGTCGATGGAAATTATAGCAGAAAAAGCTCCGGATCTAGAGAAGGAAATAAGCATTTAGAACCCCACGTAGTTATGGCGAGAGAACTATG
This sequence comes from Pachyuromys duprasi, assembly GCA_028658305.1. Taxonomy (NCBI): domain Eukaryota; kingdom Metazoa; phylum Chordata; class Mammalia; order Rodentia; family Muridae; genus Pachyuromys; species Pachyuromys duprasi. The sequence goes on along the minus strand of CM053757.1, from coordinate 31,715,186 downwards.
ATATATTGCTGTCAATGTATCAAAAAATACAGAGCTAAGAAACAATATTAAAAGGGGTCAGGGAGAGCTGGAGAGTTGGTTCAGTGGTGAGGCATGTGTAACCCTTGTGGCTAGGTGAGTGAATTGTGTTTGAGAAAACCTGATTCTAGTTCCCACATCCACAACTACAGTTACAGGCTCATAACTGTCTCTTACTCTAGCTCTAAGGAATCTGATGTCCTTTATGACCTCTCCAGGCACTGCAACCCCACTCAAATATCGCATACTCACTCACACATAATTAAAAAATAAAATTTCTTAAGAAAATCTTAAGAAAAAAAAGCTGCAAGAGAAAAAAAATGACAACTCACAGAGATATAACCAGAATAACATCACTAATCAGAAACCATCACAATCAGGAAATCACAGATTGATCTGTCTTAACCCCTGAGATTAAATAACTGGCAACCAAGAGAACTGTACCTAGAACTTTTAAATTTGACAGAAATAAAGACGCATGTCACATATTCTCTCCTATCTGTGGTTTTTATCTTCAAATCTTGAGACAGAAATATAAAACGTGGAGTAATGGTAGAAATCTGGAAGTAAAAAAGGACCATGGAGAGATGAGCTGCTAGAGAGGAGACTAGCAAGATCCAAGTGATATGAACAGGAAAATAGGAAAATATGGAGGGCAGCTTATTTGGGAAGGGGAGAAAAGTCATTACAGGAAGAGTGGAAGGGAGGAGTAAAAACACTAAGAATGCTTGAAAAAGGCCACTGTAACTGACACTGTCCCCATCTCCTTCATGAGTCATAGGCCATCTAGCAAAAGCCCCAGCACCTGCTATGAGAAACCTCTTTTTGAGTAGTTGATCATAGCCATCCAAGAGACTCCCCAAACAATGTAGGCTATCGTTGTTGCTCTTGGTTGCCTCCTATAGGTTGAAGGTCATCTCCTACTGCTAAAGACCATGTACTTAGAAGATTCAAGCTGGGTCTGACCTGAAAGGCTGTTCTCTGAGGATTAGCTTTCATGTTACTAGCAAGTGCTAAGTACGTAGGTTGCCAAAACAGGAGGGCAATCTATAGTCCTACCTATCTGTGACGCCTATGGGCCATAACAATGACTAGCCCTGAAAGATACCCCTACAGGAGGGAAATCATGCCTGGTATTGAAAGCTTAGCTTAGTATCTGGGGTTAGTGGAGTCATGAGTCTTACAGGGGAACCAACTATTGCTGCTTTACTGGAAAGCATAATCGCTAACTGCATTTTAAATACACTCACCCTCACAGTCCTTACCAAAGAAGCTTCTCTTTAGAGTGGGCACCATCAAAGAGAATCATCAACTGCTCACAATACCGAGGTCAGCAGCTTTTTAGGATATCAACAGTGAACGTTCCAAGTAGGAAGTAAGGGGAAAATGTCTTATGACAGCTTTTAAAAAAAATATCTAGGAATAAACCTATAGTTTCTCCACAGTGAAAACATCTAAGATGCTAGAAGATAGAAAGAACTCCCTTCCGGGTGCATAGATAGCCAGAATTAACAGTAAAGGTGGCAAGATCACTAGAAGCAATCTACAGATTTACAGGAATTCCCATCAAAATCCTACTGACATTCTTCACGGAACTAAAATTCATATGGATTCACAAACGGTCTTAGATATTTAAAACAATTCTTATTAGACAGTGCAATACCAGAGACAACACAATACTCCAAAACAAATTACATCACAGAGCCACATAACAAAACTTGATGCTGTCTGGGAAGGCAGACATGTAGACTAATGAAATAGAACAGGGGATCTGAAAAAAAATCACAACAATAGCAGTCTAATTTTTAAAGAAAAAAGTAAAAAAAAGTCTTTTAAATAAATGAGTCATTTTTATTTCCGTGTGCTGTGTGTGTGTATGCCTATTGAGTAAATGGTGCTAAGAGAATTGGACAACTTTGAAACTGCTATGAGAAAACAAGATATAGGCACAGAAAGGACTTCCTGGACGGGACTTCAGTAGTTCAGGCAATAATCCCCTAAATCGACAAAGAGAATTAGATGAAATTAAGAAGCTTCTGTATAGCAAAGCTTCTAAAAAAAAATCTCTACCGTGACAATACAGTATATGTAATGCAAAAAGACTGCAAACTATGCATCAGGAATGGGGCTCATACGCAGGAAGCACAGATAATTGTAATATTAAACACCTATCATCACTCAACCAATAAATGGGCTAATTAACCGACCAGAGAGTGCTCAAAATAAATATGAATTGCTAATAAATATTTGAAAAATTGTTCACTATCCTTAGCTATCAGGGAAGTGTGAATTTAAGCTGATGTCAGCCAGAAAGTAAATGACGATGGAGGAGGACGAAGGAGGAAGCCTTACTCACAACTGTAGGGAACATAACTTGGGCAGTTACTATGGAAATCTCTGTGGAAAGTCCTCAAAAACTGAGCTGTCAGAACTGACATGATAGAACTGCAGTGTGACTCATCTTTGATATACACCCCAAAGACTCTTAAGTCAACACACAGAGATATTGCATGGCTGTGTTTATGGTTGAGCCATTCACAATGGCCAGGGAATGGAACTAGGTCAAGGGAAGGAAAATGTGTTGTATTTCTATTGGTATTTACATATGTGTGTTCCTAGGTCACGGAACTAGAAAGAATCATGGGCACATTTTAAGGGGTTGGGAGATAGGATAGTGCAATACATGTTATTGGCATGGAGTGGGTAGGGGGGTTAATGAATGAGAACAAAGTATAAAGTGTATGAAGAGCTCATGATGAAAAGTATTACTATGGATGCAAACTGTAAAATTAATAATAGTTCACGAGAACCTTTCTGATGGGTCTTATAACTCAGAAGAGTGAATAAGAAAATCTGCTTAAATACGCCATTTCCTTTAAGGTCTCAGTATGGAGGCCTGCAATTCACTATGTAGATCAGGCTGGCCTCAACCTAGAGGTCTGTCTGCCTTTGCTTCTCAAGTGCTAGGACTAAACATGTATGCCGGTATACCAGGCTTTAATCTTGTCTTGACAACTCTCTTCTGTCCAAGATCCCCCTCCCAATACTGTACTGGGTTCCCATTGTCAACCATATCATAAAACAGTTTGAAGTATGGACTTAGCCTTAGGGAAAGGAGAAGTTCAAGCTCCAAGGCATAGATGGGGGTGGGAGGGTCTCTTATAAGAATGTACTCAGCAGATTTGTGCAAACTAGCACCCTCATTTACTAATTGCTGGATTAAATTTTTTTTTTAAGACACGGTCTTAATATGGCTTTGAACGCTTAATCTTCCTATGTCAGTGCTGGAATTAAGTGCCGCCATATCTGACAGGGTCAATGTTATTTGGATGAGGCTATTTATTATTAATGATAATAACACATTAATACTATCATTGGTTCTAACACCAACTACAACCCATTCTTTAGCTTTTGTATCTATCACATGTGAGACACACCTTTATAGCACATCACCTGATTGCTGTCTGGTATGTTAGATGTGTAGCACCTATTATTAATAGTCTCAACCACACATGAGGTTATTGCTAATATCATTAAATACATGCTTTTAATAAATACCAATACTATAGCAATGCTGATATTAGCTCCACTCTAAAAACAAGACTCCAAGATACTCAGCTGCCCTTTGCCCTAATTGAGAGCTAGAAACAAGCACCTGAATTTTCAAAGTTATTTTTCTTCAGTCACTCTGGGCCTTTTCTGGCCCTTGGTCCTATCTTTGGGTTACACAATAAGATTTGTCTAGATACTCATAGCTAACAAAGTAGAAAGCATGTGTTGCCTTGTGTTTACAGGAAGAAGTTTGTTGTCCCATTATTGAAAGAACATCTGATGGTAAGGAAATCTTCTCCATGGCTCAGTCCTCACACTATGCCCTCTGGCTAGCATGGTGCCCAGCTCACAGCAGACATTTAATATTTATTTGAACGGATGAAGTAAATCTTTGTTTTGTCCTGACAGTCATCTTGAAAATTTAACATCACAGACTGTATTCTTTCCCCAGAGGCTGGTTTCCACTTCCCCTCTAGTCTTTGCCTCTCACAGGGAACACACTGAATCCCATGACAGCATGGCTGAGATTGGGTGCCCACTCTTCCTCCCTAGATGCTCCATTACAGTAATTAATTCATTGTTCAAATTTCAGAGCAGGCAAGGTTGTAATTCCCTCTGGAATTGGTTTCGGATGTGGAAGTCATAGTTCCCCACCCTCTAATTGCAGCTGGGAGATAATACAGCATCAGTATTGCTGTTTTGAGCTTGGCAATATGCTAGAAATAAATATCATTTGAGCTCTGAGAGCATGGCTGGCTGGAGATGTTTTCTTTCTGTTTCACAGATTTAATGCAGAGAAGAGGCTGTGCTGATTCTAAAGAATGATTCCTTGGATGCGAAAGAAAAAAAAATTAAGCAGGGTATTTTGAATTCCAAGTAAACTGCCTTTCATTTTCAGAGTGAATTTCAAGTCAAATGGAGCGACTTGTTTGCATAGACAGTGCCGAGACAATATCACCAGCCAGTTGACTGAATTTACATAATTTTTGTTGTGCTGTTCTTTTGCATATGCATACGCATTGAACTTTGGACAGAGAGGCTCATTCCTGAACAAGGAAGACTGTGTCAGAGCCTAGAACAATGGAGTAAGAGGAAAACAATGTAATTCTATAGACTACTATATTTGTCTTTTTAGTTCTCCAGTGTTAACTGTCCAATTTTCCTTAAATGAGACTAAATAAAATTTTATTTGGACCAAAGATCCTTGAAGTAGGTGCTGGAAACTCAGTTCCTTGTTCCATCCCGTAGTTCAGCTATGTTTTGGTATCTTCTTATGGTTACTGTTAAATGTGGACTTTTAAAATAAGAGCCTTTGACAGCCTTAGTGCCTCTGCTGGTATTTGCTTTCGGGCCTTGCTTGGGGTGCTTGCTTTGGGGTCTTATCAGGAGAGAAACTAACTTTTATTCAGGATACACAGCCCATCACCGGCCACAGACCCGTAATAAATGAACGAACCAACCACGAACTGAAACCTCCAAAAGAGTGAGCCAAAAATCAACCTTTCTTCATTATAAGTTTAGTATCCTGGGTATTCTGCCACACTGATGAAGAACTGGCCAACACAGAGCATGGGTGAGAAAGAAACTATAGCCTGCATTAAAAAAAAATATTTTATGTGTCTTAGTGTGAAGGTGTCAGATCCCTTGGAATTGGGGTTACAGACTGTTGTGAGCTGCCATGTGGGTGCTGGGAATTGAATCCAGGTCCTTTGGATGAGCAGACGATGCTCTTAACCGCTGAGCCATCTCTCCAGCCCCCCTCTACCAGCATTTTGTAGATAGAGAAATAGAAGTTTTGGACATTATCAAATATGGGAATCTGGGTTGGGTCTTAATATATCTGATCCCAGGATCCACGTTCATAAGCATTCATGCTGTCCCTGTGTGCCAGGTGCTTTTCACACCGAGTTGCCAATTCTTGTGACAACATGAGAGCAAGCTTTAACTGCCTATGGGGATATGAACAGTGTTGCCCAAAGTTGCACAGTTAGTGAGGAGGTTCTGAGTCTAGGTCAGCCAACTGATTCTCTTGTGCAGAAATACTTGGTCCACTATTCTGAGGAGCCAGAGCTCCAGAGCTCTTGCCTGGGTGGCAGTTCACACTGGGGCTACTCACCACATTCTTGTAGAAGTAATACACCACCATCCTGGCCAGGCGTGAGTAACACCAATGCCCATGCACAAGGAGCAGCTTCTTGAGGTGGCTGAAGCGGGCAATGGCAAAGTCGCTGGACATGACAGCCTGGGAGGGGAGAGCAGAGACATCAGTCTTTACTTTCAACCATCAGTGCCCACAAAACAGCTCTCTAGAGGACAGTGCCATATTCCAGGTCTGCAATATTCAGGGCCTAACTGATTCCTTATTATTTGGTCACTCTTGGGTGGCTCTTTGGATTTTGACATCCTCCCTCTTTTCTTGAAAACTGAAACTTTACTAGAATCTAGGAAGGGCAAGCCAGAAGGTCCAGGACTCTACTTGGCCCTTATTTCCACTTATTTATCCAACAAGGCCCAATGGCAGTTTCTGTTCTAGGGATGAAACAGAGAACAGATTTTCACGGAGTGGTTCTCAAATCTCTGAGCATCCTTGGATGCCTCTCAAGCAGACAATGGCATAATTACAGATGACATTGTTGGTTGGGAAGCGTTTACATGGTGCTAAGATGGGCATTTTGTCATTGGGTTATTTATAATAAGATACAGTCTAGAGGTTTCTTAAGAATATGAGGTTCAGATGTGTTTGTTAGAAATCTTGGTACACTTTTCAGATTACTTCATCTCCCTGAACCTCAGTTTTACTATCTGAGAAAATGATTGACAATCTAGAATATATAATAATTATTAAAATTTCATGTGGCAATGTATAAGGTATAACATTGCTGACATATGAAACACCTGAAGGGTACCAGAGAACTATGGCTGCCTTTCTCATTCTCAGCAACAAATTTAAGCAGTATCTTTTCAGGTGCTCAGACTATGATCATTGATGGTTCAAATTCACAAAACAGGGTCTATTTTAATGGGAAAGGATAGTATCTCACTTTAATGTTGAGGAATGTTAATTTAGAACATGGCTGCTCTGGAAAGAGATCACATCCAAAGACCTTCTAAGTCTGTGTGATCTGGCTGGAATATGAACATGCCTTTAATCCAGGAGACAGAGGCAAGCAGATCTGTGCTCAAGACCAGCCTGTTGTAGAACAAATTTCAAGGATAAGAAAAGTGTAGGTCCAGGTGATGCATGCCTTCAATCATAAAGAATGAAGGTAACGTTAGTTTGTAGAAGAAAGTACCCATGTTTGAAAGTGATGTCTAAATGAGTAGCAGCAACAGTGACAAATCAGAGAAAAGAGTTGACAGAAGAGGATATGTCCAACTCTCATAAGAGAGAGGTAAGGGAAGCTACTTAAGGGGCAATGAGAGAGAGAGAGAGAGAGAGAGAGAGAGAGAGAGAGAGAGAGAGAGAGAGAGAGAGAGAGAGAGAGAGAGAACAGGCAGTTTTACTGGGACAGTAATAGAGAGACAGGTTGCAGAGAGAGAACCAAATGATGCTGAGAATGAAAAAGAGCCAGGAGAATAGGGCAGATCATTGAAGTTAGTTTGAGGCCAAGCAGAACAATTCAGGGACTGAGAGAGAAGCCAGATTGAGTAAGTTAGCTAGGAGAGGAGTTTGAGCCAGAACAGCTGTGTTGAACCAGAGAACTATGAATTCAGAAAGAACAAGAAAGGATGAGCTTATCAATTAGTAAGTCTCAGAGGCCTGAAAACATTCTAGGCCTAGGTTAGATTGTACCGTGGCTAGAAGCTTCCAGGACTAGGCCTGGGTTAACAGATAGAGGCAGCGAGCCTCTGAGACAACAACTGAACCAGGAAAATAGGTATACTATATCACTGCACCAATTAATTTATGAGGCAATAAAATATGTTCAAATATCCCTATATCTGTCACAAGAAGGATATGTGGAGTCAGAGAAAGACTTATATGCTATGCAGCCTTAGACTATAGTTACCATTGCCTTTTGTGAAAAGCCACATGTCCTCAATGTCCCTTTGTTTTTGAAGGACCAAGTGGTAGGATTTGGGCGACAGAGAACACAGAGGCATGGAAGAACTCCCTCTCCCCTGACTGTAGGTTAATAATGTGATGAGGCTCACAGGAAAGTTTCTTTGGCACTGTGGGGCTATTCCTCAAACCTACAGTAAGGATGAAGGAGCACCAGGGGAAAAAAGACGGTTAAAGGGCACAGTACCTGCATGCCTTCCTGCCCAGAAATTCCAATGCCAATGTCAGCAGCTTGAATCATGCTTACATCATTGGCTCCATCACCTGAAAGGGGAAAGGTCATAGAGTGTCTTTATACCTGGTCCAACTGTTCAGTGATAAATGGCCCCATTTGCACAGTTGAATCCTTTCAACATTGCCCTAAATAGGATATCACTGCTACCGTGTTTGGCCTGAAAGTTTTCCTTCTCTTTTTTGAAACTATGGATAAGAAACCACACCTTTATTTTAAATCTCTCAGTGAATACTTCTTATTGCTATTTTCCCCCCACCAATGGTCATCTAAAGTGTCATGAATGGCCCTTTACAGTTTACAGAAACACCTTTGCAAATATTAGAATAGATTCTGTTGAAGAGTGAAGCAAGGCTCTGACCAATTTTGAGACTTGCTTAGGGCTGTCCATACAGTGAAGGTCTGGAACTCAGGTCTTTCTGTTCTGATTTTGGGGCTGTTAGGGATTTGATGTAATATGTCCCGCAGGAGGCTCATGTGTTCAAGGATTGGCGCTCAGCTGGGGACCACTGAGAAGTCACTGTGTCATGAGGGCTTCAACTTTACCAATGGTGCAATCCATTCGTGGATTTATACCATGTATTTGTGTGTGTGCTAGAACTAGAACAAATGCTAAGTGAGACTCTACCATGGGGTCACATTCCTAGATCATCCTCCATGATACTCTTCTGCCTCACACTTCAGGAGAACACAGTGTAGCCAGAAGTGAATGGAAATTGCCCAAACCATGAGCCAAATAAACTGTTCCTTCCTTGAAGCTGTTCATGACAGATATTTTATCACAGTGACACATAGGTGACTAACACAAGGCCTAAGAGCCTTCTTTATTTTAGTTTGACTTGAACCAACTACCATACCAAAAGAGAATTCTGGGACAGCCAGATCATCAGAGACTGAGTAGTGCCCAAGGGAATGGATGGTGTTCAGTTTTCTGTATGAATATAGAAAAATGAGATTTGCTCACTGTTTTGGCTGAGATATATTTGTCACATTGAGTGATGGGAAATTTATGAAACTAGAGGTAAGGCCATGAAAATAAACACACACACACACACACACACATACACAAGGCTATCAAATATATTGTTCTCTGATGAAGTGAAAACTCTGTCTCTACAGTACAGAAACTGTTACTGTCTCATATCTATTGAAATGTGGTGCAGTTCTGTTTAATTCAAGAAGCCACCTACAGCTCTATGCAGTGAGACAGCTTACAGAGCCTAACTTGCCTCAGTGCTTTGCCTTACTTACAAGCCAGAACGCAGCAAGCTAAACTCTAAAGGATCAGATAAATGAATATTTTAAGCTCTTTAAGTCACAAATCAAAGTGAACTAATTGTTGTTGATTCAAGGCTGATAGTTATAAACTTTGCATTATTATCCTCCATACAAAAATATATGGTAGGCTCGATTCAGCCTATTGGCTATGCTTTGGTAACCCCTATTATAGACAGTGATGACTATATTCTCCTCCTGGGCCCACTTTTTGTTTTGTTTTTTTTCTAGTAGCTTCTCTTATATAAGCTGTAATTAAGTTTATATTGTTAATCATAGAAAATATGGAATTGGAGGGGAGAGAGAATAATTCTTCCACAATTATTTGGCAACAAGTATATTGAGCTTTAAAATGTTATCACTAATATTGTACCCCATAAATTTCTACAATTTATGTGCCAATTAAAAATCTAGTATTTGTCCTTCTTGGTAGCATTTGTCATTATAATAATGATTCTTTTCTTGATAGCGCAGCAGTACATAATTTTAATCCTCTCAACAGCAGAATAAACCTAAGCTTTAACTTCTTCTGTTGGCACACTAGGAGAAGCAGAGGTGTGGGATCATGCTGTTTCTCGCCCTGTTGGTTTCATTCCTGTTGCTATGGGAGAGAAGCCAACATCTAACTTCAGAGAATATGTCCTGGGCTACTGTCTATTGTGTATCTGAATTATAGAAGAGGAGAGACCACAGTATAGAAGTAAGGATGTAGTTGCTAGGGATCTGTTCATTTCTTTTTTTTTTTTTTTCTGAGATAGGATGTTATATATCCCAGACTGACCCCTACAGTTCTCTGTGTAGGTGCAGATAACTTTGAATTTTGGGTCCTTCTCCCTCTACTTCTTAAGTGCTGGGATTATAGGCGTATGCTACTTTGCTTGGTCCTCTCAGTTTTTAAATTCAGTTTTTATATTGCACATGAAGGCTAAAGAACACAATGTTTTCCAGATCTCTGAATCGCCAGAGGAGAAAGAAGGGAGACTAGACCCGTCTGCAGAGATGACTCTAAAGTAGAATAACTTAGTCGCTCTCATCTGCTAGGGCTAACTGGGACCCCCTGTGCATGTCTGAAAGTACAGGCAATGATACCCTCTATAGACTACTTTTTGTATACATATATAATGATAGTAAAATTTAATTCAGAAATTATGCCCCAAAGGGCTAGCAATAACTAATAATACAATATTATAGCAAATTAGAACAACATAATAGTTATTTAAGCACATGAATGTTGATTTCTATAATTATCTAGTCTTAGGCCCAGAGGCAACTAAAATTTCAGAAAGTGAGACTTGGTTGCTGTATGTGTGGATTGAGGGATGAGGAGGGAGTGGGTGTATCTACTACATGTAGGGAATGTACTTACCATGAGATCAAATAGTGAACGAAACAGACCCTGCTTCTTTAAGATCAGGAACTTATGAACTATTGCAGAGGGGCCCACAGGAAGGACAATCAGATATTAGGCTTATGTGTAGTAGGTGTGATGGGAAATGAGAATCCCTCAAAAAGGGCCAGGTAGGTAAGAATGGAGGTAGTGTTTTACAGAGTATTTTGCTTGTACAAAGGCCTGGAGAGATGGGAGTGAGGAGAGATGCCCCCTGAGAGTGGCAAGAATTCATTTAGACAGAATATGAGGAGGCCAGTGATAAGGAATGAAAGGTGGCCATGATAAGAAACGCTATTGGCGAGTTAGTGGAATACTCTTGTAAACCAGGCTTCTTATTCCTGGCGGTACTCAGTGAGAAATTTTTATATTTGCACTTGATATGATTAATTCATGCTCCTCTGAGAAATTTATCATCAGCCAATTAGAATAGATTAAAAATATGCTTTGCAACAACCTTGGAATTTACAAAATTTACAAAATTAAAAGTTTTGAAATACCCCTACCAGCCCTTTATCCCCATAATGGTATTTCTGAGTCGAGCTCCCTGGGTTGTCTATTTCTGGTAGAAAACAATTTTTAAAAAGCTATAATCACCCTTTGAGTTCAAGACTCTTGTTTTGCAGCGATCTCCATCTAATATCTGAATTTTATTTAACTAACTGGTCATTTCCAAGAGCTTTAATCGTTGCTCTAATATAGTGGCCCCTGGTTCATCTCCTAACAGCCACATCTCCTGGACTGCAATTTTTATCAAAGACCATGGCCCCAAGAGAAAAAAAAATGCCTAAGTGTATTGGCTTTCACAGCTGACCCAGACCAGATCCCTCCTGCCAAGGTGCCACCCACATCCCAGCACGATGGGTACCTATGGAGAGAGTCATGACATTCAACTTGTCTCGCACCAGCTTGACAACCATACTCTTCTGGAGTGGAGTAGAGCGGCAACACAGGACAGAACGACAGTACTGAGTCAACTCCAGGAACTTATTTTCCAGCTTTCCCTGGAAAATTGCATTCAATGTTTTCCCATCAATGACCAGTCCGACTTCACGAGCAATAGCCCCTGAGTTAATAGGTGGCAACTTAGGTGGTATGCGGTGCCCACAGAGTTTTCGGGTTGGCTGTTGTGGTTCATGAAATCTCTTGACGTCTTCCAATGCACAATTGAGGATGGACTCGCAGGTTTCCTGCAGAGTGTCATATAATGTGGTATTAGTAAGAAACCTTGCATGTTAAAAACTTTACAACTGTAAAACTCCATCATGTAGGTTATTTGAATTTTTCCTCTAAGCCCATTGCACATTTCTCTGCAGTATTTGAAGCAACATTAAACTACACTATTTTTGAAACATTAATGGCCAGAATAAGAGAAGGCAATTAGGAATAAAACAGAAAGCTACACAGCACGATGGCAACTGAGTTGAGGTGAGTATAAGATAAAAATCAACACTATTATGTTGGTAGACACTGACAGTTATTTCATGCTGTTATATGAATGGTTTTCTGTCCCTTACAGGTCTTTCCATTCCCTGATGCCCCTTTAGACATTTTTGTAAGTATTCTTGGTCTTGATTTAGAGATGAGGAAATTGAAACGATGAGTAACTTAGTTACTTATTCAATGTCAGCAAAATATAGGAGTGAGGCAGGATCTTTACTTCTTCAATCCTGGCTTCCTAACTTAAAACGAAACCCAACACCCTGGGTTTATCTATTGATCTGTTCCAGAGAGGCCTTAAGAACTGTGCTATACAGGGCTTTTCATGTTGGTGTGAACTGACCATGGATGTGAAATTCTTACTGGTTCAAAGAATGTTCTCTGTTATTTTTGTTTCTATTTCTTTGAAATGGTCTTTTGACACAGCTCTCACTGGCCTTTAATTTGTGATCCTACTGTTTCCCTTTTCAAGTACTGTGATTAAAGATGGACCCTATCATGTAACTTTTATGAGTTTTCAAATGATGCTTATTTTAAATTACAGAGAGGAAGTTGTTTTTAATTAGTAATCCTTTCTAACACTTTAAATTATATCAGTGATAAAATCAGATTTTGGTACTAATTGTTCTTCTGATATCTCTTCAACTCTTGTAAACATTACTTTTTAATGAAGCTTTAGAAAGCAGAAGATAATAATATAAATAACTTTAAAAAGCATGTTATACATACTGTATTTTCCATTTGCAAGTTTGGCATGTATGCATCTGTGTATGGATATTTGCATATGTGTTGGTGAACATGTAGATGTATGTTTGTGTGTGTGTGTTCTTGCGCATGTGGAGGCCAGAAGGATGTTGGGTGCCTGCCTTGATCATTCTCCATGTTACCAAGTCAGGGTCTCTCACTAAACCTAGAATTTGTCAATTTGGCTAGTCTATCTAGCCACTATGCCCTAGGATTCCCTGTCTCAACTGTCTAAGTGCAGGATTACAGGCATGCACCAGGCCCACTTGACACATGGGTGTTGGGGATCTGAACTCTGATCCTGTGCTTGTGCTTTGAGCCATCCCTTGAGCCCCATCAGTTTCTTTCATTTATGGTAATGGATAATATTTCTTTATTAGTCAAAATACTAAAAATCTTTTCTAAAAATAAGCATTATTCAAATGGATTAATTTAAGTAAAATCATTAAGCGAAATAGTTGAGGTAATATGTGGAACCTGGTAAATTTTGCAAAGGTACTTCTGAAGTGACAGATCTTCAGTTTCTGTCTCGATCTCCTAGTTTCTGTCTAAAAATTACTGGAGTAATTCCGGAGTCAGATACAGCTCACTTTCCCAAGTCTTCTCTTAGGAGGTGCTAAGTGCTTGTTGCAGATGGTAGGGCATGCACAAAGCCCAGAAGGGCTACAGGAACTGGTTCTGGGATACAAGGTTTTACCAAAGCATTTATTTAAGAAAGATAATGGAGTGACTCTTGCTATATATTGGGTTTGGTTCTAGTTACATAAATTCCTCTGGAGCTGTGAAGTTCACAGCTAAATCTGAATCCACTTACTTCCATGTTTAATCACAATAGTCACTGCACATTTAACATTTTGTGAGGAACCTGCAGTAAACAGTGCTGGAGTGATTCCTTCCAGTTCCAGTGATCTAGACCTAATGACTCCCTTCCAATGAAGAGAATTTTACAACAACAACAATAAAAGATAACTTCTCCAAGTAGGCTGTACAAGTTTGGTTTCCACTGCAGAGCTCTTTCTTAGTCTTTCCAGTGGCTTGCCTTGGGAGGAGCCAGCTGTCATGTTGTAGAGCAGCCTGTGGCAAAGCCTAAAGGGCCGTGAACTGAGATCTGTCAACAGCTGTGTGTGTGTGTGTGGGGGGGGGGTCAGCTTGGAAGCAGGGTTCCTTCCTACTGGTGAACCCTTCCCAGTTGAACTGTCTTCTGGCCTCAGAGCCCTGGGAAGGTAGTGTGTAACACAAGCACCAGCTCCACTAGCTCACAGAAGCATGGGATCACCAAGGCCTGTTTCAGCTGCTAAGCTTTGGGGATAACTTGTCATGCAGCAATAGCTAACAAATATAGGGACTAAGTAAGTACTGAGCCTGTAAAATCAGTACTTTTAATCCATGCTTTGCAGATTAGAGGACAAAAGATATGGAGTCTGATATTTGGAGCATTTGAAACTCTAAAGGGGTTGTCAATAATAACAGTAATGATGTTTGTTATTATTAGTTTCTTCTAAAAAATGCACTTTTAATCATGGAATAGTAAGTCCCTTATATACATGAGAACCTAGAAATCTCCGCAGACCCCATAAAGCTTGCTTATTGCTTTAGGAGATATACAAAAGATATACACAAAAGACCTAGACTTAAATAGGTTTTTAGTTAGGCAAATTAAAACCCTTGGAGAAAATATTCACTGAATAGGTCACTACATTAAACTAGGGCTTAAATAAACCTGAGATTTAGAGTGTGTCTTCTCATTTTATGGTTTAACATATTTATGGATCTACTACTCACTCCCTGGGAAAAGGCTGAGGAAGACTAGTCTTAGAGGATTCGTGGCTTCTGGGATGCAGGAGGGTGTGAGGATGCAAGTGTAATCTTAAAGCAGTAGTTCTCAACCTGTGTGTTATGACCCCTTTCGAGGTGGAACAACCCTTTTACAGGGGTTGCCTAAGACCATCAGAAAACAGACACTTACATTACAATTCATACAGTAGCAAACTTAGTTATGAAGTAGCAACAAAAAATAATTTTGTGGTTGAGGAGGTCACCATAACATGAGGAACTGTATTTGAGGGTTGAAGCATTAGAAAGGTTGAGAACCATTGTCTCTTAGAGAGCCCTGGATAGTTCTGAAGGAGTTGACGGTGATGGAGTTAAGAATTCAGTGAATAAATCCATAATGACTTGGAGTGTGGCATCTCATTAAACCAAAGCCAGCCTACTCTACTTTCCTTAGTCTGGTTGTCCTACAGATTTCCAGATATTCAATCTTCAGAGTTATCCACAGGAAAATGATCTTTATAGACCAAATACACATGACAAGGTGTATAAGCAGGCACAGGATCTAGCACTGCTCAGGGATAATTACTTTCTTAAAAAATTCATTAGCATTTAACTTAATTACAGCATGATCTATGACTTTGATAGAAAGTAAATGGTTTTCCAAATTCATCAAAGGGCTGTAGGCATGCTTTGTAGTTAGTGTGTGTGTGCACATGTGTGAATGTGGAGACCAGAGATTTATGTAGAGTGTCTTCTTCAACTGCTCCTCACTGTATTCCTTGTGTCTTGGTCTCAGTGAACCACGAAGCTCACTCAATTCAGCTTACCTGGCTGATCAGCAAGTCACAGGGACTGTCCTGTGTCCACCTCCCCAGTGCTGGGATTACAGACATACACTGCCATCCCCACCTCATTTATATAGGTTTGGGCAGTGAATCCAGTTTCTCATGCTTTTGAGACAAATACTTTACTGACTGGAACATATCCCCAGGACACATATATATTCATATTTATATATGTGTTATATAATATATATTCATAATAAAAATGTTTCTTTCTTCACGCCATAGAACCAAATATAAATCTTCCCAAACTTCTAATTTGGGGTCTAGCTCAGCCAGTGAGAGGCCAGCGTTCTCTCTCTCTGCTTGCTTTCCCTCACCTGCCTTCCCATTCATCTTTTCCCATGGTACATACTAGGTTGCCAGGTTCCCTCTTCCCACCACACTTTGTGTACCTTGTTCTTCTTGTCCAGCTCAGCTGAGTCTTACCCCTGCCCCCTTTGACAAGGTCTGCATCTCGGCGGTACTCACTTTCCACACTCCTCACTTTCTGCATTTACTGACTCCCTAACACAAGCTTGTACGAGAGATGGGAAGACGCTTTGGTAGATTTCACACAGCACTCTCACGGTCTTTACTAGTTGCAAACCACAACCTACGCTGGTGGGAAATTACTGTTTTTGGACTTTGTTCCTTTCTCCCTCTCTCCCATCCCATCATGACAAACGAGGCTAATGCATCATTTCCTGTAATAGCCTGCTCCATGACACGTAAACTGGTGTTGAAAATCTGAACTTTGAAAAATTTCAGTTTAAGTAGGACCTTTCAATAGGTGGGTTAATCTTATTCAGAAAGACACAGACAATTGAGTAAATGGGTGTGGTATATGTGATTCCAAGTAGCCTGGCAAGAAGGCAGGACTCTAGGTGTGATGTCTAGACTAGCAGACTAGCAGGGGGAGCTGTTGGGCAAGAGGCTGAACCTTGGTGGGTTTCAATGTCCTTACCTGGAAAGTAGGAAGACACACACTTTCTGATAAGTAGCAACATCAAAATGACCATTTAACTAAGTATGTGAATGGATAATTGGATTCTGGGATGAATGCCTTCCAGATCCTTTTTTGGATCTTCTGAGATCCAAGATCCAGAAAGGTGATTGAGGGCTGCTGTGTAGATCAACATTCAATCCCCCTTTGGCCTGACCTGGTTCTCCGTGTTAATGGTGTACACGGTGTCAGTCTGATCCAGCAGTTTGCAGGAATAGGCGATGTTGACTGCCGTCTCCTGTTTATCTCCCGTCAGAACCCAGAGCTGGATTCCAGCCTCCCGCAGTGCAGCGATGGTGTCTGGAACTCCTTCTTGGAGCCGATCTTCAATCCCAGTGGCTCCTGGAAAGACCAAAGGTGTAGGAGCAGAGTTACGGCAAACGTGTGGCTGCTTACGTTCCCCAAAGTGCTACACAGCCAAGCCGTGTTTATCAAATGTCTGTGCACACAGGATACAACCATGAACTAGATAAAGATGATTGGTATGCTGGCTAACTTTATGTGAACTTGACCTAGGCAAGAGTTATTTGCGAGAAGAGAAATCCTAATTGGGAAAATGACTGATAAGTTTGGGCTGTAGGCAAGCCTGTAGTGTATTTTGTTAAATTAGTGATTGATGTGGGAAGGCCCAGCCCAGCCTATCCTATTTTGTGTGAGGACACTGCTGAGCAGGTGTTCCTGGGTTCTATGAAAAACAAAACAAAACAAGAATAACCAATTAAAAAAAAACATAAAAACAGGCTGAGCAAGGCATGAAGAGCAAGCCAGTAAGCATCACTCTTTAATGGCCTCTCATCAGCTCTAGCCTCCAGGTTCCTGCCCTGTTTGAGTTCCTGTCTTCCTTTAATGATAACAAATGATGTGGAAGCATTAGCCAAATAAATCCATTCTTCCCCACCTTTCTTTTGCTCATGGCATTTCGTCTCAGCAATGACAACCCTAACTAGGACAATTGCAACCTGCCCAGAAGGTTTATAATTGAGCTAAATGGTTAGGTCAGAGTGCTATGTGAGTGGACACTGAGCTTTACCTAGAAAGTCAAGGAAAGGTTTGGCTGATGAGGGACCATTTCTGTTCAGACCTGGAAGATCAATCGCAGAGGCAAAGGAACATTTCAGGTAGGGGGATTGGCATGTGTGAAGGTCTAGAATTCAGAGTAGGAGATGACTAGAAAGGAGGCAGAAGGCAGTGTGAGAGAGAGGGAGAAGGGCTTCTGGGCCATATCAGGGACACGAGGAAAATGCAATTTACTTGGCAGCAAAGAAAGCCCCTAAAGGATGTTAAGTTGTGGAGGGACAGGGCCTGGTTTGCATTTTCAAATCATTCTAGAGAGTGGATTGGAGATTGGAGAGGCAGGATGAGAGATTCTCAGGGGCTGAACAGAGGAGACCTGGTGGTGGCCTCTAGTGACACGAGGCAATGAGTATAGAAGAGATGAGATGGATACCTTTGCCCTGCAGCTAGCTGATCACAGCAGACTTAATAGGGACTCTTATTTCTTTTCTCTGCTATTCATGGATGCAATTAGGCAGGCAGGTGCCATCATTTGTGGATGATCTCAAGCTTTGCCTCAACCCCAATGAATACATACCCATATATTAAACAGTTGCTAAGTGCTGAAGCAAATCAATCTGCATTTAAAACGAGATTCATTTCAGACCACAGACTAATGGCTAACCATTTCACTTAGAGTAGAAGCAAAGGTTTGTTTCTTTGAACCATCCAAGTGGTAAAATATTGGCAAAGCAGTTACATTGGCTGCATGTTAAAATATCAACTCATATTTTGAGACATAGTGTGAAAGTCCATGCAGCATTTTTGGTAATCACAGGATCCTGCCATCAAGTAACATTTCCCAGCCACCTTGAGCTGATGAAAGGGACCCATTTCTCATCAAATGTGTTTGTTTTTGTATTTCAGGTACAAATACCTAGGTTAACAATTCTCTGGATAGTGGTGGCCTAAATATCATCTTTCTCTGTGAGGGTTAGCTTGCAAGGTGAGCTTGGAAATCGACTTACAGTACAGTGAGGCTGTGTGAAGGAGAGAAGAGGAAAACCACACTTATTTTTGTGAAAGAGAAAATGAAACAGGAAGGTTGTGAACGCCTCTCCCAGACAGGGAAGCTAATAGGCTCTGTTGAGCGAATCCTTCACCAGAGCCAGACAAATATTTTCTGCAGTTGAGACTTGGTGTTATGCTGAAAGCAGAGATGTGTCCAGGAGGTGAGAGAGTGGTGGTAACCCCAGATGGGGTGACTGCCTGTGGCCTTGTATGGTGGTTCTACTACTCTGCACTAGCTACCTTCTGGTTCTTATAAAAACAGTTCTTGTGTCTAGCTTTAGAAATGTCAGGACTTCAGAGGAAACAAACACGGGCGTCTGCAGCCAAGACAAAGGACAAGAGGTGGAAGGCGCGAAAAAGTAAAGACTCCTGTTTGAAGGCTGTCCAGCTAATCTTGCTGCTACCTTTTAGGTATAAAGGCCTCACCCTCTTGTAGCAATGAAAGATAGCTTTTGGCTCAGTGACCAGTGTATACCCCTGCTTTCTAGAAGTGGGACAGTGGCTGAGAAATATCTCCTCAACCTAAACTCTGTCCTGTTGCTTCCCTTCTATCCTAGTGGGCACCGAGAGATTGAAGACATGGGCATCTTTCCCTAGGCAGGAGGAGATTCCCTTCCCTAGGCAAATCTTCCACTTTGGAATGCTCTTCTTTCTACAGAGGTCCAGCCAGTCTCTTGATCAGTCTTAGTGCTTCTCCTCCTGCCCCTGGATCATCAGTTTCCCCTTTATGAAGTGGTAGCCCTGGTGCTTTTACAACAGCACCCTATAAACGTTTAGCATCTGATTTGCATGGCCCATCATGAATTGGGCTCCTCTGGCCTCTCTCACCTCCCGTCAGTTCTCCTCTGCATTCTGTGGTCTGCTAGAGCAGATCTGTGCATTTCCACTTTCCGCCTTTCATTTAGTCCCTTCATTTTCTCATGAACACTCCCACTTTCCCCTGAACAACTTATCTTTTTCTTTTCAGTTAGTGGCCTTCCCAAACCCTCTTGGGACCCAGCGTGAGTTGGTACCTCCTTTTTCGCATTTATATTCCATCTCTACATCTTTTGGCCCAGCTCTTGTCACTTGCTGAGTGACAATATAGCTTGCTTAACCATCCAGGCTAGATTCTGAGCTGTGGGAAAGTGGAGGTTGTGATTCCCATTTCTCGCTGTATCTGTAAAGCCTAACATGCTACTTGGCACACACAGTAGGTGTACAACAAACATTTGAATGGGCAGAGGAGTTTGCTGTTGGAGAAGCTAAAGTCACAGGCTCTTCCCAGCAAGGAGTCCAGGAATGCTCTCAGAATGCCCAGGAAACAGGGCTGCTTGCTGGCATGGCCCAATTATGCCAAATATCGAAAAAAACCTGGAGAAGGCTCCTAATTGAGACAAAAATTGTAGCAGCATAAGAATCCTGGCCAAGAGCTCCTTTTCTAACTCGTAGATGTCCTCTTTCGTTATAGTGTAGTGATGCCTTATCTTTAGCTACCGAGTAAGGTGAGATGATTCTCCAGGCACTGAGTGTTCTCCATCAGAAGCTCCTCTCGGTTGTCAAGGGATGCCTCAGCTTCCCGCCGGAAACTGGCCCACTTCTGGAAGTCCTCTTCATCTACAACCTACGAAACAGGAAAAAGATTATTTAATAAGCATGAATGATTAGCAAATGGAATTTCCCTTTCTTCCTGCCATGCTTGCTTGGCTTCCTGTAAATCTGCTTGGACTTTAGAGGATCGGGTGTGGAGTTCCCCATAATGATATATTTTGAATGAATCAATTAATGAAAGGTTAGTCCTTATGTTCCGTGATCACCAAACGTCTGCCGAGTCTCTATTATGTTCAGGGCTCTGGAGATGAACAACAAAAACAGGGTCTCAAGATGCCACAGATTATGTGCTGGTGGAGGGGGAGGAGTTTTAGTCCGGTAAGATGATAGTCAAAAAGAATGATACTGTAGAGTCTTTTGAAGCTGGAAAGTAACTGGAATAGGGGGTTGCCTTCTGTTGGATGGTGATGTCTTACTGACAGGTAACATGTAAGGTAAGACTCAAGGAGTGCATACTGCAGTGGATAGCCTTATGTATATATAGCCCACCATATTTATGACTGCATTCTCTTTTATGAATGAAAGATTCCTTTACACAAGCAACAAATATTCATTGAGTCCTTCTGTATGGCATTACAGGGCTTGCTGCGTACTTCAAATCCCCCTTTTCTACCTCCTTTGTAGGAGCTGTAAAGTCAAGGATCTCAGAGAAAGAGGTGAGTGATCTTTATGGCCACATCTGGACCAAGGGGAAAGCAATAGCCAATGATGGGGAACTGCAGGCAAGAGCAGAACACAGCTGAATGTATATATCCCTATGGCCCTCATCACAGGGATCAGCTGCTATATAGTTATGCTGATTGGTACCATTCATTAAAGACTCAGATTCTCAACAGAAACTGGAAAGCTAGATTTTTTCATGTGAACACATACATGCATGTATGCATGCATGCCTGCAGGGATTGATTCTCACCTTCTTAGCAATGCACAAGGTTCGAAGGCCATCTCTTGCATACAAGTCCAGATGTTTTTGTGTCCGGGCTCGGATTCTCTTCAGCTTCTTTTCCACATCAGTATCACCCGCTGTCAAACAGTTATCAGTTCCCGTGAAGCCACAGGCAAATGCTCAGGGAGCTTCATCCCCAACTCCCCAGAATCTTCCCAGTTAAATAAAACAGCCTTAAAGGAGGAGTCCCCTTCCCAGTCCTTCCTAGGAACATGGAAGAGGTCATGTCGATGGACTGCCCTTGAAAATAATGATGAGTCCTCACGCTGTCTGACCTTTAGAGTTTTACTACAAAAGCCTGGGAGGGAAGTAATCTAAGAAATTGTTCAAAATACCTCTGCTTACAAGAGAACCACCTGTATAGTTAATAAAAGCTATCCTCAGGTGGAAGGTCAGGAGTTAGGAATTTTGGTGTTCCTTGGTACCTATGGTATGTTTTCAGAAGCCAGCCTTGAGTAGAGAGCCACCCAACTTTGCAAACTTCTCTTTCTGAAACTTAGACAATCCCTCATCCTTCCTGTCATCTACTTTAGTTCTTGTCAAGCTCGGTCCCAAGACAGCTGCAAACCTGGATCTCATTAGCGGAGTACTTCAGCACATTGGGTTTGCTGACTTAGGCTTTCTTTGAAAATGAGGGATGGTGTCAGAAAAAAAAAATAGCTTTTGCATTTCCTGTAACTCTAGTGTGAAAAATACCTCAATGCCTTGTTGAAAATCCCCGTGTTAAAGTTCTACATAGCATATTTCTTTCTGAAGTTATTTTTTCCTCTATTAGACTGTAAGATTAGTTTAGGGCTGGGATGGCTGGGGAGGGGCAGGACCAACAATTCTGTCACTTTCCTAATCTAAGCTGTGACAGGTGTCACTCAACTACCAGAGTACTCTGTAAATTTGAGCACTGAAACCGCCAGCTGAACGGAGGTTTTAGAGAGAGAGTCTCAGGAGTGAATAGAATTTAAACACCTCTTATAGTTTCATATGCATCTAGAGCTTGTCATGGCCAGATATGAGCAACAAAAGATGAGATGTAATGTCTGCCCTGCGTTTAAAATTTGGTGTTTGTTTGCTTGTTTTGTTTTCTTTGTTTGCTTGGTTTTGCCTGCTTTGGTACAATTCTTGCTATTTTCCTCTTTTTCCCATTTGGAATGGGAATGTTTGTGTTCGGGGTCCAAAACTAAGAGTTTACCTTGAATCTCCGAGGAGATTTTTTAACTCAGACTTTTGAGTGGTGCTGAAATTGATGAGACTTTCAGGAAGGAGTTTATGCATTCTGGTTGTGTACGATACAGCAATATAGTAATAGGCAGGACTGTGCCCATGTCTTCATTTGGAGAGGATGATTTAAAGTGTTCTCAGCTGTCAAAATGACAAGGGGGAGGTTTGGGATGACCCCTCTTAATTCATGCCTTGGTTGGACTGAGATTCATCAAGAGTGGTAAAGCATACTCTGGGTGGACCTGTGGGAGTTCTCGGAAACAGGTGCATGTGGAAGCCCTACTAAGGAAGAAGTTACCCTGAATGTAGCTAGTGCCATCCAAAACGTGGAGGTCCAGATGGAACAAGTGCACCACAGACAAAGCCCACAGTGCAGATATGCCCTCTCTGTGTTCCACTGTGCCCTTCCACCATAGCGTCCTGTTACGGAGTCAGAACTGAACTTCTGACACTGTGAGCCAAATAAATACTCTTAATAATAAAGAAGAATTTGAATACCTTATGCATTCCTTCATACAATGCAATGCTAAAAACATAATTCTTAATAGTGATCTCACCAAACACAAAGAAGTTCAATAAGTATATTTTATGCAATATATACTTCTTTTCAAGTACTATTACCTCATTGCTCAAATGACCTATGTACAATCTGTATGTATGTAATGCCTAATTGAACCCTACTTTACTTATGCATATGGGTTATTCATTTATTATCTATCTATCTATCTATCTATCTATCTATCTATCTATCTATCTATCTATCTTTGGTTTTTTAGAGACAGGGTTTCTCTGTGTAGCCCTGGCTGTCCTGGAACTTACTCTGTAGACCAGGCTGGCTTCAAACTCACACAGATCCTCCTGCCTCTGCCTCCCAAGTGCTGGGATTAAAGATGTGAGCCACCACACCTGGCTAGAACACTATTTACAATATTTTATCTTCAGGAACATCCTTTTTAAAGCTCACCACTTATGAGCCCTTGGATTCTTCCCCCAGGTTGCTGGGAAACCTCAGAGTGAAACCGAATGTTCAGCCGTCACGCATACTCTTAACCTGATGTTGTTTCTCCCCTTGCCTTGAAAATCTTTGCTTCTTTCTTAACACAGTAATGCTGTGACTGACTGCTTTTTTCTTGGCAGCATCTCCAACCCATTTCAGCAATCAGGTGAAGCAGGAGGAAACAAACATCACCAGGGTAACATGGCTCTGTTGCCCAGAGCGCTACGGCTTCCTTGACTCAGAAGCACTGAATTCACTTGTCTGCCAGAGTCTGGGGATGAAGAGAACTAATTAGTTCCCTTCTCATTCTAAACACTAATCAGTCCCCATGAACCTCTTGGCTGTGATCCACAGCTGATAATTCAGGAGGCTCTGGGCTGCCTGGGCAATTCTGAAGCTTGGCTGGGATCTGGTATCCTGGGAGAATCGCAACCCTATCACTGTCTTCTCCTTGTTAGCAATCAGGATGCGGCTGCACACCAATTCATGCTTCTCCAAATTGGACACTGATATGTAGGGACTTTGGAACATTGTTCTGGCTCTGTGAAAGTTTATGAAAATCCATCTTGGTGAGGGTGGGCACTGGGGAAAATGATAATAAAGAGGAACACTTGAAGGACCACATGTGCTCTAGGATGTGACTAATGGCTGTTTTGGTAGAAAAAAGCCAGGTGTGGGTATGGATAATGAATACTATGATAAGTGTGAGAACTGGAAAAATGGGGAAAGTGAAGGTAAAACAATTTCTCTTATAGAAGATTCCACAGAGTCTTGAATGTACTAATGAACACCCCAATTTTCTAAGTCAAGGTGATGAAAAATTCAGTGTGTTCTAAGGACTTTGTTTTGAGAGCATCTCATGGATCCCAGAACCCACTGGGACATGCTAGAGTAAGCAACTTGTGACTTGGGCTCTTGGTCACCATTCCACACTGCCTCTGGGACTATAATGCCTGTGTTCCTGGGACGGATAAGGTGAACTCACCACAGGATGGATCTTCTAGCAGGTCCATGATAACTGAGTCAGCACCCTTGGTGTAGACGATGATTTCACCTGTCAGCGGGTGCCTTACCACTACTGACATTCTCTTCCGGACAGAGTCAAAGCCCAGTGTGAAGAGGAGGTCAAAGGTGAGGCAGATGCCCTGTGGCAGACGCACAGTCACCTGCTCGGGCGTCCTAGACACTAGGGTGAAACTGTAGGCACGGGCAGCATGCACCAGAGCTGCCTCATCGGGGCTCTCAGCCTCGTAGCACAGCTCAGGTCCATCTAGGCTGAGAGCTGGGGCCTCCAGGCCCTCTTCCAGAGAAGCCTCTGAGCCAGACCCCAGGATGTCACCCTGTTCCCACGTGCTGCTCCGGTAGCCGCCGTCAGTGGAGCAGTCTCCGCTACACACTGATGCATCATCTTTCTCATCTGAGTCTGCGGTGGGCATGCTGGGTCCCAGACTCTCCCCTAGATCTGTGTCAGAGGGGGCAGTGGATGAGAATGACTGGCTGAGGCTCAGAAGCTTCAGCCTCTGGAAGAGCTGCTGAATTTTCTCCAAGGATGTCCCCAGAGCCTTGTTGGAGGGCGGAGTGGTAACCTGTGTTTGAATACAGAAAGCGAAAACATTACTCTAAGCACTCAAGTTGTCTTAAACAGAATAGGAAGGTTATTTCGCAATCGGTGGATTATCTGGGTCTTTCGTAGTCATAGACAAAACCCATGTGTTCTGTGGGCCTCAGCCTACCTACCCATACAGTGTGTTAGCTCAGATGTCTCCTTCTAAGCCTGATGTTCTGGGTGTGGCCAGTGGTCATATTCCTATAGTTTCTGAGCATCCCGCTATGAGAATAGTGAAAAACAAAAACCAAAAAACAATGGAGATGAACATGAGGCACTCAAGAGTACACATTCTCTTAACTTATTATACAGCAAGTAGCTTTCTCTTTGTGTGAATCCTCACATTTAATCTTCCCTGAAATTCGACGGGTTACCGTCAATATTGGTTGGGAAGCCAGGAACCCAGATGTTAAATAGATTTGCTATAACTCAGTGTTTTGGTAATAGCGCTGGGACTCAGTTTGGAGTCGGTGTCCAGTCCTTAGCTTGGAGCTGTATGCCAAGTGCCAGCCTTCTCATTAACTTGACAACTGAAGTTGGATGCTAGCCTTCCCAAAATAGTACTTCTCAAAAATAGTCACTTGTTCAGATAATGCTTTATGCCTCATACATAATCACTGAAAATGTCTGATCATGGGATGACTTCTCTGGGTGGTTTGAAATCTGGGAATAACGAGAGGAAGTTATAGCCTAGTGAATCCTCCATCCCTTTCCCCTTTTTTTGTTTTATAGCCACAAGTGGCACCAGATCTTTATTCATCTCAGTGACTTTTAGGGAGCTTGGCTGGTTCTGTAGTTAACTGAAGACCCATCTACCCTCAGCAGTTTTCATTGTTTGACTTCGTATAGACAAGTACATTTCTATATTATTTCAGCAAAACAAAAGCACATAACACAGAAGCTAATTAATTTAACACCCATATAAAAGCAGATTCAGGTGGTAATATGACATTACTGGGAAGAGAGTCACACAGGTGGTTGTATCATGTATTAACCATACCTCCTTAGTTAAGTTACTCAAGACCTCAGAATTCACTTGTTAAATCCCAAAATATCCCGCATCAGTACTTTCAGGGTTGTAAGTACTGTAGGTAAATGTAGGTAAAGCATTTATCATGGGACCTGTCATACAGCCAAATGCTCAATAAATATTTACTCAGTATCTGCCCCACAGGTGGATAGACAAAGGTTTAAAGTTGCACAAACAGCTGATGTATAACTCTCCCCCATTTAACGTATAAAGAGGGAAACAGACTTAGGAAGATGCCATGCCTGGTCAAGTTTCACAGTGATGGACTGATAACAGTGTGGAGCAAAGGGCTAAGTCTTTCTGATCAGGGATTTCCCCTTTCCCGTTTGCCTTTCTACTTCCCTCTCTCCCTTCCCCCCATTCGCAACCAGCATTGGTCCTTACCCTCTTTCTGGGCTCAGTGGTTGTGGATACCATGACAGAGTTGCAGATGGTTAGGGCGAGGAAGAAGTCAGCAATGGAGGCGGTGGTGGAATGAGAAGGCCTGGCAGGTCTGGTGTCTGAGGTCTCCAGCCAAAGGGCAGCATCTCTCACCTTGCTCAGGAGGTTCTTGTCAGGAGTCACATCTTTCTCCTGGAAGAAAAAGAAGCCCAAGTGAGATCTTTTCCTGGAAGGACTAGAAAGGGAGCTCCTTCCTCGTAGGCTGCACGTAGGCATGCCGGGTTAGGGATAACCCCATCTTCTCTGCACTCTCGCATCCAGCACATTCCCCCCTTCCACTGATCGTTGCTCGTCTTTCCTTTGATTTCTCCTTGTTAATCATCTTCATGGAACTATCAGTTGCCAGGCCCTGGCATTTTTTTTCCATCTAGCGTCTCCTCACCGCTTGCTCTCTCATCCTTTTGCTTTCGGTAGCTTGGACCCTGGAGTCCTCAATTTTGTACCAACTCTACACCTGTATCACTGCCACTCATCTCTTCTCACTCTTCACGGGAACATGTACTGTGCCATGTTCTTAAGACACCACTTTCTTCCTGCAAGTTCTGACTTCCAAAAAGATCTCCAGATCATCACTGTTAGCATCACCAACACCTCCTGCGTCTACACTCTTTCACAAGGTTTTCCTCCAGTACACCCTAGAGATCTCTGTTGCATTCTGGACACATGCCTCTGGTCACATCAACAGAAGAGTCCTTTCCTACCCATCAAATCTTAATGACCACAGAAGAGCGACCTGCCCATTAGACTGTCCCACTCACAACAAACTCTTCTGAGCTACAAAAACAAGTTCTACATTGACACTGTCTACAGGTTCCAGGCATATAAAGCCAATGAGGGAAGTAGGCCAAGGCACAGCTGAGTTCATTATGGAATGGATGGTGCTGTTGACCTGGCAAGCCATACTAAATAGCACTGCCAATTTTGCTTAGCAAAATGCCAAGAATCCTTACTCTTCAGGGTAAAGCAGAGGTGATAATTGACCTGTTTTCTTTTTTTATTCCTTTTTTTTTAAAAATCTTTTTTTTGAAATTTATTTACTTTTATTTTATGTGCATTGCTGTTTTGCCCGTATGTGTGTCTATGTAAGAGTGTTACATCTTGGAGTTACAGACAGTTGTGAGCTGCCATGACTGCCATGTGGGTGCTGGGATTTGAATCCAGGTCTTCTGGAAGAGCAGTCAGTGCTCCTAACCACTGAGCAACCTCTCCAGCCCTCCTCCCTTTTTTTACCTTTCTGAGTTGGAGCTGATCCATGGTTTTGTAATTGTCCACGTTTTTTTGTAGAACTTTCTATTTGCTCTGTCTCACTCTGGAATATATGCTATCTATCTTTTCTGCATTTTAATATTGTGTGTCTTTAAGTACCCCACACTTATGGAGTGCTTTCTACCTTCCCAAGCCCAGGCCGTTTGTGGGACTTCCACCAGACTGTCACAGGTCCTTGTGGAGATAAATGTAATCTCCCCTTAAGCAAAGCCCAGAGATGTGTGCTGATTTAATCACTGGCTCTTAGCAAGACTGAGTGAAGCCCAAATCACATATCAGATTGCTGTACAACAGGCTCAGCATCTTCTTTCCTGGGGTCATAGCACAGGGATTCATTAGTACTCTATCTAAGGTTTTGTAGCTTGATTAGTCAACACTACTCCAACACTGAGCCCATTTTTCATAATAATGAGTGCTCCTATCCACGCGGTGTTTCCTATGTTCCCAGTGTATTCACCATCTCAATATGTCCCTGGAATTAGTACTGCGATTGTCTGGGTGCTGTTATCTCTGAATTTTAGATGAGGTAACTCATGCCTGCACAATTTAGTGACTCACCTAAGCTCTCACAATAATTGGGAGGTTATCTCCTCAGTCGATTCTTGGTCGTTTCAACTCTACAATATCTCTTCGCTCCTATTCCAGACAAGATCCTCCATGAGAAGAAAGTGGCCTTTGGGACTTGGTGAGAGATACAGTTTTTAGTGCCTGGCATCCTAGATGCCCATGGATTGGCTTTCATAGCAAACCTGAGTTATCGGCAGTTTGCCCATGGAAGTGTTTCTCTGCCTGATTTTTTTTTTTTTTTTTTTTTTGTGGCAGAAGGGAGGTGAGGGATGGCTGATGATTGGGATTCTAAACCTTTGTGTAGACACCAGAGCAGGAAGAAAGCTTGTAGGCCATCAATGCTCAACCCTCTATTTTCCTGCAGAGAGGCAGAAAGTGAATTGCTCACGATCATGTCTTGCCCTAGGTTCAGAACCAGCCCAGCTTCCCCTCCACCAACCGCCACACAATGGATTGATCACACAGCCAGAAACACTTAGCATGTACTTGCTCCTTTTTCAGGCACTGCTGTGTCTACAAGTGCCATGAAGATGATAGCTTATCTCTGATGTGTGCCCACGGCCTGTGGGTTACAGATATGCAGAATGTTGAATGACTCCTTTCTAGCCGTACTTTGCTTGCCTACCACTGATGAACTCTTGACTTTTTTTTTTTTCACTTAAAATTTTTGAGTGTGCATGCATGTGTGTGGGTACCATGAGTAGAGGTCAGAGAATAATTTCAGGAAGTCAGTCCTCTCCTTCAACTATGTGGTTCCCAAGAATCAAACTTAGGCCATCAGGCTAGGTGGCGAGCAACTTTACCTGCTGTGCCATCTCATTGGCCCTTGACATTTCTTTATTAAAACTCTTCTTTAATACATTTCTACTTGATCATATGGTGGTGTGTTATAAAAGGCAGGTGTTGGAAGAAGATGCCAATCAACCTTTATCTAGTCACTGGACCATCCACTGCCTCGCAAGCTTCTTCAGGGCGCTATGTGCACTAGCCCACTGTTCTTCTGTGTGGTCTGTTAGCATTTGGGAACTTGGCATTTAGAGCACAGGAAAACAGCAGCCCTTTTTCCTACTGCTGGCAACTCTGAAGGAAAAGAAATAGGAATTTATGGATGCCTTTTATATATATATTTCAAGCCAGAGCTCTGTGGTAGCCAGGATCTGGATTGGTTGGCTTCTCTTTTACTGTCAGTCACCTGAAGCATACAAACCCTGTGTGAGTCAGGGCCCACATGAAGGGCTGGAAGGGATGCTGTTATCATTAGATTACTTTTGCTGCTAACCCAGGACCTTTGCTAACTACTCCCATTTATCTCATTTTTGTTAGCTACTCTAATTTTCTGTTTTGATTATGAGGCAAAGGAGGCTCAGTGAAATGAAATAGTCTGTCCAAGGTCTCAAATCCTGCACCGGGATCTTGAATCTAGTTCTTCCTGATCCATATACCTGAAGTCTTAACTGTTATACTGGTGCTTCTCAAACTGGATTTGAATTCAGGCTACCTGGAATGGGCCTGGGCACCCACATGTCTACCCCAGCTCACAGGAGGGCTTGTCTTCTGGTTCTAGAGCACAGTTTGAACAGAAAAAAGTATGTGCCACGTGGCTGCCCATTGACTGCTCTTCCTTTCTGCTTAGGATCTCTTCCCACACTGAAAAGCGGGCATGATAACATGTGCACATCCACATGTATGGACGCCAGAGGTCATGCTAGATGCTGGGTGTATTCCTCAATTGCTTCCTATCTTATTTTTTGAGACAGGGGCCTTAAGTAAATATGGAGCTCGCTGATTGGCTAGGCTGTTTTGAATATGTTTTAATAAGCCACTCAAGTTGCACTGTCTCTGTTATTGACTGGGGATGGCAGCTCTCAATACAGAAGCCGTTGGTAGATAGAAACAGGCTGCTTAGCCCCTAGCCTGCAAGTATGGCTCCTTTTGTGACTCTATCTTCCTCACTTCTCCAGCTTGGACTTTTTTCTAGCTATGGATGAACACCTCCACACGCTCCATCTTCTTTCCCTATATTTCCTCCTGCAATAGCTTGCATTCTTTCTGCACTCCTCATTAGATGACTGCCACTAGTCAAGTTCCCCTGGTTGTCCCTCACTCTTGTCTCGAAGACCAGTTCAGGTGCTAGCCTTACCAGGAAACTCCCCAGAGTCCAGAAGAAGGATAGAGCGTCCCCTCTGCTCATCTCTTATAACATCTAGTCTTACTGTCCCAGAAGTAGTCACTGGGACATTTGTTCCTTCATTAGGCTATAAATTCCTGAATCCAGGGACAATGGCCTATTGGATTTTATATCCGTACCATCTAGCTACTGTGCCCACCATTGAATATGTGTTAATCCATGGTGATGAACCAGCTGACCAAATATGTGAAAGACTATTCTAAAAGAAACGCCGATGGTAATCTCACTTACAGCCAACAGCAAGCACTTCTGTTTATTGTTGGGGAAGATGTCAATGGGCACAACATCTTGGGAAAAGTCAGTTGACTGAAAACTGCACACACACTCCAATTTACGGTTATGCTCTAAAACTTAGTACTGCAAAAAGCCTGCCACACACATATAAACCCACAATGGCTCAACTACCCAACAAGTCCCAACAGCCACTAAAAAAAGAGTAAGGCTGCACTCTACTGAATTTATATATGTATGTCTGGGCATAGGAAGCATTCTCTAGGACGTGTGTGTGTGTGTCTGTGTGTGTGTGTGTGTTTTCTTTTTAGTAGCAAAGTCAGGACTAGGAAAATGGCTCAGTGGTTAAAGAACTTTCTCTGAAAGAGTGAAAACCTGAGTTCTGATCTCTAGCCCTCATGTTAATGCTGGTGGTCTTGGCAGACAGACAGGGCAAGCCCAGTGTTTGACTGACAGACCTTCCTGAAATGAATAAGAACAAAGAGTGATTAAGGATGATTTCTGATACTGACCTTGGGTCTCCACACATTTGTGTGCATGCACACACAGAGAAACATATGCATGCACACCCATGTGGATGCACAGGTAAACATGTACACACACACACACACACACACACACACACACACACACACAGACACACACACGAAAACAGAAAAAAGGGCAAAGTCCAAAAGGCCTCTGCTCAAAGTATCATCACCTATTTTGTGTGTGTATATATACACATAAAAGCTTCTATGTAGGAAGGTTCCTCTGGAAAGGCTGCATAGGCTACTTTGAGGATGTTTGGAAGACCCACCATGTGGCCTTTGATCACCTTTTAATACCTAACTGTATGTTGGTTTTAATAGCACTCAGGACTTTCTGGGGAACTGAAGGTTGAATTCTTTTTCAAGGTT
The DNA here is from genome assembly GCA_028658305.1 of Pachyuromys duprasi. Taxonomy (NCBI): domain Eukaryota; kingdom Metazoa; phylum Chordata; class Mammalia; order Rodentia; family Muridae; genus Pachyuromys; species Pachyuromys duprasi. The sequence goes on along the minus strand of CM053757.1, from coordinate 31,683,835 downwards.
TTGTCCTAAGGTTGTGATCTTGATGATATTTAGTTTGGATGAAGAACCAGGAGTACACAGTCATTTACCCAGATAGCACATAGATTGTTAAAGCAAGCTAGGCAAGTATAAGGGAAATTCACTGTGGCTACCCAAGAAGAAAGTTTTGGACAGTTCTTGCCCTTTCATCCCTGGAGGGTAAGGACAGTCCTGCCCTATGTGATCACATTTACTTGCAGAAAGATTTGTGTGTCTGCTTGGTTAAATCGGGACTCTTATCTAATCTCACAGGGGCAGCAGCCAATCTGCAGGATACTGGGAGTATTCCACAGAGGAATCACAAAGAAGGGAGCTGCCCTTAGGCACATCTTTCAATTGTGTCTACTGCATTGTCCCTGGAGGTGTCAGGGTAGGAGAGATGGAGAAGACTGGAGGGGCCCAGTCCATTTCCACCCCATGGTTAGGAAGATGTTCTTTGGTTGGATGGTTTTTTGAAACATTGTGCAAGTAGCTCTCGGAAACAAGAACTCTGCTTAAATCTTGGCTGCTTGCAGACCAGGGCAAAAGGCATTTTATTTTCCATCTGCCAGTGCTATTAAACATTGGCCAGGGATGCGCCATTTTCATAAGTATATCACCCACCTTAAACCCACAGTTTTATAGCAGGTAATTAGAAGATAATCACTGATGCTTCCTTGTGTTTGGTAGCTAAAGGAAAAAAAAAAAAAGCAAACCCAGTTTTAATTGTTGCTGCTACTATTGATTCTTGATTTATTTTTGCTTTGGACCCAAAGGGCCAGAGAAACCAAAGCTGGTCTCTCGAGAAGTTTGTAGGCTGCTGCCAAGTCCTGTTACCTTGGGAGTTTCTGAGGCAAGCTCTGACTTAGTTCCAAAAGGAAGGTGGGGTAGGGGTGGTTCTGACGTGTGCTCATGCTGGGCCAGATGCTGGACAGGCAGGAGGAGGAAGACACCAAGGCAGGTGGAAAAGGGTGCAAGTTAAGCAAGCCTGCCACAAATAGATTAAGGCAGACCTCTGGAGAATTCTCTGGGCTGCCATCCAGGTTTCTGGTGTTATCTTTCAGAAACTGACAGCAGCCACTGCAGGAGCAGAGGCCAGTGGGCATCGTTAAAAACCCTTATTCATTTTTTATTTTATTTTATTTTTTCTGGCATATATGTATGTGTACCCACAGAGGCCACAGGACATTAGATCTCCTGGATCAAGGGGGCTATGAGTCATGGTATAGATGCTGGGAATTGAACCCGGGTCCTCTACCTGGGTGTTTTACTAATATCAGGTTCTTGGCCATACAGTAGCACTCTTAGTTGTTCATAAAGAGAACACATCACTGTCTCTCTGTATTCATGGCAAAGGCAGTGAGTCTTAATTCAGTTTCCTTGTTGCTCAACATGCATTTAGAACTTGATTTTGAAACTGCCAGCCAGTCTAGGTTCTGGAGACAGTTTGGGGTTAGAATGTCTTACCCCATTGCCATCAACTGAAGACCCTCCCTCAAATTTATACTGACTGGAAGAGTTTTTTGAGCCTACAAGTTTGAGATCACCTTGGGCAGTGTTGCAAGAACTAGTCTTTAAAATAAAATAAAATGAAAATGTATGAGAAAGAAATCTCTGCTTCCTGGTTCAGGGATTCGGGGGTTTATAAGGCTAAGAAAGGGGCTGGAAATCATGTGGCCTACCTCACTGCTGCCGAAAAGCTTCCAAATTTCCCTCCTTGTGTCTTTGGAGTTGGGGAAAGTCATTATTAGGCACATAAGATGATTGCCATGCCTAGAACTGTGAAATGCCAAAGACGTACACTAGGTCCAAAGAGACTTCATTTAAGTAACTGAAAAAAAATATTACCTCAAAATTTAGAAGAGTGTTTTGTTCAGAGTATGTGGAATTAAAGAAGGCGGGAGTTGGATATTTCATAATTTGTGCACCCTACTGTTCTGGTCTCAGAAAAAACAAAAAGGGAAATAACAAAGCCTGTAATGGTTTTAGCAGGGGCACATGTAGGTTCCTTCTCATGTATGTTTGTAAGGAACCCTTGTCCTCAGTGTTTTCTTGTCTTATCCTAGCTCATGCTGCATTTTGTGTACTGAGATAATGCCAGAGCAGAAACATAGCTCTGCACTCATCCCTAAGTCAGAGATGTAGTGACCCAGAATAAAGACTCAAAGCATGGTGTCTTTGTCACAGTTAGAGAACACAGCTCTGGTTAGGAAAACCAGATGGAAAATGGTTTTTATAGCTTGTTAGTTTAAAACATGACAACAAACAAACAAAACAAAACAAAATTGAGTGTATGTGTGTGTGTATAGTGGCAGAAATTAAAATTTCAATGGAAATTGCCTTTATATCTTCTATATCTAATAATAGTACTTTCAGGCCCATTTGCAGTTTCTGCTTTGAGATGGCTGTGGCTCCCTCTGGCATTTCCTTTCTTTTATTTTGAAAAAAAAGAGATTTATTTGATTTTTAATTATATGTGCATGTGGGTTTCAGGTGCCCACAGAGTTTAGAAGAGGTGTCAGATCCCCTGAATACAGAGGTACAGTTGGCTTGTTGTGGGTGCTGGGAACAGAACTCTGGTCCTCTGTATAAGCAGCAAGCACTCCTAACTGCTTGGTCATTTCTCCAGGCCTTCCCTGTGGCCATTTATAGAATTTGTGATGGTGTGGTTCTGAGTATGTGCAGAGGAATGAATGGATCAGAAGCCAGAAGGCTCCAGCTTTGGCCTTGACCTCAAGGGACTGCTGTGTAACTTGGGGGAATGAATTCAGAGTCAGTCTTCACTTGCTACCTGGATATTTAGCAATGACTTTGAGGAAATCAAATGTAAAAAAAAAACAAAAGTCAGACCAAAGCTGAACTCTCACTTTGGAACTATGGAACTGATTTAAGGGAAGAAAGGATACAGGCAATTTGGCTTTAAATATTCTTCACTTCCCAACTCTTTAAAATTCCTCTTTGATTAGTGCTCAAACATTTTTCTCTCACCTTTCTTCAAGTGCACAAAGCCTAAAGGGCATAAACCTTTTGTTTTTCTAGTTTATGAAAAGTACAGACTTAACTAATATTTCTTGTTTTCTTTAGCTGTATAACTAGAAAAGCGTGCATCATGAGGAGGCTGCTGGCTCTGAGCTGTGGCACTGACAAATGGAACAGGGAAGGCCTCCAGGGAACTGGGGACTGTGCTAGCTTATGTGGTATGGATTCCTTAACTCAAGTCGATTTTTGCCATGGGAAACCTCCGGATTAGTATGAGGGAATGTTTCTAATTCCACTTTCAGAAGAGGAGAAATTAGTATTTAAGATAAAAAAAAAAAACCTCTCAGTTTTCAAACTCTGAACATTTGGAACTAACAAGAATTACATATGCTGACAGAACACTATGCTTCCACATGGGGTGAGATAGGCCATTTTAAGAGCTCTCCAGGCTTTAAATGTCTTTTTTAAAAGAATTAATAACAGGATTTTATGTAGCCCAGTCTGACCTCAAACTCAGTATGTAGCAAGAGCTGGGACTGTATGTGTTCAGCATCCTACTAGGTTCATGAGGTGCTGAAAGGGAATGCAGTTCTCATGCATGCTAGGAAAGTACTCTTCCAACTTAGCTACACGGCTGACCCCAAAATCTCCCTAAAACTAATCACAGTTTATAGAAACTTTGCTATATCTTAGAACTTTCTGTTACCTTCCTGCTATAATTTGGTTCTAATTCAATTATTACAGGCAAGGACTTACTATTGAGCTGCTGAAGGCCACAGGAGGCTGTGAGGTTTCCCAGCGCCCCACAGACCTTTGTCGGGAGTGGCTCTGGATAGGGACCCGGGCACTCTGGCACCTCCTCAGAGGCTGGATACCTCCTTGGCTTCTCATTGTTGATGTTCCTTGCCCCCATCTAGGTGGGAAGGACAAACATTGGTATTGGGTCCACTCCTCACCATCTGAGTCCAGCTCCTTTGGCATCTCCAGTCGCTTGGCTGCAAGAAAGAAATATTGTCATATCCTGGATGAGCCAGGGTAGGGGGATGCTGGCCTTCAGGGCTTGGGGTAGAGCTCAGGAAAGGTCTGTGGAAAACTGTAGCTGGGCTACCAAGATTGAAGAAAGTTATGTGACCTTGTGCTTTGAATCCAACTCAGAATAGTTTTGTAGATTTAGTAACGTAATATGTGACAGAGACTAGACAAGCTGTGTGCCTGTAGTAGATAATGTATTATTAAAAAGAAACAAGAAGCTCCCACCTAAGTGATGAGTGATCACCATAGCAAAAGGGATAGGGTTATCTATAATATCTTGTCCTCTCTCTTTCTCCCTCTCTCTCTCTCTCTGTGTGTACTAACTCAGTTCTATAGGCTACCTTCAGACCATGAAAAATAACAACAGTTCAGACATCTTAAATCTTTCCATTCTAAACCAAAATCCTGAGTTGGTGATATCTGAGACATTAATTCAAATGGAAGGCACTTTCTAAATTTGCAAAATTTGACCCTGTGTGTAGATCTAGACCTGTCCTAACAGACCAGGTAATGTTACAGGAGGAATTTCTAAGCCTGGCTTCATGACTGCTTAGCTACACAATTAAGATACATTCCTTCTTAGCTAATCCTTGATGTAAACATATTGCTACAAAGAGGGGCGGAGTAATTGCTAAAATGCCACAGAACTTCTGTGTGTGTGTATGTGTGTGTGTGTGTGTGTATGTGAGTGTCCATTTCCTTCTATTCTCTTAAGAGAATACTTGTGGGCCCTCATACCATTTTCTTGGTGACAATATTCGCTGCCCACAATGGTACAACGCCGGAACACCATCTTGTTTTCCGTCAGGGTCCCCGTCTTGTCAGAGAAGATGTACTGGATTTGGCCCAGGTCCTCTGTAATGTTGAGGGCTCGACACTGAATGGACAAATCGGTTTCTTCATCATATAAGTCGAGGTCATTATGAAGGAGGAAGACTTGCCCAAGCTTTACCAGCTCAATGGACACGTACAAGGAGATCGGGATCAACACCTGAGGGGAGATGTATTCACACTGTGTCAGAAACTGGCTTGATCTGTGCTCCCAGAGCCTCACTAGGGGTAGCAAAGGTATTTGATGGAAAGGTGAGGACATCTCACAGCAGGGCATTTCCTGAGAAGTTACAAGTCAGTGACTTCAGGTCTCCGTTAGAATTTTCAGGGGAAACGAAGATACGCCACTTCAACTGAGGCACCTGGGGTGAGGCAGGCACCCATCACTGGCTGTTAACTGACAGCATGATGGAGAACCCATATTCTAGTGACAGTATACAGAAAAATAAATATATATGAGGCAGTTGCCTCATGAAATAGAAGAAAGGAAATCAGAGAGGACGCAGAGACAGACTGAGTGGACTCTTTCATATCCATGACCTTTGGGCAGAGATGAAAGAGATTGAAGGGTGTGAGTGTGAGAGTTCTGGGAAGTGGGAGAGGCTTGGTTGTTTGGTAGGTGAGAGCAAGCAGGCATCACACAGGAAGAACGATGGAGGAGAGCTGTCGGTGATGAGATGTAGTCAAAGTCCAGATCATTTGAAGCCTTGTTGGCTTCTGTAAGGACTTTGGATTTTATTCCGAGAAGACATGAATTACCAGCATATTCTTTGCAGAGAAGGGGTGTGTTTTGATTTCCCTTTAAGAATAGTCAAACTGCTTTAGTAAATGGATGGTTGAAAATGGTTCATCTGTCAGGGAAAAAAGTTCTACAAGGCATTGACTGTAGGTGAGACTTCACCACACGAAAGAGCAGCTTTCCATTTTCCAGCAGCTGTGTTTTCTTATAGAACACAAATATTTAAAGAAAATAATCTCTTACTACATATTTTATAGCCCTGTGTTTTTTTCTCATCTACTTTGTTCTCTATCATCAACTAGAACACTAACTTGAGAAGTTTTTCTATTTCCAATGCTTGGGGATGGAGGGTCCTGATAGCTCCCTGTGCTATTTAATCTTCCTTCGGTCTTGGGTTTTAGTGCTTTTCCTGTTCTATGTCTGGCAAAGGTACATACACATGGGTGACTGTTCCTATCTGACCCTTTAAACCTTCTTCTACAGCTATCTGAGGAGTTGTCCTGACATTAGCTTCCATGTGAATACTTGGTAGATGCACCGGAAAGCAATGACGATCTTTCCATCTTGTCCTCGTTACATCTTTCTGAGGCTAGCACTTATTTTTCTTTATTTTGCAAAGCTGTAGAGGTTGGAGAGCTCCTACCTGGAACAGAATGATCATTGTGAGGAACATATAAAAGCCTCCAAGAGCAACTGAAAGGAAGTTCCCATCAGCATCCGGCACATCAAAGGGAGGATGCTCTTGAAAAGTACCATTCCAGAGGCTGTGGCCTGAGAAGAAGCAAAACAAGTCATGAGACAAAATTTCTACTTAGTCTTTAGGTGGGCCAGGCACCCATAACCTGTTTCTGGACATGGGTGGGTATTTGAAGAACCCATGCTTTTTTAAAATTTTTTTTCATTTATTTATTAATTTAATCTCTTTACAGTCTGATCACAGCCTCCTTTCTCCTCTCCTCCCAGTCCCACCCTCACACTCCCTACCCCCACCTCTCCCTCTCCTTTTTCTCAGAGAAGGAGAGGCCCCCAAGGGGTATCAATTCACCCGGGCACTTCAAGTCATAGCAGGACTAAGTGCACCCTTTCCCACAGGGGCCTGATAAGGAAGTCCAGCTAGGGTAAAGGGATCCCAGTGGCAGGCAGCAGAGTCAAAGGCAGCCCCTACTCCCATTGTTAGGGGACCTACATGACATGATGACTATGATGCACATGTGCTACATATGTGTAAGGGCCCGAGGTCCAGTCCATGGATTCTCTTTGGTTGGTGGTTCATTCTCTGTGAACCCTCATGGGCCCAGGTTAGTTGACTCTGTATGTCTTCTTACGGTGTCCTTGGCCTCTCAGGCTCCCTCTATTCTTCATCCCACTCTTCCACAGAATGCTCCGAGAAGAGCCCATTCTTATTCTACATGATCACAGCGCTATCACCTTTTCCTCCCTCTCTTTTCCTTTAGCTTGACAGTGATCCTTCAACCCCTTGATGGAAGAGTAGACACTAAGTCTGCCTTTACTGGTAGAGATTAGTATGAAGATTACCTGAATTTTGATGAACTCTTATCACTTAGAGGTTGGAAATATAATGAAACATATACTTTTCAGTCATGTTCTAAGAAGTGTGTGATTGAGCAGTCTTAACACATCTGTCTGCCAGTTTTCCTTTTCCCAGATACTCATTCCTTCATCCATTCATCTACCTAATCACCCTTCTCTTTCCACTTTTCCTGTCTATATCCAACAATTATTAATTGAATCAGTTCTGTTTTTTTTTTCTTGAGTAATACCCATGAAACAAAGGACTATGACCTTAAAAGTCAATGAGGGTGAGTGTGCTAAAGTGTGGAATGCCATGAAAGTTCACAGAACTCATACCGAATACACTATGAACTGTGTTTCCTTATTTGCTAAAGGGGAGATAACACCCATTGTAACAGGATTATGCAAGATGAGCTATATCCAGCACCTGCCACAGATCTATCTGAACTTGAATGTCCTTGTCTGTTAATTAGTAAAATAGCTATTCTATAGAGTTATTGTAAAACTGGAATAACCCATTGTGTAGGACTCCATACTGGCTAGTTTTCTGTCAGCTTTAATACAAGGAAAAGGGAACCTCAACTGAGAAATTTCCCCTACCAGATTGGCCTATGGACAAATTTGTGGCACATTTTCTTGACTGATGACTGACGTGGAAGGGACCAGCTCTCTGAGGTGAGCTATCCCTGGGCAGGTGGTCCTGGGTGTTCTAAGAGAGCAGGCTGAGCAGGCCATGAGGAAGAAGGCAGTAAGCAGCACTCCCCCAAGGCTTCTGCTTCAGTTTCTACCTCCAGGTTTCTGCCCTGACTTCCCTCAGTAAAGAACTGTGATATGGAATAAATCCTAGCTGAAACAAATGTTCTCAGTTTCAGGGCATGGACTGCAGAGTATAGTTCAGATAGAGAATATGTCATCCTGTCCAAAACACAAAACACGCCTCTCCCCACTGAGGCTGGGCCAAATTCTTCATCGCCACTTTGGAAGAAAGAAGAATTACAGACATGCTATCATTTAATGGTGATAGCATACTGCACAGGACATGAGCAGAGAAAGGGCCACTATAGTATGTATGCAAAGTAGCTATAAAGTAAAACAGGAAGCCTTGGAGCCCAAGCAAATGTATATGTATCAAGAGGGCATTATGGGTAAAGCAAGAAGACACACCTTGTTATAAAAACAAAGGGAACATTTGGTAGGGAACCATGGAATAATAGTTGTCATTAGAGAACTTTCTCCTTCTCAAGGACTATGATTTAATGAGGGGGTAAAGAGTCCTGTTTCATAAAATTTGCTATTTGCAATAGAAAAAAATTTCCTCCTTTTCCCTTAATGTTCTTTCTTTATCATTTTGGAGAACGTGCAGAGCCAATTCTGGGTGACCTGTGCCTTATCTTTGTGTGGCCATGCAATCATTAACTTTCTTTCTTTTTTTTTTTTCTTCTTCTTCCTGGAGACATAGTGCTTTCAAATGTCCTTTCAGGTCTTGTGTGCCTCAAAAATGTACTCAATATGGAGGCATAGTTCCTGTGGCCACATGGGCAGGGGTAGGAGGGGCTGTGTTCTTGCTATGGTCTCCTCTGTATTCCTTTGCTGCCTTTCCATCTGTCAGCCACCCGCTCAGGCGCAGCTGGTAGACTCTCCTGAAAGATGAATTGAATAAACACTCCTGGCCACCTTGACAGGAGCCCCACCTCCTCACTAAACTAACAGACTAGCTTGCTCTCTCCCTCTCTGTCTTTGCCTTTTAGACACTATCTTTTAAAATAAAGTGATGGTCATAATTTCAGGATAAAAATGGCAGCAAACATTATTGCTGCTCCTTGGGTCAGGACCATTAGACATGTCTGAGCTCATGATTTTTCTCTTGATGTTCCCTGACTCATTATGGGGTCTCCGTAAGCATTTTGTGAAACATCCATGGATTTAAAATAGTGGTGGAGGACCCTTTTTTTTTCTCCACTCTAAAGATCAACTTAAACGGCTCTAGTTCGCTCCTTTCTATGCCCTCTGATGCTTGTTCTTGCTCCTATATACTGGATGGCCAACTGCTGTCTGTCTATAGTCATTGTACTCCCTACCTCTGTGCTCTCCTGTGCTGCCCATGTGACTAAGTACAGTCTTACTCTACCCAGAGTTCCCCGCTTCACTGTGCTCCAGAACTTGCGTCTGCAAATGTCTACCTCATTTGGGCATCAGCTAGAGCAGCTACTGTGGTGTTTCCACAGTGCCCACGGGAGGCAAAATAACACATAACCCATAACAAGATACATCCTAACTGGTGTATCCTGGAAAGAGGCCAAAAGGAATTTGCAGTTATGATGAAATTTAAAGTGAGCAATATTCTGGATTCTTCTGGTAGGTTCAAGGATGTAATTACAAATGTGCTTATAGAAGGAGGTATCACAGACAAAGCTGGAGAGATGGGAACAGAGATAGGAAGATGCTGCTAGTGCAATGAACAAAGGCATTCAGGAAGGATCTAGAAACTGATAAAGACAGGACTGGGCTCCTCCCTCTGTCTCTTCAGAAGGAATCAGACCCGCTGAAATCATGATCGTAACTCAGTACAATTGGACTTCTAGTGCTTAGGGCAGAAGCAAAGAGAATTTGTGCTGCTTTGAATCCCTCAGTATGAGTTAATTTCATTACAACAGGCAATGAATGCAGTACCCACGGGCAGTCTCCCATTGAATAGGGCAGGCTGAGCTCTTGCTCCTGTTCTTGTTTGATGCCTCCTAGGTAGACTGTGGGCTCTATTCTTCCATGTTCAGAGAACACCTGGGTTTCATGAGATTTGTTTCAACCTATCAACAATTGACAGTATTGCTAATATGTAAGACACATGCGCTATAGGGGACTTTTGTCAGTACCCCAGGAAAAATAGGTAGTGAAGACTTGATTTTTCTTTCAGGAAACTAAAGCTCAGAATTACAGTGATTCGCCCAAAGGAACATCCTTTTTGCAGAATGTCCCATACCTATAGCCCCAATGAGGCACATGAGGAAGAGGAGGCCGATGCAGAAGAAGATGTCTGTGTTGATGCGCCGCTCAATCTTGCTGCGTTTGTAGCGGGGGCCACTGTTGTTCAGCATGGCTTTTGTCTCATGGCCTTTGAGAGAAAATTGGGAAAATCAGTTTCTTGGTTTCCACGGGTTTTATTTGATAAAAGCAAGGTTTTACTTGCTAAGTTGTATCTGTCTGGCTTCAGGACACGTGGTTGAGGCCTCACATAGTCAGCAGGACCCACTCACTGAGCATCATCGACACGCCAGGCACTGTGGTGGGAAGTGCCAGAACTCCAATGCCATGCGATGCAGAATGCACGAGTGCAAAGGGTACCCCTATTTTAGGTGCCCCACATTTGCATGGTTAGTATGACAGTGCTGTCTGGAGAAAGGGATCCTTTCCTAATTTGCATAGAATGTGATCTCCTCACTTCTTTAGGCTAGGAGTTAGGATACAATGATAATTAGGTGGCTCACAGTCTGGCAGAGACACAAATAAGATCAGTACAGCTATGAACAAGTCCCACAAGGTGAATAATAACAGTAGCCACAGGGCTAAGGTGGACACAAGATGGTAGTTAGATCAGCAAGAGCTTTTCAGAGAAAGTGACACTTAAGAGTGAAAGAAGAGTTAGGGGGAGAGTTTTAGATGGAAAGAAATGCAAGTGCAAAGGTCCTGGACTGAGCTTGGGCCCAGCAGTTTCCCTGCTGGTTTCTTTATTTCTTTGTGTCTCGGGTGGTAAAGCCAGAATCTGTCACTCTCGTATTCATCAGCTACACTTCCACGTAAAATGCTAGTGAGTTAGCTGCCTCCAAGATTTTAAAATAGCAACAACAGTGGGAGTGAATGAGCTCAGATTATTAAATTAGATTTAGACTGCTACAGTTGTGAGGGGCTCCAACGATGTGAAGGGCACAGGCTGTTGCATTCACCTCCCACTACCTGCCTCAGGCTCAACTCCCAGGGAGCCTCACTTCTGAGACCACTCCATTCTTTAGGCAGGAACAAAGACAAGACAGAACAGGGGTGCCCGAGCTGGGACTCAGCTCTGTTCACATTTGACCTTGGCTCACAGGGAGTTTATCCCAGGAGATGTGGGACCTTCTTTAGGCAAATGGATTCTTCTGCCCTTGAACTTCTCCTCTCATCTGCAAAATGGGATCGTGATCATGTGTGTGTATATAATTAACCTACACTAAGAGTCTAATTAGCTCCAGGCAAGTAGGAGGGGCTTAATAGATGCTGTGAGAAACACATACCTCCACACTAGAGCTATTCTTCTGGAAAACTCTACTCACTCTGGCTCCCTGTGATGAGTGGATTGCCCCATCATGACATAACATAGGCAAGAGGGTACTAACTGGGGCTGAGCCAATACCTGTGTCAGGTCCTTAACCCTCCTCATACTGTGAGCTAAATTAAACCTATCTTCTTGAAAGTTTTTCTGCCTCAGTTATTGTGGTATAGTAATATATGAAATATGAAAATGTCTCTACACCCAGAGCCATGTGGGTGGATAAAGAGCCAGTGGATAAAGGAAACATTGAGATCATAACTGAAGAAAACCCAGTAACTGGAGTTTATCAAGCGTTCCCTTTACTAGGTGACTTGCATGGGATGGGACAGGCCATTTGATTCTCAGGGATGTAAAAAGCAGATACAAATGTTCTTCCTATTACACGAGTAGGAAAACCGAGACATGAAAGAAGTTATCCTTTTGTGGGGTGATTCTGAAGACCTGCCCTATGCTTATGTCCCCAAACACCAAAGATGAACTGAGTCTTTCTCCTTGTCTGGTGGGATGTCTGGTATTGAATCAGCATTTCATTATGTCTCCTGTGGAGAGTGTGAGCTCCCTCCCATGGCTCCCAGCTTCTGTGTGCATTAGAGAAATGGGAAGTCCCATGGCTCTGCCCCTGGGAACTCCTGTGAGTTTCCACTGTCTGAAGAGGAATTAAGAGGAAAGGCTGGCAAGGGGAGAATTAAGACAGGTTGGAAAGAAGAAACCGCCGAGACAATCACCTGCGTAGATCACAATGCCAGCTGCCACCTCGGTGTTTCGGATGGTGCAACCTCGGAGCAAAAGACTCTCGCTGCCAAAGCCAGTCCTGGTCTGGTCAGGGTGCTCCCTGAGAACAAGGAATGAAGCTCAGAGCTTGATTTTCGATGGTCTCCCTATGTGGTTTCTGGTTGGCCTAAGGGAACTAGCAGCCGTGAGTGAAAGCAAACCATTTCCCACTTCTTTCCAGAGCTACTGCTGTTCTTGGGGATGCTATCTGTGTCCATATGAATCTTACCAGCACTCCTGCGAGGCTGGGGTGAGTCTAGACCATCAGAAGGGAATATTGTGTTTTTTTTTTTTCCCAAGGAATTTTTCATTTACTCACATTAAAGGGAGAACTCGGCTGTAAAAAAAAAAAAAACCCAGATTTAAATTTTTATTCTCAAAATTGGTTGCAGGGAAAAAGTGCAGGGAGTGGGTTTCTGGACCTCTGAGTTCTGGTGCTGTGCTTCTGTCAGATGGTGTTCATATCCCCCATCCCCCAATCCAGCTGCTGAGGACCAGAACCACATTAGCTGAGCACCCGGGTTTCTCAAAGATGCCAGATATCATGATGCAGGAAGTAAAATAAAGCAAGAGGGGGTGGTTACAGCCTTCTCACATCGAGCTACCTCGATCACCAGGTCTCTCTCTCCATATATTCCCTCCCTCGGTCAGTCCCTCATAAAGTACAGAGGCCTTTCAGGAGGGCCCAGTGACCCTTTGTCTAACTACAGGAGGCAGATTCTTAACCTCAGGAGGTATTTCAGCTTTCCACTTCATGTTAGAGACTTCTGTGCCAGAATGACCCCATCTATTCATCATCTTCAGCCTGGCAGTCTAACCTGATTCCTTTTCCCTGGGATTTCAGCAGGTCTAAAGGTAACATTCTAGGGCCACCAGGGGAAAGGAAAGCAACGTTCTTAACACTGAATTTCTTCTCCCTGTGGTTTGTCAATACTTCTTTTTCCTATGTGCAGCTGTGACTCTTTCTATCTCTTAATTAAGCTACAGGCCATTTATAAGCTGGGTCACACTATCATAGCTAGTTTAGAGGCAGGAATGTGGAGGCAAATTCATAGATCTAATAAGTAGCATTTGGTTCTAGAATATCTTGCCCTTTCATTCTGTGCTCATATTTAATATGCCTATGGAGTGATCAAATGATTGTCTTTTATTTATTAGCTTAAATATTTTCATACAATATATTTTTATTAAATTCTTTTTCCTTCCCAAACTCCTTCCAGAGCCTCTCTACATGTTCTTTACTTATTTCTCTAAAAGAAAAACAAAAACCAAAATACAAAACAAACAAATACCAAAGACAAAAAATACCAAACCAAACCAAAAAGAACACAAACAACATGGGCTCCATTTTGCCTTGGCTAACTACTCCTGAGCATAGGGCTTGCCCTGAAATGTAGTTGATGAACGTCAGTGTCATTCCACTGAAGAAAACTGATTTTAACCTCTTCCAGTAGTGAGAGGTTGCAAACAGCTGCTTCTGCTTCTTCTTCTTCTTTCTTCTTCTTCTTCTTCTTCTCTTCCTCCTCCTCTTTCTTCCTCCTCCTTCTTCTTCCCTCTTCCTCTTCCTCCTCCTCTTCTTGTGTGAGTGGAACTACTTCCACTTCCTCTTCTCCATGCTGCCATTTCTATCTTGTCTGAACTTGTAGGCCCTGTGCATGAATCCATATGTACATCCAATTCACTATATCTAGAAGATGCTTTTGTCTTTGAGTTATCCTTACCCTGACTCTTAAATTTTTTCTGCCTTTTCTTCCACCTAGATCCCTAAGCCTTGAAGGGGAAGGTTTGATAAAGACATCTCACATAAGGCTGAGTGCTGCAAAGTCTCTCTCTGCACACTGTCCTGTTGTGGTTCTCTGTGTTAATTACCATCTACTGCAAAAAGAAACTTCTCTGGTAAAGACTGACTGATCCTCTGTCAGATGTATAATTGATAAAGATTGTCTTTTTTTATTTTCCTTGAGTCTTATTATGTAGCCCAAACTGGCTTTGAACTATGACTCCCCTTCCTTAACCTCACAAGTACTGAGATTGCAGTCATGTGCCACCATGTCCAACTTCAATAGCCTTTTAAATGCTAACAATTCCTTATTCTGCTTATAAACTGTGTTCACGTACGTGATTATATTTGATTCTGCGTGACTTTACAAGGTCATTTTTATAAAAGCTAAAGCTTACAGAGGCTAAGATTTTTTCCCCCAAAGCCATATACCTAGTATACTTGACATCTTAGGATTCTGGATTGCAGGTGACAAACTTTTAGCAATGTGTACTGTATGACATCCTGAGGTGACAGCACAGGGAAGAGCTAGCTTCTCTTACTCACAGTGCCCTTTTTTGAATGGATGGGAAAAAAGGCCTAGCTGTCTCATGGCTGCTGTATCACTGAGGGTCTTTGTGGGAAGAGATGTTCATGGTCAACATGCAGCATTTATCTCTTGGCTTTAGCATTTGGGCAGGGCAGTGCCTAGTTGTGGGGTTGGCTTGTACATTGTAGGGTGTTGGGTGGTTTCCTGGACTCTGTCTAGGAAGGGCCGGTAGCACAGCTTCCCAGCTGTGACAACTAATACCGCCTCCAGACATTGCCAAATGACTCCAGATTAAGGAGAATATTGTCTCAGACTAAAGAACTACGGTCCTACAGAGTCATTCATTTAATTAATCAATTATTTATTGAGACGAGGTTTCATGTAGCCATGTCTGACCTTAAACTTGTTATGTAGCTGAGGATGACCTTGTACTTCTGATTCTTCTGCCCCCACCTTCTAAGTGCTGGATTACATGTGTATGTCACTAACCCTTGGTTATATGGTTATGGGGATTGAACTCAGGACCTTGTGTATACTAGACAAAGACTCTACTGACTGAACTACTCCCCTAGCCCAAACAGTTGCACTGTAGAATCTCAAGCCTATTATTTCCAACTAGACCATAAGAAGCTGTTCACCTTCTAGCCAATCTGTGTAATCACAAGGGATTCCTAACTTACGTAGACCCATAGAGACTTCTGGAAAACAGAATTATTAGATATTTGGTTTGTGGGTGCTAAGCCTAAAAGTCTTCTTGTGTGATGTAGGTGGGGATATAGGCCCAGATGGTAGAATTTTCTATGATCTTTTGGTTGATCACAGGCTGGCTAGTTGGACTTTCAAGGCTTCTCTTTGAGGCCAGGAGGTAAGAGAAGACAGGTCAGACCAGCAGCCAGAAAGATGGGGTACTAAGAGAAAAGGAGCTGGGCAGGGCTGTCTGAAGTCCCTGTGAGGTCGGCAAGCCTGAGCCCTGACTGACAGTGAGACAGGCTGGGTGCTAGCGGCATGAGTTCAATGGAGAAAGAGTCGTGAGAAAACCAGGCCATGAAGCTGTTCTCTAGGAGAACACAGAGAGTGGTTCAAGGCATAGGTGAGTTGGAACAAACAAATCTGGCAACTCAGGCATGAGGGGAACTATGCTTGCAATGAACAGCTTCTTTCTTGACAGATGCATACAAAGAATTCTTCCCCAGTTCACATCCTTCTTTTCCTCTCTCCATCCATCCTTACTGTGCATTTGAAAGGTAAATTGCTTCAAGGGTACTGTGTGCATCTTCTGTATTCTTCCTTTTACCCTCCTACATTCCTCCTCATGATATCACACATGGGCTGAGAACATGAATGGGAAGGAAGCATCCCTGTTGGTAAGGAGTGAGTTCAACCCAGCTGAATTGTGTGAGGCAGGGACATGGAAAACACATCAGTTTGGTGATATTTGGTACCTCCTGTGAAACTTTGGGCAAATTTGGAGGTCTAGAGCATAAAATTCCCCATCTGAAACATGGAGACCATGGTCCCCACTTCCTTGAGTGGCTGTAAAGACCACATAAGATGGTATTCTGCAGAAATCCTCTGAGAACTGGGGTAGCACTGCACAAGGCTAGATATATACTCACATCCATGCTGGGACTGTTACTGTTCCTTACAGCAAATAGATCAGCTGTCTAGGGTGGGTCAGAATTACAGCAAAATTCTGAGGCTGACCCAAAGTTGAAGAATGACAATAATTCTAACATAAACATCTAAGATTAACTGGGCACTTGCTTTTTGCCCAGTTTTGCTAATCTGAGCTCTGCAGAGGGATTCTTAGGGAAGAGAAGTCCTGCGTCATAGGTGTTATAAATTGTACTCTGCAAAGGTGGCAACCAAAGAACAGATAGGTAAGTAAATCGATTCAGTTCACACAGCTTATTGTTGGGTGAATTACAGCACAAGGCCAGGTCTGTAAAACTTGAATGTTTTTAACTCCATGATCTAGACCCTTAATTGTCTGGTCAATTCAAGGAAACACACTTTCCCGCAGGAAAAAGGAAGTGTTCACTAGCAGCCCAGGGGCCCTGGGTACTTACATATAACCCTTAAACTTGCTGAGGTGGTTGTTGGGCTTCTCACACACAATGGTACTGTGGAAGTGCTCCGGTTGGAACTGCACCTCCTGTGGAAAAGAGGAAGACCCTGTGAGGCAGGTGCATCAAAGAGATCTAGGCACACAGGGAGAGCTGTTACGGGCATCACAAATGAGGCCACTAGGCTTTGCCACACTGTGATGTTTGCAGCATGTCAGGTTAAAGACCTCATTAGGGGGGAGAGAGTCAACGGGAACACAGGGTTGGGTGTAGATTAAAGGAAGGCAGATGCAGCAGAACTCAGCACTTCACAGCTCTGCTCCCACCCACAGGCTCATGTATCTCTGCTACCTCCCTCTTGTATGAAGTTCTCTGAGCACTGGATGGCAGGAGGCTAGTCCAGCTGACCCATAGCTAGGCAGCTATACAGTTATGGCTTTTGGTACTTTGGCCCTATGAGTTTCCTTATTAACCACTACCTACTGCAAAAAGAAGCATCTCTGAACAAAGCTGAGAACAGCACAGATCTATGGAGTTAACGTAAATATTTAGAATTGAAGGAAGAAGTGAATTTCTGAGTGACTGTGTGCTGTGAACATGGGCACAGATGTGTGAAAGACACAGGGAAGTGGCAAAACTTTCCTGTGCTGTGAATGTGAATGTCTGCAGTATAGGTAGACAATCTCCACATATGCTTCCTTCCCATGTTTACGGCTTAAAGACTGGTTCCCTACAGAGACCACTCACACCAAGATTAGCTAAACCTGCCTCCTTGTTCAGCTCTATACAGTATTCCAACCTGTTTGCTTATATGCATGTAATAACCCTGTCCTCTGGTTTAATTGTAAGGTATTAACTGTACCCACTTAACATTGTTCAGTTGTGTATAATAGACACACTGAGCTTCCACAGTGCTGCATCTTCCCCATCTGAGAGCCCAGATAACTCCATCGCAGCTTTACTGTACACATTTCTGTCATTTCTTCATTCCCTTGTTATCCCTAGTCTTGGGTTGAGGACCCAAGCTAGGCAAGGGCACATCACAGAATGCAGCTTGATAGCATGGACATTAAGTAGAAACAACTGTAGGTATCTGTCTAGGGCCTGTGATCTCCATAGTCCTGGGATTTTGACCAGGTTTATAGTACCAGGCATGAAATCTCTCTCACAGAGAAGCCCATGCACATACGGGTGTCACTAATTGGACTCGGGGGTTATTAGTAACAGCAGATAAAGATAAGAAGTTGGGAGGGAAAATGGGTGGAGGGCACTAGGGAGGAATTGGAGAGAGGTAGTCATGAGTGGATATGATCAATATTCATGGTATAAGTGCATGACACTGTCAAAGATTTAAAAAATATATATAAAAGGAAACGTGGCTGTACTGATCATGTTTCTCTGGCAGCTCTGGGTTTATGTGTAGTCCGGAGCTGCCCAGTAACAGACACTTCTGCATCATCCAGTACAGAAGCCACTAGTGTGGCCACTGGGTGTGAAATATGCTGGTTTAACCTAGAATTTTTTCAAATTTAAAACTTGATTTGTTACATGTGGCCAGTGGCTACCATGCTTGGTGACACAAAAATATGCAAGGGAAAAGAAGGCCTTTTCATGCTAAAGGTAATTCCAGCGCTCATAACACGGAGGCAGGAGAGAGTCACAAGTTCAGTGCCAAGCTGGCTACATGGCAAGACATTGTCTTAAACCACTAACAGTAGCAAAAGAAGGGGTGATAAGCATACTAACTAGCGACAGTCACAGCCAACATACTGTATGTATAATACATTTTCAGGTTTAAAAAAATAGCCACATACATATGCATGTATACATATTCATGTACATTTTTGCATTTTAAAATGAGTTTGTGGTCCTGTATCTGGATTATTCTCTTGGTGTGTGTACATGTGTATGTGTGTGTGTGTAGAGGTCAGAAGTGAACAGTTCATGCTTTCCTCAATGTAGCAAGCACATTACTTACTGAACTTTCTTGTCCAGCCTGTCTTGAATATTTTGAATGTTAATTTAAATATTCTAATGAACACCTGAAAAAAGCCTTTTGGAGAGAAATACCTTATTTCTTTTCATTCTTTCTTGATTGAACATGTATCCTTTTCATTTGTTTTGCTTTTACAAAAATGCTTTTTATTACAGTTGTTTCAGTTATAAGACAGTAGATGACAGAGATAACAAGATATTGCTTTCCTACTCTGGTCCCCACTAAATAATCCTGTGTTTAACTCTCAAGTCTCTGTTTCCTCATCTGTAGAGGGGAGCTTGTGGTTGGAAATAAAATGATGTCAGGCTATGCAATGTTCATTATTTGCTCTATAATTATTATGGTGGTAATATTTGATCCACTGTCACAATCAATAAGTCACAGACCCCTGTCAGATTTTATAATTGCCTTATAACACCTTGGGCTGGACAGATAATTCCTCCTATGCTATCTCAATAGCCTCCCAGTCTGAATCCCATGTCATCTGCCTTGACCATTCCTATTCCTATCTGGGCTACCTTCCATGCATAATCTTATAAATACTTGCGCATATTTTTCATATGGACCTTTCCAAGTTATCCTCGGAGTCCTTTCTCCCAGCCCACATGATTCCGTCTCCACATGGTGGCATCTTCCTTCCTCCTCTCTTCCCATCTGTCTTGTCTCCTTCCAGTGTTTCTCCTGTCCCCAAAGCCTAGGAAGCTTAGCCATGCCCATCTCCTTCTGCCCTGCCCAGGTACAGGACCTTTTAATGAACTAATCAGGAATAGATATATCTGGGCTGTTACTGGATCTTGACGGCCAGTAATTAGCATCAGAATACAAGCATCAAACCAACCCCCAACAGGAGCTAATATTGCCAACCCTGCCTATTTATATGGAAAAATACCTGCAATGTGTACCACTTTATGCAAACAGAAGGCAGCAATTGCTGAAGGCAATGGTGGGAATAGTTTCTGGGTAGAGTTTTGAGCATATGAGTGAGTACATTTATCATTCAGAGTTGCAAGCTACAGCTGTTCAAAGGGGCAATTTGATTTGAAGAAATGGTGGCATTTTCTTTCTTTGTGTAAATACACTGTCCATTGCATCCATGATGAGTACCAACATAAAAAAAAAAAAAAAAAAAAAACAACAACAACAACCTCTCTACTCACTTGAAATAAATTACCCATCCAGGAGTTTCTAAAAATATGGCTCTTGTCCCTCTAGGTATTGATTCTTTCAGGGACAAACAGTGAGTCCTGAGGTGATGACAAATCATGCTGTAATTTGGCAGTTGCTTTTGTGTTCCTGATTAAGCCGTGCTCTTTGGTCCTGACCCATGCCACTCAGCTCATTGCTGGGTTTCAGAGATGAGTGGCAGATAATAATCCGACAGTGACTCTGTGTTCCTGTTACCCACACCCTGTAGGGATTCAGCCACAGCCGTGATGAACTTTGACTCTCTTGCCCCTGTGTGTGCTCGCAGCCAACCTTCTGCTGTGTCCCTTTTCTGGGTCCTTGCTCTTCCTTCCTTCCAGGCACTGCCCATGGTCCTCTAACTTCATCCCCTTGTGGAGGGCTGACCTTACTCTCTCTTGCTACCTGTCTCCTTGGTTCCTTCCTGCCCTCTCCAAGATGGACCCAGAGGACACAAGAGAACTGCTTTTTCAAATATGTGTTCTTATTTATGAATTATGTGTCTGTGGTATTGTACATGTGAGTGCAGGTACCCTAAGAGTCCAGAAAAAGGTGTTGTGTCCCCTCGAGTTGGAGTTATAGCCAGCTGTGGGACTTCTGCTGTGGTTATGGGAACCAAACTTGGGCTGTCTACAAGAGCAGTGCATGCTCTTTTAACAGCTGAGCTATCCCTCAAATCCCCAACACTGTTTCCTCTATTCATGACCATGTGGCCGTACTTGCCAATAAGGACAAGCTGTGGTTTCTCCAGGGAAGCTTCTGTGACTTCCAAAGGATGTGTGCAATCCTCAGGCTATCTAACATCAGCCATGCTCAGCAACTTTGATTCTCTTCCCAGGTGGGACAGCGCTCACCTCACCAACCTCTAGCTCATCCTGTGTTGTGGGTAAAGCTCATCTAACTAATTTGTTTGAACCGATTTTCGCCCCAAGCTCCTGCTCTTTGGTGAGAGTCTCACTGACCACAATCAAAGCTCAGGGAGAGATAAACTCCTTTCAGAGTAACATGCATGTCTCTGCAGGGCTTTAGAGAAAACCCGACTACCTTGCATACTTTCTCTGTGCCAGGCACGTGCTAATAAGTTCCCCCAGTAACTTTAGGAGGCATGGTCAAGTGCATAGATACGAATAAACTGATCACCGCCTCAGGGTTGGTATATAACAGTGAGGATAACAGCTCACATCACTGGAATCCAAAGTCATTGCTGGTGTCATCACCATCACTACTTATTCCCCTCGCTCTCCTACTATTATGATTTCTGCAACTTTTATTCAATGCTTATTCTATGCCAATAATCAAGTATTTTATACATGCTTCTTCCTTAGTGAGTAACCCTGTCAGGAAGGTTCCATTCACTATCCCTGTACTATAGCCATAGGAACTAAGACTCAGGTAGAAGCCATTCCTTCCCTGGTCTGTTAGCCAGCAAGGAAGGAAGACAGCGTTGTCCTCAGGACCTACAGACTCCAGAAACATCTCTGTTTAAATCATGGTGTAGAAACATCTCTGTTTAAATCATGGTGTGTTTTTTTTTTTTCTCATGCATGGAGGAGTTTTTAGCCTTCTTCCTTTTCTGTCTTTAACCATGATTGAAATACCTATACAATATGCTATAATGTAATAGATATGGTGGGAGGAATTCATTCTCTAATATATTGTGTAGGACCTATAAACTCACTATCAATATGCGCTGCAATGCTGTCTTTACCAAGTACATTTGCACTTGAAAGTGAAAGGCAAGGGTAGACATTTAAGCATTAAAAATGGCCCAGAAAATAGTCTTTAGGGGATTTTAATTTGTCATATTTTCAACTATCTCTTTGCAAAGTCCACCTAATTCTAGTAGATCCTTTTACCTCAGTCAAGTTGACTTAGCTGCTCTTTTGTTTTGTTTATTTGCTTTTGCATGCTTCTTCACCAGAATGCTTCGTCCACTTCACATGTGCGTGTCTGGGTGTATATAACTTCTGGAAGGCTGTTATCTTCCGTTGAGGACAAACCTCAAAATGCCTTGTCTCAACAGGCATACCACCAAGGCCTTAGAGGGCGAAGTTGGTGCCGGAGAGAGAGTTTTAAGGAATGTACATGGAAGATAATGGATGAGGACATAGCAACAGACATTACAGTGAAGACTATCCCACACAAGCAGGACAGTCCCAGGGATAATCTTAACTTTCATTTGTAGATATAAGGCCACTTCTTTTATGGGAATTCTTTGATTCATGTGCTGATTAGTTCTTTTGTCCCAGTGATACAAGCTCATCTGAGGAAACCTCAGCTGAGGAATTACCTCCATCAGATTGGCCTATGGGAAAATCTGTGGAGGCATTTTCTTGATTGCCATGGAAGGAGCCAGCCTACTATGGTGGGTGGTGCCACCCCTAGGCTAGGGTTTATAAAAAATGAAAGTTAGTAAGCCAGGAGGAGTAAGCTAGTAAGCAGCACTCCTCAATGGCCTCTGGTACAGTTCCTGCCTTGAGTTCTAGCCCTAACTTCCTTTTATGATGCAAAAGCTATAAGAAGACGTATACTCTTTCCAACCCAAGCTGCTTTTGCTCATGCCTTCACTACAGCAGCAGAAGGCAGATTAGGACAGCTTACTCATAAAAACTGTCTTCAATACTGAGGGCTCATGTATTCATTCTTTTCTCATTCATGAATCTGAGTGTTTATTGAATATCAAGGCATGAGTCTCGAGAAAGCAGAATGTGACTCAGGAAGGAGGAAGTGGCTATTGACCCCAAACATTTACTAGAGCCATAAAATAATGCAGTTCGCAGACTTGTTCAGGCGTGTCCAGGATGGTACCTTTGAAAACCAAAACAAAGCAGGCCAAATGTCAGGGTGTAATTACTCTTTGCTGACCTGTATCCCAGATACAGCAAGCTGGTCACTGTCAACGCCACCAAAAAGTGTAATTTGAAGCAATTTGGCTGGAGCATATGCTAACAGCTAGAACAGGACCGAACAGGAAATCCCCTGCATGTTCCTCCAGTTTTACTTTTCTAGGTTAACTTGCCATTGTTTTCAAAACAGATTATTAATTTGTTCAATAAAACTGGTTAAACAAGGATGTGCTTTACTTTTTGAAGTTGTGGTGCACCACTGCCCCTTGTTTACTCATCTTCCTTTTCACATTCTTTGCAAAACCAGCAAAGCCCCTTCATCTCCCTGCTCCTGTCTTGATGGAAGTCTGCTACACCCTCCTTCTGTGGGACTGTGAGTTAATGCAATGACAGGAAAGACAGTCAAACAAGGCCATCAAGTTATTACTATTTCCAATTCTTAACTATAATCTAGGTTTCCTAGTTGTAGTTTCTAAGCCCAAATCTTCAAGCTTTCTTTTCAACCTCCAAGCTTTGTTCTATGCTCTTCCTTCCCTGCCTTCCACGACCACATCCTTACAACAGTTCTCTTTTGTTTCAATAATCAAGAACCAGTCACAGAGAATTCTGTTACTTGTGAGGAAAAGAACCCGAATCATTGCAGTGGCCCACTCAAATCCATTGTCACAAGATACACTATCTTTTGGGATTTTTTAAAAAAAATTCTGATTGACATCTTTTATTTACTTTATCATCTTTGATCTTACTAATTTTACCAAGTATTTAGAACAAATCAGTCCCATTTTATTGGAGAGAAAACTTAGTACTGAAGAAACTCAAGAACTTGTTCTAGATCACACATCTTGGTCAAGCTCTTGTATGTTTCATTTCTAGGGCTTATTTTTCTCTGTTACTAGAGGTATTAGGTATTATCTATGAAGCAGAGCCTCTGGTCATATAAAAATGATTTATTTCTAAATTTTCTGTTTTGGCCATTCTTTTAAAACTTTCATTTTCAGATATAAGCTCTAGGGTTTTTATCTCCTAAGGCCCCATCTCTTCACCACACACTGTAATAGCCTGTTCTTTAAACTTAGACAATTCTTAATATCCAACTACGCACATGTACTTATAACATCTTATTAAGCTGTCAAATCTCCAGCTGTTTCTGTGTTTGCTATGTGGTAGGTTGTAGTGTACCTATGTCCCCCTTAATGAACCACAACCCAGTCTGTAGGACAAAAATCAAGTCTCATACAAAGATATAGCATTACTTTAGAAATTTTGTGAGAATTTTATTTCTAACTATATAGCTCCAAGTAATTTATATTTTTAAGTGGTTATGTTTGTTCTATCACAACTTCATACATGGATCTAAAACATCCTGTTTATTTTCTCTCTGTGCACCATTTTACCTCATTCCGACCACAGTTGTCTTCCTGACCTCTGCACAGGTACCCCTTTCCACAGTCAGGCCCTTTTGTTTTGAGGCCCCCATTTTTAATCAAGATTTATAAATTGTTAATTCCCACAAAAGGTCACTAATTTCCCAGCAGTTTTGTTAAATCTGTATTTCCTTTGCTAATGAACACTGAAAGCATTATTACATCTTTTTTTGTAGTCACACAGGGTCTTGATGATATAAAGTAGTGGTTCTTAACCTATGGGTCACAACCCCTTTAGAAGGTTGAATGACCTTTTAATAGGGGTTGTATATCAGAATTTCTTTTTTTAAATAAATTTATTTATTTAAAAATAATTTAAATAAATTTTTATTTATTAGGTTAGGTTATTTGCATCCCATGCGTAACCCCTTCCCTCATTCCCTCCCACCCTCCCCAACCCTCCCTCAACTTTTCCCCTCCCCCTCCAAGTCCACCAACAGGGGAGGACCTCCTCCCCCTTCCATCTGACCCCAGATCATCTTGTCTCCTCAGGGCTGGCTACAATGCCCTCCCCTGGGATCTAGCCAAGCTGTTACTCCCTGGCATGTATGGGGGAGGGTCGAAGAGTCAGCCATCAAGTCCAAGACTGAAACAGTCCCTGTTTCCCTTACTAGGATCTTCAGTTCGACAATGAGCTATCATGGGCCGCATCTAAGCACGGGTTCCAGGCCATATCCATATATGGTCCTTGGTTGGAGAAACTGTCTCATATAAGACCCCTTTGCCCTGCTCAGTTTGATCTTTGTGGAGCTCTTGTTCTCCCCCAGTCTTACTAACTTCCCTTATTTTTATTATTACTTCCCACCCTCTGCCAAGGGCTTAATTGTGAATCTTACTATCTGCTTTGATACATTGCTACACTGATTATTTCATAGGTCCTCTTTGGTATACTCCTGTCCTGTTGCTTGTTTTCTCCTCCATTCAATGTCCATCCTATTAGTTCATCTAAATGAGCATTGATCATACCAACCTGGGTCCTCCTTCTTGTATATCTTCCCTAGGTGTGTATATTTCAGCATGACCTTCCTATCCTATAGGTCTATATAAGTGAGTATATACCATATGTTTCTTTCTGCTTTTGGGATACCTCACTCAGGATGATCGTTTCCAGGTCCCACCATTTGCCTGCGAATTTCATGATTTCCTCCTTTTTTATTGCTGAGTAGTATTCCATTGTGTAAAAGTACCACAATTTCTATATCCATTCCTCAACTGAGGGACATCTGGGTTGTTTCCAGGTTCTGGCTATTACAAATAAGGCAGCTACGAACATAGTTGAGCAAATGTCCTTGTTGTGTACTTGAGCATCTTTTGGATATATGCCTAAGAGTGGTATAGCTGGGTCTTGAGGAATCACTATTTCTAATTGTCTAAGAAAGCGCCAAATTGATTTCCAGAGTGGTTGTACAAGTTTGCATTCCCACTAACAATGGAGGAGGGTTCCTCTTTCTCCACAACCTCTCCAGCATGCGTTGTCACTAGAGTTTTTGATCCAGAATTTCTGTACATTAGATATTTCCATGACAATTAACAACAGTAGCAAAATTACAGTTAGGAAGTAGCAACAAAAATAATTTTGTGATTGGGTATTGCCACAACATGAGGAGTTGTAGTAAAGGGTCACAACATCAGGAAGGTTGAAAACTGCTGCTATAAAGTAACAGTGACACACATGCATTCTTAGAGTACAGAAAACATGTTTCAGATTGTTTTTGAAGCCCCTGTGTCATTCAAGAAATTCTTTGCTCATGGAAGGAAAGGAAACAGCCAAGCTTTCCTCTAACCCAGAACACATGTATTCATCCAGTTCTTTACTGTGAGCCAAAAGATGTCTGTTAAAAAGAAGAGTGGAAGCCGTCATCACTAAACTTGCATACTGCTGAGTCCATTTCTCCACGGTGGTGAGGAGGCCACCATGAAGAATCCTAGACCTTTATTATCACAAAGTACAGACAGGCAGGGATACTTCTCTTAGGCTGATCAAGGGACCACACCAAGGAGGGGCTACAGGGCAGAACACCATGCCAACTAAAGAAGCAGTGTGAAAAAAAAATGATGTAGAATTGGAAAAAAACTCTTTTTTAAATTCTCTTTTACTCATTGTTTTAAAGAAAAAAAAAGTTGCTTTACTAAAGCATCTAAATTGTGAAAGCAAATGTCCGCCACACCTCAGCTCCTGAGCTAAATGACTGCTTCCTTCCTGAAATGCAAATGAAATAACCCCTAGTTTCTGAGAACGGTATCTGAAACTATTGACAGACACTGGTGCTTGGCAACCTTTCTAGTTCCTGGTTGACCACAGTTCTTTTCGAGATAACCACAGGTGTGAAGAGTAGTCACTTCCCTCTGTCTTTGGAGGAGGGGCTAGTCTACCGCTCCACTCACTCTAGATAGCCTTCCTGCCACAGCCAGTGTCGTAGAAAAGAACGTGGCTTGGGCTAGACGACCATATGAATGGGAGTCTTATGATTCCCTGCAGGCTGGGTTTTCCTTTTCCAAGCAGATGGATTTTTATTCAAGACTGATAAATCTTAAGGTCTTGCTGTGACGTTTTTATAATAAGTATGGACTTGACATTCCAACCAAATATTGGGAAAAGAATGTTTTTTGCCCTTGATCATTTTCGAAAGGAAATATTAGTAGAGTTGTCTATTGAAGACTGTCTCCTTCATTCATTATTTTTTTTTATTAGAACACAAAGGCAGAGCTTATTGCCGACCCTCATGTTTACTTTCTCCTCAACCTCAGGAATATGCTCTTGAATACTCCACAGAGAAGGTCTTTCATCTACTCTCAGTGAATAAATAAATAAGTGACACGAGGCATAAACTACTGACAGCTGCCATCAGAGGGGCAGTGATGTCTTAAGGGACTATTCACTGCAGACAAAACTTCTCTGTGTAAAACTGTCTTGTTATGGATAACAAAAACACAAGAAAACAATGGAAAAAATCCAATGCTTTCAGCAAAAGAGGTCATAAAGATCAGAGTATAAATTTCAACTTGAGAAGCTATATTGAGCTGTTCACAGAAGATACAATCATAACGTGTCACCTGTGCTGATAAACAGTGGCAATGAAAATCCAAGCCAGGCATTTGGCAGTGGTTAGACATCCTACTTCATTGTATGAAAAAGGGAGCTGATTAACAGAGAGACAGTGGTGAAGAAGAATGAGAGTCAGCAAGGTCTACAGGAGCCCAAAGAAGAGTGAGTACCTGATACCCCATACACAATTCTGGGAAGGTAGAGATACTAAGACAGAGAACAGGCTTTGGGAAAGAGAGACTAGCATGGGAGAATACAGGAGTGAGTCAGATCCTCCCCAATATGGTGGACAGTCTTGGCCATATGTAATTTAGGATTTTCCAGTTTGGGTCTATAATAGGTGTGACAGATATCCATTGCTTTGATGCCCCAAAACCTCTCTCTCTACAGATCAGTTCTCCTCATGACTTTCAGGTGGATGCCATTCAGAGAACCCTACCATAGCTGATTGGTCCAGGAATGGGTATACGGTACAAAACCTAGGACAATCAGTCTATTTCCCTGGGATGCTTTCTTGACCTAGGTGTCTAGAAGTGATTACTCCTCTCTGGGAATTAAATGCAGCTGAGGTCAAAGACAGAAAGAAAGAACACAAGAGGTAGAGCTTATCCTGATGAATTCTGACTCTGGTACCTCAAGACCTAAAACCCACTCACCTTGTATTTTTCCAATAAATTTCATTTTGGGAAAGGTATGTTTAGTCAGTATTTTGTCATATGAAACCAAGGGGTTTTTAATGTATGTTTATGTTTGTGTACATGTTTGTTTGTGTATGTTTGTATGCATATGTGTCTGTGTATGCATGTGTGTGTGTATGTGTATATGTTTGTATGTGTAGGTCAGAAGTTGACACAGCTGTCTTCTTCCATTTTTCTCCACGGAATGTTTCGAGACAAGGTCTTTTACTAAACCTAGAGCTAGCTGTTTGAATTAGACTGGGTGATAAAGCATGCCGTGGGAATTCTCCCATCTACACCTTGCCAATGCTGGGGTTATAGGCTTACACGACCTTTTTAGTTTTAACATGGGTGCTGGAGATTGAGCTCATGCCCTCAGAGATGGTTGTACAGTGTTTACTTGCCTGAGCTATCATGCAACTAAGATTTTTGACAAGTCCACATGTTAGATAGGTATGGTTATCATTTGATACAAGAAACGGTCTCTATACTGACTTTGAATACACACAATTTTTCTTATTGGTTAAGGTTGTGCAGGCCTACACTTAAATCTGAGTATATTATCCTGATCCATTATGATGGAATGGAGAAAATCTTTGTTATTATCCATTAATAGCTTAGTGTGATTACATCTTTTACATAACCTGGCACAGTGGGTCCTGAACAGATATAAATGGAAAAGCACTTTTAAGTAGTTGTGCACAAATAATGCCAAGTCTGGGAAGAGAGCATCTAATGTTGACACTGTGCATGTGTGTCTGTATAGATACATAAGTATGTGTTTGTGTCCATGGATCTATGTGTGTACATATGGTCACATGCATATTTATTTGTCTACATGTATCTATGTATGTTACTATGCACATATGCCTGTTGTGTCTCTGTGTTTGTCTCTCTTTCTGTGTCTATGTGTATCTGGATACATATATTTCCAGATACATTGGGTTGTTCTGTCACGAAATTATCATTATTGTTGTAAGTAATTAAAACTTATACAACTTGTCTCTCTAATATAGTGGTGACCAGTGTGCACCATTTCTGAAGGGCAGAGGATCAGAAACTCCAAAATTGGTGAGTGAATGGGAAGCTGAAGCCAGGGCATCAACTTTGAGGCTTCCTGGGCTAGAGGGGGCAACCCATGAGCTGGGAGAGATTGGATCTAGGACCCTGTGGCTGTCTCCAGGGTCTGAGAATGGCAACCTATGGTCTGTACCTTCACACTGCACAAGGGCAGGGGAGGGGGACGTACACCACAGGCATGGGGTGCCTCCTTACTTTAACGGCCAAACAGAGGACCCAAATCTGAGAGTAGAAAGCTGTGGGCTCTCTGAGCTTACCACTTACATATGCAAGTGAGTTCGCTGGCCCTCTGCACTTCCTACATAGACCTGAGAGGGATTGCTGAGAGAGAGAGAGAGAGAGAGAGAGAGAGAGAGAGAGAGAGAGAGAGAGAGAGAGAGAGAGAGAGAGAGAGAGAGAACGAACATACAGGGGCCCAGATCAGGGCCCCTCTATGCTAGCAGCCAGACATCAGATCCCTCCCAACCACACCTCTACTGTGGGCAACACAGGAATCTCTGGGATAACTTTCTCAACATTGAAGCCTCTGTTCTGTGGATCTTCCAGTGGAGTCCAGACAAACAATTTCTAGAGCCAAGATGGTGCAGCTCAGGCAGATCTGAGTGTTTGGCGCATAGTACCATGACAGGCCTGTGGGCCACTGAGCCACTCGGGCACCTGCGTACGTACACTGCGCCCTTACAAACAACAAAAATCAGGACATCATGGCTTCACCAACAACCCCCCCAAATCAATGGATTTAATTCATTGGAAACACAGGAAAATGATTTTAAAGCTATGCTTATTGAGTTATTAGAGGCACATAAAGAGGAATCGAACAAAACTCTCAAAGAAATAGCCACACAAATAGAAGCGCATAAAGAGGAAATGAGCAAAGTTCTCAAATACAGGCAAATATAGCCACACAAATAGAGGCAAATAAAGAGGAAATGAATTAAAAAATAGATGCCACCATGGAAAGACAGGAATCCACATTCAAACAGATGAAGGAAATGGTGCAAGATATGAAAACAGAATTAGAATCAATAAAGAAAACACAACAGATAAAACCCTGGAGCTGAAGAACTTAGAGAAGAGATCAGGAACCACAAAGACAAACATAACCAACAAAATATAACAGATGGAAGAAAGAATCTCAGGCACTGAAGATACAATTGTAGAAAATAATACATCTCTCAAAGAAAAAAATAAAATAAAATCAGAAAAGTCCCAAACACAAAACATCCAAGAAATCAAGGATGCCATGAAAGACGAAATCTGAGAATAATAAGAATAAACTAAAAAGATGATTCCAGGCTCCAAGGTCCAGAAAATATTTTCAAGAAAACCATAGAAGAAAAAATTTCCAACTTAAAGAAAGAGATGTCCTTAAACATACAGGAGGCTTACAGAACACCAAATAGACTAGAACAGAAAGGAAACATAATAGTCAAAACACTAAATCTATAGAACGAAGGAAAAAAAAAAACATTAAAAGCAGCAAGGGAAAAGGGCCAAGTAACATTCAAAGGTAGACCTATCAGAATCACACCAGAATTCTCAACAGAAACTATGAAAGCCAGAAGGGCCTGGACAGATGTCACGCAGACTCTAAGAGAACACTGATGTCAAAGTAGACTACTATATCCAGTAAAGCTTTCAATTAACATAGACAGAGAAAACAAAATATTCCATGACAAAACTAAACTTAATATCTACACAGCAACACAGCTCTTCAGAGAATACTAGAAGGAAAACGGCAATCTAATGAAATCAACTACAGCCAAGAAAACACAGAACATTGATAAACTCACAACTAAAAATCAAGAGTAAGCAAGCACACAAACAAACTATCACCACCAAATCCACAATAAAAGGACCTAACATCCATTGGTCTCTATTATCTATAAACATCAATGGACTCAAATCTCCAATAAAAAGACACAGACTAAGAGAATGGTGGTGGAAAGAGGAGCCAACATTCTGCTGTATCCAAGAAACACACCTTTGCAACAATGATAGACACTACCTCAGAGTAAATGGCTGGAAAAGGTTTTCAAGCAAACTGACCAAGAAAACAAGCTGGAGTAGTTATCTTAATATCTAAAAAATAGACTTTCAACTAAAATTAATAAAAAGAAAGGTGAGGAGGGGCACCTCATTCTCATCAAATGAAAAATCCACCTTGAGGACATCACAATCCTGAATATTTATGCTCCAAAATAAAGAGCACCTGCATTTGTAAATGTAACATTATTAAAGCTCAAATCACACATCGATCCCAATACCATAATAGTGGGAGACTTCAACACTCCACTCTCACCAAGGGACAGAACATCTAGAAAAAAGCTAAATAGGGAAATAATGATATTTACAGAGGCCCTAAATCAAATGGACCTAATAGATGTCTACAGAACCTTTCCCAAGCTGAAAGCAGTTATAGTCAATTAAGAAATTAAAAACTACAAATAAAAGGACATAGAATGAATTTAGTATTGGGGAAAGCAGTCAGGTATATAAAAACTGAGTTTTAATTCAGACTATATTAACTAGGTAAGCTTTACTAAAATTGAGCATCTCTGAAATTGTCTCCTCATCTCTAAAATACTTTCAACTGTTTTTCTAGAAGAGAAGTTTTCTGTGACAGCTAGTAAAGGTCAATACCCTGGGTAAGGACTTTTTCTGAGGTGGCAGAAAGTTCTCTATTTATCTGTCTATCTATCTGTCTACCCATCTGTCTGTCTGTCTATCTCTCTATCTATCCATCCATCCATCCATCCATCCATCCATCCATCCATCCATCCATCCATCCATCCATGCGTACATAGCAATCTATTGGGTGGATGAAGTCCAGTTAAAATTCTGAGTCCTAAATTTAAGTTTTTGTTACTTGATTGCACAGAAGTAATGATTGCAGAAAGTAATGAGCACCTTTAGCATGTATGCATTGTGCTTTATAAATAGAAGTTCATGTGGAAAGGAACCAGATCTACAGGAGACATTGAGGTTGTGTCAGGTGATCCAGGATACACTTCTTTTGCAGAAGTTATCACTGGCTAAAGATGGACAATCAGTAAAGGCAACAGACTTGACCTATGCCATTTCTGTTTAAATCCTTGAGTGGCCATGAGCAGAAAAACTTTAACTCACTAGAAATATGTGGAGGATGCTGGAGAAAAAACTCTTTTGAAAACTGGTAAATGAATGGAAATGGTCACTGCTTCTACACTTCCTGGACAGAAGACATTTTAGCAAAACCAAATGCTCCATGAAAGGAATTGTATTAGAATATCATCACTTTGAAAATTCCATTGAATTTCTAGATCTAAGCAGTCATCACAATGACTGTCAACAGGGCAGAGGAGACAACCACCTTCTCTGAGATGCTCTTACAGCATGTGTGTTGGTTTGATTAAGAAGCACTCCCCTGGGTTCATGCATTTGAACACTTGGTCTTCAGTTGGCTGTTTGGGAGGTTATGTGACCTTCAGAAGGTACAGCCTTGCTAAAGGAAGTGTATCACTTGGGGCGGGCTTTGACGGTTCATAGCCTCTCACTGCTTCCTGTTTTACCTCTGCACTTTATGTGTGTGGATGAAAATGTTAGCAATAGTTTCTTGCTCTCATCCCCTGACATACCTTCTTGCCATAATAGACTCTATCTCAAACTGTAAGTCAAAGTAAAATTCTTCCTTAAGTTGCTTTTGTTGAGTATTTTAACATAGCGACAGAAAAGTAATTAATACACTATGCTTCCTATGACTTGCCAACCCCACCCACCCCAGAGTCAATTCTAAACTGATTCAGGTGCTGGATCCAATTACCAATTTATAGAAATATACAAGAAAGGGGAACATGTTAAATGATACCACAGAAACACAATAAAATCAGAAAAATCAAGGTTATGGGGAACTTGTGTACACTAAACAATTTGGTTTATTAAGCAACTTGATACCAACTATGCTAAGAAAGAAGAGAGATAAATGACAAGCAAGAACATGCTTGATCTAAAGTATTGATTAGGAGGATTCATTTCTGATTCTTTCTCTTTAGTAATTTTTATATTTACCAAAATGATAGGCACAGATATTCATTTCCAGAGGCTTCAAGATTCAGTGTCACAAATAAGAAAAGCGAACAAATTAACTCCCTGGTTAAGTCCTTCTGGCTCCTGGGCAGAACTCAGCAGAGTGGTAAACTTAGACTGTTTGTTTCCAACTCTTCCCTGGCAATGTGATATGGGACTTATTATTTTAAAAATAGGTCAATGATTTTGTGAATTCAAAAATGGCTCCCAAGGAAGATTCCAGCTGAAAAAGTAATGGCTTTGGTCTAATTTTAGTTCCAGAAAAAGGATTCAGATACCAACTCTCATCCCCACAGTGTCCTAGAAAGCAGATACTTATCCGTGGCTCTTAATGTTTATAATTCTACTTGAATTCCACTTGTGGAAAAAAAAAAACTACTTGGGCCAGGGGAATGGTCACTTTCACCTGTCCCAATTATGTCTGTATCAAATCCAGGTAAATGTCCCTTTCCCTAAAATTCCATAGGAATGTAAATAAACACTTGTTCTGAAAAATGTTCTCAGGGACCTTAACATATTGTACCTTGGACCCTCCATGAGGATGGTGCAGTTCGATTTGGCCATGGACTATATTTTTTTCAAGAGCAAGGGACCTGTGCTGGGCTTATTCTGTTTTGAAAAAGGCTTGCCCAAGAAAGCCACCTTCACTTTCTCACCATTTCAGGGCAATGAAAATGTTGTGTGAGGTGGGGAATTCTAGCAAATTCTGAGGCTAGTAAAAGTCCCTTGGGGAGACTGAGGGTCTCATGGATAATAGAAATTTAGAGAGAACAAGTTAACAGAAACCATTGAAACTCGTTATTCAAAACATGAAAACGCTACACAAATCATATTAGGAGGTGCTCAAAATCTTCTGAGAAAATGGTGAGATCTGACTTTCCTGTTCCCCATAATTTTCATCTCTCCAGTGAGGGTAGTAATGCCCTCCTCACAGGGTAGTTGTCGGGACCCAAAGGCATGCGTGCTCAGGTCCTGAGTCGTTGTTCTCACTGTGGCAGTGGGAGAGGCTATGGCTATTTGTGGAAGCTGCCTAGGGACAGTGATGGTGCATTCTGAGCGCCCGCTATGTGTCTTCAGCAAACCTCTAAGTGGTGATCCCACCGTCCCTGTGTCGCTCTGGATTTGTCCCTTGGAAAAAAGTTTTCTGTGCTCAAATACTCATGAAACTACCTGCTTCTCCTCCCCGCTCCCTGGGACTTATTAAAGGATCAGAGAAGTCCTGCAGGGGACTGTATTTAAAATGTGTTTACTGTTAGCTTTGATCTTATTCATCTTTGCAGTGTTCTCCTTCCTTGTAACTCTCACACCATATCTTTGTTCAGTACGTTGGGGAAACCCCATGGTACAGCATTAGCTAATAGTGAGTTCTATGCATATCCAGCCATCTTATGCATTAAAGATAATAGGGAGAAACAGGGGAGCAAGGGGCAGCCAAGACTCCCCCTGTCCAGAGAGTGGGCTGAGATTTAATCTTTTAATCCTCCTGCTTTAGTTCCTCCAGCAACCTGCTACTTATTTCTGGAAAGAATCTGTACGTGATAAATAAGTGCTTTCCTGTATGCACCTGCCTGTAAGCACAAGGTAACAAGCCAAAGGGCCAGGAAAGTGAGTTACCACAGACTTTAAGATCAAACATGGTATTGAATTCTGGTTCCAACTCTACAGCTCAGTGGCTGTGGATGAGAGAGATGACTTCTCTATGTCCTAGTTTCCTTGTTTGTAAAATGAGGACAGTGATGCCATCCATCCGCTGGCCTGTTGTGAGGACAAGTTAATCATGCAAAGTTCTTTCCATGGGCTCAGGTTTATTATTGTTATTAGTGAATCACAAATACTGTTAAGCAAAAGAAAATCAGAACAAGGACAAAGCACTCTGGATGCCAAGTCAATAGACTTGTTTATCAAGTTGAATGGTCATGGTGCTGGAGTATGGAGACTTCTTTTACCTACCTTTTTTAAAAAAAAAAAAAAATATATATATATATATATAAGAAACAGTCTGGAGCTGAGGCCAAAGGAAGAAGAAAAGTCAGTGGCTGAAATTCAATAGCTTTGAAATGAAAGAGGAAGTGAAATTTAGAATTAGAGGAGCATGAAGAAGTCAGAGAGGCTAAAACAGAGATACCTATACAAATCAAAGTTTATTATTTCCGGAACTTAAATGAAAAGGAATAGAATGAAATGCTAAGTCTGAGAGATCTTTGCCTCTACCCAGACTGAGGTGTCAGATCCACTTGTGCACACGAAGTGGGTGTGTATAATGTGTAAACCTTACTCCAAGTATCTGTTAAAGGAGGTTTCTGATCAAGGAAGTTGGTCACAGGGACCCAAGTATAGAGTTAGATTGTTCCGCCAGCTGTGAAGGACTTTGCACACCAGATTTTTGTCTTTCTCTTTGTAAACACTAATGTGATTCAGTGAATGGGGGAAGGGCAAGCCAAGGAAAGCAAAACTCAGAGGCCAAGCCAGGTCATTGGGGCTTGGAGACCAAGAGTCAGAGAGCTGTGGTTTCTTCCGCAAATGCATTGACAATGATGTGGTGAAGGTGGCTTTCAGTTCTGATGGTCATAGAGACCACTGATTGTGTACACAATCAGGCCACTAAACTCTATTTTGCTCTTTACGTTTCATTTATTTATTTATTTATTTATTTATTTATTTATTTATTTATTTATTTATTTATTTATTTATTTATTTATTTATTATTTATTACAAGTTTTCACTTTGTATCCTAGCTGTAGCCCCCTCCTTCATTCCCTCCCAACTCCACCCTCTCTCCCTCGTCTCCTCCCTGCCTCTCCCCCATTCCACTGATAAGGACGGTGGTCCTCCTCCCTTCCATCTGACCCTAGCCTACCAGGCCTCATTAGGACTAGCTGCATTGTTTTCCTCTGTGGCCAGGCAAGGCTGCACCCATTAGGAGGAGGTGATCAAAAAGCCAGCCACTGAGCTCATGTCAGAGGCAGCCCCTGCTCCCTTTACTAGGGAACACACTTGGATTCTAAGCTGCCTATGGGCTACATCTGTGTAGGAGGTCTAGGTCCTTATTCTCACAACAAAGCTATGGAGTACCTGTTAGCCTTTCTGCCAACAAGTGGAGAGGAGAGACCAGACTTAGGATGACTGTCACATGGGAATCATTTTGAGAATGGCTCATCAGGAACTGTGGAGGAGACAGCTGAGGCAGGACACACTGTTTCATCTTGAGAAATGATAGAGATCACAGGACTATAGCTCATGCGACCCTTGGAGGGATGGAACATTTGCTTTCTTTCTCCTAAATCCCCTGACTCATTTAATTTCTCCTTAGCCAAAAGCTGGTGGAATAAAAAGTGACAGAATTTTTTTTCCACTAATGGAAAAAGACTAGAAATCAAACCCCATAAGGAGAATTGTAATTGAAAACCAGAATATCACATCCAATTAGCCAACACAAACTGTTTATGAAAATCATTGGTATTAATATCAACTATTTACCATTCTCTTCCCATGTGCTGTCCATTCTAAATAATTCAGATCTATACTGTTTAGTCTTAAGAGTTACTCCACAGGATAGGTATTATTTTTGTCTGTTTTTTTTTTCTGGTAAAGTAACCAAATTATGAGAGAGTGATAACTTCAGTTAAATGAGACAGCTTATACATGATATAGTTCTAACAAAATCTAGATCAGAGCTAGTCAACAACAAACTGTGTTTCCTCTCCCATCCAGCTGTGCTGCCGTTAAGGGTGAAGAATTAACAAAGGTGTCAAGGATGGCTCCCTGACCCAGGAGAGGATTATCTCTGTCAACAAGGTAGGTACACAAAAGGGAAAAATGGCAATGAGGGACAGCTCAGTTGGTTAAGTGCATGTTGTAAAAGCATGAGAACTTGAGTTCGATCATCAGAGCCCACCTAAAAACAAACAAACAAAACAAAGCAAAACACCTCATTATGGTATGTGCTTATAATCCCAGTACTGGAGGGGTGGAGTAGGTGGGTCCCTGGACCTTGCTGGCCAGCAAAGCTCACACAGTAAGCCCCATACCCTTGAAAGACCCTGTTTCAATAAATAGGAAGACGGCTTCCAAGGACACACCTGATGCTGAATGAAGATATTTGTGCACACATGTACCACATTGGAACACACACACACATGCAGAAAATTACTATCGAGTCTGTAACTGTGCACTTGTAGGACATGGTAGGTTCTCCAGGTGGACAGAGTTAGTCATTACTTATGAACTCAGCCCTTCAGCAGGTTTCAGACTATTTAAACCTTAGTTTTCTTAACTGTGAAATAATAGCTACCCAGAGGGCTGCTGGGAGTACTGAGTTTCTAAAGAGGCATCTGCTACCTCACCCTCTCGTCTTGCCAGTATAGGTTCTGCTGAGAGATGAGCTTGCTTCTTGTCTCTGACCTCAACATGGAAGGTTATATAGAAAGAACTTACTTGCTGTGAGAAGCCCTTCACAACACGCCTCTGCTTGAGGTTGGTCTCCCCATCCAAGTTGGCAGTTTCCAGGTGGCAGACCCCACTGGGATCCGAGGAGAAGAGGAGGAGGATGTCAGCTGGGACGATCTCATTGCACCGCATCTGGACAAAGTCTCCCACTCGCACATCCTGCCAGCGCTTCTGCATGTAGCTTTGCTCTTTCCTGGGGTACAAGGAAGACAGATGTCTCACTGAGCTTTAGGAGTCTGCAGTGCTCCTGTCCTCTTGGGATCGCCACAAGAAGACCAACAAAGCCATCATATCTGGGTGCAGGGGGTCCTGCAGAGACTGATGTACCAACAAGGACCATGCCTGGAAAGGACCTAGACATACTGCTTAGATATAGCCCATAGGAAGCTCAGTCTCCATGTGGGTTCCCTAGTAAGGGGAGCAGGGGTTATCTCTGACATGGTCTGTGTTACTTGCTCTTTGATTACCTCCCCCTGGTGGGGCAGCCTTGCCAGAGCACAGAGAAAGATAATCCAAGCAGTGCTAATTGATGAGAACTGATAGGCTAGGGTCAGATGATAGGAGAGGAGGACTCCCCCTTTCTGTGGTCTAAGGGAGGGAGCAGGGAGATAGAAGGAGGGTGGGACCAGGAGGAGATGAGTGAGGGGGCTACAATCAAGACATGAAATGAATAAATTATAAAAAATGAAAAGATAAAAGACATACACAC
Source organism: Pachyuromys duprasi (assembly GCA_028658305.1). Classification (NCBI taxonomy): domain Eukaryota; kingdom Metazoa; phylum Chordata; class Mammalia; order Rodentia; family Muridae; genus Pachyuromys; species Pachyuromys duprasi. The sequence goes on along the minus strand of CM053757.1, from coordinate 31,645,804 downwards.
ATATATCTGTAAATAAAAATAAGAAGAAAGGAAAGAGTCCTCAGTACACTGGTGTGCTTTAGATGTCAACTTGCTGCAATCTAAAAATTACCAGGGAAGGGTCTCTATTGAGGAGCTAACTCGATCAGGCTGACCTGTGGGCATGTCTTTAGGAGAGTGTCTTGATTATTGGGTGGCCAGGCCACTGTGGGTGGTGGTCTTCACTGGGTGGGGGTCCTGAGTAGTATAAGAGTAGAGGATACTGAGTACAGTACTGTACTCTGACTGAGTATAAACTAGAGAGCTAGTGAACAAATGTGTTTCTAGGCATCCATTTTCTCTCTGCTTTTGGATGTAGACGTGACACTTGAAGTTCTTACCTTGATGTTCCTGCAATAATGGCCCGAATCTTGGAATTATAAGTCAAATAAACTTCTTCCCATAAATTGCTTTTGGTCATGCTTTATAAAACTCTCACTAGTAAAAAAAATCTGTTCCTAAGACTATTCAGATTTTTAAACAATCGTGGACTGTTGACCGGGTGTTGTGCTAAGCCCTTCCTTCGTGGCAGGAAGAGTACTTTAAGGAGAAGTTAACTGTGACGTTATAATGCATGGCTAGTTATCACAGAAGAAAGCAAAGGTACAAAGAGCAGAGATAGAGAGAAGGCTGTTCTCAAGTACCGGGAACAGTAAAAGTGAGGATATTGGTCAGTAAGAATGACTGGGACATTGATAAACTGGAAAACTCTAGACACGTTGACAGCATTACTAAGCAGATGCCAGGGACTTTGACAGAATGGGACACACTATAACTGGGAAATCAGACTGAGGAACTGGGAGGAAATGATATACTTACCCCCCTATAATTTATCAACTTAGATAAAAGCAACAGCGCCAATTTCACATTTACAACACACTAAGTATTAGTGCCAACATTCTTTTCACTTACTTGACAATACTTGGTGTAGACAGTATATGAATTTCACAAAGAAACTGAGAACCAATTTTTTTTTCCCCCTGGGTCTTATAAAACTAGAGTTGAAACCTGAGCTTGTATTCAGCTTGATGTCAAAGCTCACAGCTTTTACTGCTAGCTCCTCCCAGCTGGTACAACAGCATGAGCTCTTTTCCTTCCCTCCTTCCCAAAAGGACATTACATTTACACAGAACTCTCACCAGGAAGTCTTTGTTCCACCAGGCCAACTATTTTAACAAAATTTCCTCTCCTAAGTAACCCAGAAGCTCTTATTTTCTGTCTTAAAAAAAATTCAAAAGTATCCCTCAGGGTATTATAAAGTCTTTTGGCCATGCCAAACCACATCTAATGTCCTAGCTATTCTTAATTATTCCTTGGATCATGATGTCTTAAGACCTATCCTGGAGGTGAGGGCTCTTCTATGACTGTATTTCTTATTTTCCTCTTTCAATGTGGGATTTGAAACCATAACAATATTCCTCATGTGTTCTTTTTATCTGAGCCCTGCTGGATTGAAGTTCTTATTTCTAAGTGTATCTGGGGAGACAGCTTATTTCTGTGCCATTTCCCCCAGAAATGGCTGAGCCTCCCCAGACATGTTGTTTCTGCTGGAATCTGAGCTACCCGGGTATGACAAGTCTGTATCTAAGAGATATGAATGAAAGTACTCAAAGAGGACTTAGGGATTGTTGTCTTCCCATCTTGCGGTTCCTTGGAGAAAGTCAGCAAAGCCCTCCTAAAAGCTTATCTTCTTGGTCATACATGGTCCCTGCAGAAGACTCTCCCAGCTGTTGAAATGGAGTTTCTTTCATCTGGAAGGCTGGAGGAAGACCTCTTCAGTGTATAAAGTCATTGGAGACATTAGGATTGGTGAGTAGCCTCACACCTAAAAGCTACCACGGGGTCTGTGGAAATGTTCCATGACCCTAAGAATGCAGTCTACCATTCTCTATTCCATGGCAACCATATCCACATGCCACCTGTGGAGTGTTTGGACCTGGGAAGTGCTCAGGATCTAGGTTCTTTAAAGGCGGTGGCATGGACTAAACTATCAGTGCCAAACAAACCTTCATAGAATGAAGGAGAGACTCGTTTTCTACTGCTGCTGCTTTTCTTTACATTTTGAGAGAAAGCACAAGAAGGATTCTTAAATATTACATTAAACTTGCCCAAAGGGACCCAGCGTTATCTCAAAGTTTCTCTGCATCTTCCTTTATGTCGTCTTGGCCTTTGACATCTGTACCCTATGCGATGAAGCCTTTGGGACTGTGGGGTATCCATTGATTGTTACAACCTCAGTATCCTACTTGCTGTGTGAGATCAGGTTTAGGGATAACACACCTGAATCTCAGCATCATCTGTCTGGCCATCATATTCAGAGCTTTGTCATTCTGAAAATTGGGATTGCTACATTCAGAGACAAGTTAAGGCCAGTGAAAGCAACCTGCTCTCCCCAAACTTCCTGATAAAGGTCTCCATGCTTAGCATGGATATAAGTAGGAACAAGAAAAGACAGAAAGGACTGGAGGTTAGTTTTGGATGTGTACATAGTTATGAATATATGTCTGAACTGGGCTGGAATGCTGCCTTTTCAATCTTCACCATGATACAGGTATCACCAGACTGTGCTCTGTCTTCCCTATAATGCTACTTGAATCACAGTGGGGCCGCCACCATCGGGACAGTTGTGTCTATGGATCAGTTCTTTTCTCAGAACAGGATAGGAAATGGACATTCACAGTTGTAGCTGGAGGCTTGGTTCTTCACTTCTGTAAAGCAGGCTTGTCACTACACTGCCAACCCCATCTTTCTTTTTTTTTGTGCTTTTTTTAATGCTTATAATTATATTCTGTGGCTTGGGATCAGGCAACAACGACCTGTTTTTAAAAAAATCCCAACACCATGAAACCTTCCCCCGAGTCTAGAAAAGAGGGAGCTCAGTAAATTGATGCTCAGGCTCTGGAGTGTGGTTCCTGAAACAAGTCCCCAGAAACACTGTATTTCTCCAGCAGGCCCTGTACTTTTTCAGTAGGCCCTAGAGGATGACTGGAATGCAGGAGCTGTAAGTATTCATTAAAAGGTATTTGGGAGCATGCAGTTTAACACGGGTACATATGACATTCCTTATTGGGTGCATCCTTTGAAAAATCTTATTTGTAGTACTGTTATTTTATCGAATGCTTTGTTGTAGCAGCCTAATCCAGCTACGTTATAGGATGATAGGCATATTTTACTGGACCTTTAGGGACAATTCCATTTCACACTTGGATACTTTGCTCTGGTTGTCCAAGGCCCTAGGGTACACTTCATCACCATCTGTCAGCAGCATGTCTGTGGAGCAGCCAGGGATGCATAGCTCAAGGGTGTTCAGCCAAGGGAGGTGAGAAGTGGCAAAATTGAGCTGAAGTGTAAACGTGGCATGCTTCTACACCGAGTGACAGCCAGATGTGACCAGCAGCTGGCCAGGAGCTGCCAGCCGGAGTGGTTCCCTCATTACTATGGCCGGCTTGGAACAGCTGCCCCAGGTGGAGGCATGCACAGGCTCTTGCCTGTTTCTCTGCTCAGTGAGTTTGCACCTGGGAACTCTTTGCTATTTTAGTTTCCTGCAATGTTAACTGCTGTTTAAAAATAAGATAAATTCATGTGGCTTAGGACAAAGACTCCATCTGGCAGATTCTACCTTGAGGAGAAATTATGTAGTGCAGCATTAAACAGCTTTCTGGGAGAAGACGGGCCTTTAAGAAACAAGGTAAATAAATAGCAAGAGAGGTTTTTAACCAACTGCATGCCATGTGAAAATGGGTAAGAGGGAGAGAGGAAGGAGAAGATGCTCAAGGTTCCATCCCCCCCTCCCCTGTAACTGGGTTCTTTCCAAAGAACTTGCGAAGATAAGACCTGCTAGGAATATAAGCTGTTTTATAGAATTTACGATTAACAGATGACAAGCTGACCTTGGCTATCCTTCAGCATGCTTAAATGTTAATCCCAGAATGTTTCAGCTGACTATCCAGAGTAAATGGAAACCACCAACAAGAATGAAGACAGTCCAGGGATTAAGAATGTGTTTGGGGGCTGGAGATATGGCTCAATGATTGAGTTCATACGGTTCTTGCAGAGGACCTGGGTTTGGTTCCTACCACCCATGTCTGGCAGCTCACCACCACCTGTAATTCCAGCTCCAGGGGCTCTGATGACCTCTTCTGGCCTGTGCAGGCACCTCCTACTCATGCTACCATACTCAAATGCAGATGCATGCACATGTACATAATTAAAAATGAAATAGACTATATTTTTAAAATGAGTATGTTTGGATCCAAGCTTCACTGAGTATTGTCTGTGAAACCTTGGTCAAATTATATAACTTCTCAGAATCTGTACCTTATCTGTATCATCTCACAGGGTTGGAGGGCAGAGAACAGGGCATCATCCACAAGAGGGATTGCATTTAGGGCTTTGTAGTTAGTGCTCATTAGTCACAGCTTCCTTTGTGATACTGAGAGAAATGATTGCTTATGGTATAGTGAGGGTTTTTTACCCTTCTTATGCCCTTACATTTTCCTCTTCGTGCTACTTTACATTCACAATGACTTTCTGTGTTTTGGGCCCAGGCAATAATAATGTGTAAAGTCCAGAAACTCTAGAAATATAAACCATTCCCCAGGCCCAGAACATTTCAGTACAGAGAACAGTTTCTGCCCTGGAGCATGGCTGTTTGGATAAGTTCAGAGAAATGTGTGTTCTCAAAGTTTGGGCTGAGTGGGTAGGCAGACCTGCAGTTCTATTCCTATTCTTCGGGTGAGGAGGCTGAGGCTGGGATAAGTAGCGAGGTGTAACCAAGGTATGAAGCGACAAAGCTCAGGCTGTTCTTTCCATAGCCTGTGGCTAACTCATGCCTGCTTACAATTCCTGGTTGTTTGAGAAGTTGAGTGCGGAGGTCTGAGACATGTGGACAAATAGAAATATTGGAGTCACTTCAGCTGGATTTGAAGGAAGATTTCTAGTTTTTACATATTGTATAGCCTTAAACTATTACTTTTCTTCTGTGTTGTGCAGGTATGCGTCCATGTGCTTGCAGGTACATGTATGTGTGTGGAGGTCAGAGGTCAACCTCTGTTGTCACTGCTTAAGTTCTGTCTACCATTTAGTTTTGAGAAAGGATATCTCACTGACCTGCAACTTGCCATATAGGCTGGGTTGTCTGTGCTGTGAGGCCCGCCAATCCTCCATTCTTGGATTACAAAACAAAGTGTCACCAGGCCCTGATTTTATGTGGCTTCTGGGGATCAGACTTAGGTCCTCATATTTATGAGAAACACTTTACTGAATAATCTCTCTCTCCTATCCAGCCCCTCCTTAATATGACCTCAGATTATTCAAACAGGATGAGGGACTTTTGGTAGCTGTAGTCGCAACTTCATTACATTGGTATTCATAACTGCCAACCTTCTCCTGTAGCTGTTTCTAAGTTGCAGAAGAATGAAGCATTGCCCTATTGACAGAGGACTAGAAACTATGGTTGTTGTCTATTTAGCTAGCAGATACAAATGAGGTATGGGGTTTGGTGGGTAGGCAGAATGTCTGGTGAGAGGGAGTAGGGCTAGAAAAGGGATGTGTGAAGCCAGACACACTGGCACATGCCTGTAGTACCAGCAGTCATGGAGGCAGAGGCAGGCAGATCTCTGTGAGTTCAAGGCCAGCCTGGTCTACAGAGCAAGCCCAGGACAGCCAAGGCTACACAGAGAAATCCTGTCACAGAAAAACAAAAAACAAAAATGAAAACAAAAAAGGATGCGTGGTCTTAGTTATTGACCTGATGCTGGTAAATGATTCTGAGGCAGAAGAATTTGCATTAAAAATAGCCTAGGGCTAGGGCAGGGGATAGACACTTCCTCTTCGTGCTACTTTACATTCACAATGACTTTCCCTACCCACTCAGCCCAAACTTCTTCCTGCCTTAAAATTCTTTATTGTCCATTGGCACAGGAGACAACTTCCTGAACAGAACACCAAAAGCACAGGCTCTAAGATCAACAATCAATAAATGGGACCTCACGAAACTGAAAAGCTTCTGTAAAGCAAAGGACACTTTCATCTGAACAAAATGATAGCCTACAGACTGGGAAAGAATCTTCACCAACTCTATATCTGACAGAAGGCTAATATCCAGAAGATATAAAGAGTTAAAGAAGTTAAAAAGCAACAAATCAAGTAATCCAATTAAAAATGGGCTACAGAACTAAACAGAGAATTCTCTGTAGAGGAATATAGAATGGCAGAGAAACACTTAAAGAAATGCTCAACATCCTTAGACATCAGGGAGATGCAAATCAAAACGACCCTGAGATTCCACCTTACACCCATCAGAATGGCTAAGATTAAAAACTCAAGTGACAATAACTGCTGGAGAGGATGTGGAGAAAGGGGAATCTTCCTCCATTATTGGTGGGAATGCAAACTTGTACAATCACTTTGGAAATCAATCTGGTGCTTTCTCCAACAATTAGGACTAATACTTCCTCAAGATACAGCTATACCACTTCTAGGCATATATACAAAATATGCTCAAGTACACAACAAGGACAATTGTTCAACCATGTTCATAGTACCTTTATTCATAATAAGTAGAACCTGGAAACAACCCAGATACCCCTCATCAGAGGAATGGATACAGGAATGGTGGTACATTTACACAATGGAATACTACTCAGCAATTAAAAATGAGGATATCATGAAATTTGCAGGCAAATGATGGGATCTAGAAAAGATCATCCTGAGTGAGGTATCTCAGAAGCAGAAAGACACACATGGTATATACTCTCTTATAAGTGAATACTAGACCTATAATATAGGATAAACATACTAAAATCTGTACACCTAAAGAAGCTAAGCTACAAGGAGGAACCTGGGTAAGATGATCAATCCTCACTCAGAAAGACAAATGGGATGAACATTGGAAGAAGGAGAAAACAGGACACAGGACAGGAGCCTACCACAGAGGGCCTCTGAAAGACTCTACTCAGCAGTGTATCAAAGCGATGCTGAGACTCATAACCAAATTTTGGGCAGTAGGGAATCATATGAAAGAAGGGGGAGTTAGTAAGACCTGGAGAGGACAGGAGCTCCACAAGGAGAGCAACAGAACCAAAATATCTGGGGTCTTTTCTGAGACTGATACTCCAACCAAGAACCATTCATGGATATAACCTAGCACCCCTGTTCAGATGTAGCCCATGGCAGCTCAGTATCCAAGTAGGTTTCCTAGTAAGGGGAACACTGACATGAACTTGTGGTCAGCTCTTTGACCACCCCTCCCCTCTGAGTGGGGAACAGCTTTTCCAGGGCACAGAGCAAGACAGTGCAGCCAGTCCTGATGAGACCTGATAAGCTAGGGTCAGGTGGAAGGGGAGGAGGACTTGTAGAGGGGAATGGGAGGAGATGAGGGAGGGAGGGTGGGATTAGGAAGGAATGAGAGAGGGGGCTACAGCTGGCATACAAAGTGAATAAACTAATTAATATAAAAATAAAAAATATGATGAAAAAATCTTTATTGTCTGTACTTGCTTATCTGGGACAGACCACCCAGAAGGAGTTTGATAGACATGTAGGAGTTGAAGAAACTCTTATAAAGAAGCAGTGGAGGTAAAGGAACAGAGGGAAGTAGGAGCCACATCTAGAGATCCTGTGGACCTTAAGAGATACTCACCACACTAGAGATGTCCAGCTCTATCCAGGGCAACTGGGAATTGGCATGAGGGGGGCCAACTACTAACTCAACATGCTGGGGCTGAGCATCCTAACAGTGGAGCATTGGTGTTAGCATCACCCTATTCTCATTCAAAGGCTACAGAAGCCTGGCGACACCACGGTCTAATATGTGTGCTAGGTGTTAAAGCTCCAGGCTTTGGGATGACGCCCATCTTTAATCTCATTGACCATGTAGCTGCCACACTGAGAAGGCATAACTTAGAACAGACCATCATTAAGAAGTGATGGCCACAGGCACATTATGCCTCACAGGGGTGGGGGTCATGGGAACCTTCCTGCAAGGCCATGGCCACCGGATTATGAATAAGCAGCCTGGGGCTGTCTGAGCACACATAGCACAGTGTTTATGAACTTCCCAAAACCTCAGCAGATGCAAATCCTACCTCTCTCTCTTTACACCCCCAGGCAGTGGACATCAGTGCCACCTGGCTTGCTGGCATGCCTGCCTGCATGTCACGCTTTTGTCCCTTTATTGTTTCATGCACCTTTTTATTTTCACTATCTGATAACCTTACTGGGAGATGGCAATGCCCACATTTATGTTCCTAGAATTGGGTAAGCTGAGTGTTTGTTAAATACGATGTCTTATAGATTCATTTTGAATACTATGCAAATGAGGAGCTTTTTGAATCTACTTTGACAATGAGTCATTACAGACTTCTCACTGAAGACCTCTGATAATAATGTGATCTCATATTATTGGCTGACATGTATAGAGCGTTCATAGGAAACCCAGGACCAGACATATATGACCATTTATCTGCCTAATTAGGGGGCAACTTTTTAAAAATGTTATGTGCATTGGTGTTTTGCTGCAGGTACATCTGTGTGAGGGCATCAGATCTCCTGGAACTGGAGACAGTTCTAGACAGTTGTGAGCTGCCATGTGGGTGCTAGGAGTTGAACTCGGGTCCTCGGGAAAAGCAGTCACCAGTCTTAAAGGCAGAGCCAATTCTTCTCCCCAGGAGGCAACATTTTATTATTATTTTCTTTAGTCTTTTTAGATGAAAAATAACAGGACCCTGAAGGCTTACCTTACTCAGGTAAGATCACACAGGAATGTGTAACAGGACCTGTGAGTGTCAGTGAGGGGTAGCATAGCTTAATGTGAAATGGATTCTCTGTTTTGGAATGAGGCACACAGCAGATGAAGCTGAGGAAGGTGACAGAAACCTAATGGAGGATGAATGAGAACACTAGTGTTACATTTCAGAGTCCTAAGCTTAGTAACTGCAATGCAGAGGCTTTGAATCCCCCTTGCTGATGTACAAATCATGTCTGGTAACGAAAGTTTGGACCCCCAGGGACACTTAAATTCTTGTTTTATGACTCTCTGGCCTATGAGTTTGGGGGACCTGATGCAGTGTCTCCTGAAATGACAGGCTGAATTGACCTAAGTGGTTCATATTTATAGCCTTCTGTGAGCACAAGACAAGGCAGAGGGGTTAGTGTGTTAGGGAGACACTTGCAAAATGGACATTGGGTTTGCCAAATGTAGAACAAAGACCTGGGACATGGACACCATGGTCTGTTGGTCTGTGACCTCCAGGCTGTGGTGATTTCTATAGTCACACTTCAAATGACCCTGGATGATTCTCCACTGTCTGCATTTTTCATATTCTCCCCCAATGCCTGTTTTGCTATAAGTTGGAGCTTGAAGTCAAGTTCCACAAATAAAGTGTTTTTCTCCTTCTCTCATATATTTTCAAGCTCTAGCCATTGACTTTTATTAGCTATACAATAAAAATTTATTTTTTCTTTTTCATTTATTATAATTTTTTATTTTTTACACTTTATTCTTTTGTATTTTTCTTGGGTCAAGTTCATGGAGAATACTGGCTGTCAAGGTTCTGGAATTCTCCTCAGTGGTAATTTAGCTAATATTATCTAAGTGCTGCTACAGGCCAGACTCAATCCAAAGCATTCAGTAGTGTACATTAATACATAGACTAGCTTACCTAGTATCAGAAGCAATCTCAGGAAGTTGTTTGGGGGTGGAGGTAGGCTTATAATAGTATTTTGATATTACGATGACTCTGGAAAAGACTGAGTTCTGCCCTGTCAGTTACCTTTTCTTTTTATGGGATTCTACACAGCACCATTCAGGAGAAAATTAAAGGAAAATGGGGTCCACAGCACCACTCTCCTGGCAGCTTCACACACCTGACACTCTTATGCTCAGGCCATCTTGGAAGTTGTTGGACCAAGTGTCTCAGAGTCTGGGCCAGGTGAGGACACGTATGCCTTTCCTGAACCTGATACTCAGTGTGAGGGTGCTTAGATGTTGAAACAGAGGCTCATGTGATGCAGGTACTCCACAGGGCCACGGTGGGCAGCTCTGGCCAAGTGCAGGTTTGATGTGGAGTATTTGATGGATGTGTTCAGTCGGGTCACTGTGAGACTGTTTTGCTTTCTCTCCTTTACATCCTGTGGCCATGTGTTCTACAGTTTGTTTCTATAGCATTGCCTTGTTTTATATGTCATCTGCCTATTTTCTCATGAAATGGACTTTAGGGAGAATTATGATCACCCTTTAAAGGTGAGAACAGTTGGGCCACATTAGTGAAAGGGCTCTATTTAAGTTACTAGATAATTAACAAAACAATTAGCACCAGGATGTTTGTTTCTCTCATCCCCAGGTTATTCACATTGGATGCAGGCAGCACAGGCAACTGATAATTAGGCTGAAGGCCCAACCAGGCCACCAGGCCCAGTGACTGGCCTCTCTTGCAGCATATGGAGTTAACTTGACATCAAAGCAGCCACCTGATTTTTTCAGAAGGGAGACTCTCTATGTCCTGCTAAAAAGTCAAACTGAGGGATAAGGGAGATGGCTCAATCTAAAAAAAATGCCTAACATGTCAGCATGAGGACCTGAGTTTTAACCCATCAGCAGCAGAGCTGATCATTGGAGCTCATTGCTCATCCAGACTTAGCCAACTGGGGAGGTCCAGCTTGAGTGAGAAACACTGTCTCAACAAATAAGGGGGAGAACAGTCGAGGAAGACACTGAACATTGACCGCTGGAAAACAATGTGTGTGCAAATATACACAGGAATCTGCATGGTCATATCTTCATATAAACATGTATGTGTACTACACACACACATACACACAGAGGGGAGAGGGCTGAAAATCAGTAAAGCATTCTCTCACCGACTTTTAGTTTTTCCGGCATTCTTGGCCTTTTTAATATCAGCATAATCCATATAGTCTTTTTAATATCACTATAATTCTTCAGTTGAGTATGAATTAAACGGTGCTCCTTTGGCCTGGCCAACCATTTCTCCTGCTTTGCTGCCCTGAGAAGGGTTACTTCTTTGAGGAAGGCTTCCCTTGGCTTTGACATTTCATGTAGGTAGATGAATCTCTACATTCTCCTCTACAGTAACCCTACCCCTTTGTATATAGGGTACCAAAGTACAGGGGGTACTGTAACTGTTGGTAAGCACCTCCTGTGCCTTGGACTGACAGCCCCTGAGGACACACTGCCATGATGGTACCCATTCATTATGGCACCAGTTATTATCTGCTGTAAAAGGCCAACCGTGGTTGCACATGCCTGTAACTCTAGCATCGTGTGGGTAGAAACAGGCACATACCTGCTTCATGGATAGCCTGTCAAGCCAGTAAGTGCTTAGCTCAGTAAGAAACCCTGTCTCAAAAAAAAAAAAAAAGTGAATAGCAATAGAGAAGACACTTGATGTCAACCTCTGGCCTCTATATACATATACACATGTGTGCATCTACATACAGACACACCACACACAGAGAGACTGAGAAACACTCACTTTGCTAAATAGCTGAATAAGCCAGTGACTGGCTGCTGTAAGTCAAGCTGGACTTTGTTCTGTTTGGGGGACAAATCCTACTCCAACTCCCTTGGTTCACATTCATCCTTCTGTACTGCATGTTTCTGAATACAAATACAATTTCCCTAAACTAGCTGGAAAAATACAAGTCTCTTGCTGGGTATGGTTTCTGGATTCATTAAACAGAGCCCTGGGAGAAGCTAAGCTAATACAATTCTGAAGCTAATCTCCCCTCCAAGTCGTTCCATAAATCTGATTAATGGGTCACCTCTCGACCATAAGCACCATTGCTATATTAAAAGAAAATGCTCTAACAGGATTGTAATTCTGTTAACAAGACTTCTGCTGTTCGCAAAAGCCATTTCCTCGCAGGAGAAACGAGTCTAGACTGGATGATGCATGGGATTAGGCAGTGAGCAGAATTCTACAGGCCTTTGGCTTAATTCTAAAAAAAGAGAGAAAGGAATAGAAAAGGAGTCAGTTTTGCAGACGAATAAATCAAAGGGAAGAGCCGGTGCTGGAAACACACTCTTCCAGGTGTCACTCAGAAAACAGTGTCACTTTCTCAACTTTTGAGTTCTTTGATATCTTATCCTGTGTCATGGATCTCTGGCAACAGGACAGGCCCCTTAGTATCCATTGGTTCAGATAATCATTAACACATAGGTGGCATTTCTGGTTTTTCCTTTTTTTTTTTTTTTTTTTTTTTTTACACAGAATCTGTGCACTTCAGAATTAACAAACATCACTGGACATTTAGTGCAGGCTGTTCCAAGGTGGGCATGTTCCCATTGATATGAGGAAAGCAAGTGACAAGGAATGGATTTCTTAGTGACTGCATTGAAGGCATGGAAGTGGCTTCTATAATGTCTGTTTCTTTCTTTCTTAGGGATTATTTTATTTGGGCCTTATTTCTTCCTGGGAAATATGGCTGGGCTCTCTGGTTAAGGACCTTGCTTCATGTACAATTTAAAATCATAATCTGATTTCCTGCTTCCAGGGATTGGGTTGGGGTGGGCATCTGATCCAATGTGGGGCTCTGAGATGTGAGGGGATTAGGTATACATTGCTCCTTTTGACTTTCTATGAAGGCCACCAGAAATATCTTTCTTTATTCCCTTGCAGGTTATTAGAAGTGGTCCTGAGGGCTGGTCCTGCTGCAGCTTTCTCATTGTCATGAGGCACAATTGTCTGAGGGTTCAGAGGACAAAGACAGGAACTAAGTGCTGTGTCTGGATCTAGAAACTGCTAGAAGTACTAAGTACTGGCTCACCTCAAGTAACCTGTGGTGGCTTAAGCCATCATAATTTCTTGTTTTATTAATCACTTTGCTTGAGGTTTCTACCACTGGCAGGAGAAAACAGCTGAATCAATGTAGCACTAAACATGATTGTGATGCTTGCTGAGGATCATGCCTCATTCATAATTATGTTATCACATGTAATTAGACCCAAAGCGGCAGCATGTAAATGCTATATTCTGAATTATTTGGCCACACATTCTGATTTTTTTTTTAAATAGTACACCTCACAGGACCCACAAGCCTTAAGAAAGCAGAAACGGGAATGCAGAGACTGAAGTGACTATCCAAGCCTATTCATAGTTAGCTGAAGATCAGGCCTAGAGGACAGGCAGCTGACTCCCAAGCATGCTGTCCTCTATAGGTCATAGCCCCTTCTGTCCAGAGACAGCCTTTCATTGAGGGGTGACCTTAGAAGAACACAACTATTCTCTTCCAAAGACTTCCGAGGCCTTGGGCATTATAAAACAAAGTGTGAAAATTAGAGGCTTCCAAGTAGAAAAGAACTTTAGGCCAAATAAACTATGTCTGAAGTGTTTGCGTCAATTATGTCATTAGCAACCCTGGGAGAGGAGCAACAGGCAGTTAATGATAGCTGGAGGAGGGAGGATCAGATACCCAAGCCTGTAACCCCTGATATGTTATACTCACTCAAGTAAATAAGCCCCACCCATTTTCACGTATGCAATTCTAATTAAATGCGATGGGGACCCCCCCCCCCCGCCAATACCCCACAAAAGAATGAAAAAGACATGAAACCAGGAGTGGTTGTGGTTGGGAAGAAGGCACTCAATGGGAGGAGGAAGGATGTAAGAAAGGATGATATGGGAATGTGATCAAAGTATTATATTTATATATGCACATATATGCATGGAATTATAAAAGAAAAATTAAATTTGACATAATAAAGAAGTAACAACTTGAAGTTCCCTCAAGGACTCAGGTAATCTGGCCTAGTCAGAACTGGGCTGTATTTCCACATGGAACAAAGCATGTTAGTTGAGCAGCCAGCTTCGCTGTGAGATGAAGCCTTCTGAGCTTGTGCCTTGTACCATCCCCCATCACATCCTAACACTGACCGCCTGTCTGGCCCCAACAGTTAACTATCTTGGTGTCATTGAAAAAAGTAAACATTTCCATACTTGGGTACTGGCAATATTTTTGAGCAACATGAAGTTAGTTAAAAGCATATGGGTTTCTTTACTGCACACCTCTTCTTTGTCATCCATGAGCCATGGGTTGTGAAGACCAGCAACTATTTGGGTGTGGGCTATCTTAAGAATATGTCTTTCTCAGTCATTCCACTGAACATCCCTTCAGGAATGCTAAAACCCCTCTCTGTTCTCCCTGACAGTGAGTGGTCAGATGAATACCTGTTCTAAAGTCTATTATTATTATTATTATTATTATTATTAATTTTGAAACAGGTTCTCACGTAGCTCAGGTTAGTTTTGAATTACATGGCCCAGGTGGCCTTGAACTCCTGATTCTCCTGACTCATCTTCCTCAGAGCTTAGGTTACAGGCATGTACAATCATGCCCTATCTACTAGAAATATCTGGTAGATAATCATACCATTACCTAGTTTAGATTATTTTCTTGCTTTCTGCCCAGGTGAGCCTACAGTCTGATCAACATCAGGACTAGTGCCAAGCATAGGCTCACTATTCTGGGATATTCTGGCAAATCAGAAAGATCAGGACTCCCATTTCTTCACAGGGAACCAGCTTCCCATGTGCCTTTGTGCCACTATACAGGAACAACAAAGAAGAAATGTGGTAACAAAATGCAAGATGGTGGGTTGGGGCCAGTGAAAATGAACGTTTTCTTAAAAGCTATCATTGTAAGAAAAGGCTTTACACTCAGACAGCTGTTCCTTCCTCTCCTTTTGATAGCCTACAGCTGACCAATGTGCTCATGACAATTAGATGTAGCTAGGAACGGTTTAAAAAAAAAAAAGCAAGTAAGATCTTTCCCTCGGATTATGTTTTCTAGACGCATAACTGGACCCTGCCAGCAGAGATGTCCAGAACTCAGTGTTTCTGAGAGGGGAGCGTGGAGTTTCACTTAGGGGCTCTTTTTATGTGATACGTCTTCCTGGAGGCTTTCCCTGGCTGTAAAGTTCCTAGTGGAACCTGACTCCCAAGCCCTTCCATAATCTAGTTCTAGTAGCTAAGCTTTCATTCTCCAGGGAAGAGACATTTTTCTAGGTTAGAAGATCCTAATTGGCTAGAGCGCACACTTCAAATCCCATTCATTCCTGCCAATGACCAGAGGAACAGAGAAACCTCTGCAGACATGGTTTATGAAGTAAGAAGGACGAAGAGAGTCCCAGTATGATTTGAGGGACAGAGAGAGAGAAAGAGAGAGAGAGAGAGAGAGAGAGAGAGAGAGAGAGAGAGAGAGAGAGAGAGAGAGAGAGAGAGAGAGAGAGACTGAGAATCTGACTGAGAGAATGAAAATAAAGACTTTCCCTATGTAATCAGAAACTGAGCATTACATCTTTAAGCATTTCAGGCATTCATGGTTAACGGCCAGCTCACCCAAGAAGCATGCTGTCATTTTGTTTCATGAAGCCTGAGCTCCCCAATCATAGTTCTTTCGTAGTTACACAGGTTGTTAGAAAACAGAGACATACTTTACCTCTGTCCTTTTTCACTTATCAAATAAAAGCATGCCACAAAGAGTCCAGTTTGGCCATTTGACCAACAAAGCTTTGCAAAATATCTGCATATATAAAATATTACTAAGCAGCACGGTGAGACCAAGGTAGGTAGGCTATGCTTTGTGGGAATATCAGAAGTCAGCCTCAGGGACAGTCAATAATAGCTGGGCGATAGGAATTTTGCATTATAAAAGTGATTGTCATTCCTATTTACATGTTTGGCGTTAACACTAAGCAATCCCTAGGATTAGCTTGTTATCATTCTCATGAAAACATCAAGAATCGCTCCGATTTTAGGAATTACGGCACAACACTGTGAGCATTTACGTCATTTGCCTAAGGCCAGCACATAGTTAGGACTGCGGACAGTGCTCAACCACATCTGTGTCCTCAGTTTCCCATTGTAACACAGAGGTCCATCACTCCCCTGAAACACACCGACAGTTTTCTCCTCCCAGAGTTAGACATAGCCACACTGGAATAATTAGGGAGAATACATTAAAAAAAATTCTTCAAAAGTTACTGTAAAATTAAGACTTCCCGATTTGAAAAGCCTTCCTTAGTCTTCTTTAGCTTGTGGCTTCTACTAGAGTCATTACTCTGGGGCATTAACACTTCACTCAGGTCAAATGAAGAGCGCCCCTGCCACCATACCTCTGCTAGCAGAGGTGGCAGCCTGGGGAAGTTAGGCTGGACCAGTGAGACTTCCCCAGAGCTCTTAGTTTTACCTGCTGTAGACCAGGGATTCTCGGTTATTGATGACTTTATCACATTTGTATCTCCTGAAGTCCTCCCAAGCGTCCTTGATAGCAGTGACTGTGAGGATGACACAGACCGGAACCATGCTCACCCCCGGCTGGAACGCATTGACCACGGGGATGAAATTCAGAATGACAATGCCCACAAAATAGAGATTGGCAAACCGATGCAGCTGCTCAAAAATGTTCTTGGGTATAAAGGACAACACGGTGTACTTGCTGGTCTTGACTTGGTTCCCACGGTACTGGCGGTTGGGGTTCTCCTTGTAGGGCCATCCTTCGAAAGGCAGGTTGGAAACCACGACCCTCTTCTTGTCTTCTTTCTTTTTCCGCCTTTTCCTCCCTTCCTTCCTCATCTTTGCTCAAGCCTGTCTCTTCGATTATCATAATTTATTCAGCATCTTTTACTCGCCTGCCTTCTTTGCTGAAAACGTCTACCTCCTCTTTCAAAACTACTTAATAAAAAAAGGTTAAAAAAGAAAAGCAAAAAGAAAAACAGCAAGTCAGTCTGCAGTCGGTATGGGAGAACTTTGATCAGGAAGGAGCTTGCAGAGAACAGGTGTGTGCTCACCAGGCACTCCCTTCTGCTTGTTTGAGACTCCACCTGTTGGAATGTAGGCGGCATCCACAGGTGTCTTCCTTTCCTACATAGGTGCACTGACGCTGGGTCCTAAAACCTACCAGGTTAAGTTAAAAAAAAAAATAGACTTTTAGCCAGGCACCCTGCTGCTTTAAAACTGCATAATTTGTGTGTGTGTGTGTGTGTGTCTGTGAGACTTCACCTACACCCCAAAAAGAGCTTCTTAAGAAATTAGTCTCCTATGATCTAATCACCCTGGAGTTTAGTTTTGGGGCTTCCAGCCCAATCTTAATAATACCAAAATGTATAGGTGGCTAAGGATATGAGGGTTTTCATGAGTTACATCAAAGTTTCTTGACTTCAGTCCTGCTATTTTTGACTAGATAATTTGTGTGTGTGTGTGTGTGTGTGTGTGTGTGTTGCCCTGTGTATTGTAGGATTGTAGGACAGGTACTGACATCCCCAGCTTTCATCCACTAGATGACAGGAGTATTCTACCTACCATTTATCCCCACCTATCACCATATGCTCATGGGGGTGGGGGATGAAGAGGGAGGAGATATGTGTCAAAATCACCTCCAGCTGAGAAGAACTGAATCAAGCAAACTTAATGTCTGGAAAGAAGTCATAAGCAATCAAACTATTAACTGTATATCTAAGAAAAGCTCTAAAATACACATACTTCTCTCTCTCTCTCTCTCTCTCTCTCTCTATATATATATATATATATATATATATATTTAAATATATATATTTAAATTAAATTTTCTCATCTGAGCTGATAATGTTTTCTCCAAGAGCCAAAGAAGATACATCTAACAAAACTCCCAATAAAGGTGTTGGAAGCACTTTTGAGTTGTGGTCAGGCTTGATTAGGAGATTCCCAAAACAACATTACAGGCTACTGCTAGAGGTGAAGAGTAAGTCCCTATCGGTGAAAGCACCATTTACTTTGGACACAGGGTCCAGAAGTCCTTGAGCTGAAGTTGATCTGAACAGCAGCTCACTAAGAACAAGCTTTCATGATACCAGAAGGTGCCACTCAAGCTTCCAAAGGAGGGAAACAGCCAACAATCTTGCCCAACTATAGTATGTATAAGCCACCACAATGACCAGTACAGCACAAACAACCCTGAGGGTACAGTAGTGGCATGCATACCTTGGTAGTAAATATTAGCTGTTTCATTGGGCTAAATCCCAGTCAACATGAGGGAAATCATGTCCACTACTGGAAGCCACGCCAACCATTACCCAAGGCTGGTGAAGTCATGGATCTTGGAGGAGAACCTAGAACCACCACTTTACTAAACTAGCATAATCCCTAACTATGCTTTATATATTTGTCTTCATATCCACGTACAAGAGTAGTTCTTATCCCTCATCAAGGAAACTTGTCTTTTCATCAGTAATGCAGAGCGTTACAGAAAACCTCAACCAATCAAAATGCCCAGTCCCAACTGATACGTCTATAAAACACCTCCTTACTGAAGCGAAGGCTCAGGGACCTTTGGAGAAGAAGGGGTAGAAAGATTGTAAGGACCAGAAGATCAAGGAGTTTGCTCAGAGACTGTCTCCTAGTAATGTCAGAAACTACACATGTTAAAGTCTCGCTACCATGACCCAAACATGAGTTGAAGAAAAACAACAACAGGCATGCTAACATGTACCAGGAAAGGTCCAGGAGGCCTCATCCTTACCCAAAGAACTACAGGCAACTAAAGCATGCTGACAGCAGGAAAGAAGGTCTTCCCCAGGGAAGAACACATCACTTGGCTCTCTACTATTAAATGGTCAGCGCTGGAAACATACAAAAGGTAACATTGTACAGACTGCGAAGGATGTATTTAGGAATGCGTATATATACATACCTATATATGTATATATACACATACATATATGCCTGTTATAATAGTTAATGAAAAAGGAGGCAATAATTTTCAAAAAGAGCAAGAGGTGGTATATGGAGGCGTTTGAGGAAGAAAAAAGAAGGGGGAAATAGCTAAATTATAATTATAGGTAATTATAATTAATAAATGTGGTAGTTAAATTAAAAAAAATAGATAAATGGTGACTTAAGTTCAATACCCAGACTCCACAGAGTAGAAGGGGGAACCAGTTCCTACAAGTTGTCCTTTGGCCTCCATATTTGCATGTGGCACCCCCCCCCCACATTAAAGAAAGTTAAAAACCATATTACAAGTAAACACCAGTCCCTTAAATATGCTGCTGAGTTTATTTAACCTATTTGCAACAGAGAAAAGCACGCTGGAGTCCCCTTACCTTTCATATATGTGAATGCTTGCACTGTTCATCTGTCTATCAAAGCGGTACCTCTTGTAGTCTTCTGTGCCATCTTTGACCATGATGATAAAGAGGACAATGGCCAATGGTAACATGGTAATCTCTCTGTGGAAGACTTCCATAGAGGGCATCCAGTTCAGAATCACCAGGAACAGAAAGTAGAGGTTGGCCCACCTGAAGGGACAAGCAAGGTGGGAGTGAAGAGCCTGGAGGAGAAAAATAGGGTCTTCCAATTTCTTCCTAGTTATTGGCGTTTAGCCAACTCAGACATCTTCTCTTTCACTGTGAAGTCAAGTCAGAACGTGAAGGCTTTAAAGGAAAGTGCTATAGATTTTTTAAATAGCATTTGTTTATTTTCTCTGCGTGTGTGTGCACAAGCGTGCATGTGCCATTTGCCATGGTGTGAATGTGGAGGTTGGAGGATGATTTGTGGGATTGGATTTCCAACAAATGGGTCATCAATTGGTGGCAATCGGCTTTACCTTCTGAACCATGTCCCTAGCCATGCTTCTGTTGTTTATCAGTTCCCTGACCTGCCTAAGTCTGTTCTCTCTTGTGTAAAGAGGGCATAACATAAGTCCATCTTCTTTAAAGGGCATAAAATTAGTTTCTGTACACTAAAAGATTCTGAAGCATAAGAGCTGATCTGATCATGAAATTTAATTAATTTTGTGATTTTTAAGTAATATTTTATTTCTAGTTAGTAATAAGTATTATTTTATATATTGTTTGAAAAGGATGGAATATACTTTCAAGGTTTTTAAGTGAATCTCATTTACTGTGCTACAGTGCCTTTGCACATGATACTATGTAGGCAGAAATGCTCTCCTGGTTCTGTTCGCATTCTTCTTTCTTTCTAACTCCTTTTTAAAAAAGATATGTGGGTGTTATATGTAATGTGTTCGTGTGTATGTGGGGTACATGTGTGTGTGTGTGTGTACAGGAACATGTGCCAGATGTTAACATATGAAGTCTTCTTCAATTCTCTCTACTTCACATAATAAGGAAGGGTCTCTTACTTGAACCTAGAGCTTGCTAATCTCACTAATCTAAACTATCCAGTTTTGCTCTGGGACTCTTCTGTTTCTCTCTCCCAAGAACTGGAACCACAGGCGGGCACACTCCTACTTGACCAGCATTTAGATGGGTGCTGGGGATTTGAACTATGGTTCTCACACTTGGCTCAATAAGACCTTACTCCCCATGCCCCACTCTCCCAGTGAACCATCTACCCAGGCCTCTTTGTCTTTTAATCCAGTCATAGCTGAATTACTACTTCAAGGAAGTCTTTGCAGAAGCTATTAAGCAGGTCAAATTTTCACCGTAAAGTGTTACATAGCTCTCCTTACAAGTAGTTGCTCTACTCACAGATTTTAATCAGTTTAACAATTTAAAAATCAATGTGGGTCTCACTCACCACAGAGTACAAACAATGAGTCCGGAATTTCTTTGTTTGCCATGTGTGTCTACCACATGACATGATAAGTCAATACTCGATAAATTAGAGGAGCTTGTGCCATACATACATTTGGATAATAAAGGGTCTTCCTTAGAGAACAGCATCTCTGAGTTCATCTCAGTGGCAAATAATAGGCCAAGGTGAGTGTTGCTGGGGCACCTGCTACGTACCTATGAAACTGCTCGAAGAGATTCTGGGGCAGGAAGGTGAGGAGGGTGTACTTGGTTGTACAGATGCTGTTGCCTGGGTACCTTCTGGAGACCTTCTTCCAGTCCTGGTGACACATGCTGTTGTTGGGGTACACCACCCGCTGCTCTGTTGGGTTGTAGCTCTGCCTCTCTATCTCTGGAGAAAGCAGGGGTGTGGTTTCTGAAGGGGACTGGGGGAAGACATTTTGGGTTCGCCATTTCCACCGGAGCCAAGAAAAATTCAAGGAGAAAGTCATTTCCAGAATCAGGTGACAATGGTCTGAAAACACACAAGAAAAATGCTGTGGTCAGGAGAGCTGAGGGGAATACCAACACATGAAGTCACTATGTTACCGTAGCAGTAACACAGAGGAAAACACAACATGCTATCTCCTTATTTGTCCATGCAAGGTCCACTCTTAGAAAAATAGACACATTCTCTATAAGGCATCTGTTTGGGGGTCAGATACGTTAAACAACCAATAGAAATAACGTATAATTAACACAAGAATCAGTGTTGTGAAAGCAACTAATAGGGGCAGTATGGCAGGAATGATAAGGTTGGTGCTGACATAGGAAAAAAAAATCAAATCTTGTTCGCCAAGGATGGGATGCTGGAAGGCTAAATTCGAGCTCTGGTTCATTCTTAATAGTAAACTTTCTTCATTCACCTTGTTCTTCTTCAAGTTTCCCAACACGAAAAGAAGAATGAGGGGCTGGAAAGATAGCTTAGTGGTTAAGAGCACTTGCTGCTCTTGCAGAGAACCTGAGTTCAGTTCCCAGTACTCATACCAGATGCTTCACAACTGCATGCAAATCTAGTTCCAGGAGATCTGGCACTGTCTTCTGGGCTCTGTAAACACTAGGTATACTTGTGGTATACATATGTACATAATACATACACACACACATACATACATACATACATACATACATATATATATACATGCATATATACATACACTCAGGCGTGTACACATACACATGAAATGAAAATAAATACACCTTCAAAACAATGAATTAGCTTGTAAAAACTGAAAAAGCTATTTTTAGCATCATTTGCTCACATGATTAGTTTAAATTAAAAAAATTATTTATGTATATAGGTGTTTAACCAGCTTGCATGTCTGTGCACCACTTATGTGTCTGGTGTCTGCAGAGACCAGAAGAGGTTATTGGATTTCCTGGAACTAGACTTACAGGCGGATCTTAGCCACTATGTGAGTGCTAAGAATTGAACCTAGGTCCTCTAGAAGAATAGTCAATGTTTTTACCCTGCCCATGTAGAAACAAATTTGAAAGGAACAAATTGGGCAGCACATAAAATTATGTTGACATACCTTAAGACACAATGAGTAATATTTATATTTTAAATATTTTTAACTGAGTTTTCTGGGTTTTTTTTTCTTAATAAAAATATCAAAAGGCTGGGTAGTGGTGGCACACGGCTTTAATCCCAGCCCTTTGGAGGCAGAGGCAGATGGATCTCTGTGACTTCAAGATAGGCATGATCTGCAGAGTGAGATTCAGGACAACCAAGGCTACATAGAGAAACACTGCCTCAAAAAATTAGCATACTATGTAATGGTTATAATTATGATTTTTTATCCATAGATGTTATTATGTTTTGTTGTAATTGGGTCCCCTCCTGCATGTTCTATGTACTTCCCTTCTTCTGGTCCATTCCTTTTCCCTTCATAGTTCTCTCCTTTAATTTTCATGTCTCATGCATTCCATTTAGGATTTCTTTGGATATGAAATTTTTAATCTTTAACATTTCAGAGCAGGACTCTAAATGGATGGGTCTGGATCTGTAGCTCAACTGGTAGAGGTACACATCTGTAATCCCAGCACTCAGGAGACAGGGGCAGGAGGATCAGCAGCCCAGTGTCCTTCTCAACTACACAGAAACTTGAATAACTTAGTAGATTTCATGAGATTTTGTTTTCCCTCCTTCCCTCCCTCCCTTCCTTCCTTTTTAAATTTTTGCCAAGACCTTTAAATAGTAATGGAAAGTGGAACAAGGCAGAAAGATACTTTCCTAGGACATCTGGACACAAAGTGACAGGGCTGTGGTCACCATTGCTGGCATCATAAATATCAGCTGGCATTTTCTGGCCTGCTTGGCTGGGGGATCCTAACTTCATTTGGTAATTTAAAAAACTGAGTGCCCTGCCAAAAAGATATTCTTCCTAGATGGCTGATTTGACTGTGAATATGTTCAGATTAAGACACGTGTAGGGCGCCAGGGAGTAACAGCCTGGCTAGGTCCCAGGGGAGGACATTGCAGCCAGCCCCGAGGAGGCAAGATGATTTGGGGTCGGGCTATGCCTGGGATGCAAAGTACCTAACCTGTGATTGATATAAAAAGAAATAAATTACATTAAAAAGAATATATAATGAATAAACTGTAAACAACAACAACAACAACAAAAGATGACATGTATAGGGAAGCAGTTTGTGGAGAGCACTCAGTGTAAAACATGTTTTCATTCTGGCCCACACCTGGAGACAGGGATAGGCAGGATGTTTTGCCAAGTCAGCTTCCGTTTGTTTGTGTGAGGACTACACAGACAAGTGGTCCAAAACAAGTTTGACATCTTGATGAACCCCTACATCGTGTAGAGGTGCTTTGCTCTGACTATAAAGGGGAATTGTGGAATAAACCACACTTTCTGACAGTTTCTACTGGCAGCCCTCTCGAACTGATCTCCTGTGTAGTATGTCTTTATTTTTTAAAATTTTCTTTCACTCTTCACTCCCCACTCAGGAACTGTTTGACTCTGTCGCTGGGCTCCGGCGGCAGTTCTCAGCCTGTGGATCATGAGCCCTTTGGCAAACCTCTACCTCCAAAAGTGTTTACATTATGAATCATACCAGTAGCAAAAGTACAGTGGCAAAGTAGGAACAAAAATGATTTTGTGGTTCGGGGTCTACTACTCTAATAGATATCTGTGCGCTGGTAATGAATTAACTCCTTGATGTATTTGTACTCTCATGGCATGATTGTGGGGTGGTGAAAAGTAGGAGGTGGGACCCATTTGTAGGTAAAGTAGGTTACCTGGCTGTTATCTCGTTTTGGCTTTTTGTGTCCTTTCCAACAGAAAATGAACAAGGAGTCTTTATACTGTGCTCCCTCCAAGCATATGGAGTTTGGCGGTTTGAATGAGAACAGCTCCCATAGGCTTGGTCATAGATTGGAATACTTGGTCCTCAGTAGACCTGTTCAAGAGGGATCAGGAGGTGTGGCCTTGTTGGCAGTATGTTACTGGGGGCTGGGTGTGAGCTTTCAAAACCCCACACCACTCCCAGACTCTCTCTGGTTTGTAATTGTGGACTGGGATGTCTGTTCTCAGCCACTGCTTCATCATCTGTCATGCCTGCCTTCCCGCTGCCACGCTCCCCGCCATGATGGACTTGGGCTCAACCCTCTGGAACTGGAGCCCCCAAATAAATGCTTATTTCATAAGTTGCCTTGGCCATGGCAATAGGACAGGTTGCAAAACAACCTTGGACTGAACTCCCTGAAACCATGAGCCACAAAAAGGCTTCTTTGCTGAAATAATTTCGGTTGGGTATTTTGGTCATAGTGACTCAAAGGTAACCAGCAACACTGTAGATTGGTGCTGGGCTTTTAGTCTCCCAACTTCCAGTCTCATTAATATACAACGAAACCCTCGAAGTTTCTCTTGACCAATTTTGCTTGAGGTCCTAGAAGTGAATCTTTCAAAGATGTACTTAGTGAAGTTAGAAGCTGTATATAATGGTCTTTTTCCCTTACTGGGCTCATAGGATTATTACTTTTTGAATAAATACATGAGTTAATGTCAGTTGTTATTAATCTTACAATGAACATTCTAGGCGGCTACTGTAAATCTGATCACTTAGGGGGAAGAAAAGCTTCATTTGTAGTTTAAATGGCGATATTTTACTTCCCTGATGCTCATACGCCCTGACCCTCATCGTCATTCTCCTCATGGCTTTAATCAATCTGAATGATTTTTCAATCCACATACCCCAGAGCTGTAGGGAGCTCTTCAGAGACTACATAAACCCTTGTAGCAAGTATGAAAAAAAAGTAAATGCAATTACAGATGCCCATCATAATGGGACCAAAAGCAATATTATGACATTTTGTAAGCCAGAGAAAATACTGTGTGACTTCTTTCTCATTATGAAAAGATATGCTCTTTTCATATGTTCCTTTTTTATTGTAAAGGCAGAGGAAATGAAAAAAAAATCATGAACATAGTTGAAAATGCAAATGAGAACTCTTGCTTTGGCTAACACCATACATACCAGAGACCTCTCTCTTTTGGGCAATAAGACCTTTTGAAATAAAGATATTGGACTGATTCAGGAGATACAGGTGCTTTATTTTTCCCTCTCTTTTGTGGGATAGTTTTGAACACCTCTTTGTCATAATCACATTTATATTTTTATCTTCAATAACAGGCTGGGTCTGGTGGTACAGGACCATAATTCTAATTTCTCAGGACACTGACGAAGGACTGCAATGTCAAGGCCTACCTGTGCTATACAGTAGGTTCAAGGGCAGCATGGACAACCTAGCAAGGGTCAGCCACAAAACAAAAGCTGAAAGCAGGGACTAAAAGAGGAATGCTTGCTTAACACTTGCAAGGCCCTAGATTCAATTCTTAGAGCCATATGAAGAAAGGAGTACACTAAGTTTCCTTAAAAATAAAGCTAATAAGGGCTTCAGGTATTCATTCAGAGGCTATTTGCCTTTTGCACATGAAGGTCTTGGGTTTAATCCCCAGCATTGGGGAGGAGGGAAGGCAGATACAAAATAGATGTCAAAGTAATGTAGGAAAGTTTGCTAAAAATGGACTATTTTCATAATTTTAAAGAATTGTAATATTGGAAAGTCTTGAGACCTTTTACCTTTCTGGTATATAAAGAGAATATACTATCACTTATGAATTAGAAACATTAGTTTTAAAACTCTCAAATTAGGGGATAGCTCAGAAAATTACTAGCCTATGCTTTTCAAGTGTCACAGATCAAAGAAAGGTGTGGAACTCCCTGTCAGAGAAGGAAGTATAAACGCTAAATAGAATATGAATCTGAATGGGATTCCTGGGTGGAGGGCAAGATACACACTAGTCATAAGGAACAAGGTCTGGTGTATCATACCTAATATTCTTGCACTGAGGAGGTTGTGACAAGAGGAGGGTGGTTTAGAGTTCAAAGCCAGCCTGCATTTCAGGACAAGCCCCCATCTCAACAATAACAAAATCACAATAAATCAAAAAGAATAGAGAATCGCTTCCACACATTAAGAAAACATAAGCACTATTAGAAAAATGGGTGATAATTGAAAAGAGTGTAGATTAGGTAGTGTAGTGATTGAATAATGTTAATCATGTTACTTTGGTTATTTTCAGTAATTATACATTGGTTATATAAAAATATTCTTGTTATTAGGAAATCCATTCCAAACCATTTAAGAAAGAGGACACGATAGCTCAACGGCTCATAAAACGTATGTGTTTCTTATGAGCAGAGACACGCATGGGCACACACAGATTTACAGAACCAGAGGAGGCTTCTGGAAAGCAACATTATTGAAATCATTATGTAAAGAGCATGTAAAGAGAAGAGTTAGTCAGGCTAGCGGGGGGATGGTGCTGCAGGCAGGTGGCTGGATCTAGAAGCAGACATCTATAGATGTTTCTTCAGAAATCAGGAAGCTTAGCCACCAAGGGCGGCAGAGGCTGAGACTGGAAAGACTGGGCTGGGTGGGATGGCTACTTAAGCTTTCAGGCTATGAGGAAAAGGGGGAGGGGAGGGTTTTAGGCAGAAAGATGGTGGAATGGTGGAGGTAGATTGCAGGTGTGAGTGACTGAGCCTGGGGGCTGGCAGGTGGCTCTGTAGCCTTCCACCCCATTTATGTGCTTCCTCCCAGCAGTGGAACAGGAAGCAAAGACCGTGCGATGTTTTATTTGAGGTGTGGTTTATGACTGCTCTCAGAATGGCAGGGAAGGGCATTCCTAACTACCCACAGTCCTTCCTGATGTAAAGCCTTCGTCTCTCTGTTTCTTTAAATGGTGCCTTCTATTAGCAGTACACTTGAGGATTACCTAGCTTCATTAGTTTATGCACAAAATAACCCTGCCTTGAAGTACCAGAATTATTTTTCTCTCTGCCAAATGTCTTCTAGATGGTAGGGGGACATTCTCATGAGGTGGGTCATTAGTCTAGCATAGTATATTAAATAGGAATCCTACTTCTCAGACATTAACTTCCTCATTTCATCTGGCTCACATTTCTTATTGATTTCAATTCTTTTCTTTTTCATTTCCTTTCATTTCAGCTTCAGCAAATTTTATTCTCTCAATTAGGGAGTCAACTAGTTATTCATGGACTCAATGGATACTTATTGGACCCTTGCTTTGAACAGGATGAGTAAGACCCACATGCACATTCTTCTCCTGAAATTACTTTAGTGCAGTCTAATTGTAAGGACATATTTATAGAAACAAACATGTATATTCACCAGTGTAGATGAGCTTGCAAAAGAAAGCTGGGAAGTGATATAACACTCAGCAAGGATGTGACCTTGTTTCTTAGGAGGCTGGGCTTATGTGAGTTCAGGGAACCGATGGGAGGCAGCTAGTGAGGAGTGTGTAGACGGATGTGAGAAGGATGGGTATTAGGTAAGGGTTCTGAGAACTGCTGGCCATACTGGAAAAAAAAAAAAAGGAAAGTAGCGGACCTCTGAAAGACTCTACTTAGCAGGGTATCGAAGCAGATGCTGAGATTCATAGCCAACCTTTGGGCAGACTGAATGGAATCTTATGAAAGAAGTGAGAAATAGTAAGATCTGGAGAGGACAAGAACTCCACAAGGAGAGCAACAGAACCAAAAAAATCTGAGCACAGGGGTCTTTCCTGAGACTGATACCCCAACCAATTACCATGCATGGAGAAAACCTAGAACCCCTGCACAGATGTAGCCCATGGCAGCTCAGTGCCCAAGTAAGGGGAACAGGGGCTGTCTTTGACATGAACTTAGTGGCTAGCTCTTTGATCACCTCCCCCTGAGGAAGGGGAAAGTCTTACTAGGCCATAGAGGAAGACAATCCAGCCAGTCCTGATAGGCTAGGGTCAGAGGGAAGGGGAGGAGGACCTCCCCTTTCAGTGGACCTGGGTAGGGGCATGGGAGGAAAAGAGGGAGGGTGGGATTGGGAGGGAATGAGGGAGGGGGGTATAGCTGGGATACAAAATGAATAAAATATAATAAATAAATAAAATTTAAAAAGTGGAAAGTAACCTGAGAAGGCTAGGAAGTGAAACAAGAAAAGCTCAGGACCAACATTCCTTTTTATATTCTAACCTTCTAACATATGCACTAAAAAGTACAAGTTGGCCAGGATTGTGGGGAGGAAAGAAGAACAATAAAATTAAATTTAAACTCAATTTCTTGCTGGAGGGATAGCTCAGTGTATGAGGAGCTTGCTGTGTCCCATAAGTACTTGGGTTGGACTGCCAGAAACTATGTAAGAAGCTGCGAGGTAGGAGATCATATAGTCTCAGCACTGGGAAGACAGGGGCAGGGGGATCCTTGGGGCTTGCTGGTCATCCTGCCTTAGCATAATCAGCAAGCCCCAGGTTCCAGTGAGAAACCCTGTCTCAAAAATAAATAAAATAATAAAATAAAATAAATGATGGGTAGTCATCTTGAGGAACAACAGTCTAGGTTCACCTCTGGCATCATGTATAATCCCAACCTCTCTCTACAGGTACACTCCCCAACCCTATATTTCTTAATAGGTAGAATACTATCCTGCTATTCAAATTAGAAAACAATAAAGTTTGGACATCAGGAAATAGCAATTATCAAAGCACTCTGTGCGGAGGGCTAAATGTATAAATCTCAAAACAAAACAAAACAAAACAATACCCCTTTCTAGTCAATATCTAGTTAACAAACAATATTCACCTTAGAAGATAGAATCCGGAGTGGGCATGTGGGTACAGTTTCAAATCAACCATTTTTTTTTTTGTTATCTCCAAACAGATCATTGTTTTGGAATCACTTTCCTATTTTCCAGCTTGCTCAAACGACATTGGTTTAATCAAATGTGATAGAATTTAAGTCAACTGATTTTGAAGCTTAAATGTTGACTTTCACTGTGTAGAAAGACAGTGATAACAGAAATAAAGGAGTCTGATGTGCTTTTTGTGCCTTGAGTGGGAAGAACAGGAACTGAATGCATTAAAATAAAAACCATTACAGGACCAACCTATACCTTCTTAGTCTCTGCTGTTCTGGGGACCAGGTTTAGAAGTTATCTTTATGTCCCATAAAGCTTTGGTCCTTCTCATATGGAAGCTTGCCTACTAACAGGGAGGAAGCTCCTAACACCTTCACAGAAGGGTCAAAACAACTGCAACCAGAGGTTTTCATTAGCCTTGAAATAAATTAAAATTTGGGTAGCCTGGGTCCTTTTCATTATATAAACATTCAATTAGGTCAGAGGACTGGCATGAAAGAACTCTTCTTTCTTTTTTTTCCCCACTTATTTTGATTGGATTCAACATTTGTTCATATAGCCTTTTGCTTATTTTACAGGTGAAGAGATGGAAGTCAGCAGGAGAGGGCAGAATGAGTTTTTTCTCCAGATCCCTTTATTTCTTTCTAGTCTCTTTTAGGATAAGCTATATTTATTAGATGCCAAGACATTCTTTTTTTTTTTCTGTCCACATTTGAGCATTTTAAACCTAGATTGTATCACATAATTGATTTATTATTCATTTGTTATTTCTCTCATACTCGGAAATTATGATTAAATTTTAAGAAAATAGTTAACACTTGTAGAAGCATATGCTAGAAGACAGAAATAGGCATTGGAGAGATTCCCTACTTAATTTTATGGCTCTGAGACCCACCTAGTCAATAGTACTTCTTTCTTAGGAATAGTCTAGCCAGAGGCCCAATAATTTATAATGTTCCTAGATAGGTAGAAAACTTAGAAGGAGCCCAGGGAACCACCTGTCTCTGCCTCCCCAGCTCTGTGATGACAAGTTTGTATTACAATGTCCGGCTCTTTAAAAAGTAGGCCCTGGGGATTGAACTCAGGTCACAAGGCAAACACCCCAGTGACAAAGCCGTCTCCTCTGCCAGTTTTTATAGGCAATAGAGATCTTTCCAGGAGAAGGACATGAGCTGTGATTGTGCCTCATTCACAGACTACAAAGCATGTCTTATAATTAGGGTGCCATATGCTGACTTTGTCTAGCAGAGAGGAGGGAATAGCAAATTAGAATTGAGTGCACAGAAAAGAAGTGATCGCAGTCTTTGGTTGGAGAGAATAAGGTCTTTGGGGTAAGATAAAGGAAGAGAGAGAAAGAGAAAAAATAAAAACAACCCTTAAATAAAATTAACCCACAGATACAACTCTGTAGAAGATAATAAAATATATGGGAGAGGAATGATTAAAAGGGAAGTACCATCACCAGTAGGTCATGCTTAGCCACCACTAGTTTTTGAGTTAATGCTTTTTAAGACAACAAGATACTTCTGGTCCATTGTACTATATCCCATCTCTAAAGTTCATTAAAATTCACGATGCCCCTGTTACCCAGCCTATTGCCCTACTATTTGGAATTCTTAGAACTCAGAACCTTCTTATCAATTGGGTTACAGTATTCTACTGTCTTCTCTCATGAATTCTGGGTATTGCGTTGTGAATGTTCCTAAAACTCAGATTGTACTGTCTCCAAAGTTCACTTCAACTTCAGTAATCTCCATCTCTATTACAGGATCTCTATCTGATGATTTAACAGTCACCTTAACTTCCCTTCTTTTACTATAGTCAATCTATTTTTAAGTTCATCCATATTTTCCTCCTAAATAATTTACAAAACCATCAGCTTCTAACTACTCTTTGTATCCTTGCTCATTCCTTTAACAGCCAGCCTTCATATAGCTCCAGGGTTACTATTCTAATGCAAAAGATAGCCCACGCCACTTTTCTTCTGACAGTTTTGTAATTAGGATCGCTTTTATGTAAGCTCTAGGTTTTAGATTCTACTGTTATCTATGCTGTTACTTTATATGGGCTAGCTGCCTTTGCCTACCTCTTTCCTTCTGGCTCTGCGATCTCCAGATGCTACTGTGTGTGCATGCCTAGACTTCTGGTCATTTCTCTTCCTTGAATATTCTTTGCTCATGCTGCTTGGCATATGAGTCCAAGTGGGAGAGGCTAAACTAGGAACCAAATCAAGGAGCAGTTTTCATCGGCTTAGAATAACTTGTGAAGTTTTCAAGTGGAGGTGACTAGCCTCCATCCAGTGACTCAGGGATCCAAGTTCCCTCCACCTCATCATTTCAACATGTGGCTTTAAATAAACCCCAGGCAGGGACCCAGAGCCACCTATAGGACCTTGTTCAATGGCTAATAGCCGGAAGTAGCCTGATGCCCTCATCCTGACTGCACTGAGACTTGGCTACTTTGGAAGAACATGAATTTTAGGAAAGGATTCCAGTGAGAGCCACAGGAACACTATGCAGCCTGAGAACAAGACATGGGCATACCTATCTCTAGTGACCCTTAGCCAATAGATATTGCTCAATTTCTATATCCATTCTACCACCCTGATATCCGAGTGATGTACTCCAAATTGGAGCCAAGAGATTAGCCCCGAAACACATTGACCTGCTATTCTACTAATAACCAGACAACAGAAAATTCATATATGATCCATGTATTAGACACTTCTTCAAGACCATTATGAATTTCTTGAAGGACCTGGCTATCACAGAGAGGACGCATATGAAGGCAGAATTCTTGAGTGAATGAAATGGTTGCAGATGTAGAATGTATTCACATGCAAAGTTAGCTGGGTGGAAGTCAATGGGGAACTGAATAAATGGCTGATATAGAGCATCAGAAACTCTTAGAAATGGAGGGTATGATTCGCGAACAAGTAGACTTGGCAATTCAGTGAATCAGATTTGGGTGTCCGGGGGCAAACAAGGATCCAGAAAGTGCCAGAAGAGGCAACTGGGACACTCTACTTTTCATCCTATCTAAGATTCTTCTGTGTAAGGAGCACTGAGGACAGAGCTGAGACACTTACCTGGTTAAGCACTGCATAAAAGTTACCACACAGCAAGCCTGAAGGAGCAGTCTCCTGCATTCACGTCCCTGGCGGCTGTGTTCCAATTTCCCTCCCTAGTCTAACCGTGATTTCCCAGCTATCTTCCTGATGAAAGATAAGATCAGGGGAAATTAAAAGACAATGCAGGCAATCTTTTCTTTGTGTAAGACAGGTTAAAATGAACTGCATAATTTCATTTTTAATATCCCTCCAGGCGGAAATGTGATTTCACTTAAAAGTTGCTTTATAAATTTCTTTTGGTTTGTTTTAACAGCAAAATAATTAAGTCGTGTCTAATTAAAGGGGAATAAATTGCTCACCGATGTGGAATAAACCAGTGCTTAGTGAAAGGGTAGAATAAGTTGTTCAAAGTTCATAGGGCTACAAGCAATTAAAAGGCATGAGGCCAGATTGATTGACTACACATAGGCGTGGAACAAGGTACACATGGATAAATATACCGAAAGACTGAGGTGGGGGCAGCAGGGGACAGGAAGCAGAAGAGAGAGCTGCCTCCAGAGGTTCTTTAGTGAAGAAATGTTCTGCAGTCATATACTGGGGAGGAAGTCAAAGGAAGAATGGAAGAGGGGGAGCGAAAGCAAAAGAGAAGAGGGAGGAGAATTATTTTAGTGAAGGCATGGAACATCATAATTCATGATAGCTGTTCATGATTATTGGCAGAAAAATGAAATGCTCACTTCATATATATATATTCATTCATATATATATATATGATATGAATGATATGGTAATAAGATAGAATGTCTTTCCATGTAACCTTAAAATTGTTAATAAAACTTTACAACATAGGGTTGTTGACTTCAAATGATATCATTTGATTGGGAGGAGCCACCTCTGGGTTTGGGGCAATGCAAGGTAAAAGATACAAGGAGGACCAGGAGAAAGACAGGAGGGAGAAAGAAATATAGCAAATGCTGGCTACAACCACAGACCAAGTAGGGAAAAATCAATTTCCTAGGAATTCCAGAAGCCACAGGAGAAGTGAAATTGGCTTTTGTTAGGAGCTGGGATTAGAGATTACCCTGATCTCACGGAGATCCTTAAGGTCAGGGTAAACCACGTGAAACTGTCTGCTTTATTCATCCTAACTCATCAGCTGTGGGACCATGGGAACTCATCCCTTATGTCTTTTTAAGGCATTAGCTTCTCCTTCTGCAAGACGAGAGGATTGCTATGGTCCGTGCACGCTTCTTATGTTTTCATTCAGGTTCTCACACTGACCTGTGTCTTGACACTCTGATAATAGGCCTCCCCAGATGACAGCCTTGGCTGCTTTTAGAGGGAAAAGGACCTCACAGGCCCTTGTTCATTTTACAGAAAGGAGCACATTTTCATCCACTTTGTTTTGGTTGAGTTACTCTACTAGCACATGTGTTTGGGGATAGACAGTCTCAGATTTTAAAATAAACAACTAAACTCTCTCGTCTCTATCTTCTCTAAATATAACAAGATTTTAAAATCGCTCTGAAATTCTCATTCCAAAACAGGACGGAATATCAAGAAGAATCCAGATCTTTCTAGACACTGTGTGTCTTAAGGATGCAAATCTCAGTTGGCCTCCAAAAAGACTCAGTATCTTCCCTGCTACATCTGCAATGCTATCCTTCATATCTCCCTGGAATGGCAGGGTGATTTCAGTTTTGACTTTATGTATTAAGAAACTTTCCACATCCTATTGGTTCCAATCACACATGCTTGTCAGTTTTTCCTATCCTTCTCTGGGCACACTGTTACCATACCATACCGCACTGTACCACACCACACCACACCAGGTCATGCTCCTTTCTTGTCTCAGTTGTTGGAATATTTGTATAATCTGTTTCTTCCTCAGTAAGTTCGCTTTCACACAGTTCATTCTTCAGGTAAGTCAGAAAGACAGTATCTACAATGTAAATCCATTCATGTCATCCCTTGCCACACTTACTTGGCTTTGGGTTCCCCCTTCCCCCACCAAATACAAAGTTTTATTTAAAGTTATATTTAACATTATAGAACCTTTTACCATTCATGGCTTGTCTTCCAAGCTTT
The DNA here is from genome assembly GCA_028658305.1 of Pachyuromys duprasi. NCBI lineage: Eukaryota > Metazoa > Chordata > Mammalia > Rodentia > Muridae > Pachyuromys > Pachyuromys duprasi. The sequence goes on along the minus strand of CM053757.1, from coordinate 31,611,841 downwards.
CTTTTACTCGTCATTCATTCTCTCATCTAGTCATGAGGGCATTATTTTCCTTTTCTTTTGTGTCCATCTTTTCCCAGCACTCTGTACCCCTATGTCCATTCAGAAATGCTCATTTACATTTATTCTCCTGAAAAGTATGATTGGTCTCTCATATGTCGTATCCCATTTTAGCTCTCAGTCCTATGAAGTCAGTTATGTGCTTATCTACACGCCTGTCACCACTCTCCTCCAGTGCCTCCTGGGAACAATTGTCCTTTTATGCCTTCCTAGGCACAGTGAGCAGTGCTAAGAAGTACCAGTTTTGTACAATGAATAAAATCCAATAATTTGTACTTAACAATGATTTAAAAACTTCCCCCAAAGCATCCTTACTATTCAACCTTCCTCCCCAAATAGTTCTTTGAGATCATTTATATCTGTGTGACAGTGTCTCTTCTAAACATGGGAATGGAATTCTCCAACTTTCCTGTTTATAAAATCTGAGTTTAAGAACTCAAAGAGTTTGACTTGGAACCACATTTGGGGCATGAAATGAAAAAAAAAAAAAAAACATTTGGAATGAAACAATCCAGACAGCAGAGGAACCAACACCAATAAACCGCATGTAATTCATTTAAATAATAATGTATGATACCATTCACCAAGGACCCCCTCCTTAGAAGTTTTAAATGTTTGCCCTCTTGACACAACAAACTTAAAATTAATTTTCCTCATAGCTGACGCCTGTTCCAAAGCATTTAACAAAATTGCTCTGATCTTACCACTTCTGACCCCTGGAATCCCAATGACCAAGAGTTTTGAGATAGAGGAAATATTGGGAAAGTGTATGTGTGTGTGTGTGAGAGAGAGAGACCTGTCCCCATTGTTCAGGATTACAAACCTTTTACACTCACTTAGGATTCTAGTTGAAGTACTTACAATAGGATGTCCCTGCGTCTCATGAGCTCTTTCCTAGTAGATCGAGGGTATGCTTCATTATCACAAGTCACAACTTTTTCCTGTTTCTTATCTTTTAATTTCTCATATGCCTTCCATACTTATTCATAAGCCCTTAGTTCGCTCTTTTCTCATAAGTGACTTGATATTTATATAGACTGGAACGGAATTAGAATAGGTCATTTAGAAGCGCTTCAGAAATGATTTTGCACTTGTATTTAATTATCATGTAAGATGGGATTCTGTCTTACGAATTCTCTGGGTAAGTTGGAAGTTCTCCCCATTGTGCAGATGAATCTAATTGCCCTTTCTTCTGGAATAAGATTAATGATAACATATGATATATAATTATACACGATGACATTATATATACATACATAATCTTGCAATAATAAAGATGAACAGAGGTTGGATGGTTTGCTAAAAGTCATAAAGACAGTGAGCAATAGAAGCAAGTCAGTTCCCTTACTCTTAGACTGCACACTGTGGCTCTTGTTTCTTCTGTATATTTGACCCAGAAATATACCTATGTTTTTTTTATTAAATTATTTTTTTAATATTAGTTACAGTTTATTAACTTTGTATCCCAGCTGTATCCTGCTCCCTCATTCCCTCCCAATCCCACCCTCCCTCACTCATCTTCTCCCTGCCCCTTTCCAAGTCCAGTGATAGGGGAGGACTTCCTCCCCTTCCATCTGACCCTAGCTTATCAGTTATCTTCAGGATTGCCTTCAAAGTCCTTTTCTGTGGCCTAGCAGGGCTGCTCCTCCCTCGGGGGAGGGAGGTCAAAATATACCTATGTTTACCTTATAGTCAGTGATTACCCTGAGGGAATTTGTTTTTACAAATAATATTTTACGTTTCAAAATAAAACAGAGTTCCTTCACAAGAGAATCTCCCTGAATCCTATAAAATCTACAAGACTTTATAAGGGGGGGGGTACACAATTGCAAAAGACAACATGACTAAGAATTTCCTATGATGACATCATAAACCTAGCGACAAGAGAAGAAAAAAGAAACTTCAAGGAAATATAGAAGACTTTACCACTTAAATCCTCCTCTGGCCTATAAGGCAAGGGCTTGGGAGACAGAGAAGGCAGAGCAGTCATGAGTATTTCAGTAACCAGCAAACTGCAGAAGATAGTAGAGTGTCTCCAGGCCAGATGTATGATCACTGCTTAGGGATGATACATAGGTCTCCAGGAATATACTCTCTCTTGAAATCAGTCTCCAAGGCTTTAGTTTTCTCATTTTCATTAAGTTCCAACTATTATACAGAAATCTCTGGTGTCAAAAATCCACACTTTGATTACATTGTAACTGAGGGAGAGGACACTGACCCAATGGCATATCCTGATGCCCAGGGTACTTGGTATCCAGTTAGCCAGTTTTAGTCGGTTATATAGGCTTCACTAAATCTGGCTCATGCCACAAAATCAGCAGTCTGTTTGGGGGTCTTTGGACTTATTTTTCTGAGACAGGAAATTTTAATAAAAGTAAATAAACGTGTATATAGCTGTATTCAACTGCCTATCCTTACCCTTTGGTAATTTCTTTTTGTCCTTTCCACGAAAGGGTAAACTGGTGAGTAGAAAAGCATTTCCACATTTGTAATTTCTCTTCGCTGTTGTGGGGATTTGCTGATGTCTCATATCTTGTATTGAATGGTTTCTGTAACAGGTGCTTCCCAGTTAGTTAGGCTAACTGGGAAGGCTGAATCCAGGCAACGTTTCTGTCCATAGACCATTAGTAAGGCTAATGGTTTTGCTATCCTCCAGTGTGAGGTAGAATACTACTGAGCACATAATCAGGTACCATCAGCAGTTTCTGATGGCAGCCTAAGGTATGATGGGGTTGGAGTATGAGACAGCAAAGGGTGTGTTGATAAGAAAGTTAAATGCAATTTTGATAAATATAAATGAAATGTATTTTTCTAATCTCCTGTATAGTTGTGGCCCTAAGACATATCTTACATAGAGTCAGAAGACCTGTCTAACCAGGGGAGTATATCCAAACTAAGATTTATGTGCAAAATACCAACCAATCAAAGCTTGTGAATTGTCTTATAGATTAAAGATTTTCAGGAGACTGAGATTTGGATGGTGAGTGGCAGCATCAGGATAACAAACGGACAAATAATACATGCCATAGAATAATAGGACAGCAGTCCAGTGTATTCAGGGGGACTGGACACTTGACAGCTATGGCTCTGTAAGTCAGTAAGGCAGTACAGATGTATGGACTCATACATGGTGAACTCATTGATAGCCAACCAAACAACAGTAATAACACATAGGAACAGTTTTCACCTCTTATCACACAGAAAAATAAATTTGAGGTATCTCAAAGACCTTCCTAAAAAAGAATTTGTGGATTTAAAATAATATAGGAGAGTGGCTTTATAATTATAAACACACACAGGAGGCATGGAAGAAACTAAAAGCAAAGATATCAATAGTTTGACTAAAGATTGATGAACCTGAACCACATTAAAATGTATGTTTCCTGAAGTCGAACCAGGGAGGGGATGCTGGTATCATTAGCATGCATCCAAATTGAGAAAAAGAAATGATCAGCAACCCCAAAGAAAAATGAACAATAGAAGCAGAAGGGGAAATATATGTGTCTCCCTACAAAGTTATACCAGGTTTCACCAGTAATCAGGACCATGCGAATTAAAACAATGAGGTGGTAACTATCACACTACCAGACTGGCAAACGAACTGAAGCCTAGCGAGTTTTAGATTTGGCAAAGATGAGGTACAATAAATATGTTTGTTTGCAAATGAATATGATCCATTTGAAAGCGATTTAACTTGATGAAGGCAGGCTATGGGCATTTCTACATTTAATGGGTACCCTGGAGAAACCTCTACGAATGTGTACAAGGAGAGACACATTTGGAAATGTTAATTCCATCACCATTTAGGAAAATTAAAAATGGATGTGTCTATATAGAAAGAAAAAATGGTAACTTAAATTTGGAATGGGAGGATATATGGATGTTGGAAATAGACTATAGAAAAAAATAGAAAGTGTTACCATTTTCCTTTAGGTACAAAGTGAACAGTGTGGATATTAACTTACAGTTCTTATGAAAAACCTGTGATGGGGGCAATATTAGCATCCGTGTTTTACCCATGAGCAAAATAAGGCACAGAGGAATGTAATTACCCACAGACCTCACAGTTGTTAGTGGCAGAACAGAGCCACAGACCAGCCACTCTAACTCCAGAATTGCTACTTTAAACACTACACTTCTTTCAGCAAACAGACAAAAGTATAGTGTTGGCTTTAATATTCATCTATGACCACGACACATGGAGTATGTGTCTACTTCATTTAGCACTAGTTTTACCGTCTCTTAACAGAATAATAAGTGGCATAAACAAGGTGTTTGCCTATGCTATACAATACTTTAAGAAGTTGGTAACCTATGGCACATGCGGAAGCACCTAAGCCATGAGGGATCCAGATTTCTCTGTTCCATTATCCTTAGCATTGCTGTTTAATGTTAAGAACTAACAGGCTCTAAGGGCGTCATCCATTGGTCATGTTCCTTCCAAACAGAGAAAAAGAAAAGAGGGAGGACAGGCCAATGTACACCTGCCAGCACTATCCCTCTGAAGATTTAAGGAAAGGCCTCGTGACCTAAAAGCTTTAATCTCATTGTCTGCCCCTCTCCTTTCAAGAGAAGTTGGGGGAGGGTTATAGTTCTTTAGTTAGAAACATTGTTACCTTGAATGAACTCTATGTTTTACATAGAAGGAAAGTAAATGTTGAGCAGGCAATTAGGTTTCTGTTATAAGTATCATATATGTTAAGTATATACTACATATGTTTTATTTCTTTTAATGGTTTTGTTTTTATTAAAGTTTTGGCAATAAAGAAATAATATTTAAGGACATATAACTGTTTAGCCCAGTTTAACTATTACACAATGAATTATTAAAACATGACATTATCACACCAACATATTTTTATGTACTAGTTAAAAATGTTTTCTTAATTCCAGAAAGTATGGGGAAATGATAGTACCAGATATTGAATTCTAACCCCATCAAATGTTAGGCATGTCCATGCCACACAAATAGCTTCTGTCTTGCTTTCTTGCCTCTGATAGCTGGACCGTTGAGGAAAGTAACAGGTTCTGCAAAGGTGACAACTTCCTGGCCGGAAGAGTCAGGCTGGAGCACTGATTTAAAACTACATATGTTTAAAACAAAGCTATATATTGTTCGTGTGAAATATATTTTACAGATCATTTAAATAAACATGCGTATGAAAATTAATACTAAATTTGGGGCAATACAGGTTTAGAGAAGGAAGGAGAGGGGATATGTGATAAACCGATATGAAAAATCAAATTCAAGAATGATGTTAAAATCTGATCAGTTGGACAGAGGTTAAGGCCTGTGTGTGTGTGTATGTATGTATGTATGTATGTATGTATGTATGCATGCCCATGTCTCTCCATATTTCCTATAGTTTACTCACTCTTTGGGTTTCATTTTTTTTTTCTCTGTAGAAAAGAGTCTTGACTTCATAGAGCCGATTTCTCCATGTTGGAAGTTCAAGTCTCTTATTGAATGTGAGATATTTTCAAAATAATGACACTACTTTGTGTAGAACACCTGCTTACAGTAATAAACTTGTTGATAAGCTATCAAATGCCATAAACTAAGATAAGCTATATTTAAGTGTTACCTTATTTCAACCTCAGTGTTAAAACAATCAGTTTTTTTTTCCTGTACAGACTAAAAAACAGGTCTCAGAGAAATTGAGCATCTTCCCTCAGACTCCACAGTTCTCCAGGGCAGAATTTAAGTTGCAATCTACACAAGGCTTGAGAACCTGGCCATGAAACATCACACCATCCTATAACATTGCAAGAGTATCCTTTGATGCTAGGACACAAATGGCAAAGGTGGGGGTGCTGGGTTTAGAATGGAAGAAAAGGCTGGCTTTCCCCTGTGTCTGGTAGAGTCTTACTTTGGGAGGGCCACATAGAGCTTAGCTGAGGTGAAGGAGAAAGCAAGAAAGTGACAGATCAGAGAAAAACTAGTACAGAAGTTTAAAAAAAAGCAAGTATTTTATTAGACATAGCCTTGCCTCCGCAGGGCACAATTCAGGAAGGCAGCTTCCTGCCAAAAATGGTGTCAACTGAGTCACCATGGTTCTGAAATTTAAAGTAGGGCAAAGACCAAGGCATTATTCACACTTATATACTTTCCCCTAGCTTGGTGCCCCAAAAGCACACTGACTGCTGAGTTTATCTTTTTTTTTTTTTTTTTTTTTTTTGATACAGGGTCACCAAGCTGGGATGAGATTTACTCTTTATATAGCCCAGGTTGGCCTTAAACTCATGATCTTCCTGTCTCAGCCTCCAAAAGTACTGGGATTATAGGCACGTACTACCAATTGATGAATTGAACCAAAATGGGTTATCAAATAAAAAGAGGAATTTCTAATGTTGGGCAGGGATAGTAGAGGAACGTTCCATATGGATAGGTTAGTGCATAGATCTTATAGAGCTCTCTCCCTGAAATCTGGACACAACCCCATACAGCCTTTCTCTTTCCCGATAAAGTTGGTAAGCAGCCCGTAACAGGCTTTCAGCCTCCTTGTAGCTACAAGCCCAGCTCTGTGTCCCACACTCAGGCCCAAAATAATCCTGAACTGTACTTTGATCCAGCACCTTCTTGGAACATAGGCTAGGTCACATGGCAAAAAACTCCTTCCTCTCTCTCCCAAATCTATTAGGTCAAGGAATTGCCTTTATTTCTCCGGAAGAGGGGAACGTCTTCCTTCAGGACACACGATGCTCTCCGTGGTGGCTTTAACTGTCCCAATATCGTGAGAAGTGAAGAAAACTGAAGCTGCTCTTCCTTTACGACCTCTGTGTCGTGCTGCTCTGTCCATTTCTCTGGGCCCAAAGACTTGCTCTCTTCTCCTCAGCGACCCATTGTGGCTGCCTGTGCCTAACTCTCCTGATAAAACCTGTCTGAGGGTGATTCACTCAGAGTCTTTTCTAAAACCTGCCTTCTTTCATTTATAACAGATACATAAAGAAAAAGCCACCTTCAGAGAAAATGACTTCAAATGTGTAATGAGGCAGACAAAACCACAGACCTGTGACTACCATTTATTTGGTCCATCCTGTGTGCCAGGCTCTACTAAAATGATTAACTTTAAAACTTAGCATCGCCTTGAATAGTCCGATTCTTATCATCATTGTTACCACCACCATTAAAACTTTATGATAAAGACACCCAGTCTTAAAAGGGTTAAAGCAGATTCTGAGACTCATAGCCAAACTTTGGGTAGAGTGCAGGGAATCTTATGAAAGAAAGGGGAGAGAGAAAGACCTGGAGGGGACAGGAGCTCTACAAGGAGAGCAACAGATTACATATATCTGGGCACAGTGGTCTTTTCTGAGACTGATACTCCAACCAAGGACCATTCATGATTAAAACCTAGAACCATGCTCAGATGTAGCCCATGGCAGCTCAGTCTTCAAATGGGCTAGGAAGGGGAACAAAGGCTGTTTCTGACATGAACTCAGTGGCTGGCTCTTTGATCACCTCCCCCGAGTTGGGGGCAGCTTTAAGAAGCCACAGAGGAAGACAATGCAGACAGTCTTGATGAAACCTGATAGGCTAGGGTCAGAGGGAAGGGGAGGAGGACCTCCCCTATCAGTCACTTGGAGAGTGGCATAGGAGGAGATGAGGGAGGGAGGGTGCTATTGGGATGGAATGAGGGAGGGTCTACAGCTGGGATACAACATGAATAAACTGTAATTAATAAAAAAATTTAAAAAGGGTAAATGGACTCCTCAAAGACCAAATAGCAAAAGGTCATTTAGGATAAAAATGTAGACAATTCTTCTAAACTCCAAATTCTACAGCTGCTGTCCCTAGAAAGAACAAGAGAGCTACTGTGATGACTAGCTCCTTCCTGTTTTAAATGCTAGGTTGCAGCATCTACAAATGGCAGTCAGGGAACAGAAGTTCACCTTGAGAAAATACTCTTCAATGCGACTCTTTCCAAGGTGCTGGGGACCTAATAGCTACTTTCACCATACTCAGCTACAATTCCTAACCTATTTGTTTTCCATTGGCAAATTTATTCATGTAACATAAGCCTTTATTTCCTGTTGGTGTGATGTTGCAAATTGCTATTATGCATATTGAAAGTCTCTGCACGCCATAAAATACCAACATTAATCATGAACATAAGTGAAGGGAAAAAAGCCTCTGAAATGTCTGCCTTTACAAAGAAATATTAAGGAGCAAAAATCAAATATTGAATGGTAAGGATGTACTATAATTTAAAATTTTTTTAAGAGACTAAAAAAAAAAAGAGAAAAAAGAAAACGGAAAAAAAAGAAAAGAAAAAAAGAAAAGAAAACCTAAATGCAATGATGTTTGAAATAAAAACAAGCTTCTTAAGCATTCTTCCTCATACCTAGAGTCCTTAAACTGAATTCATATTAAAGTTAATTCCCTTAAAAACTTTTCTTGTGAGTCAAGAAAGCCTGAAATCCCCAGTGATTGAGCTTTGGCCAAGAAATCATGAAACTTGTTTGTAAAATGGAACACTCTTTGAAATTCCTAGGCCTTACTTGAAGGATGTCAGGTCAGTCTGGCAGACACTTTGCTGGCTCCTGATTGCCGTTTTGTCTGAAGTGTGTGGTTCTCTCTTCCTAAAGTGGCTGAATCATCCTGTGTTCTTGTTGAGAAGCCCTCCCTGGATGCCATATCATATCTCTTCATTTTCTTTTTTCAGAAGTGGGTTTTTCTTTTCTAGTCAACTATGTAGCTTTGGCAGAGAAGTGAAGGCTATGCACTTCCAAAGACATCAAAACCAGTTCCATTTCATGACTCAGCACATTGTTCTTTCTTATTATTGTTGATTATACTGGCTTGGGAGCAGCTCACTTAGATGAGATCTGGCAGAAGGGCTGGTTGCAGTGAGTAGGCCAGTTGTAAGTGGGGTCGCTCAGAAATATGTGTGCACAGACATTGTTTACAAGCAAAGCAAAGCAAGCAACCCTTCCTAAACAAACCAGGGCTACGTACAGTGGTGCACATCTTTAATCTCAGTACTTGGGGGGCAAATATAGGCTATTATCTGTGAGTTCTAAGTTAACCCAGGCTCTATAGTGAGACCCTGTCTCAAAAGAGGGACAAGGTGGGGTGGGGCACTCAACAGTTAAACACTCTTGCTGCTTTTACAGGAGACATGGGTTTGAGTTTAAGCACCTGCACGGTGGCTCACGACCATCTGTGACTCCAGTTCCAAGCATCCCACACTCTGTTCTGGCTTCTATAGGCACCAGTCATGCGCATGGTGTACGCACAGGCCAAACGCTCATTCATATAAAATAAACAATTTAAATGCGAAAAGTTGGCAGCTGAGGCTTCATAGGATGAGCCTTTTGATCTTTGTGTGAGACTAACAGTAACATCGACGCTAAGTCATGGGGCTGCTATGAAATAAAATTCCAAAGCATTGGAACAATCGCCACCCCACACACATGTTTAAACCATGGGACTGACTGCTACAGAACACAAAGAGAATCATGGGCAGGGCTACTCTGTCCTTATGGAAGGTTTAAGCTTTGGAAATAATGCTCATAATGATTCTTTTACAAGACTTAGTCTTCTGTTTTATTTTTATGTATGAGTGTGTGTCTTTGGGTTTGCTGTATGTGTATAGGTGCCCTTGGCCAACAGAGGAGAGTTCTGGATTACTTAGAGCTGAACTTACAGATACTCATGAGCTGTCTGTCAAGGGTTCTGGGAACCAAACCTGGGTCCTCTGGAAAAGGACTCTCTAGCCCTCCAGTCTCCATGATGCTGGTTTTTATAAGAAAATAAGATTTGGGGATATAAAGTGAGCCATGTTAGTTCTCTAATGAATTTATGCTTGGAATAAAGCATATGCATGTGCCTTCTGTGTGGTCTATATGGCCAGCTCCATTGTCATAGGTGTTAGAGCATGAAGAAAGATTAGGCATGGATGGGACTGTTTAGAAAGGCTAAAATAATAAACAAGTATTCCCAGTGGAACTTATACAGTTAAACTTTCCAATACCTGTTGGTTTAGGTTAGCATTTGTTATCTTTAAAGTCCCATTTGACTGCGAGACAAATGAGAAGTAAATATGAGAAGAGGTGAAGGAACTGGGGTTACCGTGCTGTGCTCATCCTCAGTAAGGCCACCTTCCAACTGTGAGTTCACAGACCAGCATTGAAGAGAAAACACAAGGAGCCAAGAGCCAAGTGCTTGCCAAGACTTCTGATGACTTTGCATTGTCTGATACTAGTTCCTTATGTAAACAACTGATATCTTTGCTCTCAAGTTCTCTGAGATGTACCTTATGACTTTCAGTTCGCGATCTTTATGAAACATCAAATCCATAGCTTGATTTGGATATATTTTTCTACGATTCGATGTATCTTGCAGATACAGCACTGTCAAATATTGGCTGAATCATTCTTGACCACTCAGGCAATATCTTTATGTGAGACTAACACAAACACTGACTGTAAGTCATGGGCTGCTATGAACTACCATTCCAAAGCACTGGAATTATTGTTACCCCACTCGCTCAGTGAGTACCCTCCTCCAAGTAGTTATTAACTAAATATATTTGATACATACATACATGTAGCACAATTCATAGATTTGAGGAGTTAATTAATCTGGGTTAACATGAATAAAAAGCTGATGTTCAAACAGAGTGGGGGCTTATTTCCTTTGAACATTACATTCCATGGAATATCATCTATACAAAAGCTTTCATCAATGATTAAATATTGAGAGAATATATTGTGTCTGTAGGGAAACTTCTCCTGTCAAAAATAAATCTGATGGCCTATAGCTTAGGCAGGAAATAGAAGGTGGGACATTCAAGAGGTAGAAGGGATCCTGGGATAGAGCCAGACACAGGAGATTTGACTGGCAAGATGTGAGGAGGACAGATGCATGGTGCTCAGGCAGAGGTAACCAGCCACATAGCAAAATGTAGATTAGAATAATGGGTTATTTTAAGTTATGATATAGTCAGAGAAGAGCCTAGCTGTATGGCCTAGGTATTATAAAAATATTTTAAGTCTTATGAGTCATTATTCTGGGTGCTTGGGACTTGGGGAATAACCACTACAACACACAAAGGCTGATAATGAAGTTCAGCTAATACAGGAGAAATAACTGTTAGGGGTTTTCCCATCTGTCCACTCACCACACTGTTACTCTTTTTCCCTCCCATTGTGATGTCCCAGTACAATGTAGGCTCTGTCCTTCCAAACACATCTACCTGTTGCTACCTCAGGTGTCACAAAGGATGTGAAATGTTCATTCTGTAGCAAGTGGTCTTTCTGTTAGCAAGTAGACATGTCAATATACATGGAAAGGTTCAGGGATTTTAAAAAAAAAAAAAGGAAAGAAAAAGACACAGAAAACACTAGTTGCCATACCAAATGAAGCAAAACTTATTTACAAATGACCTTTAACCCCCGTGATCAGCCCAAACAAAGAAGCATCTGTCATCTTTGGGAACATCCAATATTCTTTATCCTGACAAGGGCCTCCAAAGACTACATTCCATTTCAATCTAATTGGCTCCATGCCCTTTCCTTGCCTTCTCCAGCTATGCATGGCAAGCTCTGCTGTCTAGGGAAAGCAAGCAAGCCTGGAGATGTGGGACACCTTGACAGCAGATCAGGGGATGGAGGCAGGGTAGGAGCACTTCTAATTAGAGTATAACTGGGTACATTGATTTCAGCCCTTTGTAAGAACAGGCTACACTGCTGTGCCTGGAATCTCGGAGTTCCTGCTGAGGCTTGTAGCTGAACTTTCCTTTGATCTAGATAAGGCAATGAAAAAAAAACCACTGTTTTTGTTTTTGTTTGTTTTTTGAGTTAGAACATAGCCACAGTCAATGTTTCCAAACCACAAATGAAAAAGTGTGAATGTGTGAATCAAACAGTGTCAATGTTGTGCTCGTTCTCAAGGAAGCAATAACGGGGAAATCCTGGCTGTCTGAGTATTGGAACTCTTCATGCTTCACATGTACACAGAGGTGGGAGCACAGATGTGGAACCGATGACATAGCATGGGACACGTGGGTGGAGTCCCTGTCCTTATGAAGCCTGTGTTTTGATGAGAAGATGAAAGAAGATAAATAAGGTTTTCAGACTATTTTCAGTTCTGCAAAAGAAGTCAGCAGAGCATATGATAACAAGATGGCTGCATAATCATGAGCCGAACAAGGATAACAACAATAGACACATTAAAGTGTTACAGAGGTGGGGAAACCTCCTGAGGTGTCAATCTTATGCAGAGAACTACAGGTAAGGAAGGAATGCTGTCAGCAGGAGGAATAGTCTTCCCTAGGGAAGAACACACCAACTGGTTATCCAATACCAAATGGTCAGCCCTGAACACACAAAAGTCACATAATACAGAGGGAGCAGGTTATATTTGGAATATATATGTACATATATGTATATGTGTACAACAATAATTAATGAATAAAGAAGCCATAAATTTGAAAACAAACAAGGAGGGTTATGTGGGAAGGTTTGAAGGGAAGGGAAAGGGAAATGATGTGACTATATTATAATCTCAAGAAATAAAATAAGTAATTAGAAATACAATGTATGACAATTAGAAAGAAAGTAATGGTATTGTAATTGCTGGCAGACAGTAATTATACAAATTGAGATAAAATATATTAGGAACAAAAAAGCATTTATCATTGTCTGGTAAACCATTTTTACTATTTTCTTGTTCGCTTATATCTTACTTTCCACTAATAAAATACAAACTAAACAAAGGCAAGGATTTTGGCCATTAATCTTTTTTTAAAAATTCCTAGATAGATTCTTTTCATGTGGGAGGTAATATGTACCCACTGAAGTAATGAGTTATGCAAGAAGATCTATTCACCCGACTTGATGACTAGAAAGTTTACCTCTGGAAAAGATGATGATGTCTGATCTAGAAGTGAAGGGAAAGGAATGACCGGGAGACATGAAGATTATTAACAGGAGAAGTATAATTTGAAGCTAAACAGAAGAAGCCAAGATAGAAAAGCAGCTTGACTGTTCAGAAACAAATGTTTGGCTAAGTGTACTTCAGCTACTGTTCAGAGATCACTGTGCTGTGAATGTCTGTGAGCTTGGAGAAGCACATTCTCTTGCCCTAGCAGCAGAAGTCAGAGCCCTGTGTGAATACCCAGCCCTCTTATCAGGTATGGTTGCCAGTCTGGCATCACAGATTTACCATAGGATTCTCTCTCTCTCTCTCTCTCTCTCTCTCTCTTTTTTAAGATTTATTTATTTACTGTGTATACAATGTTCTGTCTGCATGTGCATCTGCACACAAGAAGAAGGCACCAGATCTCAGTATAGATGGTTGTGAGCCATCATGTGGTTGCTGCAAACTGAACTTGAGACCTTTGGAAGAACAGCCAGTGCTCTTAACCTCTGAGTCATCTTTCCAGCCCACCATAGGATTCTTAGGTGGAGAGTGTATAGGTCCCATGGTAAATGACCAATCTTGAGTGTCACATTTTTACAAAGAGGTGAAGGGAAATACAAATGGTAAAATCTTTGACTCAGAATTTTAACAGCCTGGAAAATGAGCCTTTTGAACCACAAATTTTACTGTTGCCTTTTCAGTGACTGAAGCTTAGGGTGTGTATTCAGGTGAAGAGAACGGGGTTACCAGGCATTTTAGAGAGAGCTTACATGAAAAGCTTATCTCCCTTGAAGGGTATGGTCTAGGGAAAGGTTTTCCTTTCTTCAAATTTCTGGACAATTCCAGGGAACATCAGGAATGCCAGCCCGAGATGTAGAAGCCCAGCTTGGCATGACATCAGTTCTATGGTATTATTAAGAATTTGCTTTATATGGTCAATAATATTCTAGTCTGCTCCAGATGATCCCTGCATAGTACGCCTACCATTTCCTCAAACTATGCCCTTTCTTTAGAGAAGTTTTTTTTGTTATCTGACCCTGATTATGTGGGCCCAGATGAGAAGGCCAGGCAAGATCATTGCATAACCAAAGAAGGTGAGACAAGCGTAGACATCAGCAGCTGCCTGAATATTTTTGGAAAACACATTTTCATCTTCAATTTGCACCAGTCCTGGAGCAGAGCTAAGTCATTACAAAGTGTGAGGCTTGTTCATTTCAGCCTGGGATGGACAGCTTGCTTTGTTAAACCGACACTGTCAGATGCCATCCCTTGGGGTGTGTTACCCTATGAGGACTGTGAGAATTTGATTCCTTTGAATTCCCAATTTCTTTATTCACAACAAGTGGAGTGGCTTCCTCTGATTCCAGGGGAAGATTAGAAAGTTTTAAAAAAGAGTCTTTGGAAATAGGAAGTCCTACTAACATAAGCATCATTCCTAGGATTCTTACTGTACATTAGCATCAAGGGCATCAAAGGCACAAACTCTGAGCTTTAAAAATACTAGACATCTCTAGCTCCATTTTCTAAAAGCCATCCCTGATGGGATGAAGTCTCATGGGTGTAAGTGATAGAGTTTACACAGAATGCTAAATGCAGGCATTCAGCAAATGCTTTGCTGAAGTCAGGGTATGATAGGAAGAATATCTATACTGGGCTATGGGTAGCAAAGAACATAACCTTGTCCTCAAAAAGTTTACTCTTTGTCCACAGTTTGGAAAGGAATTTCTCAGACCTTAGAATTTTATGCTCAGGAGTGTTTTGTTTGCTTACAGGTGTGAGGTTATTCCAGAGGGTCTAAAAACGTAGTTTAGGGTTGGGACTTTGAGTCATGGGTCAGGAGGTGCCACCTCATCCTCTAAGAGTGTGAGATCAGATAGGTGGACATTCACTTATGTTTTATTTATGTGAAGGAGCCCCAGTAGAATCTTAGGATAAGGCCTTAGGTAAGCATCCCTGGTTGATAATGTTATAATACATGTTATATGTGTGTGCTGTGAAAGAAATTCTGTGACTCTATAGAAAGAGGGCATTGGGGATTACATTTTAGAGTAATTGTGAGCTTTACTCCCTTGGCCTTGTTTTCTGGCTGATTTTCATTAGTGTCCTTTCCCTGTAATGAAACCTATTCTCAGCAGAACAGCTTTCTGAGAGTTTGGAGAACTCTGTTAGTGAGCTGTTAAAACACAGAGGGCACTTTCGGAAACCCACTAACTTGTAATTGGTATCACAATGAAAGTTGTCTGTGGGATTGGTTCTTTCAATTTTATCAGCTCAGCCCTACTGTTGGCAGCTCTTCCATCTCTTGGAATGGGCCAGTCCTTTTTTTTCCATTTTTTATTTTCATTGTTATTAATTACACTTTATTCACTTTGTATCCCCCTGTGGCCCTCTCCCTCCTCCTCTCCCAATCCCACCCTTCCTCACTCTTCTCCACCATGTCCCTCCCTCCCCAAGTCCACTGATAGGGGAGGTATTCCTGTCCTTCCTTCTGATCCTAGTCTATCAAGTCTCATCAGGAGTAGATGTAGTCTTCCTCTGTGGCCTGGTAAGGCTGCTCCCCACTCAGGGGGAGGTGATCAAAGAGCAGGCCAATCAGTTCATGTCAGATACGGTCCCTGTTCCCATTACTATGGAACCCGCTTCAACACTGAACTACCATGGGCTACACCTGTGCAGGAGTTCTAGTTTATCTCTGTCAATGGTCCTTGGTTGGAGTATCAGTCTCAGAAAAGACCCCTGTGCCAGACTTTTGCCTCCTTGTCTAAGTAACAGACTCTTGGAATGAGCTACCACTGCACCTTAGGTCCAACATGGTGATGAGGATGAAAGGCTAGGGCCCTAGCGCAGGGCAATAAAAATGAGCCAGAACCTTGGGATGGGAGTCAGAGCTAATGAATTGAGCTGTAGACATGGCAGGCAGGAGCCTCCATTCCCTACCATGTCTCTGTTGCATATTTGCTGAATGCTTCTCTCAGGTTGGGGGCAGAGTGAAATCTATCCTGGCCTTGATTTGTATATCTATAACCTGAAGACACTGAATTAAATTGTTGTCGGGGGTAAGAGGATTAATACTCCCTTAGAAAGTCAAATGGGACAGATGTAGGAGTAAACAAGTAGCAGGACAAGAGCCGGCCACAGAGGGCCTCGAAAAAACTCTTCCTAGCAGTGTATCAAAGCAAATATTAAGAAACATAACCAACCCTTTGGCAGAGTGCAGGGAATCATATGAAAGAAGGGGGAGTTAGTTTGACCTGGAGAGGTCAGGAGCTCCGCAAGAACCAAATATATCAGGGCACAGGGGTCTTTTATGAGATTGTCTCTCCAACCAAGGACCATGTATGGTTATAACCCAGAACCCCTGCTTGTATGTAGCAAATGGTAGCTCAATTCTCAAGTGGGTATACTAGTAAGGGGAACAGAAACTATTTTGGACATGAACTCAATGGCTGGCTCTTCGACCTCCCTGTCCCCCGAGGGAGGAGCAGCCTTGCTAGGCCACAGAAGAGGACATTGTAGCCATTCCCGAAGAGAACTGATAAGCTAGAATTAAGATGGAAGGGGAGGAGGTCCTCCGCTATCAGTGGACTTGGAAAGGTACAGGGAGGAGATGAGGGAGGGAAGGGGGGATAGGGAGGGAATGCGGGAGGGGGCTACGGCTGGGACACAAAGTACATAACCTGTGATTAATATAAAATAAAAATGAAAAAAAATTGTTGTCGGGTCCTTGAAGGCTACAGATTTCCTGGGATTTCATGGTTATTGCAGCATGCAATAAAAGTCCCCCAAAGGGACTTGTACTTCCATTTCTGGGTACTGCTGATAGGATGGGCAGCTCAGTTGGCTAAATATAACGTACTCATACTTATTGTGGCCACGGGTCTGAGCTCAAAGAGAGCAGTTTATTGAACAATTTTTCCCATCCACTCCATCCTCCTTCCTTCTTTTGTTTGTAGTGATCACTGTGACTCACTTGTGTGCCAAGCTATCAGCTGACATGGATTCCAAGGATGCTTATGATATGTGGTCTAGGTGGAAACACAGGAGACAGCTTTTCCAGGAACAAGAAGAGCAGCAAAAGAAAGGCAAGGATATTAGAAATATACAGGATGTTGGGATGGTCCATGCTAGACCTATGGACAATGGGAAATTATAAGGGAGATACAAGAGCCTGAAAAGATGACCTGGGCACAGGCAGCCTTGTCTGGTAAGTCGACACATTTTAATCCTACTCCATGGATATGAAGAATCTTAAAGAAGAAAGGATGCCACTATTGTTTGACACGACATATTCTTTTTTCTTTTCTTTTCTTTTTTTTTAAGATTTATTTATTATGTATACAATGTTCTGCCTGCATGTACAGCTTCAGGCCAGAAGAGGGCACCAGTTCTCATTCTAGATGGTTTTGAGCCACCATTTGGGTGCTTAGAATTGAACTCAAGACTTTGGGAGAGCAGTCATTGCTTCTTAACCTCTGAGCCATCTCTCCAGCCCCACATTCTTTATTCTTGTTCTCATCTGTGGTTCTTTAACTCAGTGATGAGTCTGATGATATTTCATGTGATCAACAAATTTTTAAGAACCCACAGTGTGCAGCAGCTAGTGTTTTATGCATAAAAAGGTTTGGAACATAGTTTGAAGTTTCAACCCTAGCACAGTGCTCTGTGTAAATCATTTAGTTCCGACAGAGCCCATCATGGAATCACATACAAAATAAGGATTTTGTAGATGTGGAAAACATAGCAAAAAAGGAAGGTCCTGAAGTCTATGGTGCAGGGACCAAGCACCAAAGACTGCAGAGCCATAAGTCTCTGTTCAATAAATCTACAAAAATTTTCAACACTGACCCATCAGAAAAATACAAATCAAATTAGTGCCAAGATCCTCTGGTCTATCTCAAACAGAAAGCTATCATAAAGAAGTTGAACAACAAACTCTGGTGGGGATACAGGAAAAGAGGAACTTTTAAATAATATTGCTGGAAGATAATTTAGTGAAGATATTGTATAAATTCATGTGGACGTTCATCAAAACTCAAGAACTGAATTATGACTCTGCTAAACTACTGTTAGTTGAACATCTGAGTGAATCTAAATGAACACACACACAGATACCTGCATATTCTGATTTATAAAGTACTTCTCTAAAGAGCTAAGTTATGGAATCTGGGTGTCTACCAAAGCTTGGCTAAAAAAGGAAAATGTAATAAGCAGAACAGAATACTATTTAACTGTTAAAAAGAAAGAAATGATGTTACTTGGAAAATGGTAGAGCTAGATGATCATATTAAGCAGAAGAAGCCAGGTCTAGATAAACAAAATTCCCATTTTCTCTAACATGTGGAATCCAGACTTACCAACAACAAAAATAATACTTGGAAGCAGATGTGAGGGGTGGATGTGAAGTGGGGGGGGGCTTCCTCTTCTGAGGAATAGGGGAAGGGTAGAAAAGATGGGGGAGAGAAAGGAGGAAGAAGGGAGAGTGAGACAGGGAGGCAAGGAGGGTTGGGGCTACAACCAGGATGTAAAGTGAATAAATAAATAAATGGACTGTTAAAAAAAAAAGTAGATGTGAGACTCTCAGATAAGAGGAAAGGAGATAGATAGAGACAGAAACAAGCAAAAGGGGGTGAACAATTCCAAAGCAGAT
Source organism: Pachyuromys duprasi (assembly GCA_028658305.1). Classification (NCBI taxonomy): domain Eukaryota; kingdom Metazoa; phylum Chordata; class Mammalia; order Rodentia; family Muridae; genus Pachyuromys; species Pachyuromys duprasi. Next base: position 31,593,266 of record CM053757.1, on the reverse strand, counting down.
GGCAGACACACACAAGTAAATATGATAACAAAGCCTCACTATTTTGTACAATGAATACATGTTAATAAAAAGTCAAGGAACTATGTTTCCAATGTAAGAATTGGAAAATACCAAAGTAAATCCACTTTCATAACAGGAAGAAGATAAAGACAAATATAGAAATATTAATAGTTAATTATACATATGAAATTACTCAACCCCAACTTGTTTCTTTGAAAAGATTAATGTGCTTTGTAAAGTACTGTTTGGCTGAAGAAGATACAGAAAATAAAACACTGTTGTTACCAAGTACTCTGCACTCTTCAGGATGAAAAGGTGATAAAAAAGAATGTTATGAATTTCATGGCAATAAATTTGATAACTAACAGTGAACAATTTTCTGCAAAACATTAAATGGCAAAAAATTGACCCTAAAAGAAACAGAAAAAATACAAATAATATTATACAAGTTACAAAATTTAATTTAAAAAATTTTGGGACTAGAGTGATATCCGTGGTTGGGATCATTTGCTGTTGTTTCAGAGAACCCAAGTTTGGTCCCTAGCACCCACACTGAGTGGCTCCCAATCACTTGAAACTCCAGCTCCAGGGGATTCTTCATCCTCCTCTGGTCTCTAAGGGCACTCCCCCTCAGTGAACATACCCACTCCCACACAAGCACAGTGCTATACATGAATAAAAAGAAAACCAAAATCTCCTTAACATGAATAGGCATCGGTGGCCTCACTGTGGGTGCCACGTAACATTTAAAGTGAAGTGAGGCAAGTCATATGCAAATTCCTTTGGAAAATATAAGAGATGGGAACTTTCTCAAATTGTTATTACTAATACATCAGATGGAAGCTCTATACCAATATCTCTAATGCGCACAGGCTAAAAATCCCTAACAAAATGTTAGCAAATCAAATCCAGTAAGACACAGAAAAGGTAGAAGATTGTGGCCAACTAGGAGAGATTCTACAAAAAAAAATCAAGATAGGATTTAGCATGTAAAACTCAATTTATTTCATTATATTAATAAACTAAAGGAAAAATCCAGTACCAAAATAGATAAAATCTTTTGACAAAATCTAACTTTGCTTACGAAGAAAAACCTAAGCATACTGGTGATGAATGGGATCTTTAAAGTTATATATTAGTATTGTGTGTGTGTGTGTGTGTGTGTGTGTGTATTCAGAGGGGCTCATGCAGGGAGGTTAGAGGGCAGCTTTGTGGAGTTGGTTCTCTCCTATATTTATGTAAGTTCTAGGGCTAACCTGGGTTGTCATGTTACATGATAATTATTTTAGTTGCTGAGCCATCTAGCCAGCTCTATATGGAATCTTTTTTTTTTTCCAATTCATAAGGATATCTTATGTGATTGGATTTCAGCCAATAGCATACTTGGTCATGAAAAAAAAATGAATGTGTTCCCCCAAGATCAGGATTAAGACAAGGATATCTTTCCCCACAACTCTTGTTGAACTTTGCGTTAGAGGAAATCAGGCAGTGTGCAAAAAGTAAACCACATTATTAAAGGTAATATAGATTCAAAAGGAAACTGTAAAATTGCCTTGATTTGTGCACAGTATGAAAATATATATTGAAAATCCTTAAATGTAGTGGAACTCATAATAGATACAGTTGTAAAATATAAGGTCAATCTATAAAAATCAATTATATTTGTATAGCTAAAAGAAAACTAACATTGGAATTTACATATGTAGGAATAATACAATAAAATACCAAAGAACAAATATAATTAAAATTTCTGTACTGTCATTTATCATAAAATATTGATTAAAGAACAGAAAAATTAAATTAATGAAGATTATATACTATGTTGATGGTTGTACTATACACTCAATGATATCCAGTCAAAGCTTTAAACACTTTTTGAATGTTGCTATCAAATCACATTTAAGGACATGAAACAGTCACCACAATTTTGGAAGCGAAGATCCTTGACAATTTAGTCTATGACTTTAATAGTTACTATAAGTATAAAATATTACAAGAAAGTATTATGTTAAACATAGATAGGTCAACAGAATACATTAGATAACATAAAAGTAGGTCTCCATTGGTAGGTTATTGTTATTATTTTTAACTAAAAGTTCCCTGCTAACTCAATGAGGCGCGGTGGTTTAAATGAGACACTATAGGCTCATGTATTTGATTGTGTTGTTGGGGGTGTTATAGAACTTAGAGCCTGGAGTCCTGCTGGAGAAAGTACGCCCCTGGGGGGTGGGTTTTAAGGGTTTATAGCCTCACTTCCCATGGAGTTCCTTCTCTCTGTTTCATATTTGTAGATGAAGATGTGGCCTCTCACCTTCCTGCTCTAACTCTCTGCTGCCATACCTCCCACATCCATCACGGACTCTCCTTCAGGAATTGTAAGCCAGAAAAGACTCCTCTTAAGTCGCTCCTGGTCATGGTATTTTACCATAGCACTGAAAAGTAACAAATACAGAAGTTGGTACCAGGAAATGAGGAGCTGTTGCTGTGAAGAAATTGAGTGTGTTGTTTTTGAGGAGAAGACTTGAGGCACTGGAACAGAAAAGTGGTTGAATACTGTAAGCAGGGCTTTATCAGCCATTCTGGCAGCTGTCGGGATGACAGTGGTGCTGAGAATAGCAAACTTTGGACGTGCTGCAGCTCATGAGGTTTCAGAGGGTCATGAAGCTCCTATGAGCAACTGGTCTAGAGGCCATTCATGTGATATTTTGGCAGTCTGTTGTCTTACCAACTTGCTTGAGACTAAATTAAAAATTTCTTTGTTGGCTTGGTTATTACTGGTAACTCTTGTGCATACCCACAACGAAAAAGACCAAAGGGAGCAGAAAGAAATACAAAATGTACAGCCTGAAGAGAAAGAGAGAAGCAGGATGCTTTACATTACAGCCAAGACATGAGTTGAAAGGGCGGCTGTGATTGTTAAGGAGGGTTAGTTTCATTAAGTATAGACTTTTTACTCTACACCAGAACAAAGGGACTTGCCTTTGCAGCAAGTCCCCACCTAGCTAAGTTTCCAGCTGTGAAAGATGGAAGCTCAAGGGGTTTTCTGCTCCTAAAAGGCAACTGCATACAAACACTGCTAATAATAGGATTCAAGGGGACAAAGGTTCATCCTGAGATGGCAGTGGAACTTAGCAGTACCATGCACACGTTACTGGTTTTGGAAGCATAAAGAATACAAAAGTGATAAAATTATATTTTTCCCAAAGTTTGAGAGAGCCACTGAAGCCATAAAATGTGTGGCTTTGTTACTACTAAAAATAACAAAAAAGGAACTACTTACTGAGAAATTCAACAATGTGAATCCATTTCAGACACTATTCTGCATCCATTTATATGCATTTCTAAAAAAGGTAAAACCCTAATGATGGAAGGTAGATCCATGGCTTATATCTAAGAGTAAGAAAGAGACAGGATGGTAACTGCAAAGGGTCTATGCTTGGGGGAAAATTTTTGATGGTGTTGGAAAATTCCTGTCTTTTTTTGTGATGGTATTAATCTAAAATATATGAAATTTGTCAGAGATAGCCTCTGTTACCCTTACTAGGGAACCCACTTAGACACTGAGCTGCCATGAGGTACATCTGTGCATGGGTTCCAGGTTATCTCCATGAATGGTCCTTGCCACAGAAAAAGACAATACAACCAGTCCTGATGAGACCTGAAAGGCTAGGGTCAGATGGAAAGGGAGGAGGACCTCCCCTGTCAGTGGACTTGGGGAGGGGCATGGGAGGATAAGGGGGAAGGAGTGTGGGATTGGGAGGGAATAAGAAAGGAAGCTGCATCTGGGATTCAAAGTGAAGAAATTGTAATAAATAAAAAATAAATTAAAAACATTTAAAATACATAAAATTACTAGTGGAAGGTAGATTAGATCAAATCACATTATATTCATGTAATAAATTCTGCAACCATAAATAAAAACATGTCAGCAAATTTTATTCTTTTCTATTATGTCAATATAATGGGTTATTCAATTCAAATATGTATGATAGAGGTGAGAATAGCCTTTGGAAGTTCAGCAAAGATGAGAAGAGTCATACTTTACTCCTGCTTTCTTCCTATGTGAGTCATAGGTCAGCCAGGAGTATATCTAATTTTATACTGATATCTTCAAGTGTATATGATGCACACCCTAATACACTGATGTACATTTGTTTAAGTAATTTAGTGGTTCCCCCCTGCCATCCATCTGCTCCCAGAACATATTCCCCAGAGAATACACTGGTGAAAATCATAAATAGCACCTAGAACCCCTGCACAGATGTAGACTATGACAGCTCAGTCTCCAAGTGGGTTCCCTGGTAATAGGAACAGGGACTGTCTCTGACATGAACTCAGAGGCTGGCTCTTTGATTACCTCCGCCTGAGTGGGGATCAGCCTTACCAGGCCACAGAGGAAGACAATGCAGCCAGTCCTGAAGAGACCTGATAGGCTAGGGTAAGATGGAAGGGGAGGAGGACCTCCCCTATCAGTGGACTTGGGGAGGGGTATGGAAGGAGATGAGGGAGGGAGGGTGGTATTGGGAGGGGCTGAGGAAGGGGGCCACAGCTGGGATACAAAGTGAATAAATTGTAATTAATACAAAAATAAATTAATTAAAAAATAGCCACAGTCCCTCCAGCTTTAAATCCCCCAAGCCCACTCAAAACGGATCCTGTGTTTCCAGACCCCCATTTTGACAGCACCGCCCCCAGAGGGACTCCAACTTTAACTGTCCAGGGTTATAAAAATAAAATCATGCACATATTACCTTTGTCAACTTAATAGATTTTTCAAAGGTAATTTAGACCAAAGTTGATTTTTTTTTTTTGCTTTGTTTTTAGGGTCAACTGTCAAAACTCATTCTTCTATAGCACCTTGACTGAAATTCAAGGAGAACCATAAACCTTCGCAGCCTGCATGCCATTCTATGCTTGTCCACCTTTGATGGCGAAGCTGTTACTTGGCAAAGCATTTCATTTCATTATGGATGGTTTCCTGACTGTGAAGTTATGTTGTGACTGTCACTTATTGGCCTTGGTTCTGCCCCACTGAGGGTTTACAGTTTTTCAATAAAGGTTCTCTTTAAGTATCTGAAAGGCTCTCTGGTTTATTTGGAACGCTAAACAATGCCATCACTAACTTTTTTTTTCTCTTCTGTAACTGGTCCAGAAATGGCCAATACCCCCAACCCCAAACCAGTGTTGAATTAGGCTCTATTACTTTGGAACTACCTGTCAACAGTTTACTTAATGCTAATTATTGCAAAGTATGGAAGGCTTTTGAGTATCAAGAGTTCTTGCAGTATTTATCTCTTTCCTAATTTATCCCTGCAAGAATAATTAGCAGCAGCAAGAGTTCTCAGACCTCTGGTTGACCCTATTCCCACCCTGCTGTCAATCAGCTTTGGAAAGTGTACCATCCCTTGACAGCTCTTGATTGCCATGGCTCTCATCTCAGTAGGATGTGATAAGCTCATGGAGTAGAAATGGCTTCCCTGCTCCTTGCTCCCCTTCCATTAGGAACCTATTTGCAATACAGAAATCATCTTTAGGAAGTTGTGTGTAATCTGTAGACAGTCTCTGCTGCTTCCAACAGTGGGCTGAGCCCTCTCTCTCATGCTTGTGGAAATTGCTCTCCTGGATACAGTCATGCATTATGAACTGTTCCCAAGTAAGCATATCAGTAACTGTCATCCTCCAAATAGTCTTTTACCCTAAAGAGCGAGGAAGGAAAGACAACTAGCTCTGAAGAAACCCTTCTGCACACTTAGGAAACAAAATGCCTATATAGAATGCACTGATGCCTCTTACTGTACTAATGCAATTAGTCAATACATTTGACCTCCATAGAGGTCCAAAGGAAGAATACCGACTCTGCTTTCAGCTATCCTCAGGGATCATTTATATTGCTCTCTTCTTGTCTAGGAATACGTTAGCAGAGATTGCAGGTTAATCCCCTTTGTAATTTACTATCATCAGGAACAAATACAGTTAACAGTAGCAGCCTACAAAGAACAAGGAATCATTGATCAGTTAAACTTATTTTGTACTTTATTCTTCTAAAGGTCTTTTCTATTCCTAGAGCTCATGTGAGCCTCTTATTATTTTTACAAGCAATTAGAGGTGGATAATATTGGGGCTGGGAAGATGGTTCAGTCTGTAAAACTGTTTGACTTGCAAGGACCTGAGTGCAGATTCTCAGCACCCACATGAAAGTTGGCTTATAATCTCATTGGGCAGGCTGGAGAGATGGCTTAGAGGTTAAGAGCACTGGCTGCTCTTCCAGAGGTTCTGAGTTCAATTCCCAGCAACCACATGTTGGCTCACAACCATCTATAATGAGAACTGGTGCCCTCTTCTGGCTTGCAGGCATAAGTGAGCACTGTATACATAACAAATAAATACATCTTTAAAAAAATTTCATTTGGCCAGATTCCTGGAGCTCATTGGTTAGCCAGCCTAGCTAAATTAGTAAGATCTGAGTTGAGTGAAAGACTCTGTCACAAAGAAGAGTGACTGAAAAAGACACCCAATGTTGACCTCTTATCTCCATACTCACATGCACATGTGTACATACATGTACATGTACACAGAGAGAGGGGGAAAGAGAGAGAGCAACAGAGAGAGAGAGAGAGAGAATGATCTTAGTTACATTTAACCCTGATAAAATGCCCTAGGAGCTGAGTGAGTAGCTAATGATAGCAATTAGAGACGAGTCTGGATCTCAGATCGGTGTAGTTAGAGATCTTAGAGGTCTTTTTATAAGCTGTTTTCTATAGACCATTATCATAATCATCATCATCTAGATAACTATTATTGTTGAGCTATTTATTAAGCATTTACTAAGTTCTAAGCTTTGGGCTGTGTACTTTACAAATGTTATTTATACATTGAACCATCATAATAAGCATATACAGAAGATACATGGACTATGAACATAGAATACGTGAGATTTAAATAAATTCCTTGGGTGATCACTTCCAATGCATGATGGACTGATATAGAATCCCAAGAAGCTGATGAGCTCTCTGACTCTGAACTTAGTAGGATTAATGATATATGATATCTGTTTCTGGTACCTAGAGGGCTAGATAGCCTGGGCACCATCTGCATCAATGGGAAGAAAAATATCTTGAGATGTGTGCCGTGGCAATCCTTTTCTCACACTAATAATGTACAGGGCTGGGATTATGAGCCAAGCCTGTGTATTCCAGGCTTGGAGGTGTTAGCACACTGTACACGAATGGCGCTCTTTCCGTTACCCAGACCTCTCACGACTGGTCACCTACACAAGAGAAATAGGACTTGATGAGATACGTTTAGGTTGTGTTGGTTAAAAAAAGAAAAAAGGAAAAAAACCCAACCAACCAGCAACTTTTCTGAACTCTTTGTAAGTCTCACATGGTTGGATTCCTCATACTGGAAATGTGAGTAGCAAGGAGTGCAGGCTGGCTGGTGATAAAAAGGTAACAGGTACTTTACTCTGGCTGACGTCCACCCATCCCATGGCAAGACTTTATATTTCAGTTGTTGAGCAAGTACATATTAGCAAGAAAATAAATAATAATAATAATAATAATAATAATAATAATGACACCAATAATATTGTTCAGCCTCTTTGTCATCCTGAAGTCAAGCATCATCACTGCAAAGGGCAGTGGCAGTTACTTTCTATAAATGGAAATCAGGACAGAGTGTTCCAGGGCCTATGTAAGTACTCAGGGAGAGAAAGCAGTCATGGCTGGTTTGGAGATAAGTGAGGGGGATTTGCTGACTTTTATTTCTAGTTGGGTTCATTGTAGAAATTCTGTACACGTTGTTGTCATCTTGGCTAGTGACCTGTGAGTGACTGAAAGGTATAATGATATCACTTCTAATTGAATTTTTTTGTTTTTAAATCTGTATTTTGGTAGAAGTTCTCAAAGTAGTCCCTTGGAGGACTGGAGTTATTACTTGCAGATACTTTTGGCTGAAATAGGAGGAAATGGAATGAAGTAATGATTAATAGTGATGATAATTGTGCTGATGATAGAGGTAAATTATGTGTTGAGTCCTTTCTGTGTGTATAGTGCATTGAGGAACACTTTATACATAATGTCTTAATAAATCTTGTCTATGATTTTATAGGGCTGGTATTTTTATCTTCCATAATTTCCAAAAAATAGAACTAAAGCTGATACTTAAAGTCTTAGGCAGAAAAGTTCAGTTCTTCTTTGCAATGAATAGTAATGAATGCAGAGACTGTACGTTGCTCAAAGTGCTGAGAATAAGGGACAGCTGATTGCTCAGCACTGAATAAGATGTTTATATCTACTCCCTCTAAGGCTCAGGGAATATCACAAAGAAGCAGAAAGAATAGAAGAGCCAGAAGTTAGAAAGAGGTTCTGCAAAATGCTATCCACTGGGCATGACACAGTCATGAAATCATGATCTCCCAGAAGCTGTGGTTGTCTGCACAACGCCTGCATAAGACTAGGTTTATCACAGGCCAATCATGGCCTATGGAGAAGTTCATGGAGGAGTAGGGGATGGAGAAGGTCCTGGGTGAATGTGTATCGTTTGTCTTGAGGATGACCATGTCAGCGATTCCAATGCTTCAGACACATCGGAATGGCAAAGCCTTCCCTGGGTAAGTATCAGGGAACTAGCAAGCTGTCCCCCAGTCTGTGTGTGGGTGTTGACAGTATATACATGAACTGCTGACCATACATTCTTCTTTCCAGATGTTACAGAAAATTAATAAACAACAACAACAACAATAATAATAATAATAATAACAACAACAACAATCTTTCAACCCCCTTGTCATCCTGAATTCAAGCATTATCACTGCAAAGGGCAGTGGCATTTACTTTCTATAAATGGAAATCAGGACAGAGTGTCCAAGTCCTATGCAAGTGCTCAGGGAGAGAAAGGAGTCATGGCTGATTTGGGAGATCCTGGGACTTGCTGACTTTTATTTCTAGTTGGGTTCATTGTAGAGATTCTGGACACCTTGTAGACACCTTGATACTGGTCTTCTACAGAGACTACCTACAGAGATAAGTTAAACCTACCTTCCCCATTCACCTGTATACAATAAACCTACCTCCTCTACCCAGGTATAAAAGAAATGTGCTGATGAATTTCCAGGCTCTTCCTACTGTATCCATTAGAATGTATGGACCACTCAACCCAACCTTTCTGGGTGTCTGTCCTTTCTTCACTTTCTCCTTGCTCGGGTCAATCCAAAGCAGTCCAGGTCACGGCATTGGGATCTTGACCTTCCATGCTGAACTACTGGCTGCTACAGGTTTTTGGAGAGATGGCATCATTGTCAATTGAGCACCCACAGGTGTCCCTAACATTCTCTAGTAAATAGTTCTAACCTCTAGGTCATGTAGCTGGCCCTAGTTTAACTTAATAGTTCACAAAATTAAACAAAAAGGCAGGAACCTTGGAAAGGGAATTATAAGGAGGAGTTGGTATTAGTAGGGGTGAAAAAGAGTAATCAAAATGCATTATATATGTGTATAAAATTGTTAAAGAACAAGTTAAATTAATAAAAGCCCAAACAACCAAGCCAAACAGAAAAATAAGCTGAGAGCCTCAGAAACTAACCCACAGTCATGAAACAGTAAACAGATAGGTGAGCCAGAACATAGACAGCCTGTGGGGTGATTATAGTTTCAGCCCTAAAAAACCAAGCACAGAACCTGTGCTTTAAGCAGCTAAGTAGTCATTACTTGAGAAAGTTGATGGGAGAAAGACAATTTGATGGCTTATAGCAAGAGAAAGGCTGTCTGAGTGAGTTAAGCTTCTTAGCTAAGACATTTGACATTTATTTTCATTTCTCCCCCAGCTTCACCACCGTGGGAAGAGAGGAGGAGTTGGAAGCAACAGGAGGTGGAAAGAGGTCAGTCCACAGGATGGCTGAGCTAAACATTGCAGCAACTCATTTGAGGGCATAGTGCCCAGAGCAAAGTAGAAGGACTGCGAAGGACTGTGACCTGGGCTTCAACCTAAGTCCCAAGAAGCCCACCAAGAAATAGCTTTAGCAGCTCAAAACAAAACTGAGTTAAATTTTTAAGTCACGAGAAGGATCTTAACGAATCATGGAACTAAATATCACCTCTTGCTATGTGGTCTCAGTTGGGGCTCATTTGAAGTTATTTTTGATTGTCACTAATGGTGTGTGTGTGTGTGTGTGTGTGTGTGTGTGTGTGTGTGTGTGTGGTGTTAGTGACATGTGAGCAGAGGCTGGAAATGTGCAACCCACAATGTACAGGACAGTCCCAGAGGAGAGTTACCAAGTCCAAACTACGAATGTCAAGGTTGAGAACTGGGCTCTAGCTCAGCTCTTTAAAAGCTTAACATCTCCCACTGTTCTTATCAGAACCCAGAATTACTGCCCACTACCAGTCTCCTGGGAGAGGCCCCTACCTCTGGATGTTGTCATTCCTCTTTGGACTCAGGACATAGCTCTCTCCCTTTCCCAGGGACTGCATGTAGGTATGTGTACCTCGCCAGAGGCAGGACTTTCTGACCAGGTTCCCAGAGTCTACCTTTTCTGACAATGACACCCAGCAGCCCTGTGGTTCAGGCTCTAGATCCTCTCCTCCCTTACATCAGTGAGCTTGATAAGACAACAATATGTTTTCTTCATAAAGACAGTAAAATTTAGACTTGGTCTTTCTTTACCACACAAAAGACAGGGCAGATTTTCTGCAAATTTAGAGAGGAATATCTAGACTATCCTGCCCTAGAATCTCAGGCTTTAGGGAAAATTCCTCTTCAAAAGACCCTGTGAAATACTTCATGACAAGGTAGCTAGGGCTGAGGTTCAGTGACAGGTCTGTGTGACCATCAAGTGGGACAGACGTTTCACACATTAAGTCCCCTCTGACAGCAAAATCACACTGATTTAAAATGACTCTAAATTACAAGCTACCCAGTGTTTCAGTTCCTGGCTGTCATTTGCAGTCAGCTGCTTCTTGTGTGACTGCTTTCTGTGCTGAACTGGAGACTGGGGTGGACAGTTGGGCAGTGGGATGGGGAAAGCTCTGGGCTCAGAGATTGGTTCCTGACTACCACACTGAGAGATGCTGTCATCTTGAACAGCCAACTTAATGTCTCTGTGCCTCAGTTTCTTTGTGGGTTTGCTGGGATGCCGAGTCACTATGGAAAAGTCTTAGGACAAAAAGTACCTGGCACCAGGCAGGTTCTCAGCAAGCGTTAGCTGATGCAGTTATTGCCATTGTCAGCATTATTATGCCTTGGGAACACATAATGGACACCAGCTGATTCTATTTTATATGCTGACATTCGAGAGAAGACTTCACTTTTTTTTAAAAAAGGTTTTCTGCTAAAAATAAATATGAAAAACCACTGGGTACCTTCATTTTCACATCAAGAGCTTTTAAGATTAAATGACACCCAGCATTAAAGGTAGATTTCCTTTATTCTGAAGTATGAATGAAAATTGGCCTGTGATGAGGGAGGGGGATCCATATTACAGTCTCAGGCCACCAGATGCAGAGCTGAGGAGGGACCTTCAGCTTTCCTTGCTTTTTTTTTCCCCAGAAGTTTATGCAGTCCTCCACATTACCCTCACTGTCCTTCAGTTTACTTTGCTAAAGATACCATCCAGCACAAGTGGGCTGGTAGTCTCTGTTCCACCTGCATAGTTGATTACATTTGCAAAGCCCTTTTCCAAAACAAGGTTGCATTCACAGCTCCTGAGAGTTGGAACTTGTGGAGAAACGCAAGTTGACACATACCAGGCTGTCTAGAAGGCTTGTGTCTGTGTAACAGTTCAGCACTGGGGTGGCACAGGGGAGATTAAAAAGACACTACTGAAGAATTCATGGTTATGAGTTGAAGACAATAACGATGAGACTTAGCCCACTGGAATTGTTGGGAGCACAGTGGACTGGGATGCATGCCCTTGATCACGGAATAGGCTGCTTATCTTAGCATGTGTCACTGTGTGGGACTCAGATCCAGAGATGCCAGAGCTGGTGAGGAGCAAATTGTCTCCTCAATTGTCTTGTAAACATCTTGTCTAGATGTTTCCCCCCCAAATATGTTAGCAGCCAAAATAATTACAGATGGACTTGAACTTTCAGACTTCAAGATACTGTGAAAACAACATTTGATTTAGGCGCTTTCAATATAAAGGGATCAGATCTTCCCTAAATCTTCATAACCACCTCCTGTTTTCACATCAGTGTCATAGGGGTGTATAGATTCTGGCCTCTCTATACAGGAGCCATAAGAACAGCTCTGAAGAAAGCACCGGAACTTAATCCAGTGCCTCATACACAGACTTAGTTTAAAGCTTGGCTGTTGTCCTTGCTAGTATTTAAAGTGGACCCAGGCTTTGTCCCCACTCCAGTGAGCTCTTTCCCAGACTGTCTCACTCACTTCTCTGTATTAAGAATCACTCTGATACCGAATGTCTTATTTAGAGAGGAGCTTGCACAAAGGGGTTAAACATAAGGAGAGAGAGTACTCAGCCCTAGTGTGGATGAGGTATTTTTCTTTCTTTTTTAAATTTGTTTTTATTCACTTTACATCCTTGTTGTGGCCCTGTCCCTCCTCCCCTCCCAGTCCCTCTCTCCCTCTCACACCCTCCATCCTCCCCCCCCTTTTTTTTTGAGAAAAAGGGGAACTCCCTTTCCCTCCCACCCCAGCTCATCAGTTTGCATCAGGACTGAGCAGGTCCTCCTCCCCTGTGGCCTGGCAAGGCAGTCCTGCCAGGGAGAGGTGATAAAAAACCTAGCAAGTGAGTCCCATGTGTGATGCAGTCCCCACTCCCTTTACTAGAGGACCTACAAGAAGACGAAGCTGCCCATCTGTTACTTGGGTGAGGTATTTTTCTAGCAGTTTTAAATCAATTCACTGAAATAACGTTTAGAACCACCAGATGGTGTCGCTCAACTTCCCAGTTTGTATGTCTAGTTTCTTAATCTAAGCTGGTAGCGTTTCCAGGGTGAGTGTGGCTCCCGAATCATCTGAACTCTCACTATGCTCTCTGAAGTGATTATGAGCAATCTTATCTCCCATTAGATGTGCCAGTGAGAGGGGTGGGTGGAAGAGGGGAAGGTCAGCTGTCCAATGTCACACAGCAAATGACATGTTAACTTAAGGTTCTAAACAGTGATGACGACCTGGTTGCTTCTAACTCAGTCTTGTTCTCAGATGGGATTATGTTGGCTGCTAACGTATTTTGGGGAAAACATCACTGGTTAAGTTTACAAGATGACTGGGAGGATTTCACTTATAGGTTGGAATATTTGCTCCTCACCAGCTCTGGCATCTCTGGATCTGAGCCCCACACAGTGACACATGCTAAGATAAGATAAGCAGCCTTTTCTGTGATCAAGGGCATGCATCCCAGTCCACTGTGCTCCCAACAATTCCAGTGGGCTAAGTCCCATCGTTATTGTCTTCAACTCATAACCATGAATTCTTCAGTAGTGTCATTTTAATCTCCCCTGCGCCACCCCAGTGCTGAACTGTTACCCAGACACAAGCCTTCTAGACAGCCAGGTATGTGTCAACTTGTGTTTCTCCGCAAGTTCTAACTCTTAGGAGCTGTGAATGCAACCTTGTTTTGGAAAAGGGCTTTGAAAAATATAGCCAAAATAAGATGAAGTCACACTGGATTGAGTGGACTCTAACCCAGGGTAAAGCTCTTCTACAAAAAAGAATGGTTCAACAGTTCTCAGCCTGTGGGTCGTAACCTCTTTGGGATCAAATGACCTTTCCACAGGGGTTACCTAAGACCATTGGAAAACACAAACATCTACATTATGATTCATAATAGTTGTGAAATTTTAGTTATGAAATAACAGTGAAGATAATTTCACGGTTGGGGCATAACAGAAGGAAGTGTGTTAAAGAGTCCCAGCCTTAGGAGTAGATGGACATAGAAACAGAAGGGACATGGCCATGAGAAGACAGAGACAGACATGGTAGTAGTGATTGCTGCCCCAGCCCAGGGCACCTGGCCTTGCACAGCCGGAAGAGCAAGGAAGACTCTGTCATTACTGGGCACTGGGGAGTCTACTCCCATTGCTCCATCGATTTCCAATTTCTAGTCTGTACAACCCAAGAGAATCTATTTCTGTTTTTTAATACATCTTGTTTGTGCTGCTTTGTTATGTAAATGCTAGGAAATGAGCTCACAGCGTTCCTATTCATCCTTTTAATTTGCTTCTGTGCCTCAGTTTATTTTGTGTGTGAATGTGGAGGTTAGAGTTCAACTTCAAGTATCTTCTGTAATAAGCCCCCACCTTGTTTTAAAAGACAGCATTTCTAACTTCTATGGAGCTTACTGATTCATCTAGGCTGACTAGCCAGCTAGAGAGCTCCAGGGATCTAATTGTTTTCATGTCCCCAGTATCAGGATTACAAACATAGGCCACCAAACCCAGCATTTTGTCATGGTTCTACGGACTGAACTCGGCTTCCCGCTTACGTGGCCAGCCCTTTGCAGGCTGGGCCTTCTTCCTAGCCCTGATTTTCTTCAGTGTTTTTCCTTCTTTCCCCCTTTCACTCCCATCCATCTTCCAGCATGTTTCTACAGTCCATCTTCCTGTGTGTCTCAAGACTGCCATTCCTCCAGGCACAAAGGGTAGACAGCCTGTCTGAGCTTCAGAAGTCAGGAGGGAGTAAAGAGAAACAGCTATCTGCAGGTGTCGAGTAGCTTACAGCTGGATGGCAGCAGCCACCAGGCTGCCAGAAACAGCTGTAAGGGCCTGACATCTGTAGTGTGGATCTTGGCAGTATCATCTTTGGAAGCTGTGAGAACAACAAGCTTGCTTAGGACTTCATGTGAATTGGCCCAGACACTTACCCTCCCTCCCCGGCCTCTTAAAATTGACTTTTGCTGCTTCTTAGCATTCAGCAGCAGCCCTCGCTGGTAAAGCTTAGACAGACTGTGTGTTCCCTACAAAGCAGGGCACTGACAGCTTTTTTTTTTCTTTTTCTTTCCTCATTGCTTAATCTGTCCACTTCCTGATACTAATGGATTTTTAAATAAGCCTAGGACAATTGATAGCATTTCCCAATTAAAACCAAATACCCTTCATCCACCCTTCACACAGCCGCTCTGTACAAAGAAAAAGTTCTGGGAGTAGAGCACAAACTAAGAGCTCTCTGATTCTCCTGCCTCCTGCCTCCTCTGCCTGCAGAGGGGACTCTACCCTCTACCCCCATTCTCAGTAGAGATGGCTTCTGTGGAAGTACTCAGCAAAGTAGGAGAAACATACAGATGCCTCCCCCAAGTGCTTCAGCCTGAATCTTCTAAGCAGTATCAGGACTAGAATCAGACACAAGACTTTCCCTCATCCTTTCTCAAGCTTGTTGATGTTTGACTGCCACTGAGCTTATGTGCCTCTGTCAGGATTGTAGGAGACTATTCTTCAGCCATGGTAGCTGACGGGGAATTTGAAGGTGGGGTGATGGATTTTTGTTTTACTCAATGTTCTCTGCCGAGTCAGTGCCTACTCTGGGCTAGGCCCCTTGTATAAATGATCTCTAATCTTATTACATTGTTTTCTTTACAGATGGGGAGATGGATACTCTGAAAAATTGAATGAGTTGGCTGAGACCATGTACTGAGTAAATGCCAGAGATGAATCTAGGTAGATGAATGCAAATCTAGGTTATTTTGGTGCTTCTTGGAGTGGATGTGAGTTAAGCAGCCATATTTAAGGACTGTGTTCAAGGCTACTTTACTCCTTTGGAGGGATGGTTCATGGAAGGTGCAGGGGTGAGGCTCTTCATTCAAGGTCTTAGTCATATTGGAGAAGAAATGCTTGGCAGTTTCAGTTCCATGATTTTCATGGGGTTCAATCTTCTCAGACCTTAGTGTCCTCCCACAGGGTACTCAAGGATGCTCTGAGGAAATGCCTCCTAGGTCTGGATATACATGGCAGAGCAATAGCAAGAAGCAACTGGAGCTAGTTTCTTTTCTTTTTATAATCCAGCTGTCATTTCAGTGCTATGATTCTAAACTCTGTTTCCACATGTCTTTCCTAAGTATTGTTTTAATAATTCTTCATTACCACCCACTACACTAGCTAAAGCCTATTGAGAAGGACCTGCGTGTGTGTGTTTAGTCCAGAGGTTGACTGTAAGGTGTCTTCCTTAATCAAGCTTGCTCTGTTAAGTACCTGGTGCTCACTAATTTATCTAGGTTAGCTGGCCAGCAAGCCCTAAGGATCTGCCTGCCTCCCTTCCCTAAAGCTAGCCTTATATGTGCATCTAGCAATGCTAGCTAGTATTTATACATGAGCGTCAGGGAAGCAAACTCAGATGCTCGTGCTTGTGTGGCACGTACTTGCTGAATGACCCAGGTACCAGCTCTTTTGTTATATCCTAATAAGTGCTATTGGGTTCTTGGTTCACAAAAGATCCAGAACACATTTGCATCACTTCATCCCTGCAACCATTAGATTTTTGTCTAAGCTATCGCTCACATTTAACTCTAGAGGTTTCCTCCATTCCTGTTTGGCTCCAAAACCATCCTCCATCCTGCTACTGGCATGACTTACAAACCTGCTTCTAATACTTGAATGGCTCCTCATTATCTTCCAGATACATTTGTATCCTTAAATGTGCCTTAGTCGGGCAACATCTCATTTCAGCCCCCTGTAAACTTGTGATTATGCTCTCTACCATCTTAAGCTTGCTCACACTCAACTCCAGACCCCCTAAACTTCGAATGCCAGACATCTTCCCCCGTGGCACCTGTCCATTTCAGTTTCTTAACCAGGTAGACTCAGACTTTTCACCCAGCTTCTCCTACACACTCTTAAGATGCAAACACTGATGATTTCTTGGGACACCTTCAGCCATATATATCCCTATAAACATCCATGACAGCACTCTGGCTACCCGCCCTTATCCTTATTCAGCATCTGCTTTGGTCCCTGTGATTGTCATTGCATTCACCATCTTTTCTCTTCCATATACAGAGTTCTGAGAGGATACAACATGAACACTATTAAGTATAGCACTGGGAGTGTGTGGTAGACACTCAATAAATATTTATTGTTTTCTTTTCCATCCTTCAGTTTGCTTGGCACTGGCCACATCAGCCACAATTGCTTCATCTGAAACATCCTTGGTATCTCTAGGCCAAGTGCTGTCTTTACCCCCGCCCCCCACCCCCTACCCCCATGTTCTCCTAACTTCCATTTGCTCTTATAAAGGTGTTTTGGGCTCATGCCATGAACTGTCACTTTGAAATATTTGACAAAAACAAAAACAAAAACAAAAAAAAACAAACCAGAAAAGCTTCGTTTTACTTTTCCCTCCCTCATGTCTTAGTGACAGGATGAACTAAGCATGCAGTGAATCTCAGTTGCCATAGTAACTGATAATGGTCTAGTCTTTTCATTTTCTTTTGTAGAGGAAAAAAAATGTCTCTTTTTTTCTATAATGAGCAAGATACAAGAATTTATCCTACTATCTGTTAGACACCTAGCAGCCCAAAGGACTCTTTCAATTATCTAGTGTTCTTATACAGTCTTGAAGACTTTTTGCTACTGGTTATAGTGGTCCATCTTAGCTCCCACGCGTCACTCTGGAGCTTCACAAAGGCTTGACGAGAGGTCTGTGTGTGTATGTGTGCACTGTGTGTAGGCATGTGTATGTGGTAAGGAACAGTAAAGAGGTGTTCACATTTTTGTCTTGGATAAACTAAGAGATGTGAAATATAACAGCGCTAGCACTCTCTAGAAAAAGATCCCTTTGCATAAAGACCAGGAGGAGATTCTCCGAGGCCTGGATTAGGGCGCAGCCCTCTAATTGGCTATATGGGTAGGATGAAAGATAGCTGTTCATAGACATTTCTGTACTCTGACTAGCACAACTCTCTTTCCATTTCTCAAGTGAGGAATTTGTACATGGAAGGAAATAAAGACACCCTGGAGCTAACTTAGACTCTGGGGGTGGAATATGCTTCTACTTTTTCTCCTAAGAAGATGGAAAACTAATCACTTCCTTCCATCTATAGAGCCTTTATGTTTCCCTGAAAGTTTCTCATTTGCTAAAGAGAAGTGGACACAGTGGATAAGCTTAAAGTTCGGAGAGGGAAAATGGGAAAATGGCCTGTCAGAGGTCACAGAGGCAGATGATGACAGTCTCAACGAGAGAATCCTGGCCTGCAAATTTGTAATCCAGTAACTATGTTCTATGTTTGCATATGGCTTGCTCCCACGGGAAGAACTCAAGTGCAGGCTTAGTTCCTCCGAATAGCAGTGTTGAGATCACAAAGGCAGAGGCCTCATGAACACGCTAATGACACCTTGAGAGAACAAATGAATTCTCACCCTCTCCAGACTGGATTAGTTACCACAAGACCAGTTATAAGATCGGGTTATCTTTTCCTTTCTCCAATGGCCATGTGGACCTCTCTTTGACAGCTACTCACTTCCCTTTCACTTTCTACTGCAAGGACCTCACAGGAAGCAAAGAGGGACTTTTACAACTGGGAGATAAGCAAACTTCCGTTCTTTGTAAATTTCCTGGTCTTAAGTATATCTAAGACAGACTGAGGCAGCATGCTCCTCACTGTAGGAGAGAACTTGACCTTCTTATCAGTATTATTTGGGGGGGGGGCATTCTCTATATATTGTCTGCGACATAAATGTTTATAACAATATTTTCTGGAGTTAGGGATTTAAGCATGGGATGCCAGATAATATTCTGTCTGTGGGGTTTGTAATCATGTGGCAGGCTGTGTGTGTTATTGCTGCTGTAGTTTCATGTGCTTTCTCCTGGCTCAGTGAGCTCAGCGCTAATGTCATAAAGAGGTTTGAGAAGGTGACGTTCCTTATGTAATGTTGAGGAATCAAAAATGCATGGCACGGCAGGGGAAGAGGCCAGGAAGCGAATGATGGGAGGAGGAACAAGAGGAAAGTCTTACACTGAAATATTCTGCCTATCATCATGTTCTGAATCCTATGCCAGACTCTACCAAATTAAAGTTTGATTGAATCTTGTAGCATCCTTGGGTACTTATTCTATGCACAAAGAAATAGAAATTCAAAAATATTAGATTGCATGCTTGGATCATGCGAGTAAGCTGTAATGTAGAAATGGTATACTAGCTAAACCTGGTCTGGGAAAGCCTGTATCTGTTTTTAGGGATTCTACCTCTCCTGTGCAGGATCAATGATGGTATTTTTTCTTTTTAAATAATTTTTCTTTATGTACATGTGTATGTATATTTGTGTGTGTGTGTGTGTATGTGTGTTTGTGTGCTTGCCTGTGCTCATATGTATGAGTACTCCCAGAGTCCGGAACAGGGCAGTGGATCCCCTGGAGCTATAGTCACAGGCAGTTATGAGCGGCCTGATATGGAAGCTGAGAACACAGAGCTCTCATCCTCTGAAAAAGTAGCAAGTGCTTTTAACCACTGAGCCATCTCTCCAGCCTCCAGTGACAGCAGTTTAGCAACGGTTGCAAGGAAATCAACATTATGCAACAACATCAAATCCAGAAGAAGGCTCTGAGTATGTTCTTGCTTTCATACACAGATGTAACAACACAACAGTTTTCAAACAGGGTTTCATCAATGTCCTAATCTACCTAGTGTAATACAAAACCAAGAGCTGTATTAGTAAAAAGATATGATCATTTCCTAACCAACAATGCAATATTGGGTAAGCTTTCTACCTTTCTGGCCTGTTTTCTCCTGTGTAAAATCTGGTGGCTGATTACTGGCAGGTCACCTTTGTATCACATGCTAGGGTTGATTAATGACTTTGTAGTCGCTGTCTGGCATGCTGGTCATGTAGAACTCTCAGATCACCTACACTTTGTTCATGTTCCTTGAGTATTGTGGTGGAGCAGGAACAGGCCTGTCATCGATTTGACAAACCAAGACTAAATGAGCAGTAAACATTGACAGTTTTATCATCTTTGTTTACTCATTCAGTCTCTTGCAAAATGGCTTCTATTTTTGATCTATACAGGCTGCTATAATAAATTATCATACTCTTCGAGAATCTTCATTTTCAAGCTGCAGGAAAGAACTTTTCTGCCTAGATCCATAAGTAGAGAGCTTGCTGGACAGACTTATTTTCCTGCTTCCTAGCTCCATAGTGGCTGTATAGGTCCTATGCATTCCAAAATTTCTTTCATGTCTTTCCAGATTAAAAAAATCTTCAAAATTTCAATCTCATTCTTTTCTCAATGTGCTTTCCCCCCTCTCCCTGCTCCCAAATTATTCAAATGGTTGAAGAAATAGATGGCAGGGTGGGGAGGAGAGGGTTTGCTAATTGGCAGCCCTTCACTTACAGTGAACCAAGAACCGTTTTTGACTTTAGTATAGTACAAAAGCAGAATCCATTCCCTATAAAATAAAAATTTGAATTTTGATTTTTTTTCTAAACCAATGATGTTAGTACACTGCTCTCTTAGGATTCTGGGCAGCAGCAAGCTATAGATCTGGGTTATTCACATGGCTACCAGAGAGAACCATGTATGCTCTGTACAGTGTCAGTGGGTTAGGTGGATTAAATGCACTTTGGGCTTCATCTTACATGAGTTTACTGGAACATAGCATATGTTGAATCAAAGAGGAAATTAATTTTAAAATTTGAGTCTCTGTGTATGTGTGTGTGTGTGCATGTTCTGGGAATCAAACCCATGGTCTTGAGCATGTCATCATGTGTTCTTCCACTGAGCTACACTCTAGAACCTTGAGTTTTGCATTTTGGAACATCAACACCTTAAAATCAGATGGCTGAACTGCTTAAAAGCAGAACCTGTAACATCAAGGGGATTTAAGCTTTTTTTTTTTTTGAGATGTACAAATGCATTGATAAAGAAGCTTTTTGGCAGACTGAGTGATAAGAGTTACTCTAAAGCAGGGGCTTTCTATTTGTTTTAGGAAGACACAGGGCAGTTCTATAGAATACATTGAGGTCAGCTGTAGGGATTTATGATGTTTGTTGTAAAGGGTACTGGGTGGGTGCTTGCTTGGTTGCATTTTCAACCCATGTCTCTTAGCTCCCATGGTTTGCTTTATGAATTACATTTCTATGCAAGATCTAGTGTGAATAAACATAAGCTTGAAATCAAGCATTTAGATGAAAAAAAAAGTACTGGTTTATGTAGCAGCCACTTCAGTTATGGAGTGCTCCATGAGATTATGGAGAAAAAATTGATTCAAAAGTTTGGAGCTTCAGTCTAAGCACAGCTGTTCAAACATCCCAGAGAGAAGCATCATGTCCTCTTCTGGATGGACACCATGGGTGGAACTCAGTACGCTAAGTCTCAGTTCCCGGCCTTGAATTTGCCCCTGTGTAAACTGTACTCTGCTGATTCTGAATAGTTTCTGGAACCACCCTGGCTGTTTACATAGAAAATAGCAGGCTTGCTCCTAAGCTGGTAGGAGGGCTGAAGAAATAGCAAGTGCTCAGAATCAATTAGCTTTGATTTATAAAGCAGCATCCCTGACATGCATGATAATTAAAATATCAGATTGGTTATTATTCTATTTGCTTTGCCATACAACACACACTACCTGGCAGGAGGAGTCGTTCTCACAGTGATCCTTACCCGTGATCCTCACAGGAGCTCCCTACCAGAATTCACTGGGGCAGCAATATGGGATAGGAGTGACTTTGAAAACCAAAGAAGTTTAATTTTAAAAAACGCTTACCATTTATTCAATATGTATTGCATGGTATATATTATAGCCTGGTGTCTTCTTTTTCATCTAACCATATTATTCTTAGGTTTCGTCTTTTCATGGCCTCCTTGATTCCTTGGATGTTTTGTGTTTGGGACTTTTCCGATCTTATTTTTTCTTTGAGTGAGGAATCAATTTCAGCAAGTGTCTCTTCAGCTCCTGAGATTCCCTCTTCCATCTCTTATATTCTATTGGTGATGCTTACCTTTGTGGTTCCTGATCGTTTCTCTAAGTTCTCCAGTTCCAGGTTTTTCTCTGTGTTTTCTTTATAGATTCTAATTCTGTTTTCATGCTTTGTACCATTTCCTTCATTTGATTGAATATGGCTCCTATTTTTTTGTTTGTTTCCTCACTGTATGTCTTTAATTGTTCCTCTATGTGGGCAGTTATATTTTTCTGTATTTCTTTGAGGGCTTTGTTCATTTCCTCTTTTTGTTCCTCTAGTAACTGCGTAGGCATAGCTTTAACATCATTTTCCTGTGTCTCCGCTGAATTAAAATCTCCATTGCTTTTGGGTGTTGCTAGTGGGACCATGGTGTCCTGATTTTTGTTGGGTGAGTTCTTATGTAAACCTTTGGCCATTTGTTTATATATAATCAAGGTGCTGTTTGTTCCTTGAGGCTGAACTTCAGACTGGAACTGTCAATCTCTGGTGTGTCTGGAGTATTCTTCAGGAAGGTCAGGGAGTTCCAGTGGTTTGAGAGTGTGTGTTGTTGCTTCAGTTGTATCTGTTGGAAGAAAAGCTGCTGGCACAGTATTGTTGTTGGGGTTGGGGGGCTAGTAAGTGTGTGTGTGTTGTCTTGAAGGGGAGTGCTAGAGAGTGTATATGCTTGGGCTATGGGGTTTGGGAGCAAGCACAGGAGGGGATGTGGGTGCTAGCGCCTTTAGCAAGCACAGATTGTAGGCGCCAAGAGCCTGCACCGGTTTTCAGAATTCCCAGTGTTCTTCAATCTGTGGCGGTTCCGCAGGCTGGACTCTGAGGTCAATGGGTGACGCTGCAGGCAGGACACATACTCTCTTGTGGGCTCTGTGTGCCTGGCTCTGTGCTCTGTGCTAGAAGCTGTGAGCACCGCAGGGTGGTCGCCACTCTGGTCTGGAGGCTTGGCACCTCTCTCTGTGCCAGAGGCTGAGTGTTCCAGTTTGAGATGGCGGCTGGGGGGTGCCGCTCTGGTCTGGAGGCTCCGAGCTCTGACCTGCGCTTGCTTCTAAGGGCTCCCTTCTGGTCTGGGGACTTGGTGCCTCCTTCTGAACCAGAGGCTGTACACCCCGGTCTGGGATGGTATCTGGGGGTACCTCAGTCTGGACCGGAGACTGTGTGTCCAGGTCTAGGATGGTGGCTGTGCGTTCAGATCAGGGCTGGCAGAAGTGCACCGCCGGACACCCAGGGATTAACTGGGTGTCCCTAGGACTTTCCCACTTGATTTCCTCACCATAGGAATTCCTCTCACCTGGCAGTCACAAACGCTGGTGTTTTAGGTCCCAGAGTTCAGTCTTTTGGTCGCTGTGCCCACACTGCTGTCCTACTCCTCAGACACAGTTTCCTCCCTGGGCCGTCATCTTGGATCAGGTCCACATGGTATATATTATAATGGCAATAACAATAGTGATAACAGCTAAGATTTACTGAATTTTCATTTGTGCCGACCACTGTTGTCAATGTTCTGCGTGTATTAGCTGACTTAACCCACTTACCAACCTGTAGGCATAGTGTTCTTGCTGTCTCTACTCATAAGATGAGGAAACCTAGTCATAGAGCATTACAAAGGAGAAGGTCCAGATTGAAGCATTGTGTGCCTGCCTTCACATCCCATCATCAACGTGGTGACATCTTATGGTAGAAGGCTCTTTAAGGAGCACATCTAATCAAACCTTAACAATTATCATGCTTCACAGAAGACTGAGGATTCCACAACTTTACAATGACCAAGTTCGTGTATCCCAGATACTTATCAAATGATCTTTTAGATAGCATTTAGACCCAAAGTTTGTTGCCATTACTATTATCAAGGTAACTCAGGTATTAGATGGAGAACAGGCAGTTTTTATTTATCCTATGAAGACATAGAGGAAGTTAATATTAATGAAAACTTTGAGGGTCAGCAAGATGGCTCATCAGGTAAAAGCAAAGCCTTGTGACCTGAGTTCAATCCTCAGTATCTATGTAGTGGAAGGAAAGAACCAGCTCTATGAAGTTTTTCTCTGATCTCCATAAATGAGCCCTCTCACATGCCCCTTCTCCCAGGATAAATAACTGTAACTTTTGAACACATAGTTCTAAGGAGCAAATGTTTCAGTTCACTGCAGTCCTTGGCTCAGGGTTTCACAGTTGCTTAGTCAAGAAAGAAACTTTGGAAACTCAACAACCTTTCAGAGACATAAAAATAAAGATGTTATAAGTCAAGGGTGAGGCATTGCAAGGTTCCACGCAAATAAAGATACGCTGAGATGCTGTCTTCTGACAGTTGGTGATGCAGATGACCTCCATACTGTGCCTTGGACTAAGATAATTGGTGTAAAGCAGTCGATACTTAATAAAAAAGATTACCTCAAATGATGTCATCCTGTCATTGATGTTACTGACAAATATAGAACCAATTGCTACCTTTTCAATTCTCTGTGGGTGGGCAGGCTGACTGTTGGATAATTGTGTTTTCCTAGAAATTCCATGCTGGGACTGACGCTACTGGAAACAGGCATTGGTGAAGCTGCCTTCACCTAGCATTTCAGGGACAATAGAACCCCTGGCCCCTGAAAATGTCCAGGGAAACAAAATCCATCCACATGCACACACACACATTCATGCATGCACTCACACTCTGTTTTATTTCATTTTTTACACTTTCTTTAAGGTATTTTTAAGTAGAACACATTATATGATGCACATATGTCTAAAGCATGCAATTTGATGAATTCTGACCCACACAGACATTCCTGAGATCAGCTCTGTCCTCAGGATATGAACATACCTATTGGCTCTGTCCTGTTTCCCTTTTTAAACCCTTGGCCTTCCCCACCTTTTCTTCCAGGAAACCACTGAGTCATTTTCCTTTCAGTGGATAATTTGCAAGTGTGTATGTTTTTATAGGTTGGGAGGGCTTCTTTCTTGAGATTGATCCACGTTGTATTGTGTGTCAGAAATTTCTTTTATAAACTACATAGATATAATAAAACTTGTATCTTTATTTAGCTGTTGACATATGTTTGAGTGCCATATAGTATTTGGTTGTTATAAATTAAGCTGCTTTGAACATCTCTCTCTATAGCCTTTGTGTGGGTGTGTGGTTTTCTGTCTTCTTTGATAAATACCTATAACAGCAGACAACGACTCTGCTGTGTGCTTCTGGGAACTGAAGACCAGGGCTGTGTATGTCAGGCAAGCACTCTACTGATAAGGCACACCTGTAGTCCACGGTACTTGTCTCAATGTTTGACTTCGTATGCAACTTTCAGATTATATATTTTAGAATATGATTTTGTGTCTCCCCACTGCCGTGCAGGGGAGTCACTGGCACTGCAGTCATGACAAATATTCCCTGTAGTGTTTCCAACCCTTTGCCATTTTAGACCGTTGGTGCAGCACATCACTTTCAGTTTCTATTCCCCTACAGCCAGAAATTATCCTACAACTTTTCACATGTCTAACTGATACTTGTAAAATACTTTTTGATAGTGAACCTGTTCAAATCATCAGCGCATTTAAAATGCTTTGTCGTACATTATGAGTTCTTCATACATTTTAAGTAGAGGTTGCTGTCTTATAGTTGCTTTCTTTTTGTCAACTAGATACAAGCTATAGTTACGTGGCAAGATAAAGCGCAACAGAATATACCTCCATTCGGAATGACTGTAGGCAAGTCTGTGGTGGCGTTTTCCTGATTGATGATTGGTGTGGCAGAGTGAAACCCTTTCATCACTTTCAGCGATGCCACCCATGGGCAGCTTGGTCCTGAGCTGTATAAGAAAGAAAACTTAACAAGCCAGGGAAAGCAAGCCAGCATTTTCCCTAGCTTCCCTTCAGTTCCTGCCGCCAGGCTTCTGCTTTGTGTTTCCCCAGTGAAGGAGTGTGGCCAGAGAGTTGAAGGGTGAAATCAGTCCCTTACCTTCTCAAGTCATGGTGTTTTATCATAGTAACAGAAACCCCAAAAATGTATGGAGATAGGTACCAGGTCATTTGTGTGATTTTTTTTTAACAGCTTGAGGTATCTGATCAGCTCAAGCTAATGAATCAGCTGTGATTGGCATGAGACCAGCATCAGCATCACTAAAGGAAAACTTTTACCTTACTGAAATATGTTTATTGAATGCCATCATACAAATATTTGTCCCACTTGAAACCCCATAGTTGTAGTTTTATAACAGTGCCTGCCTTCCTCCCCACCTGCCCAGAGGCAGAATCCAATGGTATAGTCCAGGCTACCTTGAACTCATTGTCTTTCTGCCTCAGCACCATGAATGCTGTCATTAAAGTTATTTGCTCTCACGCTTGCTGTAATAGGATCTCTTGAAGTACGATTTTGGTTTTATGAAATTCAACTTACTGATATAGTTTTTTTCAGTTTAAGCTTTTCTGTTGTACTGAGAAAATGATTGCCAAGGTCATTAAGGATTTCTATTTTTAAAAAATGTTATAATTTACATGTTATTTTTAGGTTTATGTTCATTTTTGTTTGTTTTTCTGTATGGTGTGAATAGAGATTCAAGGTCAAACTTATTGTGCTCCACTATCATTGTTCTACCGTCATTTGTGGGAAGGATGATCATGGGGTCTCTTTTTGGAAAATATATTCAGCTTTACTGACACACGTTTTTTTCTTTTTTGAGGCAGGGTCTTACTCTGGAGCGTAGGCTACTCTCAACCTGGAACTGACTATATAGACCAGGCTGGTTTCAAATTCATGAAGATCTACCTGGCTCTGCCTACCATGTTTTGGGAATAAAGGTTTGTATCACTGTGCCTGACACAGATTCTTTAAAAAAAAAAAACAAATCAAAACAAAAACAGACTCTGTGTTTAGACATTTTGTAGTGGATTATGTTTATGGAAGTTGCCCACCTGAACTGAGCGAAAGTTTGATTCTATCTCAGCTATGGTTTGTCTTTTGCTGCAGAAAGCAAGTTCATATCTACACATTGGCCCCAGTTCTAGCTCACCAGTTTTGGTTAGGAAACCTACCCATACTTGGGCCCCAGTTCTAGTTCACCACTTGAGATTAGAGAATGTTCCCACACTTTGACCCCAGCTTCAGTTTACCATGTGAGGTTAAGGAGTATGCCCCATACTTCAGTTCCAACATCTGCTCTCCATTTGAGGTTTGAGAACACACTGAGACTTCAGCTCCCACTGCAGGTCATCCTAAGAGGTCAGTGTGTCTGCAGAGAATCTGGCCCCTCATCCAGTCTCCACTCAAGTCTTGACCCTCTCTACAGCACTTCCTTGGTGCTCAACATAACAAGCCTGCTTGGTCCTTCATTATTCCCGCCCTTTTTGTGTTGCATCTCTCTTTAAATTTGTAAAGTGAACACTTTATATACTTTTTGTGACCCCATCCTTCCTTTCCTCCCAGTTCTCCCCTTTCTCCCTCTATCTCCCCCCTTCTCCCTTGTCTATTCCTCAGTAAAGGGGAGTTTCCTTTTCCATCCACCCCAGCTCATCAAGCTGCATCAGGACTAGTGTATCCCCTTCTTCTGTGGCCTAGCAAGTCATCCAGCCAGGGGAAAGTGCTCAAAAAGCTGGCAAGTGAGTCCGTGTCAGATGCAGTCCCCACTTTCCTTACTAGAGGACCCACATGAGGCCTAAGCTGCCCATCTGCTACATCTTTGTAGCGGACTTAGGTCCAGATCATGCATGGTCTTTGGTTGATGCTTCCATCTCAGCAAGCCTCTCCTGGCCCTGGTCAGTTGGCTCTGTTGGTCTTCTTGTGGAGCTCCTGTCACCTCCAGGTCCTTTTCTCTTTCCTCCCACTTTTCCACACGACTCCCTATGGATCGCCCAATGTTTGGCTGTGAGTCTCAGGATCTATTTTGAGGCACTTCTTGGTAGCACCTCTCAGAGGACAACTCTGTCAGGCTCCTGTCTGCAAGCTTAGCAGAGTATCATTCATAGTGTCAGGGGTTGGCACTCTCCTATATGGTGGGTCTTTGGTTAGGCATTCCCTTAATCTCTGCTCTAACTGCTTCATCTTTATCCATGTACATCTTGCAGTTAGGGTAAATCTTGGGTCGAAGTTTCTGTGGGTTGGTTGGTGTTCTTATTTGATATGAAAGCATCCAAGCTTTGCTTTGAGGTCTAGATTCTGGATATGTTTATACTGGGCTTTAAAGGAATACATGACCAATTCGGTGACAATAGAATTGACAATCTATGCATATATAGGCAACATGGTTAGTGTTCCCTGGATGATAAACTTTGTGAGATTAGAGGCATCCTATCATTCGCCCTTCTCCTGGATAGACTGAGTATTAAATAGGATAGAGCTGGACAAAAGCTGGAACAGGAACTAGGTATTTTCAGTTCCATCTGCTTTTTGTGGGTAACTAGGTTGGACCTTAGAAGTTCTTTAACAGTGGTTCTCAACCTTCCTAATTTTGCAACCCTTTAATATAGTTTCTCATGCTGTGGTGATAGCCATTCATAAGATTATTTTCATTGCTACTTCTTATTGTAATATTATTACTATTATGAGTCATAATATATATCTATATACAGAATAGCTGATATGTGAATCCTGTCACTTGACATCCTAAGGGGTCACAACCCATGGGTTTAGAACCATTGTTCTTTAGCCTTCTGAGTCTCTTTTTTGAAAAGGACAATATTAAAATGGATGGATACAGGAAAACAGAGAGTGAGTGAGGTGGGGATAGGGTGGGTAAGGTTAAGGAGGAGGTGGGTAGGGTTGAAAGATTAGACGTTTTCTAATCTTTGTTGATGTGCAGACATCTCAACTAGTAGAGAATGTAATTCAGTCTACTTTGTGTGGCTCCAGAGCAGGATTTCTCAGCAGCCTCAGCACTGTGAGTATCGTAGGCTGTGTAATTCTTGTGAGGGGGCTCTCTTGAACACTGTAGCATATTTAACAGCATGCTTGCCCTTTACTTTCTAGATATCAGTACATTAGTTCCAAGTGAAGTGGCTCAAAATGTCTCTGGACAGTGCCAAATGCCTACTGGGTCCAAATCACCATTAAAAAGCTAAATAAATAAATAAATAAATAAATAAATAAATGTATGACAAAACACAGCAAAGAAACCACTGGGAAAAGCAAAGTAATTGGTGTAGTGGGTCATAAAGTGACAACATTTCCAATTATACAAAGAACTAAATCAGAGGTAGAATCACTTGTTTAGGGTTGGACTGGTAGTGAAGTGGATTTTCTATTATAAGTCAACAGCAGGTGGCTCTCCATCACAGTCAGTGTTTAAACACTAGGTGTGCTGCTGCTATAGGTGACACCTGGCCTTTCTAAGTCTTGGCTTTCTTTCATTTATTTAATTTTTGTTTTGTTTTTCTTTGTTTTTCAAGACAGTGCTTTTTTGTATAGCCTTTGCTGTCCTAGAACTCTTTTTTGTAATCCAGGATGGCCTTGAACTCAGAGTTGTACCTGCCTCTGCTTCCTGAATGCTGGAATTTGCCACCATGCTGGGCTAAGCTCAGCTTTCTTATCTGCAACCTGAGTATAGTAACACTATAGGGTTCTGTGAAGATTAAGTAGGATAATGCACCCATAAAACTCTCAACAACACCTAGTTCACAGTGTAGGCTTCAAGCAGAACTACTCTAGATGCAGGAACATAGGGACTGTTTTGCTTGTCTATTGTCCTTATTTCTCTACAAGGAAAGAGAAGTTGCTAAGCTGATCAAAATGCTGCTACAGAGGTCACCAGGGGTCAGGGGCATTGTAACTTAAAGCATTCATCTCTTCTTTGTGCTTTCTGCGGTAAAACCATTACAAGCATGGCTGGTGGCCAGTAGGGAACATGACTAGCTTCTCTTTTCAGATTTAGTTGTCCAGGTAGGTGACTGGATTTGGGTCTTCTTGGGACTAAATCACTCCTCTTCTTATTCTAGTAGATCTTAAAATCCTGAGGTCAAGATGGCAGGCAGACAAGCGGGCAGAGAGGCAGGCACACAAACACATGGGGACTGTACTGGGTTGAAACACACATGTATGTATTAGCATACATGTAATAATACTAATTTAGGCTTCAGAAAGTCTTGTAATTTGCTTTTATCAGAGTTTTTTTGATATTCTCACAGCTATCAATAGTGTAGCAATTTCCACCTATTTTTTTTCCTGTTAGCTACTGTACATGATTTTCTTGGGGGCTCCCTAGGAAATTTAAGCTGGATTTGGCACTCTGTGGGCACGAAACTTTCAAGTTTACAACAGCTATCAAGTCAGCAACACTCACTCCATAATAAATTATCATTTAATCATTAGAATTCGCTTTGAATCATAAAAATTACAATTCAAGGATCTCTCAGAGAAGCCTGGGCTTGCCTGTCAGGGTCTTTTAAAGCCCTGGCTATTTTCTCCGAGTTTGCCTTATTATCTGGCTTTGAATAGAATTCTAGGCACACCCAACATTAACTATTTTGTACCCTGAGTAAGGCCAGCTTTGCTCGGTTATCTATCTGGTGGATATATCTGTAGGGTAGTTTTTTTAGAACCACTGCTGAAGTGACAGTTCACATGTTGGATAACACTTCAGTCCTTTAACTCTGCCATGAAGAGAAAGTACAAATGGGCCCCATAACTTACTCTGGGCTCAAATCCAGAAAACAGTTGTGTCCATCATGTATGATGCATTTGTAATCATATTTTCACTGAATGTACAAGGTTATATTTTTATGAGTACTGTTTCCTGACGTGCCTTACTGAACTTAGCAAGGCATGGACTTACATCCAAGCTCTTTCTAAATCTGCTCTCTTCAAATGCTATACTAGTGACCTTGTATTGGACCCTATACAAGGACCATGTATTCAAGCCTTGATTGCAAGCCTACAGTATTATTGTGAGGTAGTAGAACATTTAGGGAATGAGACCTGGTAGAAGAAAGCTTGGCTGCTGAAGGTAAGCCTTTGAAGGTATTGAGATAGCAGCACCCCCCCCCCCCATCTCTCTCTTTCTCTTTCTTTCCTGAGTGTTATGAGGTGAGCAGTCTCCTTTATCATATTCTCTTATGGTGATGTGCAATTTTACCAAGGCTCAAAAATCAACAGGCCCCAATGGACTAAGACCTCTGAAACCATGAGCCCAGATCAACCTCCCAGTAAGGCCAGCTATCATAGATACTTTCTCAGTAGCAGGAAGTTAGCTAGCACATGGACTCTCAGGGATCATGTTTTACAGGCCTAATGACAGGCTCTGTAAGAGTGGTTAGTGTCTGCTAATCCAAGGTAATATCATACATCCAATACGGCTCCCAAGTTCTGAATATCAAGAGTGTTAATAGGTTTCCTTACTCTAGGTAAATTAAGTAGTCTGGACACCCTTCCACTCATAGGCCATACAGCAACTGGTTCATGTCATATCATGTCATAACTGTTCATTCCAAGTGCTTAAAAAAAACAGCCGTGGTATTAAGAAAGTATGCCTGAAATAAACAATACATGGGCAGGGGGTTTCTGGACATGCTCAAAAACACGATAAAACCCATGATTGTGTCTGGAGTCCTAGTCAGCGAAACAGGAAGTTTTTGCTTTGCCCACCAAGGTTCTCATAGTTCGGTGTTGTATTGCTAAAGACACATAGAGGCTGACCTAGAATGTTAACACTTTGGCTCTTCCAGTGAAGGTCACCTTTAAAAAACATAAAAGCAGAAACCAACATGCTAATTATGCTCTCACTGAGCCTTAGTAAGGACATTATCTTACTTTAAATGATAGCTTGTAAGTGTGTTAAATTTAACTTTCTGGGGAGAGGGAGGGCTTTATTTTTCTTGCTGGGCTGTGGTTTGTCCTGAGGGTAACAGTGTCCCTGTTATCCTGTTCATATGCACACATTCACCTCCATCTTGGTGAGCAGGAGTTGGCGCTTGACACCTTGATCAGTCTCCAGAGGCCTTTCCAATATTAGTGGAGAAGTCCCAGGCTCTTAGGAGTATCAGGGCAATAAGCTCACCTTTTGATTTTCTCTCAAGTACTCAAGCAATCAGAAGAGGTTCTGTTTTGGGCAGGGCTGTCTTTGATAGAATGCATGCCATGTGTTGTCATTCACTGTCTTTCATGCTTAGAGACGTTTTCTATAAAGGACATGAAGGGCATTTCTATAGCTTTGGACAAACGAAGAGGCTGTCTTTCAGAAACTTGAAGCAACATGTCTGAGATTACAGTACCACCCAACAAGATTTCTAGTATTCGAACCCAGGCAAGCCTGTCTCTAGAGTTCTTGATTTGGAATTAAAAGTCCGTGGCCGGGAGAGAAAATGGTGTCCAGGGATTACAGTACCTACAGCCAAGCTGCAGCCCAGCAGGGCTACAGTGCTTATGCCGCCCAGCCAACTCAAGGATATGCACAGACCACCCAGGCATATGGGCAACAAAGCTATGGAACCTCTGGACAGCCTACTGATGTCAGCTACACACAGGCTCAGACCACTGCCACCTACAGGCAGACTGCATATGCGACTTCCTATGGACAGCCTCCCCCTGGTTATACTCCAACGTCCCCCAGGCAGACAGCCAGCCTGTCTAAGGACATGGCACTGGTACTTATGACACCACCACTGCTACAGTCACCACAACCCAGGCCTCTTATACAGCTCAGCCTGCGTATGGCACCCAGCCTGCCTACCCAGCCTATGGCCAGCAGCCAGCAGCCACTGCACCTACAAGACCACAGGACGGTAACAAGCCCGCTGAGACTAGTCAACCTCAATCTAACACAGGGGGTTATTTCCAACCCAGCCTAGGATATGGACAGAGTAACTACAGTTATCCCCTGGTGCTACCCCACGCAGCCCGTCACCACACCTCCGTCCTATCCTCCTACCAACTACTCCTCTTCACAGCTGACTAGTTACGATCAGAGCAGTTAGTCTCAGCAGGACACCTATGGACAGCCGAACAGCTATGGACGGTAGAGTAGCTATGGTCAACAAAGCCGCTATGGGCAGCAGCCTCCCACTAGTTAGCCCCCTCAGACTGGATCCTACAGCCAGGCCCCAAGTCAATATAGCCAACAGTGCAGCAGCTGTGGACAGCAGAGTTCATTCCGACAGGACCACTCCAGAAGCATGGGTGTTTATGGGCAGGAGTCGGGAGGATTTTCCGGACCAGGAGAGAACCGGAGCATGGGTGGCCCTGATAACCGGGGCAGGGAAAGAGGGGGATTTGATCATGCAGGCTTGAGCAGAGGTGGGCGGGGAGGAGGACGTGGTGGAATGGGCAGCGCTGGAGAGCGAGGTGGCTTCAATAAGCCTGGTGGACCCATGGGCCGCATGGGAGGCCGTGGAGGAGACAGAGGAGGCTTCCCCCCAAGAGGGCCCTGGGGCTCAAGAGGGAACCCCTCTGGAGGAGGAAATGTCCAACACCGAGCTGGAGACTGGCAGTGTCCCAATCCGGGCTGTGGAAACCAGAACTTCGCTCACCTGGAGAACAGAATGCAACCAGTGTAAGGTCCCTAAGCCTGAGAGCTTCCTCCCGCCACCCTTCCCACCTCCGGGTGGTGACCGTGGCCTCGGCGGCCCTGGTGGCATGCGAGGAGGAAGAGGTGGACTTATGGACCGTGGTGGACCTGGAGGAATATTCAGAGGTGGCAGAGGTAGAGACAGAGGTGGCTTCCGAGGTGGCCGTGGCATGGACCGAGGTGGCTTTGGTGGACGAAGACGAGGTGGTCCTGGGGGACCGCCAGGACCTTTGATGGGACAGATGGGAGGAAGAAGAGGCGGACGTGGAGGACCTGGGAAAATGGATAAAGGCGAGCACAGTCAGAAACGCAGAGACCGGCCCTACTAGAGACCTGCAGAGCTGCATTGAGGACCAGATTTATTTTTTAAACCAGAAAAATGTTTTAAATTTATAATTCCATATTTATAATGTTGGCCACAACATTATGATTATTCCTTGTCTGTACTTTAGCATTTTCAACATTTGTGAAGAAACATTAAAACAAGTTGAATGGTAGTGTGCTGAGGTTTTTTTTTTTCCTTTTAAAGATGCTTGTTTTAAGACTTAACAATGGGAACCCCTAGTGAGCATGCTCAGTATCATTGTGGAGAACCAAGAGGGCCTCTAATTGTAACAATGTTCATGGTTGTGATTTTTTTTAAATAAAATTCCAAATGTTTATTAAAAAAAAGTGCGTGGCCATGAAATGAACTCTTATTGTAACTCTTATTTCAGTGGAAAGAAATGACAAAAAACCTCAGGACACCTTGCTTCTTATAGAGGAGTAGAGAGTGCATTTTCATATATAAAAGAATAACAGGTAACTCTTCGGATCATGGTCCCCCCCATTTCACAAAACATTGTTTATTTAATAAAACCGAGAATCCTGGATTCCTGTGAGGCAGATATATCGTCTTGTGAATAAACTACTCACAACCAAAAGTTGTTCTTCCACTTCAAGTAGACATTTAGTAAATTCGGGATTTTGGCAAGTTTGCTATTTACTTCTTTAAACAGCTGTGTTTTTCATTGGTGCGTTCAGCCATTTGAAGCTCAACTCCTAAGCCTTTCTGGGAAGCCAGGTTTCCTTTCCTGCCCTAAATTTTTCTGCCTCAACATTGGCTTTCATAGTTTCCTGCCTCACCCGGTGTTAACACCACACCCTACCTCCTACCCTCAGGTACAGCAGGTTCTTCTGTATTTTCTGGTCAGTGTTCTGCTTTTGAGCTTGGCCATGGCTGTCATTGCTGCTATCTGATATTCTCTTTGTTCTCACAAT
The DNA here is from genome assembly GCA_028658305.1 of Pachyuromys duprasi. Taxonomy (NCBI): domain Eukaryota; kingdom Metazoa; phylum Chordata; class Mammalia; order Rodentia; family Muridae; genus Pachyuromys; species Pachyuromys duprasi. The sequence goes on along the minus strand of CM053757.1, from coordinate 31,558,696 downwards.
CATTGTTGTAAGGAACAAAGCATTTATTACGCGTCTGGAGTTCTTTATACTTACTGCATTTTAAAATTGTGATTATCTCTAGAAGTGGCGCTGTCATAATTATTCTCATTTTCTAAAATGAGAAAACTAAGGTTTAGATAAAATTCTGATACTTATGTAAATTTCTTTTCTTATGTAAATAATTTTTAAAAGATTCATCTTAAACTATGTGTATATGTGTGGATATGTGTGCATGAGAGCTGGTGTATGAAGGCCTAGGGGACCCTGGAAACGGAATTACACGTGGTGTGAGCCACCTAGCGTGGGTGATGGGAAACAGACCTAGATCCTCTGGAAGAGTGGTAAAGTTAACTATAGAATCATTTCCCCAGGCCTTATGTAAATTTCACGTTGTTGGAAAATGGAGAAGGTGGGAACCTGTCCATAATTCTTATTGCTTTCTTTCCTCTCATATTAAAGATTTCCTTCATATCTTAAATATTTCCCACAATTCCTCGCTACCCGTGAATGAAGGTCTTAAGCACCTAGACTTTCTCAGATCATGGGCAATTCCTACTCCTCTCAACATTCTATCAGTACTATGTTGTGCAGTCTTTTCCTTTACTCTGTTACAAGTACCCTTCCTGTCCCCTGAGGTAAATGTAAGCTAGCCAGAACCCACTGGGCAGGCAGAAGATAACAGGGAAACACAGTAAGCAAACAGCCAGTGAACATTCTGATGAGTGGTGTTTTCTAGCAAAGGTTGGTCCAAAGCTTTGCAAACACCTAGAAGGGTACACTTGGGAAGCCAATGGGTCGTTTTGTCTGGCCACAGTGTTTCTCTGGTTGTTAGTCACTCTTCTCAAAGATGTTTATGAACCGGTAAGCTATTGAGGGTGTCATGAGAGGTATGAGTGACAGAGTGAGGCTTCATTAAACTGGAGCCTTAGCCTTGGTTGGCAATCCAGATCTGGAAAGGCACAGTATACTCTGCCCACCTCCTATCGCATTAGCTTTGCTCTTGGTCCTCATTAGATGGGGCTGGAGCAGCACACAGCGCATTCGCTTAACCTAGGAGGGTAGATGATCATCTAAGACACTTGACAAATCCCATTGTCTTTATAAAATTGCTTGTTTCTCAGAATCCCATCACTCTCCCTGCTCCTGTGAAAGGTTATCAAGATTGCCTGGTTGCCAAGCTTCCCTTCTAACTGACTATATTTTCTATGAAGTCTGGCAGGAGAGGTGAAATGTGCATGACATAAGGAACAGCCCAATGTACCTGGAGTTGAGACAGACCCACATTTCACAATTGTGGAACACTTGACAAGGCCCACACAATTGCTCTATTAAATTAAACGACCATAGACCCCATCTGTGCACATAATCTCCACACAGGCTGGGCTCCTTTACAGCCAATAGCCTGCAGGTGTGCAAGTAAGTGCTCATGGGCCACACCAGATGTCAGGGCCTAATTAAAATATAGAATGAAAGTGCTCTTCCCTTGGTACTGAGCAGACAGCGCTGCCGTGCTTCTTGGGATGGGAAATGGCAAAGATAGAAAATGTAATTCTAGTCGGAGAAGCAAACGGCCGGCTGTGTGAAATCCACCTCCTGAGAACCACTTAGCATGGAGCGGGAAGTCGAAAGTAACCATTCTGTTCTCTTGTTCAAGCCCGTTTTCACTTGGCCGCCATAATGCAATTAGTACTTCTGTGTTTTAGTTCCAGGGCAGGGGATCAGAGTTAAGGCTCCCAGCTTGATGGTTCAGATGCTAGAGTCGGATGGTGCTGATTATGAGCAAGCTGTACCGTTCATAATTTTGACCCGGGGCACAGCCATGTCACCTGGATTCCAAGTGGCATTGTAAGGGCCAGGCGGAAAAAGAACAGCTGGAGAGCTGTCAATCATCTACATAACAGGAGAGGAGAGGCGATAGGAGGTAACTGCAATTTAAAGCCCGGAGGAAGGCGGAGGAAGAGGCAGCTCATTCTTTTAAGTACTTCCTATGGAAGCAGGAAAAACTGAGCTCAATACGCAAAGCCACAAAAAGAGAAAAATGCAGTGTGCACTTTAGTTCCAGACCTGGAGAAGTGGAGACAGGAGGATCCTTGGGACTTATTGGTCAGCCAGCCCAGCCTCCTGAGTGAGCACTGGATATAGTGTAAGTCCTTGTCTCTCTTTTCTTTGTTTTCTCCCTCCCACGTCCTCACATGTCTCCTCAGCAGTGGTTTTTATTTCTTTCTTTTTCCTATGTTACAAAAACATGGACTGGGGAGTTAGGATTATCTGACTCTGAAGTCTGGTACTGGCATGTTTTCATTGTATTTCCACTAGCCATTTCTTCTACCTCCTATTTCTTTGGCCTAACTTAAAAGTTATACGAGTTCCATTTGGAGGCACATCTCAAAAAATACAACCATCTTAAATATGGTTAGCTCTTGGTTAATTGCCCCAGTGTCTCTAGGGGACATTCGTGTATTTAAAAGGGATCTCGTTGCTTCTCCATTGTAGCAGTCCCCAGCATACAGGCCACATGGAAACTTCCATCATGTATTTTTATTTTAATTGCTAAGCATTGATTTTAGCATGACTTTATAGAAAGTGAAAGTAGCACATCAAAACTCTGGTTTCGTGATTAAGGAAACAAAAGCTTAATTTAAACAATATTAAGAGGCTTGGGAGGTGCTTGCTATCAAGTGTAAAGACTTGAGTTTGAATCTCCAGAAAACATGTAAAATCAGACGTGGTTGTGTATAATTGTAGTCTCGGTGTTGCTGTGGTGACATGGAAGACAGAATTCCCTTGAAACTAATGGGCCAGCTAAGCTGGTGTATGCAGCAGGGAACAACAAAGACATTTGTCTCAAATAAACTAGAAGGTGAGGACTGACATCAAAGGCTAGCCTCTAATCTCCATGTGTGCGTTGTACCAAAATCCCCCCCCCAACGCACATATCAAAAAACAAGACAAATTATAATAATGAACAAACAGTAGAATAGTTAGTTTTCAGTTTAGGAAATAATCAAACAGGTGTTATTTAAATGTCTAAAAATTTAGAAGGAGCCAGTACTCAAGTTCTCATTATGTTCTGGGTGACTACCACACACTAGGGTTCACGTTTATGCTGTCATTTATTCCTTCTGCTCCCACCTCTAAATCTCTGGAATCTCTAAATGTTTAATAAATCTGCCGAAGGAACCAGAACTGGGCTTGAAATACGGCGCTGGCCTTGCTTCTGAAGCCTCGTTCTTTCATCTGCATCACAATGTCCTCAGAAGGACACATGGTGTCTGCACACTGCAAAACTGCAAGCAGTGCCTGAGGCTCAGCTTCAGTGTCAGCTTTATAAAACAGATCTTACACTCTCAAATCATCCCTGGTAGGCAAAATGCACCGCTTCCCTTTACAGGGCTTCCATTTGGCATTAAAGAGGCCCAGTGACTTAGTCAGTCAGTACCTGGTTGCATCTGGAATTCTTACTGAATACTATTTCATATCCTAGGACATTAAACCACTTTACCCCTGACTCCTGTTGGTTAGGAGTCTTGTGTCTCTCACCTATGGAATGTGATTATAAAACAGGTACCGGCTAGCTATCCCAACTACTTGTAAAGGTAGGTGAGCCACCTGTAATCCTTGCTAACTTAAAGGGCCAGAGGCTCATACACTCAGACATTGGCTAGGCTAGGAATGAGTGCAAGACCTGCCTGGGTAATTTTGTTTTCTCTCAAAAACAAAAACAAAGACAAAACTCACACAGCATTATTTTCCAAGCTGTGCATAACAAATTGGCCCCTCTCATTTTAAGGTCACACCTTGTTTTCTCAAAGATACACGATGTTTATTTTTGTTGTGTGTAGTTAAGTGTAGAACATGATGTGAGATGCTTATAATAGTCAAACAAATAGGGCTGGAGAGATGGCTCAGAAGTTAAGAGCTCTGGCTGCTGTTCCAGAGGTCATGAGCAACCACATGGTGGCTCACAGCCATCTATAATGAGATCTGATGTCCTCTTCTGGTGTGCAGGTCTAGATACAGACAGAACATTGTATACATAACAAATAAATAAAACTTTTAAAAAATAGTAAGACTAATTGAGGTATCCATTATTTCATGGAATCCAGTATCTTATGGATCACTGTTAACAAATGAATCTTGCAAATTTTCTAGTGACATAGTACTATTAGCCATAACTCCACACACTTCCCTAACAGCTATCTGTCCCTTCTTGCTTTGATCCCAGCATGGCAGGATGAGAAAATGAATTTGTAGGAGGAAGAATACCAAGATGACTCCAGGATTCCTGGCTCCTGTCTCTTGTACAAACCTTACCATTCACTAAGTGCTTCTGTAGATATGGCTGGGAAGGGAACTGACAGATCATTGAAAATTCCAACACAGTTGGTCCTAAAATAGATGACCCAGGGTGAGCCTGAGCACTCTCAAAGGTCTTCTCTTGGAAAAGGAAGTTGGAAGCATATGAGACTGTTTCTGCTGCTAATGAAAACATGAAAATGTGCATGAAGCAACATGGCAGAGAAGGCTGATGACGTGTAGGAAACAAAAGGGTCGCATATCTGACAATTACCAGGAAATGTGAATTGTGATGCTATGTCTCTAAAGAACTGACTTTGATGACAGTCTCTGTGGGTTGGAAAGTGGAATTTCCCATGACCCTGTGAAAAGGATTAGGACTTGATTTCAGCCTTGTAGACCTAAGCAAGGAAGCCAACCATGCCTTCTCTAGACTTCTGCCCTAAAGAAAATGTGACTTGATAAATGGGTGGTGTTTTCATCTGTGAAGTTTCTGCAATTTGTAAGAAAGTAATAGAAAACTAATATAGTATCTAAAGTCATAAATGTTAGCCCTAATTATATAAATGTAGTATTTTATTACACATAATGCATTCAACTGAATCATTCACTGTATTTTTCATTCTTAGATGAGTATATTTTACTGCCTATGAAGACCAAATCCACAGTGTAACAGCAATTATCATAATAATCTAACATCCATTGAACAATTAGGATGTGTTCATTCTGCTAAGTGCTTTCTATGCATTGACTAATTTAGTCCTTATAACCCTACAGAGGGGGCACATTGTGAATCATTTTACAAATGAGGAAACTGAAACATGGAAGAGGACTGAACCCAAAGAGACATTGTGTTGCTTTAAGGAAAAGTCTTTATCAACACTTATAGCATTTATTACAAACCAGAGTTTTCCATTTATTAAAGGTGGGATTTTCCCATCTGGCTTTGGTATATGTTTTTATGTCTTCATCTGTGTCAATGGAGGTCACATTTCCTCATCTTTATCAGTAAAAAGCAAGATGGGAAAAAATACATGATAAACAAGAGTTCTGTCCTGCTAAGTCTACTGAGGTGTGTTACCTCAATGCTCAGAACACTCCTGGCATTAAAAACGTCAGCTCTTCTATTTTGTAAGTTTTACTATTTTATTTGTAAATTGCTAAATTATATTAACAGGGCACAAAGTGATTCTATGATTTATGAACACCATGTGGAATAATTAGATCAGACTAATTACCATATCAATCATCTCAAATACTTATTACTTTATATGGTGAGAGCATTTAAAATTTACTCACTGTGATTTTGAAATTTTAGTTATTATATTTACATCGATGCACGGTATTTCTTGAAGACAGAAGAAAGCTTCGTCCTCCTATCTAGCTAAGGCTTTGTGTCCCTCCACTATCCTGCCCCATTCTCCTTCTTACTCCATCCCTGAAACAACAATCACACTGTTTGCTTCTCTTGAGTGCAATTATCACAGCTTTCATGAATAAATAAGCTCATGTGTGATTATTGTCTTTTCATGCTAGAGATTATTTTACAGAGCAAAATGTTCTTCAATCCAATCCATGTTGTCACAAATGACAAAATCTTCTTTTAAAGACAGAATGATAATCTTTTGCATTATGTGGGATATATGTGTGTATCTACATACATTTATATATATATATATATGTTTATACATACACACATTTGGTATTTGGTGCCCACATGATGCAAACAATTTGTTTCTTTATCTATTCATCTCCTGATAGACACTTAAGTTCTGAATGATCAAGGTAGGGTAGATTCCAAGCCTTTGGGGTAAAATACTTGAAGACTGGGGTTGGATTGCTGGGCCATATTGGAATGTAAAAAACATTCATGAATTTTTTTTCTCCCATCAGAATATGAGGTATTTTCTGTTGTTGCTTTCCCCAGCCCCTCTAGACATTAGACTCCAGTTATGTTTACAGTGTGTCATGCCCATGGGTCTCTGTGGCAGAATTACTATTCTCACCAGCTCCTTTTCTCTAGGGAATTAGTATCACTCAGGAAGCTAGCTCAAACAGTTTCTGTGGTATATAGATATTTGGGCTGTGGTCCCGGGCTGTGGTCAGAGGTGTTTTAAAACTCAGAGAGATGCTGGAAGGTCCTTGGGTCAGTTATACTAGCTGGAATCTTCAGGTAAGTCTGGGGGCAGTGGAGGGGGGTGGTGCCAGTTCTAAAGAGTTGCTGACACATGGGTGACCTGGAAGTTCTAGACCACACTTAGCAAAGAAGACCCCAAGGCTGTCTTATTCTCTTAGTTTTGTTGTCCTGATTTGATGAGCAGATCATTGAATTGGGACTCAGAAGAACTGAGAATGCATTTGGTGCTCTTGCTTACGATTGTTTTCTAATGTGTGCTGGTATACTAAGACCTGTGGGTTGCAAAGCCTCTTTAGCGTTCAGGACAGTGGCCCAAGATCATCCTAAAGACTGATAAAAGTACACTGACAGATAAAGACTCATTTAAGGAGCTCTGAAAAATGTAGATGCTTACTCTGTAGATTCAGAGAGTTAGAGACAATTGTAGTCTTGGATAGAGGAAGCATGGAATCCACACAGATATTGTAGTAACTGTTCATCAAGGCAACAGGAGGTCTGTGACACTGAGATCATGAAATTGGGTCACACAGGTAAGCAAGACTGTGACCCAGCTATGTACATCTCAGCTGGATTCTGAGTGAGATGCTTTCCATCTTCCCCATTAAAAAGATACTATGACGAATGAGAGTACTCACTTATTCCACAGCATACTTGACTTATTCAGTGTTAGGCACATCAGCAGCTCCACTGTACAGTTGAAGATATGGATGAGCAGTAGTTATCTCAAGTATCACACAGCTAGGAAGTGGCATATCTAGGCCTTGGTTCCAATTCATGTTTGATCACCTGCTTTTGTTTATTTTTCAGCAAGATAATGTCCTGGATGAGACACCCTCTGGGAACCAGTTCTGCTCTGGCCAAGATGCCTGACCTGTATTGTATTCTTTGAATACAGTAGCAGAATACTTATCAGTAATTTAAACAAGGAGTTTCTACTAACAACAAAATTTCTTCACAAAATCCAATATGGTAACTCTGAAGGCAGTTGGGCTGTTTGCCACTGTAAAGTCTCCTGTGAGCTTTTGGGGGAATTAGCACAGACACCCTGTCTTGTTTTCCTATTCATACACACATACCCTATTTAGTATTTCAGTCTGCAGGTAGGGTATCACAGCAGACCTTCCTAGAGGTTTAATTGAGCCTGCTGCCTTCTTCTGCTGTGGTTCATTAGCAATTTCTCCAGTATAACCCCAGGAGGTTCACATACAAAGTAAATGATGCTGGTCTTCAGTTCTGCCCTAAAGGAAGAATGACTGGAGGTCTTGGCAAAGTAATGACAGCTAATGAGGACTAAATGCTTCTTAGATTGGGCTAGCTGTGCCTGCACCCTCCAAGCATTATCATTGAGTTCTCCCGGAGTAGAAACAGTTTTCAGAGGGCATCGGGAACAGAGAGATGCAGGCTTCTGCTCCTCATCCTTCCATCACATTGCCATGTGACTGCAGCGAGATATCAACCTGGCCAGGGTATTCAGAACTTGGGCACGCACAATATGAGTTAAAAATACCCTCTGTCCCCTCCTCTGGTGCTGAGAGTCCCAGAAGAGGCATGTTAAAGGTAATCTGTTTGCAAAAGATGATGTCCTTTGCCAAGACATGAGTCTATGGCCTGTACCTCTTCTCATCAGGAAAGTCCTTGGATCATTCTTTTTCTTGAGGTGATTGTGTCCTCGGGCCAGCAGGTAGGGAATTCATCCATGAAGGATTTATTGTTTTAGGTTTCTTACTTTCACTTTTAAATCAGAATATAAATCTTTAGTGTCCTTTTTGTTTTGCTTGAGTGTTCTGTTGTACGGGCAACACAGGTCTAAATTCAGGCCCCGATTGTGTACAGCTTCATTTGTCTGTGAAGGTCAAAGTCTGGTTGCTTTCTGCAGGGATCCTCTCCTTCCTGACTTGTTTTGACTTCCAGTCAACTTGACAGAGTCTTAATGTTACACAGCCATTCCCTCCCTGGCTGTAGATGTGACCCGTGAATAATGCCAGCCACTGTGAGAAAATCAGGATGGTGGCATTTCACTCATCACTGGCATCAATAGCTCCCTGGCCCACCACCCTCCCGTAGAGATTCATGTGCATCTTCTGAGTCGAGGAGACAGAAGTGGTTTGTTCAACTCCTTTGAACATGGCCCTCCCCATGATGTACTCTGGCTCTGTAGCCAGATTCCTAGTCTTTGACCTGAGATAAGTCTTTCTAGGCCATGCTTATATTTACCCAGCCAAGAAAGACTCCATGTCCAAAAGTTCAAGGCAGACAACATATATCACTAGCATATGTAATAGCCTCAGACAAGGAATTTTGAAACATTACTAAGAAGGGCAAATGTCCATGTAAGCACTGTGCTCTTAGTTAAGTTTGATAGTGATTTCTGTCTTTATTTTCACAGCCTATGTCTCTTTCCATAGTTTTTGACCTCCAAGAGCAACAATCATAGTTATGGGGCACAGAACATGGGGCATACCTTGCAGGTGATAATATTTGGACTGAAATAGTACCTTAAATTTTTATCCTAAGTGTAATTGCAGTTTCAAATCACCTCAGTTCACTTAAAAATATATAATGGAACGTGATATATTGCTCCCACATTTCAAATTTCAACCGCATCCTTTAAGTCCAACAAGTCATTCTGTCTTCCACAAGCATTTTAATCTGTCAGATAGATAACAACTTTAGCTATCTCCCAGAGCTGCTGGGAAATGTAAAATCTCTCAGTATCACTCACTACGTCAAAACTTTTATAGTTACGGTCCAGACACTCTAAGGTATTTAAACTGGGGAACCTAGAAAGTTTTGCAAAGCAACAGTAGTAGACATGTCAAGGCCTTTCATGGCCTCCCATGAAGCTATGAACCCTTTGAGAGCTGGGACTGTGCTTTCTCCTTTGTTTCAGTATCCCCAGTGCCTAGACGACTGCAGGCACCTGATCAGTATTTGATGAATTAATAAGACAGAGAGTCCGAAGTTCAAATCCCAGTGTGATTATTTCTGGTCTTAGACAAATTTTCTTCTCTGACAGTGAACTTGCACTTTTATGAAAACAAGCAACAGGACAGGAGCATACCAAAGAGGACCTATGAAAGAATCAGTATAGCAATGTATCAAAACAGATATTAAGACTCTC